>JALBWW010000002.1:30938159-31538159 GCA_023212625.1 Styphnolobium japonicum | reverse complement strand
TGGTGAAACACAAAGCTCGATTGGTAGTCAAAGGATTCCAGCAGAAAAAGGGAATTGACTTTGATGAGATTTTCTCACCAGTAGTAAAAATGACTTCAATAAGGGTTATTCTTGGCTTGGTAGCCAGTTTAAACCTAGAGCTTGAACAGATGGATGTCAAAACAGCATTTCTTCATGGAGATCTGAAAGAAGAAATCTACATGCAGCAGCCAGAAGGTTTCGAGGTCTCAGACAAGAACCTCGTTTGCAAGCTGAAAAAGAGCTTGTATGGTCTAAAGCAAGCACCAAGACAGTGGTACAAGAAGTTTGACTCGTGTATGGTGAGTCAAGGCTACAAGAGAACTGCTGCAGATCAGTGTGTTTATACTCAGAGGTTTTCGGATGGAAATTTCGTTGCTCTTCTACTATATGTAGATGATATATTGATTGTGGGACAAGATGCAACGAAAATTAAACAGCTGAAGAAGGAACTCTCCAAGTCTTTTGACATGAAAGATCTAGGACCGGCTCAACAGATTCTTGGAATGCATATAGTTCGAGACAGGAAGAACAACAGGTTATGGCTATCTCAAGAGAAGTATATTGAACGAGTGATCAAAAGGTTTAATATGCACAATGCCAAACCAGTAAGCATTCCATTAGCCAATCACTTCAAGTTGAGTAAGATTTCGTGCCCCTCATCCAAGAAAGAGATAGAAAAGATGTCAGCAATACCTTATTCTTCAGCAGTTGGAAGCTTGATGTATGCAATGGTGTGTACAAGACCAGATATTGCTCATGCAGTGGGTACCGTGAGTCGTTTTCTCTCTAATCCTGGAAAGGAGCATTGGGAGGCAGTCAAGTGGATTCTCAGGTATTTAAAAGGTACATCAAAAATATGTCTTTGTTACGGGAGCCGATCCAATCCTGGAAGGCTATACGAGATGCGGACATGGCAGAGATCTTGATGGTAGAAAATCTACTTCGAGATTTCTCTACACTTTTGCAGGGGGTGTAATTTCATAGCAATCAAGATTGTAGAAGTGTGTTGCTCTATCTACAACAGAAGCAGAGTATATTGCAGCAACAGAAGCTGGGAATGAAATGTTGTGGTTAAAGCGTTTTCTCCAAGAACTTGGAATCAAGCAAAAGGATTACAAGGTACATTGTGACAGTCAAAGTGCTCTAGATTTGAGCAAGAATTCAATGTATCATTCTCGTACAAAGCACATTGATATCCGCTATCATTGGATACGCGAGATCATAGATAAAGAACTATTGAAATTAGTGAAGATCCACACAAAAGAGAATCCAGCTGACATGTTAACAAAGGTCATACCAAAGAAAAGCTAGAGCTATGCAGACATATGGAATGCTTGTTAGATAACAATTGCTCCAAGAGTGGTCAGAGGGGAGAATTGAAGAGTCCAGCCACCTACCCATGCCACCCACTCCAGCTGTAATGTCAACAATGGTAGCATGGTAGGTAGGAGCTCAAAGTCATCAACCACCAAAGTTTGGTGGCCAAACTTTGACAATTTTCAGCAGCCCCTATCCTATAAATAGACATCACTCATCTCTTGTAAATGCATTCAGTAGAAGTGTGGGTATCCAGAGAGAGTGAGAAAAGCCAGAGAGCTTGAGAGATTTTGAGAGTTTTTTTTGTATAGAGAGTAATTCTCTTGTAAATTCTATTCAGAGAAATAGAGTGAGTTTTTCTCTCAATTCTTATTCATTTTCGTGCTTAAATGAGTTCTGGATACCCAACAGAACTTGCAGAGAGAAAACGAATATGGAGGGAAAGAAAACTGAATCTGCTAATTAAAATTGAAAAAGAAAATCAAATGTTTCAAAGTCAAAAAGTCCTCTCACGTTTCCCTCCATTTTCTATTTATAATAGTGCTGAATTTACAAAATTCGTGGGCCCTTCCTAGCTCAACTAATTGCACTCTGAATAAGCTTTTCAACGGGCCAAAGATCACCCAAATCGGACATCTCTAACTCCAAATATGCTCTCTGCAAGACAACAATGTCAAAAAATGAATAAAATCCAAAAATTAAGGTTTAAGCCCAATGAAGCCCAAAGATCAAAAATTCACTAATGTATCAAAATCAACCACAAACATACGTCAATTAAGTCAAAGATCAAATGAATGCCTAAAAATTCCTCTATCACAAAACACGTTTCATAATTTTATCATCAAAGAAATTATAATGATCCCATTATTGCTAAGTTGAATATTTTTTTATGGAATAATGATATTTACATAAAAAATTTCTCTCACAAAATCATCATAAAAACTCATATAAGTCATTAAATTAAGTTTAAGTCTCACTATAACTTTCTTTGACTTGATCCAATGGCTTATATAGACTTTTGTGAAAATTTTGTAAGAAAATTTTTTGTATAAGTATTATTACCCTTTTTTACGTGACACTCGTTTGAAGCTATACAGTGCGGTGACTTAGCGTACTCTTTGCTTCTTATTTGGCTAAAAATAAAAAGAGAGGATTAACCTTTACACATGGCCCAACACAGCATGGGGTGGATCCATCCATACAGTAGAATCACATATTTCACTGGTGCTGTTCAACGAATGGGACAGGTAAGAATTCTTCTTCTAGACCGTGGTGCTGTAGCCCACATGTTCCTGAACGAACCACACTTTTTGGTGGTTCAGTTTTACACGCTAACTATGTCATATATATATATATATTCATCTTCTCCATAAATTGGCTTTTTTACTTATTTAGTATAAAAGAAAAGTAAAATAGTGAGCCGAATCTATAATCACGACCTTAGTCGTAACTCATAACTACAATTTTGAATTAAACTTTTTCTTAAATTTTTTTTTATTGAAGTCGTGGAGGGGTTCATCTTTATTCTTTTATAATTGTTTTATTGAAGTCGTGGTCATTGTTTTTTTCTTTTTTTGGCTGAAAGTGGTCATTATTTTTTTTTTAATTAACGGATATCTTATAAAGAAGGGAGATAGAGGATACATAATGTTCGCTGCGTGCCACAAGTTACGGGGTCTGAAAACATTAATAGCGCTTACATTTGTTTTCATACATAATTGGCATACGAAGACTTTTGTTCAAACAAAGACTTTTGTTTGAACATCTTTTGTACTTACATATTTTTTGTTATTGTTACTGTCACGTACTTATCTTGAGAAATATTTGTAAAAGATCATATTGTTTGTGTTCATGAAATTGTGAAACGTTCACACACAAGTCGTACGACTTGACTACAAATAATAATAAATAAAAGATAATCCTGCCTAGATCTGGTGGGGTTGACATTATCGTTATGGGTGTGGAACATTCCACATTAGTTTCCACAAGTCATGATATTTTTGGAATGGGGAGCATGATTCCATTGTTCTCACGGATGGTCCCTCTAATCTGCGCTTTAAACTCGATATTTTGATACATCAATGTAACTAAAATAAAATATTAACTACAAAAGTTAAATTAGTTTCGTTGAACTAATTTTATAAAAAATTTAAGTTATCTAGTGAATTACTTTCAAAATACATAAAATTTCTCTTTCGCTTAGGAATTGTGAGCTGTCAAATAAAAATATTATTAATTAAAAAAAGATGTATAAAGTTTTTTACTTAATAACATTTTATTAGAAGAGCATAATTGAAGAAATGAAGAGGATAAACATAGATTTGAATCTTATTGTACATGGAACTTACAGTATTTGTTTCATTGTTTGATGATCAAAGAGGGCTTATAATTTGGCTATGTGCTATATTTGATTATCATCATCCATGAGAGTGCTTACTGTGGCCTCGTTGCTGTTGGCTAGTCCTGGACTAATATGCCTGTTGGAAGCCACCTATCATGCGAGATATTCCTGACGATTTTGTCATATGTAACTTGCCAGAGTGCATGTCAAGTGATTGGAAGAATGTGTGCGGAAGAATAAATGTTGATTGAAGAAATTAAGTAGGGTTCATTGCTTGACAGATTTAACTTTGGAGAAGTGATCGATGTTACACTTATGGCATGTTAGGCGACTGAACTTGGGTGTTTTATAAGTGTCGATAATCCCGAACGAATTTGTAACTCAATTGACATTGTTCAAGTGTTTAAGACTTAGGTATGATAATAATGTGAGATATTTGATCTTCCACCCTGCCACTTATCCTCCTCTCTCACCCCAATATTTACACATCCAATATAACAAAAACAAAATACTAATAATCCTCAGTTAAGTCTCCTAGCCATTTGGCATTAATTGAAGGAGGTTTGAATGCACTTATTGTGCCAAATTACCTACATAAAAATGTATCTGGATCATGCTAGGGCTTGAAGAGTGTTAGGAATTGGGGATATAGCATATCTCCACATTGGTATGATATTGTCCACTTTGTGCTTAAACTTTTATGGATTTACTTTTGGACATCACTCAAAAGGCCTCATGCCAATGGAGACATTTTCCATGCTTATAAACTCATGATTCTCCCCTTGTTTAGGCGTTGTGGGACTATGTTTGCACCTCAATAATTCTCCCATAAAACAAAAGACCATGGTTCAGCCTCTCTCCCAACGGAAGCCTCTTAGAGTATTCAGCCTTATACTTGTATTGTCATTTGCTCTCCAACAGAACCCGTTGCCTAACCAACCTGTTAAGAAGACTTTCGACACAAGACCATTTTCATCTTGCACCACTGTACAGCAACGGGACACGCCGCCTGATCACTTTAACGCCAAGAGGGCTTTCGACATAAGGAATCTTCGACTCAGATCGGTCAACGGTTGTTCCAATACCCGCCCTAGCCAAAACCATCGACTCTTATACCACTTGTTAGGAATCAGGAATCTAACATATTTTCACATTGATATGATATCGTCCATTTTGAGCTTAAACTCTCATGGATTTACTTTTAGACATCACCCAAAAGGTCTCATACCAATGGAGACATTTTCCATGCTTATAAACTCATGATCCTCCCCTTGTTTAGGCAATATAGGGCTATGTTTGTACCTTAATAATGAGTCAAATAATCCCACTTACTGCAACGAGCAGCAAATGTCAAGGAAGACAAAAACACTTCATTAAGGAGTGTTATTCAAAGCTTCGATAAAGAATTGGAGAAGAATGTCGAAAGTGAACTTCGTATTTGCAAAACCTATAATTCTTCCATCACAATAGAGCTTTATACTTGCAAAGACATTCTAGAAATATAGAGTTAAGAATTGTTGTAACTTACTCATAAAGAGTTTATCATTACATTTGAATTACAATACTATAATTTTTTAATAATTCATATGCAAACAGACTACAACAAAGTTTATACTAAATGTTTACGGCTCCAACGTTATTTTGAAATTTCATTTTTAGGAGTTTACAAGTGCAAATAACTCTTAACTCGTGAGCTGCTTCAATGAGATTTCATATAAAGGAATGTTTAATAGTGTTCGCTGTGTAAGAAAACCTTGAGATACACATTTCATTGTCGGCCAAGAGCAAGGACGGGGGTTTAAGCATGCACATGCCGCTTCGGCAACATGAACTATGTCTATTAGAACTGCTAAATTTGGCGGTGTGGGAGCCGTTGATCTAATATTTGATATAACATGATGACATTTGCAGATGATGATTGAAGTGACGAAAGGATTTCCTTTGGATGTCTTCCCACTGAAGTTTCAAGTGCTACTTTTCCGAAGCTATAAAACATCACAGTTTTCAGTCAAAACCATTGTATTGGCAAGCTCTGCATTGAATCATATGAACATGAGGAGGTCAATGGAAGAAAGCAAAAACAAAATTTAGTTGAAAATCCAATTGCTCAAACAAAATCTACAATCAATTTAGCCTTGACATCACAATTGACCACGTGGTCCATATTATTATATTATATGATTTACTATAGGTGTTAGGTTTGAATCAAATTGTTATGTTGATAATTATAGGTAGTTTCCTATTGTAAGTTGTATTAGTATAATAAGGTGTTCATTTTTTAGGTAGAAAATAATGTATAGTAAATCCTTATTTAATGGGGAGAGTGAGAGTAGTTGCTAGCCAAATAAATTCTTGTAAGTTATAAATACTTAAATTTGTAAATTATTTGAGTTATGAGAAAGAGATTGAGAATGAGAGATAATGTTTTGACATAGCACTTGGGTTTTGAATAGGGGTAAACAATCACATGGTTTGGTAGAGATGTAGAAATAATGGGGACGCAGTTATTTAATAATGGATTTAATCTCTTATGATCGTAGATATAGGCATGATAGCAAATACAACAATAAATATTTTTTTTGTGATTTAGTTTTGTTGTTATGTTTATATTATTATAGTAGTTTTCACAAACAAATTTTTATCAAGAGTGAATAGGGGATTTATTTTCCCAACAAAATTGGTGGGGTGCAGTCGTACGTGATGCAGATACGACAGAGCATGTGCAATGCCTTTAACAATGTTAACCCTCTTCATCAAAAACATGCATTTTTTGTGCAAACAGAACCCATAAAGCTTCTCTGTGTTACGATGCTTTATTTCTGACAAAATTCTCACTTTATTTCAAAAACTCTTCTCGAAAGCTGGCGCCTCGGCTTCAAAACAATGAAGTTTTTTCAACGCAACAACCTTGCCATTAGGTAGTTTAGTAGTGCTTTGTAAACGCTCCCATATACACCTGTTCCAATGCAGTATTCCATGTCAAACTCTTTTGTTCCCTTAATGAAGTCTTCATATGCTATGTTTCCATCATAATTCCATATAGAGAACAAATCTCCATTCTTAGTTGCTGTTCGCTGTGAACGTTTGCTCTTAATTGCACTGCGACACAGCTTCAGATACTGATGTAGTAAGAAGGCCACGCTTAAAAAATTGATGATAGGGAGAATTATGACTAGATGGTGTGTTACTTTGTTGCTTGTCCTGTTGCTTGCTGAACAAGGTTGGAATTGGTAACCCCAAAACGTTGCCACATATATCCTTGTTGCCTATTAGAATAGGAGGCAAAACATCTAGAATGGGACCCTACAATGAATTGTATAAAAAGTCAAAATCAACGAATTTAGCTGTACTTGTGTATAAAACAACGAGAGAGTGGGGAATTGGGTAATAGACCAAGGCTTTCAATTGACAATGGTATATGTTCCCTTCGAAATTGTTGTTATTGAACCGCAAATCTCTCAAGTTGGTTAATTGATCCAATCCAGAAGGGATGTAGCAGCTTAGTAGATTGTGGAAATTGGGAAATTTCAAGGAGCATTAATTGGGTGAGATTTATAAGTGAAACAGGCAGCTTTCCACTGATTGGGTTACTAAAATCATCTAAATAAGTGAGATTGAGTAATAGACAAAGGGTTGGTGGTAGTGGCCCCGTGATGTTGTTCAGACATAGAGCTAATGAAACAAGATTTTTCAGGGTTACTAACTCATGGGGAATCGAGCTTTTAATGTTGTTGAAAGAGATGTGTAGGTTATCTAATTTACTCAGGTTCGATACTCGGATGAGACAATTGTTGGGAGGGTCTCCTAATCATAATTGTATCTAAAGGAGATTAATCTCACAATACTAGTAGCCTGTAAGGACACTTGGAAAACCAAAAAATAAATAAATCTAATTTATTCAGGTCTCTTAGAGAAGGAGGTATATCACCTTCAAGGCGATTCGGGGACAAAACAAGGGGAAGAGTTTGGAGAGTTTGCCAATTTCTGGTGGGACGGTCCCCATAAGTCTGATACAAATGAGAATGAGATTGACTAAAATTGTGAACGCAGAGATGTTGACGTTTGCAAAATGAATGCGAACCCCTAACGTCAATTACTCCAGTGACCAGTCAGTTTAATACTTGTGATGCTTCCGGCATCTTTACAAGTTATACCTCGCCACTCGCAATGAGTCGATCGATTGAGATGTTGTACTCTTAATTATCCCACAACCCACTACTGAGTATTGCCTTTGCTTCCAAGTCTAGCTCCCAAGGTGTACATGTTGCTCCTAACTCCAATTTAGTCCCCATATTCACAGCAAAAATAAGAAGAATAGCAGGCCATATATATATCTGTGGCACATAGAAGGTACAAATTAAAGACTGCATGATCTATGGACGAAGAAGATAAGGTTTAGTTATGAGCAAATTACCGGTTTATTGCAGATACATCAGAATGCAGAAATTAAACATTTATATTCTGTTATTAACTTAATGAATAGTCAGATGCGTTGAAATACAAATAATAATAATTTGAAGTTAATAGAGTTTTTTTATGATCATGTGACCTTTGATGTGGCTAGTTTATGTTTTATGAAAAATTATTGTATGAGTTATGTGTCATTAGGAAGAATTATGTTATGAGAGCTATACTAAAATTAGGGTGAATTATTCTATGAAAGTTATGAAAATTAAAGACAATTATTCTAACCAAAAGTGAGAGTTATAAAAAATGCAATATGTCTCTTAAGCTTTCCTAGAGTTCCTATAAGTATCTTATGTATTTTGAAGTTTGAAGTAGTGAGAAATAAGGCTTTTTTACATACTTAGTGCACATGGGAAACAAAATTCCCAGAATAGTATAGGTTCTAAAATAATTCCCATTATGGTGTAAAATGAACAGTAAGTCATAGGTGGGGACTGCGACTTGCATGAAGTCGTATTGCAATACCACAATTAGGGATTTCCATAAGTCGCCCAACACTTAATTTCAGTGTAATGAAGTATTTTGATTTATTTTTTTAATATGTTGTAATGCGTAGCTACGACATACACGACTTAGGTGATATGTATCTCTTGCTATATTGTCCCTCCATATACTCTTTTTCTACCCTATCAAAGTAGTATTTGAGCTTCTAAGATTTGAGAGATGACAAGTAATGGAATGTTTCTATTTCAATTTTCTCATCTTACAAAAAATAACTTTAAAACTTGGAGATTATAGTGAGGGGTTACACTAAATCACAAAATAAGGTCACTTTATCTCAAAATGATAAAGATATATTAGTAAAGCCAAAGAAAAAGACCAATAAGCCTTGTCCCTCGTCCATCATATACATATTAGAAAGCTTTAGTCGAAATGTGCATCATGGAAAAAAAATTCATGGATACTCTTCAAAATTAAACCTGCTATAACCAATCACATTAGGTAAAAAGTGTGATTTTAACTTAGTTATTATTAAAGTCTTATTTATTAGTTTTTTGTACATTTTAATCCTTGTTATGTTCGTAAAGGCAAAATAAAAAACACAACTTTTAGTTTTAGTTTTACAAAGTCAACAACACGCCTTTCAGTTTTAGTTTTAGTTTTTATATGTAATCTTATATTTAGCTTTTCTATTAAATTTTTTATATGTATGGTTTTTTATATCTTTTATTATGTAATTTGTTCAATTTGTTTGGCTCATAAAGGTTAATTTGGTTTTGTCAACTACAACTTTCTTTCATATTTTTCATAAATTTATTTCTTCATATTTTATTATTTTCGAATATTATTAATGTGAAATACCAATCACAAATTTTTAATTTCTTTTTATATATTTATTTGTTGCACCGAGTTATTTATTTTTTCAATAATTCCTAGATATTTTTTGGCAAATTCATACTATATTAATAAAATTTAGACTAGAATATTGCAATCTTAAAACTTTATAATATTTTCATAGCTTTATTGGTCCAAATTTTAATTTTATGGGTCTTTCACCTAATTTTTAATAATTTAAATTTAAATTTTAGCTTCAAAACCTTATAGGAACCACTAGTCACATTTGCATTAGGGTCTTTCACAAAATTTTAAATAATTTTTAAATTTCACATTCAACCCTTCTTGGGACTATTAGTCCCTTAAGAGATAATTAAAAATTTTTAATTTTTAACTTATTTTTATTTTACCTTTTTGGACTATGAATCTGATAAGGGTTTTTGTTTTAATAATTTTAAAATTTTAAGAGATGGTCTATAATTTATAAATTTTTTACTTATTTTATTTTTCCCCTTTTGCGATTATAAATCCTGTAAGGTTTTTTTTAATAATTTTTAAATTTTAAGAGATAATGGATAATTTTCAACATTTTTACTTATTTTTGTTTTGCCCTTTCTAGGAGTGTGAATCCCGTAAGGGCTTTTTTAACAAATCTTATATTGTATGTTGTGGGATTAAGAATCCTGTAAAGTGATTTTAAATTATTTCAAACACTTTTAACAAATTTTATTTAACTTTCGGGTTCTTATTAGGACTTGGTGTCCCGTAAGTGCAAATTACCTTGAGTAAACCAAATAATCCATCAAAATATAACTTGGATGAATGAATTTGCAAATTGTTTTCTTTTTTATCTTTCTAAATTGTGTTCTAAATTTACCAAAGATGAGAAAACTAGAGCTTCCATCACATATTAATTTTACTATCTCATCCAATGACGTGCTAAAGATCACACAAATGATATGGTTACATATGTGTATGAGAGAAGCATTACTGTATGTTAAAAAAATACTAATAAAAACTGAATTTAGATATTCTAATGTGAGTATTTTATATTGTAAAATTATAAGGAGAAAAATAAACACAAATACTTTATATATGAGAAAATTTATGGAAGGTTGACTTTTTTCTTATAAAATAGTCATATGAGAAACTTGTATTAAAATATACAAATCCAACAAACACCATATAAGAAGCCAACGGAGTGTAAAATGAAATAAATATATCTCAGAGGGACTAAAAAATAGTTCCACAATATAAAATAAAAAGAAATAAAGTTTGAGGACTTTTTTGTAAAGTAACTTTTTTTTTGGTTTCCCAGGGTATCCTTCGCGCGCGCGACTGCGGAGACTAATCCCTCGAGGTACTGAGATCCATTTAAGAGGTTGACCTCTCCCAACAGATGTCTTTCCATACACATGAGTCAAGAATCGAACCCCTGACCACATGCTTAACCCCCAAGTATCTACCACTTGTGCTACACCATGTTGGATTTTACTTATCAAATTTCAACTCTTAAATTATTATCATTATTTTATTATTATTAATCAATAACTTATATTAAATGGTACATCAATATACTAATTATTTACAGGTGTATGTTAGACAAACCTTAATTATTCTAACTTGTAAGCTAATTAACTTCGAAGCAAGGGATACAAGTGCAGTCATCACGAGAGTCTCAGGTCCATACCAAGGATATTTGAACCGGACCAGACCGGTCAAATCGTGAACTAATCCCTTATCCGATTATGGTTTACTATCATAATCAAATTTATAGTTAGACCAAGTTGAATCGGTAAAAATCAGTGAAACGGTTAGTTTTTATATGAACCAGTCTCCCTTTATTTTTGTAATCTCTCAATACTTGACTATTTAACTGAGAGTGATATGAGGTTTAAGAATTGAGACTCCAAAATCTTATTATGTATTTTATTATTAATAATATGTTATAAGGCATATATATAATACGTAATTATGATATCACTGAAACTAATTGAACCTAATCTGAAAGTTGGTTCGATTTAGTGTCCAATCTAATTTTAATAATATTAACAACATTGGTTCATACATGTTTTTTCTTTGAAATTGTCAAGCGACTTTTGTTGGGAATATGTTAATTATTATTTGCCGGTGCCTCGGTGGGGAGGAATTAGCTGTTGCGTTGGTAGATTCTCATGGGGTGAAAACCAACACATTTCAAAGGGAGCTGCTTAGAAATTCTACTTCTGGATAAAGTGCGTCGGTTGGTAGGAATTAGCTGTTGCGTTGGTGTAACCTCATGGGGTGAAAACCAACACATTTCAAAGGGAGCTGCTTAGAAATTCTTCTTCTGGATAAAATGTCAATTCTGGTGGGGATGCCATTGTCATTATGGGATAATCATCCATATTATAAAAATATTATTTACTTTAAGTGGAATGAAGAGGATCCATTATTCTCAGTGGTGGATGATACGCGCTTTTGACTGAACGGCCATGGTGACTTGCGACTCGAGATTTTGTCATCTGGCTATTAAATCTTTTAACTTTAAATCATGACATGCATAAATTATATCAATTTAAAAATTAAGTTTTACGATCACCTAAATAAGAATATGACGATGAGATCGTAATTATCCTGAGATCAAATCATAGACAATTGGAAGAAAAATCATAATTACCTTGTTAGTTCTTTGTGTGTGAGTAAGGAGAGAAACTATTCCTATTCCACAATATTTTTCTGCATGTAATTTTAAATGGGCAACTACACAACATAGTGGTTAGGAATAGGGCACTCTCCAAGTGTTATAAAGAAATGGACTAACCTACTCATCATAATAAACCCATACATACAGCCCACGACAATAGTCCATAATAGGTTTAAATGCTTATAAAAGTCCAATAACAAATGTGATCACAAATGAGCTTAACCAAAAATATGCTCCACAAATATGACATTTAATTAATCCGAATCTTTTAACGAATATGTGACTATGCTAGTTCACATAGGATTAAATAATCCAACACTATATTCTTTGATTATCCTCATATATGAGAGTATTTGTGTGGCCTTAAGAATCACAAATTTAACTCCAGATTCAACCGAAAAAAAGAAAAACTAAAAAATTTCAACAAAAAAAAAAAATCGAGATATGGCTGTTATACGATACGGATATGAGAATATAGTAAATTTTAGAAAATATAAGATACGGTTACAATACAATATATAAAATTAATATAGAATGGTTACAATACAATATACAAAATTAATATAGAATTAAAATAATTAAAAACATAAACATTCAAAATGTAAGCATTACCACAAAATCATTCGTAGCACAAAAGGAAATGTTAAAACATAGGCACAAATATTTCAAAAGTCAGCATTATTTATTGTAGTAATAATATAGATTATCATTTATCAAATTCTTACAATATCACCCTCATATTAAAATAAAAACTCACCAAAAAAAAATGCAAGAAAAAAAGTAACAGTATCAAATCGT
Source organism: Styphnolobium japonicum (assembly GCA_023212625.1). NCBI lineage: Eukaryota > Viridiplantae > Streptophyta > Magnoliopsida > Fabales > Fabaceae > Styphnolobium > Styphnolobium japonicum. Next base: position 31,525,254 of record JALBWW010000002.1, on the reverse strand, counting down.
GTCCGATGTACAACAACTATTTTACTGTATCCGTGCTTCCTATTGTTGTTGGCTGGCCCTGGACTAATATGCCATGTTGTAAGTAAACGAGCTAGAGAGTAGAGACTTGACTTAATTTGATAAACAAGCTCGTAAAGGTCGATTTAAAAATGTAAATAAAATACTTATATAATTAAAGTCTTAAATAAATATTATATATATTTTGCTTGTGATGCTTCACTGCTTCCGGTATCGTTACAAGTTCTACAACGCCGCTCGCAACGAGTCAAGATGTTGTTCTCCTAATCATTCCACCTCCCACTAAAGAGTATAGCATTTGCTTCCATGGCGCAGACGTTGCCCTTTAACACCAAATCAGTCCCTATAATCACAGCAAAATTAAGAACAAAGGCAACCTTTATTTTTGCCAATAGAAAGTATATATGAAAGAATGTGGTAAGGCATTTTCTTATTTTTGCCAGAATTCATTTTCAGAAGCAACCCAATCAACACATGAAGAGACCTTCTTGCTAGACAGTTATAAAGCATGACCTCCAAAGAGCTATATGGTAAGACAACCCTTATTAATGTGCACTACAACAGAAACGGCTTTTAAATTCGGCTGTAAAGGCAGTTTCCAATTCGGTTCTAACAACGAATTATGTCCGGGGGTAGTCTTTTGTGCTAACTTTTAAATTCGCGTAAAGAAACCGAATTGAAAAACAATTTTCCAATTCGGTTATTATAGTACTGAATCAAGAAGCACGTGATTTTAAATCCGGTTAAGCACCGGATTGAAAACTTGACATTAAATTCGGTTGTACGCAACCGAATTGGAAAAACTAAGAATGTCTTGACATTCAATTCGGTTATGCACAACCGAATTAGTAACCTATGTATTTATTTAATTTAAATTCGGGTAACAACCGAATTGCAAAGTGTATAACATATCCTTTTGACAGGGAAAGTCTGTAAACCATTACAGAATTTCAGATTTGCAATTTCCATAACAAAAAATTGTACAACATTTTATTTAAAGATAAATTTGTCTTGTGATAGTTGTTTTGCCTTTTTGTAACTCCTCAAAGTTCTTTTAAAAAACCAAATGAAACATCAAAGTTCTGTTTAACATTAAAAAACAAGTTACACATGATGGAGATTAGAATAACTTACATTCCAACCACCATCTTTATGTCCTCTCGAATAAGTTTTGCTACAGGGTCCATCTAAAACACAATGGTCTTGGATATTTTAATCACAACCAACATTCATTATCAATGTTTAATGATAGTCTAATGAGAATGTCCAAACTAAGCATTACTCATGATAACCATGAAGTGAAAGTCAACAGTGATGATATCTATTGCAAATCTTATATAACAAGCATGCAAGGTTTTCACTTTATCCACATTGAGTCATTACATGTTATTAGCATTTAGATTCTTATCCCACTGAGGTTAACATGGCAACACAAAAAACAACATCAATCAAATTCAAGCCTACATGAAGTTGGAATTTTGTAAGATGTGTGTAAACTAGTTGACAAACAAAATATGAAGTTAGAATAAGATGCACTCAAAGCACGCCAAGACATTAACAAGAGTTGTAGCTTAAGTGGTACCAAATCCCTTAGGAAATTAAATCATAGCAAGGCCACTTTGCATATATTCTAGCCTACAACAAGAGTTGTAGCTTAAGTGAGTACCAAATCCCTTAGGAAATTAAATCATAGCAAGGCCACGTTGCATATATTCTAGCCTCTTGTCCCCTACCACATAACACGTCTTAGACCCCCTTTAAACCAAATAAAGCTAGAGTAACAAAGGTACACAAAAATACTACTTGAAGACCTTAATAAGAACAATGGTGAAATCACACCAATATTTAAGGTTGTTACCGTTTGATGAGCGTTTGGTTTCTATGCATTATTTGAGATAAACGTTGGTTCGAAACACCGTATAACTGTCAAAAGACACTGTAGGTTAGTAAACCCTTGTTTCCGTAGACGTTAGGGCAAAAACTTTATCAGAACTGTAAAATGAAGTAAAAATAGTTACCCTTGTTTAGTGTTCGACGACGATGAAGATGGAGTAACTTCTTGCTTACAGAAAATGTTAATGGTTGCATTTTTTGTGTAGGATCAGAAAGTCTTCTTTAATACGCAAAGACTAGAGAGAAAGCGAGGGAAAAAGTGTAAAGGTTTTCAAACTTTGTTATTTTTAAAAAATATTCGAGACTACCTTATCAAATCGGTAAACATATAACCGCATTGGAAATGACTTTCTAATCCGGTTGATATGGTAACAGATTTGAATATATGCATTTCTCAATCCGGTACCTCATCAACCGGATCAGAAAGTATTCTTTGATATGCAAAGACGAGAGAGAAAGCGAGGGAAAGAAGTGTAAAGGTTTTCAAACTTTGTTATTTTTTAAAAATATTCCAGACTACCTTATCAAATGGGTAAATATATAATCCGCATTGGAAATGACTTTCTAATTTGGTTGATGTGGTGGCGGATTTGAATATATGCATTTTTCAATCCGGTACCTCATCAACTGGATTGGAAAGTATTTTTTTTTAAAAAAAATTTTATGCCTCACACTAGAATGACTTTCCAATCCGATTCCTAATTAACCGAATTGGAAAGTCTTCTTTTTAAAAAAAAATTTGCACTTTCCAATCCGGTTCCTAATTAACCGAATTGGAAAGTCTTCTTTTTAAAAAAAATTTGCACTTTCCAATCTGGTTCCTAATTAACCGAATTGGAAAGTCTTCTTTTTTTAAAAAAAATTTGCACTTTCCAATCCGGTTCCTAATTAACCGAATTGGAAAGTCTTCTTTTTAAAAAAAAATTTGCATTTTCCAATCCGGTTCCTAATTAACCGAATTGGAAAGTATTCTTTTTAAAAAAAAATTTGCACTTTCCAATCCGGTTCCTAATTAACCGAATTGGAAAGTCTTCTTTTTTAGAAAAAAATTTATGACTCACTTTCCAATCTGGTTGATGTGTTAGCGGATTTAAATGTCTTATATATGAATCCGGTTACTTGAAATACCGGATTCGAAAACAACTTTTAAATCCGGTGATATTAAAACGAATTTAAATGATTTATATATGAATCCGGTTACTTGACATCCCGGATTCGAAAATAACTTATAAATCCGGTTATAATGAAACGAATTAATGTCTCTTATATATGAATTCGGTCAGTATAAGAACCGAATTGGAAAACATGATTTCAATCCGCTAGCCAAATCACCGAATTAAAGTTGCCGAATTTAAAACCCTTTTTTCTTGTAGTGGTGGCCCAAGAAACAAGAAGAAAAAAAGGGAACATACATATTTATCCTGTAAATGTTGAAGGTCATTTGAAAAACATCATCTATCAAAGTGGTTTAAAAATATTACAAATTACCAATGAGAGCCAAATATTTGTCACCAAGAAGGATTCTGCATACTACCAACAAAGTTTCATTTTAATACACAATAATTATTTTCAATAATAAGTGAAACAATGTTTTAAGTGATATATATATATATATATATATATATATATATATATATATATCAAAGTTAGTTACATACCTTATATTTTTTTTTATTCTATGTTACATTCATTAGTTACATACCTTATAGTGACAATCTTTACTATATCATTCTTATACAAAGATACACACAATTATTTATTTAATTCTCTTGTTAATATATGACGTATAAAAGTTTAATTAGCCGAATTAAACTAATGGGTTTAGTGGTCTAATATGCGTAGTGCCATGTACTCTTTTGCGCTAATTAGGGATTTAGTGTCTTGTGTCATCTCCAATGCCACTGTTAAGATAATCACTCATTATTCCTTAGTTAATGAATCTTTACTGTTCTTAAAAAACAAAAAAGATATTAGATCACGTTATAAAAACTAACCAACCAATAATTATCTTTTAGCAAATGAATTAGGGAGTTTTGATCCTGACTTTTGGGGTACGTAGGTACTTTGGGTAAAACAAAATTTGTTAAATATCAATTTTGTCTCTTACGTTAATATTTCCTAGATTTTTATTTTTTGATTAATTAAATACTGATAATTAATGTTAGTATACCAGTTTGGACTGTTAGCTTTATTGTACTACCTTGAGGTTGATATATCAGTGATGCAATGGAGTTAACACTTCATTATTTCCTGTGTATAAATGAAATTTGATAGATCCTATTTTGTACTTATATTTCATAAATTTATTATGATATTTATTGGATATTTCTCATCTAATTGAATTGAATTTGTTATTTATTATAAGGAAAGTTGATCTTAGGTCAAATATGCTATAATTGCGGTAATTTGGGCCTAAAGTTTTCAAGAGCAAAAAATATGGGACTTAGTCAAAGGCTATTGAAGAAAACTTTAGATGGTTTGATGAGAGAGGTGATTTTATATGTTAAGCTTCTTGAACTGAATTCCCTAAGTTATGAGCATTGTTGTGCATAATTTTGGTAGATCACTCAACAATTCCTTTTGTGCATTAATGCATTCTTAAAATTGATTAAGTCTATACTTGGGAAAGATAAGTTGCATTGTTTTAGGAATAGATCTACTCTGGAGGAAGTGTTAATTACATCAAAGCATTGGGTCTTGAAATTGATGATTAAAGAGCATAACTGAGAATTGATTAAGGAAAAAATAAGACTAATTTGGGGTAGTCAAAGCCCTAAAATTATTCCAAATTGCTTTAACCCTTTGTTTGCGTTTTGCTTTATCGTTCTTTTCTTACTCCAATGTCTTAATTATTAGGTTATCACAAATAAAGTTTGGGAAATTTATAATTTGGAAATGAAACTCAATTCTTGTGGGACAATACTAGATCCTTTGGATCTCTTTAATTACTTGAGTGGTATGCGTGTACTTGCAGAAAATCAACAAAAAGTTTGGAATCTGATATTGTTTTTAAGATCAATTTTCTTTTTCTTTTAAAATGAATTTTTGAATCATTTGACCTTTCTAAATTGAAATAAAAAAGATGATTATCGCGATATCAGTTTTCTTTTTAATGTCGTTTTCTTGCAGCGCCGCGCCTTCCGAGTCGGACGTGACACAATTTATATAAAATTCTAACTGTAACAACAGTGATTCTTATTTAAGTTTTTTTAAAAGTAAATTATGTAATTTAGACTGATGAAATTACATTAGACTAAAACCCTATTCTCATGTCAGACATTTTCTTTTATTATCAGTTTAGTCCTTGACTTTCATTTTCTTTAGTTTAGTACCTGACATTAATGAATTTATTTCAATTTTGTCCCTCAAATTGTGTATCTGTTATCTACTAATCAGAAATGTTGATGTATTACTATTAAAGATGACATGACATCGTTATCTACCAGCATATCAATGACATATGCTGATAAGATGAGTACACTTACAACGTGGTCCTTAACATTTTGCTTCCTTCTTAATTTCATTCTTGACATTTAAATTAAATTACAATTTAGTCATTGACATTGAAATAAGGTTATAATATGGTCATTGACATTAAAATATAATTACAATATGGTCCCTAACAACTCAAATTTATCATTTGAATCTTGAATATATAATCTGAACATGAAATTACTTCTGGCAACGCAAAGGAGCTTGAGATAAATTTTAAGGCCAAATTCATATGACATTAACATGGAGCACAAAACATTCTATTTTATCCACTCGAGAAGAAAGAACCCCAAATTGATATCACAACACTGATCCAAAAAGGATATTTATTTTATGAACACTGTAATTTATGTTGATACATTTGAATTACTTTTCGATCGAAACTGAATAAATCTATCCTAAATGTTGAAAGGTCTACTTCATTTTGAAATTTTATTTACTGGACTTGACAGGTGTAAATAACTCTTGACTCATGAGCTGTTGCAATGAAATTTCGCGTAGAGGAATGTTTAATGGAGTCTGCTGAGTTAGTAAACCTTGAGACACGAATTTCATTGTCGGCCGATAGCATGGGCTGGGGTTTAAGCATGCTAATGCCAATCTGGCAACATGAACTATGTCTAGTAAAACAGCTAAATTTGGTGGTGCAAGGCGTTGATCTAGTACTTCACACAATGTGATGTGGTAAGCAGATGCTAATTGAAGTGATGACAGGATTTCCTTAGGATGCCTTCCCACTAAAGTTTCAAGTGCCACTACTCCAAAACTATAAACATCACACTTTTCAGTTATAGCCATTGTATAGGCCAGCTCTGCATTGAATCAGATAAACATTAGGAAAAGAAAAAAAAAAGTTCAAATTTCAATAAATCTAACAAAAACATTACAAATGTGTCTACCTGTCCAATTATATATGTATTAGGTAAGCTTTGCATCAAATCAAGTGAACATGAGGACGTAAAGATAATGAAAATTTTTTTTTTTGAAGAATTTACCTGGGGCAATATATCCATAAGTTCCAGCTACTATAGTTTGATTGGATGAGTCAAGACTAAGGATTCGGGCTGTGCCAAAGTCAGAAACACAAGGCTGCCACTCTGAGTTCAGTAATATATTGCTTGCACTAATGTCTCTATGCACAACTGGCGGTGTGCAATCATGATGCAGATAGGATAGAGCAAATGCAATGCCTTTAACAATGTTAATCCTCTTTCTCCAATCCAATCCCGAAGCTTCAACATCATTATACAAGACAGAAAACAAGCTTCCTTTCTCCATGTACTCATAGATCAAAAACATGCATCTTTTGTGCAAGCAGAAGCCGTAAAGCCTCACAATGTTACGATGCTTGATTTCTGATAATACTCTCACTTCGTTTCTAAAACTCTTGTCAAAATTTGGCTGCTCAGCTTCAAAACGATGAAGTTTTTTCAACGCAACAACCTTTCCACTAGGGAGTTGTGCTTTGTAAACGCTCCCATATGCACCCGTCCCAATGCAATATTTCATGTCAAACTCTTCTGTTTCCTTAATGATGTCCTCATATGTTATTCTTCCATCAAAGTTCCATATAGAGAACAAATATCTATTCTTAGTTGCTGTTGGCTTTACGATTGCACCGCGACGCAGTCTCAGATGCATAACTAGTAAGAAGGCCACAATTAGAAAAATGAGAATAGGAAGAATTATGATTAGAAGATGTATTACTTTCTTGCTTATCTTGCTGCCTGCTGAACAAGGTTGGAATTGGTAACCCGAAATTTTGCCACATATATTCTTGTTGCCTATTAGAGTATAAGGAGGCAAACCATCTGGAATGGGACCTTTCAAATCATTGTATGAAATGTCCAAATAAACGAATTTAGTTGTATTTGTGTAGAAAACAACGAGAGAATGGGGAATTGTTCCAGAGAGATTATTGTAACTGAGATCTAAACTGTTTAAGTCAGGCAAATAACCAAGCTGAGGTGGTATTTCACCACTAATGAGGTTATGACTGATGTCGATATTGGTTAGCTTTTTTAGTCTTTCAATTGACAAGGGTATCTTCCCTTTGAAGGAGTTGTTATTCAGCCGCATCTCTCTCAAGTTGGTTAATTGGTCCAAACCAGAAGGGATGGAACCAGTGAGCTGGTTAGAGCTAAGGTCAAAAAAACGTAGACGTTTCAGATTTGATATTTTTGAAGGGATGTAACCGGTTAGTAGATTGTAGGAAATGTCAAAGGCCAGTAATTGGGTGAGATTTGTAAGTGAAAGAGGCAACTCCCCACTGATTTTGTTATTATACAGATATAAATAAGTGAGATTGGGTAATAGACCAAGAGTTGGAGGAATGGACCCCGTGATGTTGTTCTCACATAGATTTAATGCAACAAGATTTTTCAGGGTCCCCAACTCATGGGGAATCGAGCCATTAAAGTTGTTGAAAGAAATGTTTAGGTTCACTAATTGGCTAAGGCTTCCAAGATAAGGAAGTATCTCACCTTCAAGGGAGTTCCAGGACAAGTCAAGGGAAATGAGTTTGGAGAGTTTACCAATTTCTGGTGGTATGGTCCCGATGAGTCCGGTTCTACTGAGACTAAGATTGACTAAATTTGTGAACGCGGAGAGGTTGAGGTTTGCAAATTGAATGCGATCCCCTACGTCAATTACTCCGGTGAGTTGAATACTTGTGATGCTTCCTGCATCGTTACAAGTAATACCATGCCACTGGCAACGAGTCGAGATGTTGTACTCGTAATCATCCCACCACCCACTACTGAGTATGGCCTTTTCTTCCAAGTCTAGTTCCCATCGTGTAGACGCTGCCCCTAACTCCCATTCAGTCACCATAATGACAGCAGAAATAAGAAGGAAGGTAGCCCAAATTTGGGGCACATAGTAAGTACAAACGAAAGATTGCATGCTTTGCGGACGCATGATTCTTTCAGATTAATGCTTTTTTCAAGATACATCAGAATGCAGAAGCTGAGCCTTTATATGCTGTTATTTAACCTATACATGAATCATGCTCTACTACAAATGTGGTAAACCCTAAACGTATGATTTCAGACATTACCCAATTGACTACAACAGGGGTCAACTGACTTTTCTTCCTGAATAGTTGCATTCATATTATCTTTTGGAACGGTGCGTACAAATTCATGGAGGTGGGCTCCAAATGAGAGAGCTACCTCTACAGAACTGTCGCTTGAACTGCATCCACATTTTCTTGCTGATTGTCGCCATTGGTTCTTTGTAGGCTGAAAAGATGATTATGCTATCCAGATACACAGCATGGGTGGGTCCGCGACACCATAGAATTTGCTTAATTGTTTAATGATCAAAGACAAAGAGATCCAAGAGCATGGTTTGGTCGGTCTGAGAGTGCCCCACTGTGGGCCTCGGTGGCATGGCTGGGTCCTACCGATGGATAATTTATTTACCTATTTGAACATAAGTTCAGTTCTTCCTAAAAAATATCTTTTATATGTTTACAAATAAATAAAACTAGAAATTGTTCAAGATATAAGAATAGGTTATTCGAATAAATAAAAACAATGCACTTGATTTTATGACTTTAATATAATTTGACTCTAAGATATTACATAAATATTTTTAAAAATATAATAATAAAATAAGATCTTAATATAATTTTTGTTATTATTAAAACACATAAAAGTCTAAGTTATATTCCTTAAAAACGTATATTAGATAATGATTTATGTATTTGATTTTTCTTAATAAAAAAGTATAGTCATATTTTATTTTGAAAATATTTTAGCTCTATTTAGAGAAAATTTAAAATTTAAAATTTAATAAGTAAATTGTGAAATGTTCATGGATACAAAAGCTATCAATAATTGATTTTAATAATTAATTTCAAAATCAATTGATTTTAAATAAACATGTTGACATTTGGAGTAATATTTCTTTATCAAGAAAAATTATTTTATGTAGTATTTGAAATAATATAATTATGTACAAGTTTGTTAATTTTTCTTACCAACAAATTTCTATAAAAATTTCTGAAATTAAATCAAGCTATATGTTGAAATTCTAAATGTTGATAATTTCAACATATTTTTAGATCTTAAAATACTTGAAGAGAACTTTTGACTTGATGGTATAAAAAGTGTTTCAAAATTATATTTTATTTGTAATAGTGAAAAAGTATTTAATGTGTGAATTTTAAAAATTTTAATAAAAATTTTTATAATTAAAAATAATATCCTTTATAAATATATGATTTTTTAATTACCATTTAAATAATATTTATTCAATTATTAAATAAAATATAAAATCAAATAGTATTGTATTGATAAATATTGATTATTAACCATATAAATACATTATTATTAAAATATGATTTATGACTTAAATTTATTTGTGATTTTATGAACAATGATATTATTTATAATAAGCAATATTTAAATAAATATTATCACGGCATATTGTAAAAAATATTTGTTAAAAAAGAAGTTAGAACTAATAAGTGTAGATAGATAATGATATAAAAAGTTTGAATTAATGTAAGTTTGATTTCTTAAAAAGAAAGAACTTAAAGGGTAATTGAGGAAATAAAAATTAAAAGTAGTTATGAGAGAGTGTTGATAAATAAATAGGAGTGTCAATAGCCCACCCTTTTTTTTAATGACAAAATTATAATAATCTACAAATTAGAATTTTGTTTATTACGAGAAAACTTAGGTAAAGTTCCTTAGGTATTTATGGTGTTGTTATCCTATTAAAATATAACATGTATATTATTTTTTACACTTCTGTGCCACAACATCTTTCCTTTCAATGTTATTTTCATTAATGACAAAACTACTAAATTCATTAAAAATAGTGAAAACAACAGGTGAAAACAATTTTCATTTGAAAAATGCTAAATGTAAATAAGAGTTTTTTTAGAAATCTTATACAAATCTGTACCAAAAAAAACATAATCTGTACCAAAAAAAGAAATCTTGTACAAATGACATGGAGTAATTTTATCTCTTTGTGGGTGAAGAGAAGTTGATTATTGTGGGTCCTATGAGAGTGGTTGAGGTTGATTAATTTGGGTCCCATATAAGAAGTTAAGGCTAAAATAACAATGTCACATCGTTGTTAACCTTTCGTAATAATAGTTTATAAGTAGAGGTTTTGCACTTGGTTATGTGAATATAATTGAATGAGAACGACTATATTGTATCTGATTAGAACGGCTATATTGCAACTGAATTGATTCAAAGTTTGTTGCATGTGTTGCTGTGATATTATCCAATAATTATTAACTTGCAAGTGCCACCCCCATTGTTGGACGTGCAAAGCCTTCGATGAGTTCAAGTTTTATTTACTAAGCAGCCCTAGGTAGCCGGCGTGAACATTTGCCATTGCATCTATGCTTGTAGGATGAGTCTTTCAATTCAGCTAGTAAATTGGTTCTTTTGATGCAAGGTCGTTTGTTTTATGTGACTTTGATGTGTTTCATAGCTAGGAAAATTTCATACCACTAATTTGGAGGAACGGATATAAAGCTTCACTAGTTGCCGTGTTTTTTCTATTGGCTCCATTTTATCTGAATTGTGTAGTTTGAGAAAAGAAGAATTAATGTTATAATAAACCTCTAATTTTGGCAACCTTGATCCAAATAGAGTATTTATTTATCAACAATGTAATTGATATAGATAGATTTGAATTACCTTAAGATACTGTAGTTTTCTAATAATTTATGCAAACATACAACAACAAGTCTATCCTAAATGCTTTCAGCTCCAACTTCATTCAGAAATTTCTTTTTCTGGAATTGACAAGTGTAAATAACTCTTGACTCATGAGCTGTTGTAATGAAATTTCACGAAATGGAATGTTTAATGGTGTCCGCTGAGTTTGAAAACCTTGAGACACACATTTCATTATTGGCCGAGAGCATGGACTGGGGTTTAAGCATGCAAATGCCACTATAGCAACATGAACTATGTCTTGTAAAACCGCTAAATTTGGCAGTGGAAGCCGTTGGTCCAATATTTCATATAACATGGTGACATGAATAGATGCTGATTGAAGTGATGACAGGATTTCCTTTGGGTGCCTTCCCACTAAAGTTTCAAGTGCCACTACTCCGAAGCTATAAACATCACATTTTTCAGTCAAAACCATAGTATAGGCAAGCTCTGCATTGAATCAGATGAACAAGAGGAGGTCAAAGGATGAAAAGAAAAAGAAAAGTTAGTTGAAATTTCAATGGATCAAACAAAATCTACAATCAGTTTAGCCTCGGCATTACAAATTACCACCTGTCCCATTTTATATGTATTAGCCTATTAGGTGTTGGGTTTGATTCAAATTCTTATGCTGTATTGGGTATTAGAAGGTGCTCATTTTCTAGTAGGAAAAATAATAGTAGATCCTTATACAATAAGCAGAGTAAGAGTAGTTGCTTGCTAAGTAAATTCATGTGGGTTATAAATACTTGTATTAACAAATAGTTTGAGTTATGAAAATGAAAATTTGTGAGAGCTTGAGGGGTTTTCAACAGGGGTAAATTAACCGTCACAGGGTTTGGTAGAGATGTAGGTATAGTGGTGATGTAAATGTGGGATAGAGGAGATTGAGAGTTCCCATAAACATTATCCCCTAGTAACTCTTAATTTGATCTCTTTTCACAGATAGATATAGGCATGTTGACCAAACCAAGTGTGATAAAGTTTTGATGGATATGTTTATATTTTTGTTGTATTTTTTCCTAACAATTACTTATCCAAACGTGTGAATAGGGGATTTATTTTCCCAACAAGATTAGGAAAGCTTTGCGACAAATTAAATGAACACAAGGATTTAAAGGGAAAAAGGGAAAGAAACAAAATGATGAAAACCAAAAGAAGTAAATAATTTACCTGGGGCAATATATCCGTATGTTCCAGCAACTTTAGTTCGATTGGATGAATCAAAACTAAGGAGTCGGGCTGTGCCAAAATCAGAAACACTGGGCTGCCACTCTGAGTTCAGTAATATATTGCTGGTAGTTATGTCTCTATGCACAATTGGAATGGTGCAATCATGATGCATATAAGACAGAGCTTGCGCAATGCCTTTAACAACGGAAACCCTCTTTCTCCAATCCAATCCCACAGCTTCAACATCATCGCACAGGACAGAAAGCAAGCTTCCTTTCTCCATGTACTCATAGATCAAAAACATACATCTTTTGTGCAAGCAGAAACCATAAAGCTTCACAATGTTAAGATGCTTTATTTCTGATAATACTTGCACCTCATTTCTAAAACTCTTGTCAAAAGCTGGCACCTCAGCTTCAAAATGATGAAGTTTTTTCAAAGCAACAACCTTGCCACTAGGTAGTTGTGCTTTGTAAACGCTCCCATATGCACCTGTTCCAATGCAGTATTTCATGTCAAAATCTTCTGTTCCCTTAATGATGTCTTCATATGCTATGTTTCCATCATAATTCCATATAGAGAACAAATCTCCATTCTTAGTTGCTGTCAGCTTTGCATGTTTTGCACGGCAACACTGCTTCAGAAACAGAAGAAAGAAGAGGGCCACAATTAGAGAAACGAGGGTAGGAAGAATTATGACGAGACGGTGGATTACATTGTTGCTTGTCTTGCTGCCAGCTGAACAAGGATGGAATTGGTAACCCGAAATGTTGCCACACATATCCTTGTTCCCTATTAGAATATAAGGAGGCAAACCATCAGGAATCGGACCCATCAATGAATTGTAGGAAATGTCCAAATAAACGAAATTAGCTGTTTTATTTGTGTATAAAACAACAAGAGAATGGGGAATTGTTCCAGTGAGATTATTGTAGCTGAGATCCAAACTATTTAAGTCTGGCAAATATCCAAGCTTAGGTGGTATTTCACCACTAATGAGGTTATGACTGAGGTGGAAAGTGACTAGCTTTGTAAGGCTTTCAATTGATAAGGGTATGCTCCCACTGAAAGCGTTATTACTCAGCCATAAGTATCTCAAGTTATTTAATTGATGCAAATCCGAAGGGAGTGAACCAGCGAACTGGTTAGAGCCAATGTCAAAAAGTCTTAGACATTTCAGATTTGATATTTTTGAAGGGATGTAACCTCTTAGTAGATTAAAGGAAATGTCGAGGCCTACCAATTGGGTGAGATTTGTAAGTGAAAGAGGCAACTCCCCACTGATTTTGTTATTATACAGATATAAATAAGTGAGATTGGATAATAGACCAAGAGTTGGAGGAATGGACCCCGTGATGTTGTTCTCACATAGATTTAATTCAACAAGACTTTTTAGGGTCCCCAACTCATGAGGAATCGAGCCTTTAAAGTTGTTGAAAGAAATGTTTAGGCTCACTAATTGGCTAAGGTTTCCAAGATAAGGAGGTATCTCACCTTCAAGGGAGTTCCAGGACAAGTCAAGGGAAATGAGTTTGGAGAGTTTACCAATTTCTGGTGGCATCATCCCCACAAGTCCGGTTCTACTAAGACCAAGATTGACTAAATTTGTGAACACAGAGAGGTTGACGTTTGTAAATTGAATGCGAACCTCTTCGCCAATTACTCCAGTTAGTTGAATACTTGTGATGCTTCCGGCATCGTTACAAGTTATACCACGCCACTTGCAACGAGCCGAGATGTTGTATTCATAATCATCCCACCACCCACTACTCAGTATGGCCTTTGCTTCCAAGTCTAGCTCCCATGGTGCAGACGCTGCACCTAAGTCCCATTCAGTTCCCATAATGACAGCAGAAATTAGAAGAAAGGTAGCCCATATTTCCCGCACATAGAAAGTACAAATGAAAGAGTGCATGCTTTGCCGATGCATGATTCTTTCTGATTAATGCCTTTTTGGAGATACATCAGAATGCAGAAACGGAACCTTTATGTTCTGTTATTTAACCTATTCATGAGTCATTCTATAACTGTGGTAAACCCTAAACGTATGGTTTCAGGCATTACCCAATTGACTACAACAGTGGTCAACTGAATAGGCTGCTGGCTGCATTCATATTATCTTTTGGAACGGTGAGTACAAATTCTTGGAGGTGGGCTCCAAAATCGAAATGATTGCTACCTCTACTGTACAAATTCTTGGAGGTGTACTCGTAATCATCCCATGCACCACAGAATTTTGAGTATGACATTTGCTTCTAATTCCAGCTCCCATGGTGCAGACGCTGCCCCTATCTCCAATGGTTCCCCATAATCAGGGAAAAAATAAGAAGAAAGGTAGCCCATATTTCTTCCACATAATCAAGGCAATTCCCTATATTTGAGGAGGGCTATGATGGATGGTTATTTTAAAATTGGTGACATATTCATATTGTACTCGTATCTCAATATGCATATAATATTGCTATATTTGTAGTTTTACTGTATTTTTGTGTTTTTTTTTTTTTTGAATACTTATTGACTTCAAAATATTACTAGTTGAGAAATTTAGTATATGAAATCAAACTCTATTCTTATCAATTACCTTCCTTAAAAGATATTTACACTCTTATTATATTGCTATCCTCAAAATTATAATTAAGTAGTAAGAGATTTAACTGATTTTAAGGTTTATTTTTTTATATTTATAAATATAATTTCATTTTATTCAATATTTATTATCATACCTATATTTTAATTTTTTTAAAAATTAACATATTTATATATTATATCGAATACACATACCTATACTTATGCAACAGTGAGGAATTCCATTTGAGGAATTGCATGTTAGTTTCTTGGAGCATAATTTTCGTTGTGTGGGTCCATGGAGCATAATTGTTGCTTCCATTGGTTGGGTGGGAGTGCGACATTCGATATGAATTTCCACAACTCATGATGTGGCTGGAATGATGGTCACACTCTGCTACGTTTTTTATTAAAAAATTAACATATTTATGTATTATATCGAATACACATACCTGTACTTATGCAACAGTGAGGAATTCCATTTGAGGAATTGCATGTTAGTTTCTTGGAGCATAATTTTCGTTGTGTGGGTCCATGGAGATAATTGTTGCTTCCATTGGTTGGGTGGGAGTGCGACATTCGATATGAATTTCCACAACTCATGATGTGGCTGGAATGATGGTCACACTCTGCTACGTTTTTTATTACTAATTCCGTTCCTTTTTACCTGTCATTTAAAGTGATCATGCATAAGAAAGTTATTAAATGACTTTACTTTTTTATTTTTATTTATTTTAATAGCACCCAAATAAGTAAGAAAAATGAAACAAAGCTAAACGACAAGGGATCTATCAAAAAGGACCACGACAAATCTGCTACAAGATGTAAAGTAAGGAGGAAGGCACTGAGTGAAAGGTAACTCCCAAACCGTGAGAGTAGCCCTTTTTGGAAAGTACATCGACACAATAGTTCCACTTCCCACTATCTTCCATAAGAACAGAAATCTCATGATCAAAGGGGCCCAAGGACGACTAGCGTCACGTCCTTCCTGAACAAGGTGCAAGGCGTACAGGGAATCAACCTCAACAAGACACTAGCATAATTAACATTTAACTTCATTTAAGAAATCATGCTAAATTAGGAAAATGTTGCTATTAGCATTAACAACACTTTATCATATCTTTTGTAACACTTAAAACATATTATAATTTGCATTTTTTACAACATTTATTTAGTAAACAACAACATTTTCTAAAATTATAGCTAAATGTTAAAAATGTTGCCTATGGTATTTTTCAATAACATTTTGCAAGTACTAGCTGTAACATTATTTCTTAAAATAAACAAAAAAATATTTACAGCATATTTATTAGTCTGCTATTATTTAATATTTATTTTTTCATTGTTTGTCCGTGAGAATTTGTTATTTCTATTCTTTGTTATGAAGAAAATGCAGAAAATTACCAGTAATAGATTTCTAACAATTTATATGTACATGAGAAATTATAACTATTCTTGATCAATGAAATTGTTTTATTTAATTATATTTTATTAGAATTTTAATTTTCTTTTTTAGAGATTCTTGGAAAATAGCATTCTAAAAACTACATAAATGAGAAGAGAATGTGTCAAAATATCCCGTGTAATTAGTAGAATATACAATGACATTCTTATAAATATAGTTATGACACTAGAACCTATTGGTCATTATGAAATTTTGAAAGTAGAATAAGACAAAATTAAGTAACTAAATGAAACCTAATTAGAATATACCTAAAATCTAGTTAGTATCTAGTTAGAAAATCAACCAATTAGATTAGAATTCAATTAATTAAGTTAAGATCTAATTAATCTAGTTAGAAAATATAACCAATTTAGTTAAAATGTAACCAACTTAGTTTGACTTCAACTAAATTGGTTAGGATCCAACTAGTTTAGTTAGAATATAACTAAACTAATCGTTAGGCAAGCTAAATAGAGTGATCTAATTGGTTAAGGAAATAAACCAATAAGAAGAAGCCACACCTAGGGGTAAATGGTGAGATATGATTGGTTAAGGTTATATAATAATCATTAGGTAATCATTACAAAGGAATTAAAACATGATTGGTTAATAAATTAAATTGAAAATTAAAATTAAAATTCTAGTTTCTTCCACATTGAATCACACGACCACCATAGGGGAAAGGGTGAAGTTGGTGGAGGAAGAAGAAGGAGGGAGAAGAAGAAAAAATAGAAGAAAAATAGAAAAATTACTAAAAATCACTAAAAGCTTGATTTTGCATCAAGGATCCAAGAACTAGCAAGCAACAACGTGGAAAACTACTTTAAAGTCTTCAAAATTTACGAGGAGAAGGTAGGAGTTTAAGTGGTTCTATTTTCTTACTTATTCAAGTATGAAGATTTCAAGAAATTTCCATGGCTTTTAGTGTTTTTGTGGACTTTTATTCAAGTTTACAATCAAATAATTCCTATTGTGTGATGATTATGAATATGGGTTGGATGACATAGCTACCATGTGAATTTTGAAACCCCCCTAGCTAATGGTTCCTTAATGGTGGTTGATTGGATTTTAAGGTAGTGTATGTTAGATTTTGATGTTATTTTGGTTGTTTGGATTGAAAACCCCTAGAACTATGATCTGTGCATGATTCAGACAAGACATGAACTAGGGCTTCACTTTATGTCAGAGTTGAATTAAGTGTTAGTTAGGTAAATTAATATGTAATTGCAGTGTTAAAAGCCAAATTAAGCAAGATTAGGTGACTGTACTTGATTAAACCCTAAGCAACCTAATTAGCCTAGGTTCAGCCACACTAGGAAAAGAATGTTAGCATTGTGTAATTATGAGATTAGTGGATTCATTAAATGAATTAATGTTTAATCAGGTGATTTGATTAAGTTTATGCTTAATTTAATGATTAAAGCTTGAAAAATCGCCAAAGAAACACACTAGGTTAGTTTCAACCAAAGGGACTAAAATCCCTAGGTTTAATCTAATGTAATGTAGGTGTGTCATGGTAATTAGAGTGGTGAATGATAAATACAATTCATACACATTAATAATCCCTCATATTTAGTACTTTATACCTCTTATGTGATTAATTGGTTGGAATTAGCTTCGTTTTATAAGTTTGGATTTCAATGGGCTTAATTGCAAGTTGTCAGCATTTCTAGGTTTTTGATACTACTTTTGTATTTTGGTCATATCTTGAGTTCTAAACATCTAAAAATTGTGTACTTTACATTGTAAGAAAGATAAGAGGAATATCTATAATTTTTATGAAGATCTCAGAATCTGATTTGGATGTATAGTGGGCCAAATTGGGCCTGAAAGTCAGTGAAAGGAAGCTGTAGCTGGAACCTGACCCTCATGGAGTAAATGGGCCATAACTTGGGCTTTAGATGTCCAATGGATCTGAAACTAGTGCCATATGAAATATAAAACCCGTGGCTACAACTCCTATGAAGACCATTTTTCCAAACTGCTGTGTTTTGAGGGTGTGATACCCATATGCAGTTGGAGACGTTTTAGATTACCTCTTTGGATTAATTTGGGCATAACTTTCTTATCTTAAGCTCATTTTAAGCAAATTAGGTGGCCTTGGAAATCTAAGAGGCTGAGGATTACAACTAATTTAAGGGCAAACTTGTATTTTAATTTTCTAAGACAGTTATGTGTGGGGGTGGGAGGGGGAACAGAGGGACACAGAATGTGACTTTTCATTTAACAGATTTTGGGACCGTTGAGTTTCTCCTCCTTCTCTCTAGATCTCTCTCTTTAGTTCTTTCTTTCTTCTTCCTCAAGCTTCATTGGGCTGCAGTTGTGGAAGGCTAAATCTGAGATCAATCCAAGATGCTTGAAGGAAATTCGGTTTGGCTTGAAACCTTATGCATTAAATTATGAAATTGAATGCAATTGAACTTTCTCTTCTCTTCTCTTTTCTTGGTTCGAAATTCTGAATTGCATGGATAGAGATCTCTATTTGTGTGCTTAGAATTATGAATTACGATGTGATTTTGGTTGATTGGTCATTGTAGCATCCTCTGAATTGAAGAGATTAGCTTAACAAATTTGTTAGCTAGGTTAATTGAATTCTTGCTTCTAAACTAACATTGATAATGCAGATCTGTGTTTCGTTTGTTAGTTGAATTCTAGTTGATCATCTAGGACTAAATCTCAAATCTAATGCGGAGATCTCGGTTAGGTTTGAATTAACTAGTTCAATTGGATTCAAGTTCATGATTAGTGCTCAATGATAGCCTAAATTGGATTTCTGATGGGTCTTGGATTGATTGTTTTGTTAATTGCTTCTTTTAATTTGTGATTTGATAATTTGAAAACACAAAACCCTAACTGTTTAGAGTCTTGACTTGATTGAATTGCATTCATGATCCTTGGGAGACGACTTGGTTCATTCCCTTATACTACAAATCCTTTGTGAACCAAATCTTACTCTTTGATTGGGCTCGGCAGCTCAAATCAAATTTGGCGGCGTTGCCGAGGATCATTAGGTGCTAATCAATCAAATCAAGACTTCTTCTAACACTAACACCTCAATTTGCATTAGTTTTCAGTTTTTCTATTTTTCAGTATTTTCAGGGTGCTAAGAATGTCCAAGTGGTGCCTCAACTGTGAAGTCTTTAGCTGATACTTGGTTTCCAAAGGTTAATGGCCATTTTGAGTAGGGTGATCACCTAAGGATTAGACACTCAGATTTAATCCAAATTCCTTCATCTGGTTTGACTTTTGAGACTCTCAGGATACATAGGTAATTAATAATTTATTTTTTTAGCTTTGATTGCCCTGATTTTTGGTAGGTTGCTAGAAAAAAAATTCACTAATAAAAAACCACCAAGTATGTTTCATACCTCATTGCCTAGGAACCTCAAGCCCCAAATTCCATCATTTAGACCACTTTTTTTTTAATTTTTTAAGATTTTATTGTTGAGAAAAACGGATAAAAACAAAAACGCATAGGAAAAATTCCCACTAGGAATCCAAGCGAATGGTCATGGTTTATGTTCAAAACATTTACCTCTTATAGCGTGTAACATGTAGAAGATGGCAGTCAAACACCACAGCACCGCAGCAACACAGCAGCGCCTCTACGAAGTCCACGCGAGCAGATTCTTGGAGCGCGTCTCTATGCACTGCTAGATGCCAATGGAGATGCGGTGGCTGTTTCTTTTCACACAAACTGAGTGCAGTATGCGGCTAGGGTTAGGATTAAGCGGCACATCACTCTTAGTGTTGCTATTTACACGCAATAAGAAGGTGAAAATACCTAGCCTGTGCTCCTTAGCTTATGCAATGGCCCCATTGTTGTCACAATAGAGTGCCACTGGGTCCACAATGCTAGGAACCATGCCAAGTTCACTGATGAACATTTTGATCCAAACGATCTCCTTTGCTGCATTGGACGCATCGATATACTCGGCCTTTGAGGGAGAATCGGCTATTGTCTCTTGCTTTGAACTTTTCCAGCTCACAGTTCCGCCATTCGGGTAAAACACAAAACCCGATTGCGATCTGAAGTCATCTTTATCATTCTCAAGTACTTAAGGATGTTCTTGACGACAATCTAGTGACTGTCACCAAGATCTGACTGGTACCTACTCATCATGTTCAAAGCATACGAGACATCTGGTTGAGTACATAACATGGCATACATGATATATCCAATTGCAGAGGCAAATGGAATCTTAGTCATGCGATTCCTTTCATCTTGTGTGGAAGGACATTGAGCCTTAGATAGGCTTATACCATGCGACATAGGCAAGAATCCTTTCTTTGATTCTTGGATATTAAAGCATCTTAACACTTTATCTATGTATATACTCTGACTTAGGCCAAGTAGTCTCCTTAATCTATCTATATAGATCTTAATACCTAGTACATAGGTAGCTTCGCCCAAGTCCTTCATCAAAAAACAGTTCCCTAGCCAAGTCTTTACAGACTGCAAGGTAGGGACGTCATTCCCGATGAGTAGTATGTCATCCACATACAACATAAAAAAGACAATTGTGCTCCCACTAACCTTCTTGTAGACACAAGGTTAATCTTCATTCTTGTTGAAACCAAACTCTTTGATTGCATCGTCAAAACGAAGATTCCATCTCCTGGAAGCTTGCTTTAATTCATAAATGGATCGTAGTAGCTTACACACCTTTCTAGCATCCTTTGGAGTGACAAATCCCTTCGGTTGTGTCAGGTACACATCCTCTAGGAGATTTTCATTTAGGAAAGCGGTTTTGACATCCATATGCCAGATTTCATAATCATGGTGAGCTGCAATAGCAAGCAACATCCGAATGGATTTAAGCATGGCAACTGGGGAAAATGACTCATCATATCTCTCGGGCTGAGACATATTCTACCAGACTTATGGGGTTCTTGTGCCACCTGAGTAGGTTGTTGTTCCACAACATTTTGTGGAGCCTGCTCCTTTTCCACCATAGGTTCGTTGACACTTTGTGGTCCTTGAATTTCTTCAAGTTCTATATTCCTCCCATTGGTTCCTTTGGAGATAAACTCTCTCTCTAGGAATATAGCAGTCCATGCGATAAACATTTTGCCTTCAGCAGGATTATAAAAATAGTATCCCTTGGTTTCTTTGGGATACCCCACAAAGAGACATTTATCGGATTTGGGACCGAGCTTATCAGAAATTTGACGTTTCACATAAGCTTCACAGCCCCAAATCTTCATAAAAGACACACTGGGACGCCTCCCGGTCCATATCTCATATGGTGTCTTTTGAATCGTTTTAAATGGAACACGGTTAAGTGTGAAAGCAGTTGTTAGTAGAGCATGTCCTCAAAAGGAGTTTGGAAGATCTGCATGACTCATCATCGACCGTTCATGTCTAACAATGTCCGAGTCTTCCTCTCAGAAACACTATTCCATTGTGGTGTTCCAGGGGGAGTGAGTTGGGATAAAATCCCACACTCTTTTAGATAGTCATCAAATTGTTGACTTAAGTATTTACCACCTCAATCTGATCGAAGGGTCTTAATACTTTTGCCATGCTGGTTTTGTACTTTATTCTTGAATTCTTTGAACTTTTCAAATGATTCTGATTTGTGTCTCATTAGATACTCAAACTCATATCTACTGAAATCATCAGTAAATGTAATGAAATATTGAAATCCACCTCTAGCCATTGTGTTCAGGGGTCCACATACATCACTATACATGAGGCCCAAAAGATCATTAGCCCTTTCCCATTTTCCAGGAAATGGGGCCTACATCTTGCCTAATAAATAAGGTTCACATGCCTCATATGATTCAAAATCAAATGAGTCCAAGAATCCATCTGTGTGGAGTATGGATATGTGATTCTCATTTTTATGGTCCAAACGACAATGCTAGAGATAAGTGAGGTTCATATCATTTGATTTGAACCTCTTAGTCTTAATGTTATAGACGGGCATGTTTAGTTCATGACGAATTGATTATAGCTTTCTGGCAACGATTGCAAGGCTAAGTCAGTGGCCAATTCTTGACCCAAAGGAAAACCAAGCCTCTCAAGGTTCTCAATGTACCCAATCATCTTGAGCACATGAGCTCCAACTAGGTTTCCTTTTGCCAGTTTGCTTTGGAACAAAGCCTTAGAGACTTTAAATCTCTTATGCCTAGCTTACTCTTGGTAGAGCCTCTTCAAATGTATGATCATATCGTATGCCTCCAGGTTCTCATGTTGCTTTTGAAGCTCAAAGTTCATGGTGGCCAGCATGAGACATCCAATGTCCAAGGCATCATCTTGATGCTTCTTATGAGCATCTTTATCAGCACGTGGGGCATTAGCAACAAGTGGTGTAGGAACGGGCTACTCTAGTACGTACAACTTTTTCTCTTGCTTGAGGAATATCCTCAGATTTCTGTACCAGTCTAGGAAATTTGTCTTAGACAACTTGTCATTCTCAAGGACTGATCGCAATGAAAGGTTGATCGATGTGTTTGATGCCATAATGATCTATCAATAAAAATATGTAGTGTAAGTATCATGCCATTAAAATTTAATATGGTCTTTTATTAAATATACCTCCCATTATTTTTAAATCAAACAAATGACCCCCACCATTGACTCGGAAAATCCCATCGTAAGATTTTCTAGTGGCCCAAGATCCATATTTCACCTTGTTTAGAGTCAGCTTTGGTTGATCACCCAAAACTTAGTTTATTTAGGTAGGGAACACCTTCCTACTTACATCACATGTAACTCTTGGATGGTTGGGTGAATAACACTTATTCTAATTTATCTCATAGATTAAACCCCAACCTTATGCCTCTAAGCCTTCAATCCTATTGAAATAGCTTAACTAAGTCATATTCAATGGTTGGCAGTTGGATACTACATTTATCCTATCGCGTCTCACTAGGACAAATAGAGGTACCCTACTTTGGCAGGCCTACACTTAATCGATCCTAGCCTTGACAAGTGCCATGCATTGGAAGGCATCTAAACACGACTTAATATTTGCTTTGAGGGATTTTTTTTACTGAATTAATTGATCTTACCATTTTTTACCTACTAGCATATTACTAGTGATCATGCATCTGATACATATTCAATTCATTAGTATACAACTACTAATCATGCATCTCATACATAAAAGGTATACAATAAAAGTGACATGGATGTGGCCCCTAGCGTATTGATTCCCTCAAGCCAATAAGGGTCTCAACAACTAAACCTACGGAACGAAGCGCCTTCACCAAGTGTCTCATTCTCTAAGTCTTTCCTTTAATGCTTCTTGTAGGGTTGCTAACTCCTTACCTCTTACTCTTCACCAAGATTACATCATAAGGAGAAACCTCGTTTTACATACGAGGGGAGTAAGGTGAGAAGGGAATGTACAATCGGATTGTATAGAGAAAGGCATGACATGCAGGCCGTATTTTAATATAAAAACCAAAATGCACGACAAGCAGGCCTTATTTATAAAACCAAAAGAGTGCAAGTAAAAGGACTAAGGCCACAACCATGCATAAAAAGCATATAAATCAAGAATACAATATCGCATGATTTATCTAATTAACATTAATAAAAAGGATTAAGTTGAAGGGAATCGACAATAACCCTACGCAGATCACATGTGAAGGAAACCCTAGCTTCGTCATGGGTTCCTCAAACTCTTTGAGAACCCTAGTGCCGCTGCACAACATCAATGCTTGACGATCTAGGATTTCCCATGGTTCCAAACCGTGGGTTACCATGCGCTGATCCAATCGGGTCACGTTGCAACATGAACAATTCATGCCACAAGTAACCCTAGCGCTACTGCTCATCAACACTTGATGATCTTGGATTGTCGACGGTTCCAAACCGAAGACAACCTTTGCGCGCTGTCTTTGTCATCCCAAAATGAATCCTTATTTTTTGTAATTATCACATAGAAACGTAAGATTAACCATGATCACATCGCATACAATCATATATAACATATCAAACCGTAAACGTATTACATACAATCGTATATTGATCAATCAATTTGAGACACTTATTATAGCTTTGTACTTGGATTTATTGGATGTTTATTGTGTCCAATATTAGTATGTTAGCTGAGTTTTATATTGTTGGGCCTCATTGGGCTTTAATGAAAATTGTGATTAATTCTCGAATTTTAATGCATTTTGACATTTCCTCCTTGATCAGGCCATAACTTGGGTTTAGATGATCCAATTGAGGTGATCTTGGTGTCCTTGGAAAGCTTAGACATAGACCTATAACTTTCATGAAGAGTTACTGGGCCGATTCAGCCTGGATCATGTATGAAATTAGACTTGAAGTTGACATAGGCGTTCTATCTAGGCAGCTTGACATAGGTGTAGTATTTTGGGAATATCTTGAGATGTCAAAATCCAATTAACATGGGACCAATGCAAAAATTTCAAAGGAGAAATTATCTACAACATTTATGAAGGAAACTAAAGTCAATTAGGTCTCTTGGAGGGTCAAATAAATCAGAAACATAATCGCACATAAATCAGAAACAGAATCACACAGAATTTGCCCTGTATCTCAGCAAATCTTTGTGTAATTAAATTGTAATCTGGATAATTAACATCTGATAGGCTCGTGATTTGGGCAGATCCTTTAGTTAACCTAGAGGGCACTATATTTAGCTTTTCTTTATTTTTCTATATGGCTGCCTTTCCATCCATGGAAGGCTAGAACTTTATAATCAATCCTAGGGATTGCCAATCTTGATGCTTTAATCCTGAGATTATGTTTTAGTTATTTCAAATTCAATTGTTCATCAAATTTCTCTTTATCTCTTTATTCAATTCCGAATTGAATTGTGTAATTTAAATTGGGAGTTCGTGTAATGATTGCTTAATTACCATACGTTTAGAAGAGATTGCAGGGACTAAACAATTCAGCAAAGATTTTTTATGTATTGTTTGGCTTGATTGAATTCCAATTTTTAGGTTAATCTCGACTAGAATGGTGCTAAATTCGTCTCACCTAGATTAATCGAATTTTGGATGCTTATCCAGTAGAGAATTCAAGAGGTCTTAATATGATCTAAGATCAAGGATTTGATCAACGATTGAATTAATTTTTGGAAATCAAGGATGGATTAAAATCAGGATTAGTCAATTCCCTAGGATTGGTTACTTTCATAATATTGTTTTCAGTTTTAATTGCATTCTGTTTTAATTAATTTAACAAACCCCCCTTTTATAGTTTTAATTGCTTGCCTAATTAGTTGTGTCACTAAGTTGATTCTTGAGAGAAATGACTTGATTTATCCATTATACTACAAATTTAACCCATGAAGCGATCTTAGTTATTTGATCGGTCTCGGTGGCTTGATCACATATCACATATCAAAAAGCAGATGTATCACATACATATAGATAACACATAACCGGATTATGGTTTCACAAGCGGCTCTGATACCACTATTGGGTTTCACAACAAGAAAAGGCAGCGGAAAAAACAAAATACGAAACCCTCCAAGGATCCATGCGATGGTCATAACTTGTGTTAAGATGATTACCTTATGGACGAAACTGATTTCGCGATGGACAGCAAATCACAAACGTTGCAATGAACATTGATGCAGCGTCTCTATGGTATTCACACGAACGGATGAAATGGTCTCCCTCTTCAGCATGGTGCTAGCCACAAAAGTGGGATGCAAGTTTCTTTCAGTCTCTCTCTTACTCGGAAACGGTTTCCGACCCTCAGTTATGCATATGTAGTAATATGGCACAAGAGATTAAGAGATGTATATATAGGCCCTTACATATATTTGACCTAGGTCAGACTCATGTGTGGGCCTATTCGATTGGGTTGGCCCATCTAGTCTTACTAATGGTCCAACTAGCCTCATTTAACTCCATTCCAATCCATTCTATGTATGTGACCCTGTAGGATCCTATTACGTTGACAGTAACATTAAATCCTATTTAATATTACAAACAATGAGTGATATCTAGCAATACATCACTGTTACTCAAGTAATAGGTGTAACACCCCAAAATTTCAACTTATGCTATACATGATATTTTCTCAAATTTCTGTGGTAAATAATTTTTATAAATTTCTGTGAGTTTAATTAAATCAAAGTTTAACTAAACTCAACCTTATAAGTTGATTTTAGACTATTTCGGAAAATAAAATAAAATAATTTTATTTTTGATCCATAATACCTTTGAGGAATTTTTAAGAATAATTGGAAGTTTAGATTTCAAATCTGTTAACAGATTTGATCATTTTCAAAATTTAGGGATTTTATGAGCTAAAAAAATCTCTAGGTGATTTTGGGTACATCCTATTGTCCATTAGACAATGGATACTGATCTTTGTCTATTGGATAAAACTTACTGATAAAAATCTTGAGAAAATATCTCTAGGTTATTAATGACATTGGTGACTCAAGGGTAGTGAGTCATGGTGAATATTTATTACTATGATGAATCACCTATATGAATCACCATGGCATTAAATGAAAGGAAGAAACCAAAATGATCACCTCCACCTTGCATTGGTGAGGCCGGCCAAAGCTAGGAGAAATATCACCAAATTTAATTCCCATTTCATCCTAAATTTCATCTATAAATAGCACCTTGATCCATTCATAAACTTCACACCAAAATCCTTCCTTCTTCCTCTCTATAAACTCACAGCCAAGCTCTCTAAGAACCACGACCTTTGATGTGGTAAATCAGAACGCAAGTATACGTTATCGCAAATCAAGTAATATAATAGTAAGAAAGTGTCGAACCCACATGGATTAATTTTAAATTTGATTATCTACTAAAAGTTTGCAAAACTCAATCTTATTTAAACAACTTAATAAGAGATGATTTATGAAAGACTAAAGATTAAAGTAAACAAGAAGATAAAGTTAATGATCAAATTAACTAAGCCTAGGATTGCAATTATCCCTCACACTTTACTTGATTCTTTTACTTCTATCTAAGATCAATTAATTATATGAATTGTTAACTAGAAATCCTTAACTTATCTATAAGCCTCTTTCGATGGTCAAATAGAAATATCCTTAATTAATAATAAACTATATGTCTATGTCTATCAAATAATCAAGAATTCATTAAGTTCCGATTTCATTAATGGTTACATATGTCATATAGGTATATGTCTATCCTATATAAACTCAAGGCTTTCGCACAAAGATAATATGTTATCTTACCTAGATCTAAAGCCAAAATCCCTTTGTCAAGTTGCATAAGGTTTATCAATTCAATTTAATTAATGGCCAATTAATTAAAAGCATTAAGAATAAGTAAGATAAATAATTCAAGATAATCAACCTACTCTTGGATATGATAAACGAATCAAATTACGTGTGAGTTTAAATTGCAATCCTAGTATAGAAATTTAGCTACTCATTTTATTAAAGGAAGCAAAAGAACAAGTGAAAAGCATGATAGAAATGAAAGTGGTGGTTGGATTAACAAGAACACAACGGGCTAGAGTTTCGGGATTTACTTTAAACAAATTGGAAGATCTAACATTGAAATCAAAGTATAAATCTCACAATTTATGAAAGCTTCACCCCTAACTCTAGGAAGAACCTTAACTAGACATCAAGATGAAGAAACTTGAATAAGATGAAGAATATATTATACAAAGTACAAGAGCTTTGGGATTTACTTCAGACAAATTGGAAGAATTAACCTTGAAATCAAAGTATAAATCTCACAATTTATCAAAGTTTCACCCCTAACTCAAACTACAATGAGAGAATTCAGAAAATGGGATGCCCTTAAGTGTGGCAAATGCCTTCCTTTTATAGGCAAAGGCTAAAGCTATTCAATTACAATTTTGTCAAATCTCTTTGCTCATGGGTTGAAATTTCAGCTCCGAAGATTACCAAATTCGTCATTGCTCCCTTCATAATTTGGAAATCGTCTCTTCATGAAAGTTGTAGCATATGCAGTCGTGAAGAACATGTCAAAGATTCAGCCAGATCTAACGGTTGGATCTTGAGCTATGACCATTTTTCCAAAACTACTCAGATTATATCAATAATGACAGCCACCAACTTGTTGCCTAATTTTGACCCACTTCCGGTGCTAATATGAAAATCTTGATTTCTACGAAAGTCATAGAGAATGATGTCATGAATGACATATCAAAATTTCAGCTACATCCAACGGTTAGATCTCGACAAATCATTGAATAACCGAGTATAGGTTTGAGCAAAAATTTTCTAATTTGTCCTGAATTTGATGTAACCCAAAATTCACTGAGTTTAGGTCTTCATTTCTCTTCTGTTTGAGCTATACTGATATCAACATTCAAGTTCATGATATTTTGATTCAACAACTGCTTTGAATAGTCCTTCGGGTGTTCTGCTCAATTTGTAACAACATAACCAATATATGAGGAATTATGCAATTTTCACTTCATGTATGCAATAATTTCATAAGAATAGACCAATGAGAAGTGCTAAATTATGCATATAAAATATGTTTATCAAATTCCCCCACACTTGACTTGTTGCTTGTCCTCAAACAAGAAACAACATAATATTAAACTAAAAGAATAAAAACTGATTATACCTAATCTAATTCACTTTCGTAGGAAAACACGATGGCACTTAGCATATGCCACAAGCCTTTAAACCCCTAGGTGTCCCTAGTGGATGAGTTATAGTCTCGTGAGGGTTTACCAGGATGATACCCACAAATATGTAATACTTCATTTAATCAATTCAATTAATTTTTAAATACAAGCATTGTATCAAATTCAAATATGCTTAACAAAGTATAGTTGAATCAAAGCAATTGGGAGTAAAATATACATAGCATAATCATGCTTTAATCAGAAATAGGCATATTCAAATCGAGTAAAATTCCTCACAAGTGACACTCAAATCACACAAAGTGTTTAGGTTAACTGTTTGCGCTCAACTCAGTTAAATTATGAAAGTATTTTACCATATGCTTGCACATACATCAATTCTCCGCTACTTAGATCAAATAAATTTCACAAATCAAGAGGTCTTTCAAAAAGGTTGTAATGAGGTTATAAGGTGAAGGAAGGGAACTATATGGATAATAACAAGTTAAAAAAACAAAGAGAATAAAAAGCATTGCGGAGTAACTCAAGTAGGAATCATAAACTTTTACCAAAAACCCTAAAATGCACATTCTCTTCACACATTCCTTTCATTCTTTTTTTTTAACAACCTTTTATTTTCTCTCTTTCTCTCTCTCTTTTTTTTTTAATTTAGCTTTTTTTTTTGTTCTTTTTGTTCTCTTTTTTTTTTTACCAAATATTTCGCATCAGCATACCAATTCCCCCACACTTAAATCATTGCAACCAAAAGAACTCCTCCAATTAGGAAAATCAATGCTCTCTTATTCCCTAAGGTGAAGTAAAACATGGTTTTTCACTGAAGGCTTGTAAAAGCTAAGAACAACAAAAAGGGCAAGTAGGCTCAAAGGGGGTTAACAATGAGATAAATGTAAGGTAGGCTTATTTGGCCAAAGTAGCTAAGTCAAGAAAATTGCCTCTATCATTTTTATGTAACATACAGACCAATGTAATCTCAAATTGATTCAGTGCAAGTTCTAGAAAATAAATCCATAATTGATATCACTCATGAAAGACAATAAACCAAGCATAAGTATCAAACTTGGACAAGCCCAAAACTCACAAAGTTATGAAACATTTACTCAATTCAAACATGCTTTCTTCCTAATATCCACAGTTATATATACATGTATATCACGAATTTTGAAAAATAATTCAACTATAAATTATTTTGCATACTTTTATCATCAACTAAGCTACAAATCAGCACATGCTTGCATCAAAATTAATCGAAAAGATCAAAATGAATCTCTTTTTTTTTTCTTCTTTTTTTTTCTCTTTTTTTTATATATCTATATACAATAACAAACTGTTTTTAGACCAACTATGAAATGCAAGTTGAGATGCGTCTCAAGAGTAAAATTACACCTTACTCTGCCATCATACATCTAATAAGTTAGTAACAACAAAAATTAACTGGTTAGTTTTTTCTTTTATTTTAAACAAAATATGTACATGGCATGACAATGTCAACTATCCTTCCCCCCAACTAATTTAAGACATTGTCCCCAATGTCTAAAATGAAGATAAGTGGAGTGTAGAAGATCTTACCAGAAAACTGCAAATTGAGCCTGAAATAAGAAAAATTACAAAAAAAAAAAAAACTAAAACCATAAAAGAGAACAAAAATTCATAAGGACAAAGTCAAATTAAGTTTTCGCTTTTTGCTGTTGCTGCCTTGTTCCCAATTCAGTAGAGCCATTGCTGGATCACATTGTGGGACAAATTCGTATAGTTGATCGAGCAATTGCTCAGGGATTGCAACAGTTACAAAAATTTGACGTGTCGCTTGTGAGATGAACTTTTGTTCCATGGCATGATCAAGAAAACAAAACAAACTGTCATAAAAACCATTAACATTTAATATACCTATGGGTTTTTGGTGAAAGTTCAACTGTAACCAGGATGCAATTTGAAAGATCTCTTCCAAAGTTCCAAAACCACCAGGTAGGGCAATAAAGGCATCAGCATTTGCTATAATAATGTTCATACGTTGGTGCATGCATGATACCATTACTTCATCCCCTACGGTTTTTCCAGCGGGATTGCCTATGGCTAAAGGACTGGGAATGACACCAAGGACTTTGCCACCTCCTAAATGTGCAGCAGTTGCTACACAACCCATTAACCCAAGACTACCTTGACAAGAGGTTGTTGAGACCCCGTCAAATAAATAAAATTTACCGGTTCGCAAACTAATTTGTAGTATAGAGTATGAACCGAATCGTCTCTCAAGGATCTAAAAAGAACAAAGATTTAATCAGATCAAGATAATTAAAAGGGGGGTTTTGTTGTTGATTAACAATACTGATAAAAGTACAAGACTTAAAGTTGAAAACAAATCTAAAGAAACAACCAATCCAAGGAAATTTATCGATCTTGAGTTTAACTCATCATTGATCACAAGGAATTCACTTAATTGCTAACCGTGTTCTTGGCCTTAGATCATATCAAGACGCCTCAACATGATCCAAGAATCCTCTACTAGATTAGCATCTAGGATTTAATTAACCAAGGTTAGATAAAGTAAGCACCATTCAAACATAGATTAACTTAAGATCGGGGATTTAACCAAGCTAAACAATCCATCAAAAAGCTTTGATATATTGTTTAGTCTTTGTGATCCTCTTTGAATACATGATAATAAAGCTATTGTCACATAAACATCCAAATCAAATTAAGCAATTCAATCTAGATCAAAATTAAAAGAGGAAGAAGAGAAACTTGAATAACAATTAAGCAATATGAACAAGTAAAACAAGATCTCCAAATTAAACATCGAGATGGCTAATCCCTTGGATTGATTATGAGAGCCTAGCCTTCCATGGATGGGAAGGAAGAACTCAGAAATAAAATAACAAAAACGAAATTCTAAAGAAAATGAAGAAGAAGAGAAAGAAAACTCTCACAAATACTCGAACTTTCTTCAAACTTACTTCCAAATTGAATCCTTTTAATACAAAGAGGTTGGGTCTATTTATACTAATCCTATAAGCCAATTTGTACATGTACATAATCTAAATACAAGCTATAAAAATATGAAAATTGTCAAAAATGGAAGCTTGATGCATGGTTGGTGGGTTGGTGCATGGTAGGTGGGTTGGTGTATGGTTGGTGGCTTTTAGTCAACAACTCTTATCCGACTTCTGGCTTCATTTTCATCACCTAGACGGTGCATTTTGGCTTGGATGTCTTCATGAAAGTTGTAGCCAGTTGTCTCCTTGAAAATCTCCAATTTGAATCATGCCATTTGGACTTTTAGAACTCCAGAAATGCCAAAAACATTGCACCTATCTCAAGTTAGGTTGGAAGAACGTGTTTCCAAATTCAGTCCAACTTGTAGCTTCATTATCATGCCTAAAACGACATCTATTGACAAAGTAGTCTTCAGTGAAGTTGGAGATATGGGTCTTATCTTTCAAATGACCAAGTTTCAGCCTAAGAGGAGGCCTATAACCCACTATATAGTCAAATATGTGCATACTGCCCAGATGGTTCCGTGACAGCAAACTCACTCTGCATTGCAAGGCTATTTTGGGCCCTTAGAAGTCCGATCCAGCACTTGAGTTCTTCATGAAACTTGTAGATCCTTGTCTTAGCTTTCCAAAGACACCAAGATCACCTCAATTGGATCACCGAGTCCCAAGTTATGACCTAACCAAGGATGAAAGGTCAAAATGCATCAAAATCTGAAAATTATCCAATATTTACATTAAAACCCAATGAAGCCCAACAACATTAAACTCATCTAAAATACTAATATTGGGCACAATAAACATCTAATAATGCCTAATACAAAGCTAACATAAGTGTCTCAAATTGATTGATCAAATTCCCCCACACTTAAGCTTTTGCACTCCTGGGCAAAACACATAAGAACAAAACTAAAGAAAAACAAGAAACATCATATTATTAAACTAAAAACATAAAAAACTGATTATACCTAATCTAATCCATTTTCGTAGGAAAACACGATGGCACTTAGCATGTGCCACAAGCCTTTAAACCCCTAGGTGTCCCTAGTGGACGAGTTATAGTCTCGTGAGGGTTTACCAGGATGATACCCACAAACATGTAATATTTTATTTAATCAATTCAACTAATTTTTAAATACAAGCATTGTATCAAATATATACCATAATTAATAAGTCAAGTATGCTTAACAAAGAATAGTTGAATCAAACCAATTGAGAATAAAGTATAGCATAATCATGCTTTAATCAGAAATAGGCATGTTTAGATTGAGTAAAATTCTTCACAAGTGACACTCAAATCACACAAGGTGTTTAGGTTAACTGTTTACGCTCAACTTAGTCAAATTATGAAAGTATTTTACCATAGGCTTGCATATACATCAATTCTCCACTACTTAGATCAAATAAATTACAAAAATCAAGAGGTCTTTTAAAAAGGTTGTAATGGAACTTATAAGGTGAAGGAAGGGAACAATATGGATAATATTAGGTTAAAACCAAAGAGAATAAAAGAGCATTGAGGAGTAACTCAAGTAGAAAGAATAAAATTTTTACCCAAAACCATAAAATGCTCATTCTCGTCACACATTCCTTCCTTTTTCTATTCTTTTATTTTTTTTTGTTTTTTTTCACTTTTTTTTTGTTTTTTGTTTTTTTTTTGTACCAAGCATTTCGTATCAGCACATCAAATTCCCCCACACTTAAATCATTGCAAGCAAAATAACTTCTCCAATAAGAAAATCAATGCTCTCCCATTCCCTAAGGTAAGGTAAAACATGGTTTTTCACTCAAAGCTTGTAATAAGCTAAGAACAAAGAATAGGCAAATAGGCTCAGAGGGAGTTAATATTTGGATAAATGCAAGGTAGGTTTATTTGGCCCAAGCAGCTAAGTCAAGAAAAAAAATGCCTCTGTCATTTTCATGCAACATACAGACCAATGTAATCTCAAATCGATTCAATGCAAGTTCTAGAAAATAAATTCATAATTGACATCACTCATGAAAGAAAATAAACCAAGTGTAAGTATCAAACTTGGAAAAGCCCAAAACTCACAAAGGTATGGAACATTCACTCAATTCAACCATGCCTTCTTCCTAATATCCACAATCATATACACATGTATATCATGAAAATGATTCAACTATAAACTGTTTTGCATACTTTTATTATCAATTAAGCTCAGATTCAGCACATGTTTGCATCAAAATTAATTGAAAAGATCAAAATGAAATTTTTTTTTAATTTTTTTAATTTTTAAATTTTTTTTAATATGCAAGAACAAAATAATTTAAGACATACTATGAAATGCAAGTTAAGATGCGTCTCAAGAGCAAAACTACTCCTTACTCTGCCATCATACATCTAATAAGTTAGTAACAATAAGGATTAGCTTGTTAGTTTTTTTTTTTTTTAACTAAACTATGTACATGGTAATGTCAACTATCCCTTCCCCCAACTAATTAAAGACATTGTCCCCAATGTCAAAATAAAGATAGGTAGAGTGTAGAAGGTCTTACCAGAAAACTGCAAATCGAGCCTGAAATAAGAAAAATTATAAAAAACTAAAAACATAAGAGAAAACAAAAATTCACAAAGACAAAGTCAAATCAAGTTTTGGTTTTTTGCTGCTGCTGCCTTGTTCCCAATTCCGTGGAGCCATTACTGGATCACGTTGTGGTACAAATTCATTTAGTTGATCGAGCAATTGTTCAGGAGTTGCAGCAGTTACAAGACTTTGACGTGTCGCTTGTGAGATGAACCTTTTTTCTACAAAGATGATCAAGAAAACAAAACAAACTGTCATAAAAACCATTAACATTTAATATACCTATGGGTTTTGGTGAAAGTTCTCACATGACCAGATGTAATTTGGAAGAGCTCTTCCAAAGTTCCAAAACCACCAGGTAGGGCAATAAAGGCATCAGCATTTGCTATCATAAAGTTCATGCGTTGGTGCATGCAAAATACCATTACTTCATCCCCTAATGTTTTTCCAATGGGCTTGCTGGTAGATAAAGGACTGGGAATGACACCAAGGACTTTGCCACCTCCTAAATGTGCAGCAGTTGCTACACAACCCATTAACCCAAGACTACCTCCTCCGTAAACTAAATGGATTTTTCTCTCAGCTAGCACTCGACCAAGATGGTGTGCAATATTT
The DNA here is from genome assembly GCA_023212625.1 of Styphnolobium japonicum. Taxonomy (NCBI): domain Eukaryota; kingdom Viridiplantae; phylum Streptophyta; class Magnoliopsida; order Fabales; family Fabaceae; genus Styphnolobium; species Styphnolobium japonicum. Next base: position 31,490,263 of record JALBWW010000002.1, on the reverse strand, counting down.
ACAAACTCTTTATCTTTACCAGGATTAGATCCACAAAAGACACAAACACTCTTGATCCGACGAACTGAAGTGACTTCCATTTTCCTTTTTTTGTTCTCTTTTGCTTTTTTTTGTACTCTCACCTTATCAATGATCTGAAGAGAGCAAAGTGCAATATTTAAAGGCATCAAAACTCAAAGGTAATAATTACACCTATAAAGGAGGGGTAGATCCGTGTGTCAGGTAAGTTTGAAAATAAGCACAATAATGATAATAGCTATATGACAATGATAAAAGACTAATCTATATGTGTCATAAGAAGTTTGAAAATATGCAACGCATATTTCAAAAGAATACGGCTACTTTTGATTTGATTTATTATTATTATTATTATTATTTTTTGAAATTGTTTTTTGATTTTTTTTAATAAACAAGAAGAAAAAAGAAAAAGAAAAAAGAAAAAATAATACTTACAGGAGGTGTGATTATGGCTCACATTTTCCTCTGGTTTTACGTCCAGTAACAGCTTGAATGCTCTCTATGGGCCGATGGTCGGCTTCCCATCCAATTTTCTTAAAATTTGGCAAACAGGATCTTTTTGAGTCAGATTCCCGAGACTATATCGCTCATGTTCATCTTGGAATATTGGCCATAAATCGAGAAGTACTCTCTGCACATCTCCACTAGGATGCGTCTCAAGAGTCAATAGAATGTTATCTAAAGACTCCTTACTCATGCCATCCTTTATGAAGTTAATTTTATCATCTCGGTTTATAGACGTCATTCCAATTGATTTGCATTTTGTGTTACAGGTCCATCTTGCACATTTATAGTAGACCCGTAACCTTTTTGCTCTTCTCTTCTTTGCATATGAACTTTTGCCTAGCCCTGGCATATATGAAACAAAAGCGTCAGAAAATTCACCTCTGAGTCGGACCTTTGCTTCGATTAACCAGCGTATATCCGCAGGGATGCCTTTATGCATAAGCATCCTTAATCTCTCAAACCTTGCACAATAAATGTTAGTTAAAGCATTTTGAGGGAGAGAGGGGAATTGCTTGCGGAGGTTAACAAGCTGATTATCCATTTCGAAATAAAGAAAGAAGATGGGAAAAATATTAGTAAAATTTTATACAGATTTCAGTGTTTGTGGGTAACTAAAAGGACCGAAATTTTTTTTCACGGAGTACCGTTATCCGCCATTTAACCGGTGAAAAATCATCTGTCAATGAAAAACAAACAAAATTAAGACAGAAAAATCAAACTTTGATAGATTTTCTTACTCGGCACCGATTTTCTGTCTTGATTCCTGTGAATGCAAATAAGTCAAAGTTTGAAAAAATGAAAAAGTTAGAAAACTTGGGTTGCCTCCCAAGAAGCGCTACTTTTAATGTCTTTAGCCAGCGTGATTGAAGATTTTGCACGATCCATGGGTCCTCCCCAATAATGATTCAATTTCTGGCCATTGACCTTAAACGTGGCTTTTTTTTTTCTTTTTTTCAACAAAGATTATATAGAAAACATAAAATAAAAACAGTGAACAGAACAAAAAAATAAAAACAAAAACAGAAAAAAAAAGTAATAAAAGACAAACATCAGCAGTACAACAAAACAGAAATAGAAACATAAACATACAACACAAATAGCAAAAACAACAATAACAGAAACGAGTAAATTGTAACAGTCAAATAAAAACAGAAACAATATTAAAAACAATAGTAAAACAGTAAAAACAAAAAGAAAACAACAACTAGAAAAATGAAATAAAAGTGTGGAATGAAAACTCCCTATGGATAGCAGAAGAATTAACGTTCCAGCAGCCAAAATCAAAGTGTTTAGTATTTTCCGGGGTTGCTTTACTGGTTTAGCTCCATCTTCAAGTAAAATCCTACGCATGCAAATGGAATGGCTAATGCTTGGAATGTCTGCAAGTGTGCATTCTCTTAGATTCTCCCTCAAAATGGGTAGCAACCTCTCCTTCTCATCAGTAAGGAGGTTTTTAGCCACAATGGACTCAAATTTTGGTGGCTTCACTACTTCTGCAAAATTGAGTTGCTGCATAATCTGCTGAAAAAGATTCATCATGTGTCAAAAAGGCAGCAATCTCAGCACATGCATTACACAACATATCACCATCACAACCAGTACAACAAACAGAATCATCAAAATCGAAGAAACTAGCAAATTCATCACACAAATCATCAATTGGTTTTTTCTCATCAATGATCTCATGTTTTGCGTAATCGATTTCGCATCCTGTTGCTTGCTCAACTCGACTCAATGAAGATGTAAGTTGACCAACTTGGGTCTTCACGTTTTGTACTATAGCTTCGTTCTCTGCTGGAATTGGATGTTGTTACGAGCAAATTGTTTCACCAAATCCTCTAGTGTAGGCTCAGATTCCATGCTTATTGGGGCTTGCTGCTGCTGCATAGGTTGCTGGTATAGACTGATTGGTTTAACATAAGGTTCGAACCAAGGATGATCTCCCCAATCATGGTTATATGTGGTAGAATAAGGATCATATCCAAGCTGTGGGTATTGTGGTTCACTAAGAAATACACCTGTTGCATCAACAGAATGGTTATGAAATACAGAACCATCATATTGTAGTGTGGTGCAAGCATATGTGGGATGATAAGAACTACAGCATATACTACAAAATCTTGCAGGTTCTTGCACAGGTAAGTGATGTTGTTCCACTGCCAAATGCCCCACCAGATAAGCCAGCTCATCAAGTTTATGCTCCATCAGATTAGAGATCAAACACAAAAACACAAAATCACAAAAACAAGTCTAAATATACACACAAAATAATTACAGAAAACATATCTACAGATTTTTAAAAATTATGGGACTATCACAGAGTGAAATCTACACAAAAATTCTATCTAACAGAATAATAAAAAATCTTAAAAAATTGAAAACGTGGTCTAAACGATGGAATTTGGCAAAAATAAGGGTGACCTCACTGCAAATAGTGAGCCTTTCTCAAAATAACGACTTTCATTAGCCTACCAAAATTCATATCAATCAGAGATACGTTACCGAACCAAAATCTTGACAGGATGCCCTTTACCCAATTTCAACCGAATTCCACTTGAAAATGCTTCAAAAACAAAACAAACACAATTGTTAGAGTTAGATGAAATGATCAAATAGTTGCCTTTGGATCCCCGGCAACGGCGCCAAATTTGACAAGAGGTTGTCGAGACCCCATCAAATAAATAAAATTTACCGGTTCGCAAACTAATTTGTAGTATAGAGCATGAACCGAATCGTCTCTCAAGGATCTAAAAAGAACAAAGATTTAATCAGATCAAGATAATTAAAAGGGGGGTTTTGTTGTTGATTAACAATACTGATAAAAGTACAAGACTTAAAGTTGAAAACAAATCTAAAGAAACAACCAATTCAAGGAAATTTACCGATCTTGAGTTTAACTCATCGTTGATCACAAGGAATTCACTTAATTGCTAACCGTGTTCTTGGCCTTAGATCATATCAAGACGCCTCAACATGATCCAAGAATCCTCTACTAGATTAGCATCTAGGATTTAATTAACCAAGGTTAGATAAAGTAAGCACCATCCAAACATAGATTAACTTAAGATCGGGGATTTAACCAAGCTAAACAATCCATCAAAAAGCTTTGATATATTGTTTAGTCTTTGTGATCCTCTTTGAATACATGATAATAAAGCTATTGTCACATAAACATCCAAATCAAATTAAGCAATTCAATCTAGATCAAAATTAAAAGAGGAAGAAGAGAAACTTGAATAACAATTAAGCAATATGAACAAGTAAAACAAGATCTCCAAATTAAACATCGAGATGGCTAATCCCTTGGATTGATTATGAGAGCCTAGCCTTCCATGGATGGGAAGGAAGAACTCAGAATAAAATAACAAAAATGAAATTCTAAAGAAAATGAAGAAGAAGAGAAAGAAAACTCTCACAAATACTCAAACTTTCTTCAAACTTACTTCCAAATTGAATCCTTTTAATACAAAGAGGTTGGGTCTATTTATACTAATCCTATAAGCCAATTTGTACATGTACATAATCTAAATACAAGCTATAAAAATATGAAAATTGTCAAAAATGGAAGCTTGATGCATGGTTGGTGGGTTGGTGCATGGTAGGTGGGTTGGTGTATGGTTGGTGGCTTTTAGTCAACAACTCTTATCCGACTTCTGGCTTCATTTTCATCACCTAGACGGTGCATTTTGGCTTGGATGTCTCATGAAAGTTGTAGCCAGTTGTCTCCTTGAAAATCTCCAATTTGAATCATGCCATTTGGACTTTTAGAACTCCAGAAATGCCAAAAACACTGCACCTACCTCAAGTTAGGTTGGAAGAACGTGTTTCCAAATTCAGACCAACTTGTAGCCTTATTATCATGCCTAAAACGACATCTATTGACAAAGTGGTCTTCAGTGAAGTTGGAGATATGGGTCTTATCTTTCAAATGACCAAGTTTCAGCCCAAGAGGAGGCCTATAACCCACTACATAGTCAAATATGTCCATACTGCCCAGATGGTTCCGTGACAGCAAACTCACTCTGCATTGCAAGGCTATTTTGGGCCCTTAGAAGTCCAATCCAGCACTTGAGTTCTTCATGAAACTTGTAGATCCTTGTTTTAGCTTTCCAAAGACACCAAGATCACCTCAATTGGATCACCGAGTCCCAAGTTATGACCTAACCAAAGAAGAAAGGTCAAAATGCATCAAAATTTGAAAATTATCCAATATTTACATTAAAACCCAATGAAGCCCAACAACATTAAACTCATCTAAAATACTAATATTGGGCACAATAAACATCTAATAATGCCTAATACAAAGCTAACATAAGTGTCTCAAATTGATTGATCATACCTCCTCCGTAAACTAAATGGATTTCTCTCTTAGCTAGCACTCGACCAAAATGGTTTGCCATATTTACAAAATCTTTATCCTTTCCAGGATTAGATCCACAAAAGACACAAATACTTTTGATTCGACGAATTGAAGTTACTTCCATCTCTCTCTTCTTCTTCTTCTTCTTCTTCTTCTTTTGTGTACTCTCACCTTATCAATGATCTGAAGAGAGCAAAGTGCAATATTTAAAGGAATCAAAACTCAAATCTAATAATTATACCTATAAAGGAGGGGTAGATATACATGTCAGGAAAGTATGAAAATAAACACAGAAATGATAATAGCTATACAACTAGGATAAAAGACTAATCTATATATGTCAGGAGAAGTTTGAAAATATACAAAACATTTTTCAAAAAAATACGGCTATATATATATATATAATTTTTTTTAATTTTTCTAATTTTTTTTAATTTTTTAATTTTTTAATTTTTTTGAACAAGAAGAAAAGAAGGGAAGAAACAAAATAGCAATACTTACAGTTGGTGTGATTGTGGCTCACACTTTCCTCTGGTTTTACGTCCAGTAACGGCTTCAATGCTCTCTATGGGCCGATGGTCGGCTTCTCTTCCAATTTTCTTAAAAATTGGCAAACAGGGTCTTTTTGAGTCAGATTCCCAAGACTATAACGCTCATGTTCAGCTTGGAATATTGGCCATAAATCAAGAAGTACTCCCTGCACATCTCCACTAGGATGCGTCTCAAGAGTCAATAGAATGTTATCTAAAGACTCCTTACTCATGCCATCCTTAATGAAGTTAATTTTGTCATCTCGATTTATAGACACCATTCCAAGTGATCTGCATTTTGTGTTACAGGTCCATCTTGCACATTTATAGCAGACCCGTAACTTTTTTGCTCTTCTTTTCTTTGCATATAAACTTTTACCTAGACCTGGCATATATGAAACAAGAGCGTCAGAAAATTCACCTGTTAATCGGACCTTTGCTTCAATTAACCAGCGTATATCAGCAGGGATGCCTTTGTGCATAAGCATCCTTAATCTTTCAAACCTAGTAGAATAAATGTTAGTTAAAGCATTTTGAGGAAGAGAAGGGAATCGCTTGTGTAAGTTAACAAGCCTGTTATCCATTTGGAAAGAAAGAAGGAAAGAGAAATGAGTAAAATTTTATACAAATTTCAGTATTTGTGGGTAATTGAAGGGACCGAAAAAAATTCACGGAGTACCGTTATCCGCCATTTAACCGGTGAAAAGTAATCTGTCAAAGATCATTCATTGTCAGCCAGCGTGATTGAAGATTTTTCACGATCAATGGGTCCTCCCCAATAATGCTTCAATCTTTGACCATTGACCTTAAATGTGGTTTGAGTTTTCTCATCTTTGATTTCAATTGCTCCAAATGGGGACACATTGACTATCACGAATGGTCCTGACCATCTTGATCTAAGTTTTCTAGGAAATAATTTCAACCTCGAGTTGAAAAGTAAGACTTTTTGCCCTGCCTGGAATTCTCTCTTAACAATCTTCTTATCATGCCACCTTTTTGTTTGTTCCTTGTACAATTTGGCATTTTCATATGACTGAAGACGGAACTCATCCATCTCATTGAGTTAGAGGAAACGTTTTTCACCAGCTTGCTTCATATCAAAATTGAGCTTTTTGATAGCCCAATATGCATTATGTTCCAACTCCACTGGAAGGTGACATGCTTTGCCAAACACCAATCGATATGGTGACATTCTAATCAGAGTTTTGTATGCTGTTCGGTAAGCCCATAATGCATCATCCAATCTCTTGGACCAATCCTTTCTTGTGGGATTCACAGTTTTCTCTAAGATCCTCTTGATTTCTCTGTTAGAAACCTCAACTTGGCCACTAGTCTGAGGATGGTATGCAGTTGCCACCCTATGAGTCACTCCATATTTAGCAAGAAGGGCTCCAAAGTATTTGTTGCAAAAATGACTCCCTTCATCACTTATTATTGCTCTTGGAGTTCCAAACCTAATGAATATGTTTCTCTTCAAAAAATTCAACACCACTTTAGAATCATTAGTGGGTAAAGCAGTTGCTTCAACCCATTTAGAAACATAATCGACAGCAACAAGAATATAGAGGTTATTAAAAGATGAGATGAAAGGACCCATAAAATCAATACCCTATACGTCAAAGATCTCCACTTCTAAGATGTTATTGAGGGGCATCTCATGTCTTCTAGAGATATTTCCAGTCCGTTGGCACCTGTCACATTTTTCAACAAAGGAGTAAGCATCCTTAAATAATGATGGCCCATAAAAACCAGACTGTAACACCTTAGCAGCTGTCTTTTCTCCTCCAAAGTGTCATCCATAATCAGATGAATGGCATTGATGCAAGATGTTATCAACTTCTTCACTGGGGATACACCTTCTTAAAATTCGATATGCACATTGCTTAAACAAGAAAGGTTCATCCCAAACATAGTATTTTACATCATGCAAAAATTTCTTTCTTTGTTGCCAGTTAAGCTCAGGAGGTAAAATACCACTTACAAGATAATTAACAAAATCAGCATACCATGGTATATTACCTTGAAGGATAAAGAGTTGTTCATCAGGAAAACATTCATTAATTTGCACTTTACCTCCTTCATTATTGTCAATTTCCAATCTAGATAAGTGGTCGGTCACTTGATTTTCTGTTCCTTTTCTGTCCTGAATCTCAAGATCAAATTCTTGTAACAAGAGTATCCATCTGATCAACCTCGGCTTAGCATCTTTCTTGGAAATCAAATACTTGATTGCTGAATGATCTGTATAGACAATTACTCTTGTTCCAATTAAATAAGATCGAAATTTATCAAAAGCAAATACCATAGCAAGAAGTTCATTTTCTGTGGTAGTATAGTTAAGTTGAGCATCATTCAAGGTCTTGCTCGCATAGTAAATGGCATGCATATTTTTGTTCTTCCTTTGACCAAGAACTGCCCCCACTGCAAAATCATTAGCATCACACATGAGTTCAAATGGGATATTCCAATCTGGTGCTACAATGATTGGTGCTGTAATCAACTTTTCTTTCAAAATCCTGTAAGCTTCAAGGCAAGATTCATCAAATTCAAAAGGAATATCTTTCTCAAGTAAATTACACAAAGGTTTAGAGATCTTAGAAAAATCCTTAATGAATCGTTTGTAGAAGCCTGCATGCCCTAAGAAACTGCGAATGCCCTTCACTGAAGTAGGTGGAGGTAATTTTTCAATTGTCTCAATCTTTGCTTTGTCTACTTCAATTCCTTTAGCAGAAACTTTATGGCCAAGGACTATTCCTTCTTGAACCATAAAATGACACTTCTCCCAATTTAGTACCAGATTAGTCTCTACACATCTTTTTAGCACTAAAGCAAGATTATTAAGGCAAAGGTCAAAAGAATCACCAAATACAGAGAAGTCATCCATAAATATCTCAATTGACTGCTCCACCATATTTGAGAAGATTGACATCATGCATCGTTGAAAAGTTGCAGGTGCATTGCACAATCCGAATGGCATCCTTCGAAAGGCAAATGTCCCATAAGGACATGTGAAAGTTGTCTTTTCTTAATCTTCAGGAGCTATGGCAATTTGCTTATACCCCGAATATCCATCCAAAAAGCAGTAATAAGTTCGACCAGCAAGTCTGTCTAACATTTGATCAATGAAAGGGAGAGGAAAATGGTCTTTCCTTGTTGCTTTGTTCAACTTTCTGTAGTCCATACAGACTCGCCAACCTGTAACAGTTCTAGTGGGGATTAGTTCATTGTTATCATTGGTAATTACAGTCATACCTCCCTTTTTAGGTACACATTGTATTGGGTTGACCCACGAACTATCAGAGATGGGGTAAATGATTCTAGCATCCAACCATTTAATAATCTCTTTCTTGACTACTTTCTTCATTATCGGATTCAACCTCCTTTGATGTTCAATGGTGGGCTTTGATTCTTCCTCTAGCAGAATCTTATGCATGCAAATAGATGGACTTATTCCTTTGATATCTGTTATGGTCCATCCCAAGGCTTTCTTATATTCTCGCAACAATCTTAGCAATTTCTCTTCCTGTACACTATTTAGAGAAGATGAGATAATAACTGGTAAAGTAGAAGAATCTCCTAAAAACACATACCTCAAATGATCAGGGAGTTGCTTTAGCTCTAACTCTGGTGGTTCTTCAACAGAGGATTTCATTGCAATCCCATCTTTCATGGACAACTCCAAATCCTCAAATTATTTTCCGACATGATTGTAAGATGGTGATGCATTAAGCCATTGCACAAACTCAAGGGATTCCTGCTTATCCTCACAAGGTAGATTAATAATAGCATCTTCTAAAGGATCAGTACTAAAACCATTAGTACTTGATTCGAATTTGCTATCATCAATAACATTAATCATGAAGCATTCATCAGATTCTTGAGCATATTTCATAGCTTTAAAGACATTGAATGTTACCTCTTGATCTTGTACCCTCATAGTCAGCTCACCTTTTTGTACATCTATGAGAGTTCTACCAGTAGCTAGGAAAGGTCTCCCAAGAATGATTGGAACCTCTCGATCCTCCTCCATGTCTAATACTACAAAATCAGTAGGAAATATGAATTTATCAACTTTCACTAAAACATCTTCCACCACTCCTTTTGGGTAGGTGAGAGATCTATCTGCTAATTGTAGAGTTAGATTGGTTTGTTTCACCTCCATCAATCCAAGTTGTCTGTAAACAGAAAGAGACATTAAATTTATACTAGCTCCCAAATCACATAAAGCTTTACCAAAAAATTTGTTTCCAATAGTACAAGGAATAGTAAAACTCCCTGGATCTTTTAGCTTTGACGGAAGCTTTTTCTGTAATATGGCACTGCACTCTTCAGTAAGTGCAACAGTTTCAAAATCTCCAAGTCTTCTCTTTTTGGACAAGATTTCCTTCATAAACTTGACATAGCTCGGCATCTGTTCCAAAGCTTCAGCAAAAGGAATATTGATATGAAGTTTCTTGAATACCTCTAGAAACTTGGTAAATTGCTTGTCCATCTTTTGCTTTTGAAGTCGTTGTGGGAATGGAGGTGGAGGGGGTTCATTCTTCTCAGATTTCTTCAATAGAAAAGGCTCTTCAGAATTGCTCTTTGATTGTTCATGAATCTTCTTATCTTCATTTTCTTTAGGTTTTTGAATGGGCTCATCCAGTTCTTTGCCACTCCTGAGGGTAACAGCCTTACATTGTTCATTATTACCTCCCTTAGGATTGGTCCCGTGTTGCTTGGCAAACTACCTTGAGGGCGATTATTCATAAAACCAGATAATTGCCCTATTTGAACCTCAAGATTCTGGATAGAAGCTCCTTGACTTTGAAGTTGATTCATACATTGTTGAGTACTCTTAGTCAACTGTAAGATGGCTTCTTCCATTACAGATTTCTTCTCTTGTTGTTGGAACCCAGGTGGTCTCATCGGTCTAGCTGATGATGAAGCTTCTTGGTTATTTCTCCAAGAAAAATTTGGGTGATTCCTCCAACCGGGATTGTAGAAATTTGAATTTGGGTTGTGTTGTTGCCGATTGAAGTTACCCACATAATTAACAGTTTCAGAATTAAAAGAGCATTGATTAACAGAATGGGGTCCAGAGTAATACTCACAGATCATGAAAGGGCTCTGAATAGCATGTATTGACTGTTGATTGGATTGACTCCCAATTGAGTCAAGCTTCTTAGTCAGTGCAGCTACTTGTGTAGATAAAGCAGATTAAGTATCTACTTCATAAATTGCAGCCACTTTCCTTTGTGATGCTCTTTCAGTAGGCCATTCATAGTTATTGGAAGCCATCTCTTCCAATAAATCATAACCTTCGTCAACAGTTTTGTTCATCAATGCACCATCAGCAGCAGCATCAATGGTTGACCTCAAAGAGTTAGTCAAGTCATTATAGAAAGTCTGAACTTGAAGCCACTTTTGTACCCCATGATGAGGGCATCTTCTAAGTAGATCCTTGAATCTCTCTCATGCCTCATACAATGATTCTGAATCATATTGCTGAAAAGAGGTAATTTCATTCCTCAACTTTGCACTCTTTGCAGGAGGGAAATACTTAGCTAAGAATTTTTGTGCCAACATATCCCAAGTAGTGATAGAGCTATCGGGTAGAGAATTTAATCAACTTTTAGCCTTGTCTCTCAGTGAAAAGGGAAAAATTCTTAACCGAATAGCATTTGCAGAACATCCATTGTGCTTGAAAGTGTCACAGATCTCCAGGAAATTTGCTATATGCGCATTTGGGTCTTCATGAGGCAAACCCCCAAATTGATTATTTTGCAGCATCTGGATCACTCCTAGCTTAATCTCAAAGTTGTTAGCTTGTATTGGAGGTCTGACAATACTTGAATGAACTCCATCAGCAGTAGGAATTATATAATCCCTAAGAGTTCTGGGTTGTTGATTAGCTAACCCAAGTTCTTGATTTCTGTTATCGTCAGCCATTCTTCTTTGTTGCAATAACTCTTGACGACGTTCTTTTCTGTTTCTGCGGCAAGTTCGCTCAATCTCAAGATTAAGAGGAATCAACTCCTTGTCTTGAGCACTAAGCATAAATAGTTCGAAAAATTAAAAAGAAATAAAAGAATAAGTTTAAATTAAGACCAAGTATGCTAATATTAATAGTAGTAAAATAAAGAATTAATCCCCGGCAACGGCGCCAAAAACTTGATGTGGTAAATCAGAACGCAAGTATACGTTATCGCAAATCAAGTAATATAATAGTAAGAAAGTGTCGAACCCACATGGATTAATTCTAAATTTGACTATCTACTAAAAGTTTGCAAAACTCAATCTTATTTAAACAACTTAATAAGAGATGATTTATGAAAGACTAAAGATTAAAGTAAACAAGAAGATAAAGTTAATGATCAAATTAACCAAGCCTATGATTGCAATTATCCCTCACACTTTACTTGATTCTTTTACTTCTATCTAAGATCAATTAATTATATGAATTGTTAACTAGAAATCCTTAACTTATCTATAAGCCTCTTTTGATGGTCAAATAGAAATATCCTTAATTAATGATAAACTATATGTCTATGTCTATCAAATAATCAAGAATTCATTAAGTTCCGATTTCATTAATGGTTACATATGTCATATAGGTATATGTCTATCCTATATAAACTCAAGGCTTTCGCACAAAGATCATATGTTATCTTACCTAGATCTAAAGCCAAAATCCCTTTGTCAAGTTGCTTAAGGTTTATCAATTCAATTTAATTAATGGCCAATTAATTAAAAGCATTAAGAACAAGTAAGATAAACAATTCAAGATAATCAACCTACTCTTGGATATGATAAACGAATCAAATTACGTGTGAGTTTAAATTGCAATCCTAGTATAAAAATTTAGCTACTCATTTTATTAAAGGAAACAAAAGAACAAGTGAAAAGTATGATAGAAATGAAAGTGGTTGTTGGTATTAACAAGAACGCAACGGGCTAGAGTTTCGGGATTTACTTTAAACAAATTGGAAGATCTAACATTGAAATCAAAGTATAAATCTCACAATTTATGAAAGCTTCACCCCTAACTCTAGGAAGAACCATAACTAGATATCAAGATGAAGAAACTTGAATAAGATGAAGAATATATTATACAAACTACAAGAGCTTTGGGATTTACTTTAGACAAATTAGAAGAATTAACCTTGAAATCAAAGTATAAATCTCACAATTTATCAAAGTTTCACCCCTAACTCAAACTACAATGAGAGAATTCAGAAAATGGGATGCCCTTAAGTGTGGCAAATGCCTTCCTTTTATAGGCAAAGGCTAGAGCTATTCAATTACAATTTTGTCAAATCTCTTTGCTCATGGGTTGAAATTTCAGCTCCGAAGATTACCAAATTCGTCATTGCTCCTGTCATAATTTAGAAATCTTCTCTTCATGAAAGTTGTAGCACATGCAGTCGTGAAGAACATGTCAAAGATTCAGCCAGATCTAACGGTTGGATCTTGAGCTATGACCGTTTTTCCGAAACTACTCAGATTATATCAATAATGACAGCCACCAACTTGTTGCCTAATTTTGACCCACTTCCGGTGCTAATCTGAAAATCTTGATTTCTATGAAAGTCATAGAGAATGATGTCATGAATGACATATCAAAATTTCAGCTACATCCAACGGTTAGATCTTGAGAAATCACTGAATAACCGAGTATAGGTTTGAGCAGGAATTTTCTGATTTGTCCTGAATTTGATGTAACCCAAAATTCACTGAGTTTAGGTCTTCATTTCTCTTCTGTTTGAGCTATACTGATATCAACATTCAAGTTCATGATATTTTGATTCAACAACTGCTTTGAATAGTCCTTCGGGTGTTCTGCTCAATTTGTAACAACATAACCAATATATGAGGAATTATGCAATTTTCACTTCATATATGCAATAATTTCATAAGAATAGACCAATGAGAGGTGCTAAATTATGCATATAAAATATGTTTATCAGCCTTGCTCTTTTTAATTTCCTTCCCAAGCCTTTGATACATTTTCAAGCTTAGTCCTAGTATTTTGGTAGTATTTTGAGAACTTTTCTAGTTAGAAATTTCTCAAGAAGATGCTTTGAAGCTGGAGAAACCCTAAGGTGAAAGTTCTTTCCCTTCACTTTCTAAATTTCTATTTCAAACTTTTAGATCATTGGATTAGTCCATGATCATCTTGATATGTGTAATGATGCTTGAAGTAATATGTGTTTGTGTTTCCTTGTGATCTTGTATTGTTAGAAGTTAAGAAGCTAAGTGTTGTCCAAGGATCTTGGCTTAAGAACTAAGGTAAGGGGGAGTTTTCTCTATCAACCAATATTATGGTATATAAATAGGATTTTTTTATATGTGATAAACTGTGATTAGTTGTGTAGTTCATAGTCTTGGATTAATCTTTTATGATTAAGAATTATGTTCATGTTCCATTTGATACTTGTTTCCTTGCTTTATTTATATGTTGCACAATATATATTCCTTGAATAGGGTATGAGTTTATGATGGAGGAAACATGATAAAATTTTGTTATAAGTAAGTTGATTCATATTGATAGTCATATCTAGGACATATACATATTTCATTTGATGTATGAATTTATTTGAAGTTATATTATTTAAGGTATTATTGATAGTATTTCCAAAAATTTAGAGAAATTATTTTAGAGAGATTTAGAACTTTAAATTAAATGTTTTGATTATGGAAAACAATTATTTTAGTGATATTTATTTTATTTAGAAGAATTCTTGAATTTTTGAAAATATGTGGATAAATAGATTTACTAACATTTATCATTTTAATTAATAAAGGAAGAAATTTGGAGGATTTATTTTAAAGTCAAAATATTTATTTTTACTTATTTTATGATGTAAAAGTGAAAATAAACTTGAAAATATTTTATTTAGCATAAAATAAATTAGATTATGTGCAAAATGTTTTACGCGATTGAGAGTTTACAGAAAATAAGTTACGCGACTGAAAATTTATGAAAAACATTTTACGTGACTAAAAATTATTTTTATACCTTTTCGATTGAATTTTTACAGAAAAAGCTTTACGCGATTTGTAAACCATAACAGATGAGTTACGCAATTTTATAAATTATTTTGTAGCACCACATAATTGAGAAACAATGGTACTTACGTTGGTGAACTCACTATCACTCTCCAGAGGACCTACGATGGGAATCCTGTGACGATGCTTTCCCTTTCAGCTTATGTTGAGTTACATATGCCGTTTGGTGACATTTGGAATGCCACTACCTACCGTATTCCTCGCGAGAGATCTACAGTTTCTTCTGTGCGAACACCTAGGTGGCGTCGTGCTCATCGGGCCTCAGCTCCAAGACCCTCGCATCATAATGGGTTTATTGATGATGACCCTCCGATGTAGATGGAGAGAGATGTCTAGGTTATGTATATATGTTTAAAAACTAGTGTAAAATATGTAGTTGTAAAATATATGACCTATGTGAATATATGTGTATAAATAGTATTTGAAAAATGAACTTAAAGAAATAAAAACTATATAGATATTAGTTATATATTCTGTATCTGTTTATACTACTTCACTAGAAACACAAAGAATTTTATGATAAAAGATTAAGGGAAATTGATTAGGAAACTGGTTAGGTTTAAAAATGTGGCACCCAACCGAGGGTGTTACAATAAGAATGTCAGTGATTTGACATAACCTAACCGTGACTAATGTTATCATATAGTCTAGTCCCTTTGTCCTGATATCTTGATTGAACACAAGGCATGGAACGTGTTACCCTTGTATAGTTCAATCATTGGTTTCTTGATTGCTAAGGAGATTTATGAAGACAAATGAAATCAATATCTCATATTGATTCATTTGAGCACAGCCATGCATTTTCATGTCACACTCATCAATGGGCCCAAAGATATCGCTCCCATTAGTGGGAGGGATAAATCCTATCTACGTCACTCACATCCCTCTGCATGACTTGTGACATGTCCAATAATCGACTTTATGATCACCTTGTTACAGGTGACGTTTGATGATATTAAAACATATAACCCCTCATGTAGGGAACTGTTGTAACATCAAGTCAAAGGATCACATACACCATTGTCACTATGAGAACCGCTTATGACACTCACGTAACGATCCATGTAGTGTTCTCATGGTGGGTCAGTCCAGTACATAATTACTCTAATATGTACCCATGTGTAGACTTGATATCTCCTATCCATGACGTGTGAGACACGGGTCATCCTAATTGACAACAATACTTAACTAGGGACATTTAAGAATATCGTTCCAATTTATCCAATGGTATCTCAATATCAAGTCATATACTTGATATTTCATGGCATACAACTTTCCATTCTAAGGACTCTATTAGGCTCATTTAATATAAATAAATAACACAATAAATGAAATGCCTCATATATTAAATAAATGTCATGATATAATGTAAACCATAAAGTCAATAAATAACTGGTCTCTAGGGCATACACCAACATCTTCCTATAACGATTTGGGTTTATGTTATTTGTCTCCAAGGGAAACAATCAAAGCCATTTCTCTATCAGTCTGGGTGCCCTCACATCTGTTGACTTTGTCTCCTCTTTGTGGGGGATAGGATGATTGATTATATTTAAGATCTACCCTTTTTTGATTTTGGGTTTTGCCCAAAATATTGAAAAGCATAATTTCGGAAAGTTTCATGTAAGTTAGGTTTCAATGAATTTTATGGTTTTTTCTAAGCTACTTCTACATATGGGGTGCTTTGATTTGATATATTGGCCTGTTTGAGCTCTTTCAATTTTTGTTTGCCATGGGAATGGTTTTAGTTTGTTAATTTTGTTGGAAAGTTCATGTCATGTGGTTTGATTTTTTCTTCTTCCTTTTAATATTGTTCCTTTGTTGTTATTTTGTTTAATAATGATAGCCTCTTTTACCATTATATGTTCTCTTAATATTGTTATTATTCGACAACCTTTGTAACCTCTCTGTTATGTTGCAAGGGATTTGGAGGAAGATATGATTTTAAAAGTTGGAACTAATATTCTAAGTACCAAAGCTATTAAAGCTGAGTTAGCATAAGTCCTTCTAGCTATTCCAGTAACAAGACTAAGTGTGTGGTCTGTATTCCCTTACAACTCCACAACTAATGAAGTTTTGAGGCTTTCTTTGCTGAAAAGCTACATCAACATTTATCTTTAGGAAATCCTGGGTGGGGGTGGGGGTGGGGGCCTTCCAATGAGAGTAGGGTACTACCAGACATATTTATGCTATGTAAGAAAACATGAATGTTTTGGCTTGGCTTCAGGAGTTTGTGTGTAGCCTATGAGCTCGCTAGGAAAGGATTGGGTAGATGGCTTTCAAAAATTGCTTCATTTTTACCTTTCTATATTGCCCAACAGAGTTGGAACTGATATTCTTCTAAGTACTAATGGCGGCTAAGGAAAAAAAGTTTGTCGATTAAGGAAGTTGACAAATAAACATTGACAACAATTTTTGGGTGGTAGTTTAAACATTGTCAATAGTTCTTTATTATCTTTTCTTTTGAAGCTAGAACAAAATCATAGATTGACACATATTTTTATCCAATATCACCTGTACACATGGCACTATTCCCACTTGGTCCTCAACTCAACACTTAATATTCAGGTTAATTTAATTTTTCTTACATTTGGAGAGAGGACATGAACTAGTTGACTATAATATATATTTTTAATGCCATTTGTCATATTGGCTTTGTACATTTTGAAATAAGTTAGTGGTTTGCTTACTATTTCGCATGATTGATCCTATATGCATTAAGGATATATGAAAGTTGTGTCAATTATGTGGTTGAAATTCATTAGTATTGGTGTCCATTTCAAAATATTTGCAATTTTTAGTTGGATTTTAGTTTGTTTGAGAAGTATATATGGGTGTGTCATCTTAGGCTTATAACATTAAAATTTTTCATGCAGTTCTATTGTTCTCAAAATTTCTGAATCCATTTGTTGGTATAATTTGAGACTATCTATATATCTATTACCTATATATAAAAGAACAATTGTTCCATAAACGTGTCTCTATCTAGGAAAAAGTTTTCCCACCCAAAACAATTTGCTTTCTTCACCATTGTTTAGTAATAGCTCATAAGGAGTTAATTTTGTATCTGTTTAACCTCTTATGGTTTTTCCTTTATTTATCTAGCAACATTTGGGACTCTTTCAAGCATATTTTGCTGAGTGCTAGATTTGTTCTCAAAATTCACAAGGAAAGAATTTCCTTATAGTTGATTAGTTGGGTTTAAAGTTGCTGTGTTTTTTTAGTTACTCTGACCATCAGCAAGATATCAACGTGGCCAATACTTATATTCACTAATTTTATTTTAGCTATTAGTATCAATTTTAATTGTTTGCCTAAATTTAAATGTTTGGCTATTAAAGAATAAATAAATTAAATTGCTTGGGAAATTAAGAGCTACTTGTAGAAGTACATTACCTTTAAGTTAACTTTGTTGAAGATATTAATGATTCAAAGGAGACTTGGAAAGTGTTAGTCAAAATCATAAGTATTTGGTATTTGATGAAATTCTAGAAAGTTAAATCATATAGATGATATCTATATTAATGGATGAAAAGGTAAATACTTTATCATCTTTTGAGTTGTTTTAAATTATCTTACTTGGTTTCATATGGTTCACGCAAATCTAAAGGACATGACCATAATGCTTAAATTGCCACAACAGATTATTTTCATTCCCTCTTATAAAACTTCACTCACCTAGTCTCCCATGCTTGATTCTCTTTTTTGTGTCCAAAAGATCCCTAGCTATTTTTTCTTTTTAGTGGAAGTGGGAGAGGATTACCCTGTTGAACAACTTCTTTAGAGCTTTGAGTCACCATTGATTGGTCTAATATTAGTTGATTTGAAGTGTAAGCATGTTTCTCTGATAAAGGCTAGATCTACATAGGATATTAGTAATGAAAAGTTTTCATGTTATATACCTTGTACTGCGTTGTTTTAAATTGTCTCACTTGGTTTCATATGGTTCATCCAAAGCTAATGACATAACCTTTGTAATGCTTAAATTGCCAAAATAGATTATTTCCATTCCCTCTTATAAAACTTCAAATTGAATGAGTATGTGCTCTACTGACATTATAGTCGTGGCAGGAAAAAATTAAACATTGGAATTTTAAAACTTCAAGTTCTTTTGTGATGACATTATATTCTGAGAGTATGTGCTCTTATGAATTTTTTTTTATTTTTTTTACTTTTTAATGTTTCAGGTCATAAATCGCAGGTTCTCACCATCATCAAGGAAGCTTGTTGTCAAGAAAATAAAGATAAACCATTTGCAGCACTCTTTGTTGGACCCAAATTTGGTTCTTGTTTGCCTTACTTGCATATCTTAATGAAATCTTCAAAGGTTGTCAGTTTCTACTCATAGTCATCATCAAACTCATAGTTTGGTCAAATCTAATTCTTGCCACCCGCATTTTTGTAGCGAAGCAATGGAGAGGAGCATTTTGTTTTTTTCCTTTTCCTTTGGATAAGATAGAAGTAGTAGTATATTTTGTGATCCACTAAGGAAGGACAGGGGATATGTCTACATGACTCTCACCATTTGTATTAAAGGAATAAACCTGATGCCTTTTTGTATATCACAGAGGTTGATTACAAGCTGTTAATGTTATTATTTTGGTCACATTCACCTATGGAAAGCATGAATTTAGATTAGAATTTTGGTGAAGGATTTATTGACAAGAGGTTGTCGAGACCCGTCAAATAATAAAAATTACCGGTTCACAAAATAATTTGTAGTATAGAGAATGAACCGAATCGTCTCTCAAGAATCCAAAAAGAACAAAGATTTAATCAGATCAAGATAATTAAAAGGGGGGTTTTGATGATTTGAAAAGATAATACACTAGTTGAATTAAAGAAATGTAATTAACAAATTAACCAATCCAAGGAAATTTACCGATCTTGAGTTTAATTCATCATTGATCACAAGGAATTCATTTAATTGGTAATCATGTTCTTGGCCTTAGATCATATCAAGATGCCTCAACATGATCTAAGAATCCTCTACTAGATAAGCATCTAGGATTTAATTAACCAAGGTTAGATAAAGTAAGCACCATCCAAACATAGATTAACTTAAGATCAAAAATTTAACTAAGCTAAACAATCCATCAAAAAGCTTTAATAAATTGTTCATTCTATGTGATCCTCTTGAATACATGATAATAAAGCTATTATCACATAAATATCCAAATCAAATTAAGCAATTCAATCTAGATCAAAATTAAAAGAAGAAGAAGAGAAACTTGAATAACAATTAAGCAATATGAACAAGCAAAACAAGATCTCCAAATTAAACATCAAGATGGCTAATCCCTTGGATTGATTATAAGAGCCTAGCCTTCCATGGATGGGAAGGAAGAACTCAGAAATAAAAGAACAAAAACGAAATTCTAAAGAGAATGGAGAAGAAGAGAAAGAAAACTCTCACAAATACTCAAACTTTCTTCAAACTTACTTAAAATTGAATCCCCCTAATACAAAGAGATTGGCTCTATTTATACGAATCCTAGAAGCCAATTTATACATGTACATAATCTGAATACAAGCTGTAAAAACATGGAAATTGTCAAATATGGAAGCTTGATGCATGGTTGGTGGGTTGGTGCATGGTAGGTGGGTTGGTGTATGGTTGGTGGCTTTTAGTCAGCAACTCTTATCCGACTTCTGGCTTGATTTTCATGACCTAGACGGTGCATTTTGGCTTGGAGGTCTCATGAAAGTTGTAGCCAGTTGTCTCCTTGAAATTTTGCAATTGGAATCATGCCATTTGGACTTTTAGAACTCCATATATACCAAAAACACTGCACCTACCTCAAGTTAGGTTGGCAGAACGTGTTTCCAAATTCAAACCAACTTGTAGCTTCTTAATCATGCCTAAAACGACATCTATTGACTAAATGGTCTTCAGTAAAGTTGGAGATATGGGTCTTATCTTTCCAATGGACAAGTTTTAGCCTAAGAGGAGGCCTATTGCTCACTATGTAGTCCAATATGTGCACACTGCCCAGATTTCAGTGACAACAAACCAACTCTGTATTGCAGTGATATTTTGGACGCCTAACAGTCTGATTTAGCTTTAAGTTCTTCATGAAACTTGTAGAACCTTGTCTTAGCTTTCCAATTACACCAAGATCACCTCAAATGGATCACCGAGTCCCAAGTTATGACCTAACCAAGGAAGAAAGGTCAAAATACATCAAAATCCGAAAATTATTCAATATTTGCATTAAAGCCCAATGAAGCCTAACAACATTAAAATCATCTAAAATACTAATATTGGGCACAATAAACATCTAATAAAGCCTAATACAAAACTAACATGAGTGTCTCAAATTGATTGATCATTTACTCTATATTATTATGTTAAGATGTTACTAATAGTTAGAAAAGAGCCTTTTAAGTAGCAGAACGTGATATATTTCTTATGACCTTGATTGATTAGCAGATAAGAAGGGTATTTTCTTTTGTTTTTGTGATTGTAATGGAGCCATTGTACTATTTTGAAGTTAGTGTGATGTTGCCGAGGACAAATCCAGTTAGAAGCCTTTTTTGCAACTTCTATTTTTTCATTCTAACTTACAGGAGGGGATTCGTTGTAGGCCCCAATGGATTCTAGAAGTAGCTTAAAAAATTATCTACACTTAAATTTCTTATTTTATAACCAAATTTGTAACCGGTTTAGTGACTCATTGATTTTTTTAAGTACTAAATTCATATGCCTTCCTGACTGAAAATCAGTAACAAATTTTATTGACCGATTTTATGATAAAAAAGATTGGTTGCAAAATTAGACAAAACAACCAATATTTTGTACATTTTTGCAACCATTTTTTTAAAGAATTATCAGTCATAAAATCGGTCACAAATATTACTGATTGATTATGATCAGTCAAAACAAATTTCCAACCAGTGAAATCATGCATGTCTTAAATCGGTCACAAAATCAGTCAAAAAACCTATTTGTGACTGATTTGGCAGTCACAAATCAAGCAATTTCTTGTAGTGCACGTTATCAGCAATGAGTGCAACTCGGAACTGTAATAAATATTGGCGTTGGACGAAGAAGCTTATGAAGACACGGACAAGCTCACAAGCTTATATATATATATATGTACTCAAGTCTTCGAAGATCAATTACAGAACAATATATGAAGTGAAAAGAATTACTCTGAGTTTTGTCAATACATTTATATACTCTTGTATAGAGTCTTTCATTACTCTGAGCTTATTGTTTATCCTTGTAACACCCTCCTTTAGATGTCACATTTCGAATAATTTATTATAAACCATAAACCTCTTTTATTATATTTTATAAAAAAAATATGAGTTTCAAAATTTCTTTTTGCTAATAACATCAAACAAGCAAAATAGTAATAACATAATTACACCAAGATTCAAATAACATTCATCATTCACATTAACCAGCTTTCATACTTATCACGGTACATAATACATAAACATAAGCACTACAAAGAAACATAAACACACACATTGTATAACTGTACTAACCACTTATATGGCCACAATCTCATCTATTTATAGGGAAGGATCCTCCGCTAGGTCCTCCTCCGGATCCTTCTCAGGATCCTCAACGAGTAAGAACCCTCTGAAGTAGCTGATGCTGCGCATCGGAGCCCTAGCAGAAGAGACTTCAGACCTCCTAAGGAGTGTACTGCGCATAACTCCACATCTCCCGAATAGGTACAAATAACACTATAAAGCTAGTTATAGTAAAAGTACCAGTAGGGACACCCTTACGTGTCCTACGGATAGTGAAAGTCACGCCTCCAACATACTCTATGCTCTCTGTATCCAAGTGGATGCACCAGGCGTCTGAACATCCGTACAACTGGACTAAGATGAATCCTAGTACATCACGTCTGCCAGCTATCTCAGTCTTTACATAATAAAATCATATGACAACAAAATAAAATAACACAGAGGTGAGATTCTCATTATCATCAAATATCGATAAAGCAATAAAGAAATAATACACACAACTATATCATGTTATCAAGCAAATGAGTAAACCAAATACAATGTGCACCATGATATGCGACAGTATGACAAATGACTATGTAAATGCATAATGGTTGACCCCTACACCTTGAACCTAAACACAACAGTCGGAGATAGTGATTTGGGAGACATGTTCTGTTTCTCATTAGCTTTAAAGTGCTATCATAATCTCAATGGGCAACATGGCTATATGAAACATTCTCAACCAATCTGGGAATAAGAATAGTGTCTCGTCAGGATCGTTAGTGTGTTGCAATCATATTACCATGGCACAATGGTGCTACAAACTGGCCCTTTGTGGAGTTTCTGCACCCCGACACCTCCTATATCAAATCCATGATCTTCACTACGCAATTCGTAATTGCACTAAGGTGTAACTCAATCACTGAGGCTTAAAGCCTAATTAACAACAAGTCTGAACAGATTTCCACAATTCCATGGTCAACTAATCCATGTAGAGTGCACTAATTCATGCTTAATACACAATACCCTCAGGATTGAATCGCGTAACTCTCCGGTTATGATTTTCAAATCACGTAACATTTATGTTACTATTTTCAATTGCGTAAAACCATTTTCTAAATTTTCAAATTGCGTAGGTCAAAAAATAATATTTTTGAATTACGTAAGGTTTTAAAATCACTTTTCAATCGCGTAAAGCATTTTCTGTCAGTTACAATAGCATAAAGCGTTTTTCACAAATTTTCAATCGCGTAAAGTGTAAGACCTATTATTTAAAAATGTAAGAGCTATTATTTACTATGTCATTTACCAACACATAAGTCTTATGTGAAATATTTTTTTTCATTGTATATAAAATTCAGCAGCGTTTCCTTTATTTATTGTACTTTACCAAACGACATAAAAATAAGCAGTGGATTCCAAATAATCATTTCAAACCAGCAAGAGTACACATATTTATATACAGGAGATCTCCGATCTCATTCAAAATATTATTAGAGTATGCAATTATACAAATGTATATTAGACACTATTCTGGCTGAGCACACTTAAATATTAACAGAACGGAGAACATCAATAGTAGTTCACCAGTTCCCTGTCATATCTACATCAGAGTGATATAATACACATCATATTATAATTACATCACGGAGCTTAACTCCACCAAAATACAAGTCTCATGATAAATATTATCACTAAAAGTGATAAACAACAGAATCCTCTATACTTAACCTGTAAGGGGTCCGGGTTGTTCCTGTGAATCTGAGAAAGAGGGGTTGAGAACAACTTTCCCGTGAATGTGAATAAAACTTGCAAGTAAAGTATGCATGTAATTAGAATGCAAGTATAACACAATTCAATATAACAAATAATACCAATCAACATATGCAATGAATGAAGGCACTTGATGTTCACACCTTTTCTTCATTCCTTTTTCTTTCTCCACTGCTCTTGTTGTGTACTAACCCCTTCTAGTTAGGCCCTCGCGATATGCATATGCAATGTTTTATGCTATTCCATTTCCATCTAGCCCCGTAGGCTAGGCGCCCCTCATGTTTTGTACACTAACTCCTTCCAGTTAGGCCATCTCGCAATGCAATGCAATTAATTATGCACCCACTTATTCTTTCATCTAACCCCGTAGGCTAGGTAATCTCTCATATATTGTACACTAACTCCTTCCGGTTAGACCATTTCACTATGCAATGCAATGTTCTAATATTCATATAATGCTCAAATCATAATATCAGGATAACATCACATGTAAATCAATTCAAGATATATAGAGATACACCACACCACCATTACGCTCAATTCTATTAACCACTCTCACTTAACTACACATCTCATCATAGTACTAAGTCATCCTTATTCATAAACATAACATAGACACTAGACATATGCACCACAAAGACACAAGCAGAGTCAACTACGGCAGGGTGTGGTGGCAACCACGGCCACGGTTCAGGAAACCAGAAACTCAACAAAATGGAAACAGAGACAACCACGGCTAGATCGTGGTGGACACCACGACTGTGGTCTGGTTTCAGAGCATGAACCCTAATTCTAGAGCCAACCACGGCCGACCAGTGGTGGAGGCCACGCCCGTGGTTTGGAGTTACAGAGCCAACCACGGCCAGCCTGTGGTGGAGGCCACGCCCGTGGTCTGGAATTTCATACACGAACCATCTTTCCAGAGACAACCATGACCAGATCGTGGTGGAGGCCATGGCCGTGGTCTGGAATTTAGGCAGCAATAGTGCCACGCCCAACCACAAACCAAAAACCTAATTTCCCCTTTTTAATCATGTCCTTAAATCCATCAAAATACACCAACCATATCATCCCTTTCCCTATGCCCAAATCCTTAAAAACATGTAATAAAACACATCCAACCTCAAGCATAGGTGAAAACCCTAGATTCAAGCTTAATCACACATCTTATACTTACACTCTAAGGACATCATACAATATCACAAGTTAACCCACACTCACCTGAAAGTGCTTCAAACTTGATTCCAAGATTGGATTTGTAGTCAAGGCAACCTTTCCTTCAACTTCCTTCAAAACACTCAATCAAAACAACCAACTTTAGAAATGGGTGTTCTTGATTCTTATAGATGAAAATGAGTTTTCCAAGAAACTAATACCATAGGATTGAAGAAGAGATCATAGTGATCATTAACCATCAAATAACCTAAGCCAAAAGATGAATAAAAATGCTTACTTTTGGCTCTTGAACCTTTTGAAGCAACCATGAAGAAATATGGCTATGGAGAAAGCTTGTCTTGAATTTTTGGGGAAGATGGCCAATTGGCCTCTAATGTTGGCCGGTCCTCTAATTCACAAGGGGGTGAAGTTGAATTGTCAACTTTGCCCCTCCATTTAAGTGGAAAAATACTAAATTGCCACTGAGGGTGTAAAAAGACTAAAATACCCTTGTGATTTCTAAAAATTTCCAATAGGTCCTGAAGAAAATAATTTACCAGTAGGTCCTATCTTAGCCAGAGAAAATATAAAAGTTTAAATTTCACTTATTTCTTCCTTAGGTTCTACCGAGTTCCCCGGTATAACCAGAATCTCAAAATAATCACTATAATGCCATTTATCCCAAATTCTGTAACAAGATATACAAACATACTAAGGAAATTTATCTATGTCAACAGATTTCAAAATTTAGGGATGTTACATTCTCCCCCTCTAAAAAGAATTTTGCCCACAAAATTTAGTTAAAGATATACCTGATAAAAATAGATCAGGATGTTGCTTGCGCAAATATTCCTCTAATTCCCACGTAGCCTCTTCAGGTGACAGTCCATCCGAAAGTACCTTCACCAGGGAAATAGTCTTGTTCCTCAGGGACTTCACATTGTGGCTAATGATCTTAGCTGGCTTAGCCTGAAATGTAAGGTCAACTCTCAATTGTACCGACTCAACCTCTATGATGTGTGAAAGATCTGGAACATACTTTCTCAATTGGGATACATGAAACACAGGATGGAGATTTGACAGATGTGGAGGAAAAGCTAAGTGGTAAGCTATATGTCCAACACGCTTTAGAATTTATGAGGATTTAACTTCTTGGCCCCGAATGACTCTACCAATTCCTATCATGGGTGAGACTCTAAGAAATAAATGATCACCCTCTTCAAACTCTATGGGACTCCTTCTTTTGTCAACATAACTCTTTTGCCGAGTCTGAGCAATTCTTATTTTCTCCTATATAACTCTAATCTTTTCGGTAGTCTCTTCGACAAGATCTAGGCCTAACAGGTTCTGCTTACCTACCTTATACCAACATAGTGGTGACCTACATTTTCTACCATAGAGTGCCTCATATGGTGCCATCCCAATGCTGGAGCGGTAACTGTTATTGTATGCAAACGCTACCAAGGGTAAATATCTATCCCAACTACCCTTATCTTCAAGGACACAAGCTCTCAACATATCTTCTAACGTTTGGATAGTCTGCTCGGACTGACCATCTGACTGCGGGTGATAGGCAGTACTAAAACTGAGCTTAGTCCCAAAAGACTGATGTAAGGCATTCCAAAATCTAGAGGTAAATCTGGGATCTCTATCTGACACTATGCTCAATGGTACCCTATGTAATCGGACAATCTCTCCAACAAATAACACAGCAAGTTTATCTAGGAAATAGGAAATCTTAATGGGAAGAAAATGGGTAGACTTAGTCTATCCACAACGATCCATATAGCATCATAACCTCTCTGTACCCTAGGCAAACTAGTCACAAAATCCATGGTAATTTTGTCCCACTTCCACTCAAGTATTTCCAAAGGTTGGAGCATTCCGGTTGGTTTCTGGTGTTCGATCTTAACCTTCTGACAAGTCAAACACTTGGCCTCATACTCAGCCACATCTCTTTTCATTCCTGGCTACCAAAATCTTTCTTTCAAATCTTGATACATCTTAGTTGCACCAGGATGTATTGAGAACTTACTCTTATGAGCCTCCTCAAGAATCCGTTCTTTAAGGTTTCCCCCTTTAGGAACACAAATCCTTTGTCTAAATTTAATCAATCCATCATCCTCCAAAGAAAAAGCTATTGAAACCCTACGATCTTGTAGTTTCTTATCCTGACTTTATTCATGTCTAATTTGATCCTTAAGGTCACATGAGATTTCCAACAACGCTAATCTCAACGTCACACTACTCATATCCACTTGTATACTAAGGTCTCGAAATTGCTCTACCAGGTCTAATTCATGCACCATCATCTGAGATATGTGCAGAGATTTCCTACTAAGGGCATCAGCAACAAGATTGGCCTTGCCAGGATGATACTTCAGGTCAAAGTCATAATCCTTTAAGTACTCTATCCACCTTCTTTGTCTCATGTTCAGTTCCTTCTGATCAAACAAATACTTCAAACTCTTATAATCACTGAACACCTCACACTTTACACTATACAAATAATGTCTTCAAATCTTAGGTGCAAAAACTATGGCCGCTAGCTCTAGGTCATGGGTAGGATAATTCTTCTCATGTGTTCTAAGTTGTCTAGATGCATAAGCCACTACTTTCTTATCCTGCATTAACACAATCCTAAGCCCAATTTAGAGAGATCACAGTACACCTCCAAATCTCTAGATAGGTCAGAAATAACTAAAGCTGGAGCTGTGGTCAATCTATGCTTGAGTTCCTGAAAACTCTTCTTACACTTTTTACTCCATTCCATAGCTTGTCCTTTTCGGGTCAGTTCAGTTAAAGGAAGTGCCAACTGAGAAAAACCTCGAATGAATTCCCGGTTCTATGCGGCTAACCCCAGAAAATTTCTAATCGCAGTAACCGATTTTGGTCGCTCCCACTGTATTACCGCCTCAACCTTACTAGAGTCCATTGCTACCCCGTCCTGGGATATACTATGCCCTAGAATTTTCATTTCATTTAGCCAAAATTCACACTTCTCAGGTTTAGCTTACAGTTTCCTCTCTCTGAGTATCTGCAGTACTATTCTAAAATGTTCCTCATGTTCTCCTACTGTCTGAGAATAAATGAGAATATCATCTATGAACACCACCACAAACTTATCTAGGTACGGCCTGAAAATTCTATTCATATAATCCATAAACACCGCTGGAGCATTAGTGAGGCCAAACGACATCACTAAATACTCATAGTGTCCATACCTAGTTCTAAAAGCAGACTTTGGTACATCATCCAGCTTTATCTTAATTTGATGGTAACTAGAATGAAGATCAATCTTAGAGAATACCGTGGCATCTCTAAGTTGGTCGAGCAAATCATCTATCCTAGGTAATGGATACCTATTCTTTATGGTAATCTTATTGAATTGCCGGTAATCCACACACAACTTCATACTCCCATCCTTCTTTTTCACCAACAACACTGGTGCTCCCCATGGAGACACACTAGGTCTGATGAATCCCTTTTCAAGTAATTCCTCTACTTGTTTCTTAAGTTCTCCTAGTTCCAATGGTGACATCCTATAAGGTGCAACAGACACAGGCCCGGCTCCTGGTACTAAGTCTATAACAAACTCCACCTCTCTATCAGGTGGTAAACTAGGAATCTCCTTAGGAAACCCATCCATAAATTCCCTCACTATTGGTATTCCAGCCAATTCTGACTGAACCTCTAAGTCAAGAGAAAATAGTATCATGTATACTTGACTCTCATCCATCAGGCAATGGTTCAATTATGACACTTTGGGTAACATGGAAATTTTAGGAATCAATGTATTTTTTGTAATATGAGGGATAATGACAATCTTATTACAACAATCTAACAACACTTGGTTGGTTGCAAGCCAATCCATACCCAAGATAATATCTAATCCTCTCAAAGGTAAACATATCAAATCAACAACAAAGGTTCGGTTCTGGAACATAAACTTGCAGTTTAAAGAAATACGGATGGCGAGAATATTATCCTTAGCAGGAGTAGTCACTGACAATGTATAGTGTAAGGAAGTAGTGGTCAGACTCAAGGACTTCACACATGCATTAGAAATGAATGAATGGGTTGCCCCAGAGTCAAACAGTACAATTAAGTTCTGGCCCTTCAGTAAGCACATACCTTGGATCAAATCATCGACATGCGCCTCTGCCCCACTGAGGGTATACACTCGCCCCTGGGTTGGTGGTCTAGGGGTAGGAATTGGTGCCTTAAAAGTCCGTGGGTAATCTCGGGAAGTATGCCTCTTATGCTGGCACTTGAAGCAGATCACTATCCACTGTGGGCAATATTTTGCAATGTGTCCCTTCTGGCCATAAACAAAACACACACTAGGAGTTGCCCGGCAAATACCTTGATGCAGTTTCCCACACGTCTTGTTCCACTTTAGCCTTCTTAGTACTTCATGCAGGCTGGGTAACTTCCGCCTTTCTCTTCCTAGTTCCCTAACTGCTCTCAGCAACAGGGGTCATGCACTCTTCCATAATCAAACACTTCTCAACTAGAGAAGCAAACTCCCAATCTCAAAGCCAGCAATAGCTTTTCTCAGCTCAAACTCAAGTCCCCTCTCAAACTGAATGGACTTCCAAATCTCATTCGGTCCATTCTGCAGGTAACTAGAGTATTTAGACAATTCGTCAAACTTAGCTGCTTATTGACCAGCTGTAAGATCTCCCTGTCTCAAGTGCATAAACTCTTGTTCTTTTTGAATCTTGACATTAGCAGGGAAATACTTACGCAGAAATACCATCTTAAATGTCTCCCAAGTGATGGGATCCTCACGGAGAAGTAATCCAGGATGAGTAGCCTCCCACCAATGTTCGGCTTCATCCTCCAGTTTATAAGCAGCAAAGATAACTTTCTGCTCTTCAGCACACTGCATGGCCTTAAAAATCTTTTCAAGGTGTTTCACCCACCTTTCAGCAGCCACTGGGTCATAGTTCCCATGAAAAAATGGGGGATCCCTCTTGCAGAACTCCGTCAGTCCCAACTGTTGAGGAACGACAAGTCCCGCATTAAGGTTGCCATCATGCTGGGGTCCTGGCATACGGTCTATGGCTTGAGCCAAATGTGCAAGCACAACCACCAGATCATCACCCTCACCATCAGTAACAGTGGTTTGGCCTTGGCCTCTGCCTTGGTCTCCACCACAAGTTCGCCCTAGTCCACTCATAACTCTGTATACAACACAAAAAATATCGGATTGATCAGTCCCAATTCCCCATATGCAATATATCAGAAGTATACGAAAAGCTATAGGCATACATCCTAAGTGCTCAGTATAACTCTAGACCCATATTTCGCAGTCCTAAAGAAAAGAACTGCTCTAATACCAAAAATGTAAGACCTATTATTGAAAAATGTTAGACCTATTATTTACTATGTCATTTACCAACACATAAGTCTTACGTGAACTATTTTTTTTTTCATTGTATATAAAATTCGGCAGCGTTTCCTTTGTTTCTCGTACGTTACCAAATGACATAAAAATAAGCAGCGGATTCCAAACAATCATTTCAAACCAACCAAAGTACATATATATATACACAGGAGATCTCCGATCTCATTCAAAATATTATCAGTGTACGCAATTATACAAATGTA
Source organism: Styphnolobium japonicum (assembly GCA_023212625.1). NCBI lineage: Eukaryota > Viridiplantae > Streptophyta > Magnoliopsida > Fabales > Fabaceae > Styphnolobium > Styphnolobium japonicum. The sequence goes on along the minus strand of JALBWW010000002.1, from coordinate 31,459,783 downwards.
TATTAGACACTATCCTGACTGAGCACATTTAAATATTAACAGAACGGAGAACATCAACACTAGTTCACCAGTTCCCTATCATATCTACATCGGAGTAATATAATACACATCATATTATAATTACAGCACAAAGCTTAACTCCACCAAAATACAAGTCTCATGATAAATATTATCTCTAAAAGTGATAAACAACAGAATCCTCCATACTTAACCTAGTAGGGGGTCCGGGCTGTTCCTGTGAATCTGAGAAAGAGGGGTTGAGAACAACTTTCCCGTGAATGTGAATAAAACTTGCAAGTAAAGTATGCATGTAATTAGAATGCAAGTATAACACAATTCAATATAACAAATAATACCAATCAACATATGCAATGAATGAATGCACATGATGTTCACACCTTTTGTTCACACATTTTTCTTTCTCCACTCCTCTTGTTGTGCACTAACCCCTCCGGTTAGGCCCTCGCGATATGCATATGCAATGTTTTATGCCATTCCATTTCCATTTAGCCCCGTAGGCTAAGCACCCCTTATGTTTTGTACACTAACCCCTTCCGGTTAGGCCATCTCGCAATGCAATGCAATTAATTATGCATCGTTTATTCTTTCATCTAACCCTGTAGGCTAGGTAATCTCTCACATATTGTACCCTAACTCCTTCCGGTTAGGCCATCTCACTATGCAATGCAATGTTCTCATATTCATATAATGCTCAAATCATAATATCAGGATAACATCACATGTAAATCAATTCAAGATATATAGAGATACACCAAATCATAAACATTGCATAGACTCTAGACATATGCACCACAAAGACACAAGCACAGTCAACCACGACCAGGGTGTGGTGGAAACCACGGCCATGGTTCAGGAGACCAGAAACTCAACAAAATGGAAATAGAGACAACCACGGCCAGACCGTGGTGGACACCATGGCCGTGGTCTGGTGTCAAAGCACGAACCCTAATTCCAGAGTAAACCAAGGCCGACCCGTGGTGGAGGCCACGCTCGTGGTTTAGAGTTACAGAGCCAACCACGGCCTATAATACCCCTAAATTTCATATATTATGGCTTAGCTAAATTCTTTGAACATGTTGTACATTCTGTTACAGAAATTGTGATAGATTGAGTTAGAGTAATTATTTTGAGATTCTGCCTATACTGGGGAACTTGGTAGAACCTAAGGAAGAAATAAGTGAAATCTAAACTCTTATATTTTCTCTAGCTAAGATAGGACTTACTGGTAAATTAATTTTCTTCATGACCTATTGGGAATTTTAAGAAATCACAAGGGTATTTTAGTCTTTTTACACCCTCAATGGCAATTTGGTATTTTTCCACTTAAGTGGGGGGCAAAGTAGACAATGCAACTTCATCCCCTTAGGATTAAAGGGGCCGGCCAGCATAGGAAGGCTTAGGGACTCCATCTTCTCCAACATTTGCCAACCCTCCATAGCCAAGCTCTCGCCAAGCTTTCAAGGTCCAAAAGTAAGTATTTTTACTCATTTTTGGTTTAGGTTATTTGATGGTTATTGATCATTATGATCTCTTCTTCAATCATATGGTATTAGTTTCTTGGAAAACTCATTTTCATCTCTAAGAATCAAGAAACCCATTTCTAAAGTTGGTTGTTTTGATTGAGTGTTTTGAAGGAAGTTAAAAGGAAGGTTGCCTTGACTACAAATCCAATCATGGAATCAAGTTTGGAGCACTTCAAGGTGAGAGTGGGTTAACTTGTGATATTGTATAATGTTTTTAGAGTGTAAGTGTAAGATGTATGATTAAGCTTGAATCTAGGGTTTTCACCTATGCTTGAGGTTGGATGTGTTTTATTACATGTTTTCAAGGATTTGAGTATAGGAAAAGGGATGATATGGTTGGTGTATTTTGATGGATTTAGGGACATGATCCCAAAGGGGAAATTTCGTTTTAAGGTTGTAGTTGGGCGTGACACTATTGCTGCCCAGATTCCAGACCACTGTCATGGTTGTCTCTGGAAAAATAGTTCGTGTATGAAATTCCAGACCACGGGCGTGGCCTCCACCAAGGTCTGGCCGTGGTTGGCTCTGGAAATCCAAACCACGGGCGTGGCCTCCACCACGGGCTGGCTGTGGTTGGCTCTGGAATTAGGGTTCGTGCTCTGACATCAGACCACGGCCGTGGTGTCCCCCACGGTCTGGCCGTGATTGTCTCTGTTTCCATTTTGTTGAGTTTCTGGTTTCTTGAACCGTGGCCGTGGTTGCCACCACACCCTAGCCATGGTTGCCACCACACCCTAGCCGTGGTTGACTCTGCTTGTGTCTTTGTGGTGCATATGTCTAGTGTCTTGATACCATATGATATGTTTATGAATAAGGATGACTTAGTACTATGATGAGATGTGTAACTAAGTGAGAGTGATTCATGGAATTAAGCATAGTGGTTGTGTGGTGTATATATATTTAATTGATTTATATGTGATATTATTCTAATATTTTGAATTGAGCATGAAATGAATGTGAGAACATTGCATTACATAGTGAGATGGCCTAACCGGAAAGGGTTAGAGCACAATATGTGAGAGATTACCTAACCTACGGGGTTAGATGAAAGATTAAGTGGTGTATAATTAATTGCATTCATAGCAAGGTGGCCTAAGCGGAAGGGGTTAGTGTACAAAACATGAGGGGTGGCTAGCCTACGGGACTAGATGGAAATGGAATGGCATAAAACATTGCAAATGCATATCGCGAGGGCTTAACTGGAAGGGGTTAGTGCACAACATGATGAGTGGAGAAAGAAAAAGTGTGAAGAAAAGATGTGAACATCATGTGCATTCATTCATTGCATATGTTGATGGGTATTACTTGTTATATTGAGTTGTGTTTATACTTGCATTCTAATTACATGCATACTTTACTTGCAAGTTTTATTCATATTCACTGGGAAGTTGTTCTCATCCCCTTTTTCTCAGACTCGCAGGAACACCCCGGACCTTCTATGGGTTAAGTACGGAGGATTCTGTTATCTATCAATTTCAGTGAAAGAATGTAGTATGAGACTTGTATTTTTTGTGGAGATAAGCTCTGTGATGTAATTAGAATATGATGTGTATTATATTACTCTGATGTAGATATGACAGGGAAGCTGGTGAACTACTGTTGATGTTTCACAGTTTGTTTATATTTAAGTGTGCTCAGTTAGGATAGTGTTTAATATACATTTGTATAATTTACGTACTCTGATAGTATTTTGAATGAGATCGGAGATCTCCTGTTTATGAATATATATATATATATATGTACTCTGGTTGGTTGGAAATGATTGTTGGGAATCTACTACTTATTTTATGTCATGTGGTAATGTATGAGAAACAAAGGAAACGCTGCCGAATTTTCTGTATAATGAAAAAAAAATAGATCCCACGTAAGACTTAGGAGTTGGTAAATGACATAGTAAATAATAGGTCTTACATTTTTGGTATCAGAGCAGTTCTTTCTTTAGGACTGCAACATATGGGTCTAGAGTTATATTAAGCACTTAGGATGTATGCCTATAGCTTTTCATATACTTATGATATATTGCATGCAGGGAATTGGGACTGATCAACCTGATATTTTCTGTGCTGTATACAAAGTTATAAGTGGACTAGGGCGAACTGTTGAAACCAAATTCTTATAAAAAGGTTTAAATACTAAATTCTTAAAAGCTGTAGCTTTCCCTGTTCAAGTTTTGAGGATAATAAAAATATTTATTTAGTTTAAACAAGTAAGTGTTTCGACAATAGTATTAACAAATCGCTACTTGTATGTGCGTCCATTCTGCTCTATGCTTAAAGATAACTCTTCGTGCGTCCAATATGCTATAACTCTTTGTGGGTCCAATAAATGTATTATATACTTTTACTATTGGTGCGTCCAATAGTTGTATGCATGTACTGTTACTTTTTATTAGTTCGTCCAATACGATCTGTCTGCCAAAGCTCGGACTCAACTCACTCTTTCAAAGTTCAAGCTCTCATCCAAGTGAAATTTCAAAAATGAAGAACTGTTCCTCATTAAATGCTAGAAAAGAACTCTGACAGCTCACGGCGACAGAAGAAGTCAACTAAGCCACTTTTGCTGACATTGTCTAACAACTACAAAGATCTGCAAATAAGAAACCGTCTGCAATCTTAGACAAATCAGGACTTTGTTTTCATTGATTGGAAATCTCAGAGAATAAAAGTCACCATCAGAAGAAGTTCAGCACTTTTCCAGTAGATGCATTTAATGCTACTCAGAACGGTAATAAATGTTTCCGTTGGACGATCTAGCCCATGAAGTCTGCTCAATTTGTTCTTACTTATAAAGAGAAGAAGCAGCACTTGAAGAAATAGAGAGATCTTTGCCGAAGCATCCTACAAAGTCTAAAAAGCTTTATTTCTTCTTGGATTTCCATATACGTGTAAAAAGAAAAAGCCTTGAGATTTCTATTGTCTATTCTCATTTGTCAGTGAGTTTCAAACTCAAGCTTTCATCTACTGTCACTTATTCTCTTAAGCATTGTAAGCCTGAAGAGGCTGTGTGTAAAAGAATACTTGTGAGATTGAACCTGAAGAGGTTGAAAATACTTGTTACCTGAAGAGGTGCATAATACTTGTAATCGTGAAAAAGATTAGTTGGAAAATCCTTCTGGTTGAAGGGACTGGACGTAGCTCTTGGTTGATAAGAGTGAACCAGGATAAATCTCGTGTGTAAGCTTCTCTTCTCTTCTAGTGTGCTTTATTATATTCACTAACCTTTGGGGTTTACCATTGTGTTTATTAACAAAGATCTTTTATTTGGTTTTAGAACGTGTTAACCATTTTATTAAAAGTCTTTTGAAAATCCTTAGAGTCCAATAGGACTAAGTGGTGTTGGTTCTAAGCTCTTTGCTTGTCAAACTTTATCCTTCGCTATGTTCTATTTTCTATTGAAAAGGAAAATCTTTTATTCATCATCAAAAAGGGTTAAGAAACACAATTCAACCCCCCTTCTTGTGTTTCACTTGGTTATTTCACGAACTCGTAGTGGAGGCCGAGGCAAAGGCCGTGGCCAAACCACTGCTACTGCTGGTGAGGGTGATAGTCTGGTGGCTGTGCCTGCACATTTGGCTCAAGTAATAGACCGTATGCTAGGACCCCAGCATGATGGTAATCCTAATGTGGGACTTGTCATTCCTCAACAGTTGGGACTGACGGAGTTCTGCAAAAGGGATCCCCCATCTTTTCATGGGAACTATGACCCAGTGGCTGCTGATAGGTGGGTGAAACACCTTGAAAAGATTTTTAAGGCTATGCAGTGTACTGAAGATCAGAAAGTTATCTTTGCTGCTTATAAACAGGAGGTTGAAGCCGAACATTGGTGGGAGGCTACTCATCTTGGATTACTTCTTCGTGAGGATCCCATCACTTGGGAGACATTTAAGACGACATTTCTGCGTAAGTATTTCCCTGCTAATGTCAGAATCCAAAAGGAACAAGAGTTTATGCACTTGAGACAGGGAGATCTCACAACTGGTCAGTATGCAGCTATGTTTGATGAATTGTCTAAATACTCTAGTTTTCTGCAGAATGGACCAAATGCAATTTGGAAGTCCATTCAGTTTGAGAGGGGACTTGAGTTTGAGCTAAGAAAGGCTGTTGCCGGCTTTGAGATTGGGGAGTTTGCTTCTCTAGTTGAGAAGTGTTTGATTATGGAAGGGTGCATGATCCTTGTTGTTGCTGAGAGCAGTCAGGGAACTAGGAAAAGAAAGACAGAAGTTACTCAACCTGCACGAAGTACTAAGAAGGCTAAAGTGGAACCATGCAAGACTTGTGGGAAACCGCATCAGGGTACTTGCCGGGCAACTCCTAGTGTGTGTTTTGTTTGTGGCCATAAGGGACACATTGCAAAATACAGCACACAGCAGATAGTGATCATCTTCAAGTGCCAGCAAAAAGGGCACACTTCCTGAGATTGCCCACGGACTTTTAAGGCACCAGTTCCTACCCCTAGACCACTTACCCAAGGGCGAGTGTATACCCTCAGTGGGGTAGAGGCACAGGCAGATGATTTGATCCAAGGTATGTGCTTCCTGAATGGTTAGAACTTAATTGTACTATTTGACTATGGGGAAACCCATTCATTCATTTCTAATGCATGTGTGAAGTCTTTGAGTCTGACCACTACTTCCTTACCTTATACACTGTTAGTGACTACTTCTGCTAAGGATAATATTCTTACCACCCATATTTGTTTAAACTGCAAGTTTGTGTTCCAGAACTGAACCTTCGTTGTTGACTTAATTTGTTTACCTTTGAGAGGGTTAGATGTCATCTTAGGTATGGATTGGCTTGTTGATCAATCAATTTGAGACACTTATGTTAGCTTTGTATTAAGCTTTATTAGATGTTTATTCTGCCCAATATTAGTATTTTAGATGAGTTTAATGTTGTTGGGCTTCATTGGACTTTAATGCAAATTGTGAATAATTTTCAGATTTTGTTGCATTTTGACCTTTCTTCCTTGGATAGGCCATAACTTAAGACTTGGCGCTCCATTTGAGGTGATCTTGGTGTCTTTGGAAAGCAAAGACGAGACTCTACAAGTTTCATGAAGAACTCAAGAGCTGAATCGGACTTCTAAGGGTCCAAAATATCCCTGCAATGGAGAGTAGGTTTGCTGTCATGGAAATCTGGGCAGTGTGCACATATTGGACTACATAATGAGCTATAGGCCTCCTCTTGGGCTGAAACTTGGCCATTGGAAAGATAAGACCCATATCTCTAACTTCACTGAAGACCATTTAGTCAATAGATGTCGTTTTAGGCATCATTATGAAGCTACAAGTTGGTTTGAATTTGGAAACACGTTCTGCCAACCTAACTTGAGGTAGGTGCAGTGTTTTTGGCATATCTGGAGTTCTAAAAGTCTAAATGGTATGATTCCAATTGTAAAATTTCAAGGAGACAACTGGCTACAACTCTACTGAGACCTCCAAGCCAAAATGCACCGTCTAGGTCATGAAAATCAAGCCAGAAGTCGGATAAGAGTTGCTGACTAAAAGCCACCTACCATGCACCAACCCACCAACCATGCATCAAGCTTCCATATTTGACAATTTCCATGTTTTTACAACTTGTATTCAGATTATGTACATGTATAAATTGGCTTCTAGGATTAGTATAAATAGAGTCAATCTCTTTGTATTAGGATCATTCAATTTTAAGTAAGTTTGAAGAAAGTTTGAGTATTTGTGAGAGTTTTCCTTCTCTTCTTCTCCATTCTCTTTAGAATTTCGTTTTTGTTCTTTATTTTATGAGTTCTTCCTTCCCATCCATGGAAGGCTAGGCTCTTATAATTAATCCAAGAGATTAGCTATCTTGATGCTTAATTTGGAGATCTTATTTCGCTTGTTCATATTGCTTAATTGTTATTCAAGTTTCTCTTCTTCCTCTTTTTATTTTTATCCAGATTGAATTGCTTAATTTGATTTAGATGTTGATGTGGTAATAGCTTTATTATCATGTATTCAAAGAGGATCACATAAAATAAACAATTTATTTAAGCTTTTTGATGGATTGTTGATGTGTGTGATTCTTCATGACATTTTGAGTTTAGTTTGCATACATTTCATTATCTTTTTAGTACATTTATTCATTTAATCTTTCGTTTTTGTTTTAGTTCGGATAACTGCGGTGTGTTTATGTTCAATTGCAGGAATGGTGCAATATTGAAGCTTGAGGAGCCAAAACGGAACTACCCTGAAGAGATACTGAGACCCCTGAGGAGTAATTTGATTATAACTTGAGCTACAAAGGTCATTTTGAGGTGATTCCAGTTGCTATGGAAAGCTAAGACACAAGGCTACAAGTTTGATGTTGGAAACTTTGGTAAATTCCCCAAGATGCTTGATTGACAGAGGCAACCACGGCCTAGCCGTGGTTGAAACCACGGCCATGGTGTGATGAATAACCAAATTCAGGATTTCTGAGGCAGAACCAACCACGGCCAGGCCGTGGTGGCCACCACGGCTGTGGTTGTCAGCCTGCTACTTCACAAATGCGAAATTAAGGCCCTGGAGGCAGCCCATTCCTTTGCTTCTTACCTGAAAAGAATTAGGGTTAAGAGAGGAGGGTGTGTGGTGTATAAAAGGCAAGCCATTAGGGTTGAGTGGGTATCTTGGTCTTGGAGGAACTTCACAAGAACAGCCACAAGTTTTCTGTAGAGTTTTTCTTCTCATCTCTTCTAGTCTTTGTATTTTATTTTCTGAATGTTGTTCTTCATTCTTATGGATTGTATTTTGATAAACATGTTTGAGTAGTTCTTTTGTTCTAGGAATTGGTAGTAACCCGATGGTGTATTGACAATGCTTGATGTATGAATTTGCTATCTCTTCAATGCTAAGTTTATCTTGATTCAGTTTTTGACACACCAAGTGTTTGTGAAAATGCTGGCCACATTATTTGCATGATCTTAGTCATTAAGGGAAAAACTGAAAGGTGACTCATGATAATTAAACTCCATGAACTGAACTTGAGCTTTTAAATCACGAAAGTAGATTAAAACTCTTGAGGCTTTCTTTGAATCATCTGCTCTTAATGGATTCTTTCTAATTTGATTATCATGAAAATAGAAGTTGAGTTAGATTGAATACGTTATTGTATTCTGAAAGGAAACAATAATTCTTTAGGATGATTCGTCTTCAAGTATAACTTAGTTGAGAAGAGGTGATAAGATTACAGACTTGTTAATTACCATCGTGGTGAACCCATATCCTAGATTCCTTAAAAACCAGATTTCTCTACATTGTTCTTCTGCATTCATTCCAAAAATTGAGATTCTTATTTATTTCCAGAATTTAGTTTCTATGATCTTGTTCTATCACCACAATTTTATAACATTGGTTTCACCTAGTTAATCACAATTAAGGGTAATTGTTAATCATAATCCAAGTCCCTGTGGATCGATATTTTTACTACTTGACGAAATCGTGCACTTGCGATACGAACCACATCAAGTTTTTGTGGATTGTTTAGCTTGGTTAAATTCTGGATCTTAAGTTAATCTATGTTTGGATGGTGCTTACTTTATCTAACCTTGGTTAATTAAATCCTAGATGCTTATCTAGTAGAGGATTCTTGGATCATGTTGAGGCGTCTTGATGTGATTTAAGGCCAAGAACACGGTTAGCAATTAAGTGAATTCCTTGTGATCAATGATGAGTTAAACTCAAGATCGATAAATTTCCTTGGATTGATTGTTTCTTTAAATTTGTTAATTACTTTCCTTTAATTTAACTAGTGTATTATCTTTATAAATCATCAAAACCCCTCTTTTTATTTATCTTGATCTGATTAAATCTTTGTTTTATTGGATCCTTGAGAGATGATTCGGTTCATACTCTATACTACAAATTATTTTGTGAACCAGTAATTTTATTTATTTGACGGGTCTCGACAACCTCTTGTCACTTGCAACCAACCAAGTGTTGTTAGATTGTTATAATAAGATTGTCATTATCCCTCTTGTTACAAACCATACACCGGTTCCTGAAATTTTCATGTTACCCAAAGTGTCAGAGTTGAACCATTGCCTGATGGATAGGAGTCAAGTATACGTTATTTTCTCTTGACTTAGAGGTTCAGTCAGAATTGACCGGAATACCAATAGTGAGTGAATTTATGGATGTGTTTCCTAAGGAGATTCCTTGCTTACCACCTGATAGAGAGGTAAAGTTTGTTATAGACTTAGTACTTGGAGCCGGGCCTGTGTTTGTAGCACCTTATAGAATGCCGCCATTGGAACTAGGAGAACTTATGAAACAAGTCGAGGAATTACTTGAAAGAGGATTCATCAAACCTAGCGTGTTTCCATGGGGAGCACCTGTTTTGTTAGTGAAAAAGAAGGATGGGAGTTTGAGATTGTGTGTGGATTACCGACAACTGAATAAGATTGCCATAAAGAATAGGTACCCATAAAGAATAGGATGCCACGATATTTTCTAAGATTGATCTTCGTTCTGGCTACCATCAAATAAAGATAAAGCTGGATGATGTACCAAAGTTTGCTTTTAGAACTAGGTATGGACACTATGAGAACTTGGTGATGCCGTTTGGCCTAACTAATGCTCCAGCGGTGTTTATGGATTACACGAATAGAATTTTCAGGCTGTTCCTAGATAAGTTTGTGTTAGTGTTCATAGATGATATTCTCATTTATTCTCAGGCAGTGGAAGAACATAAAGAACATATTAAAATAGTACTGCAGATACTCAGAGAGAGGAAACTGTATGCTAAACTTGAGAAGTGTGAATTTTGGCTGAATGAAGTGAAATTTCTAGGGCACACCATATCCCAGGATGGGGTAGCAGTGAACTCTAGTAAGGTTGAGGCGGTAGTACAGTGGGAGTGACCAAAGTCGGTTACTGAGATTAGAAGTTTCTAGGATTAGCAGGATATTACCGGAAATTTATTCGGGGTTTTTCTCAGTTGGCTCTTCCTCTAACTGAACTGACTCAGAAAGGACAAGCCATGGTTTGGAGTGAAAATTGTGAGAAGAGTTTTCAGGAACTCAAGCATAGATTGACCACAACTCCAGTTTTTATTGCTGACTTATCCAAAGATTTGGAGGTGTACTGTGATGCCTCTAAATTGGGCTTAGGATGTGTGTTAATGCAGTATAAAAAGGTAGTAGCTTATGTATCTAGTCAGCTTAGAACTTATGAGAAGAATTATCTGACCCATGACCTAGAGCTAGCAGCCATAGTTTTTGCACTTAAGATCTGGGGACATTATTTGTATGGTGTGAAGTTTGAGGTGTTCAGGCATCATAAAAGTTTGAAATATCTGTTTGATCAGAAGGAACTGAACATGAGACAAAGAAGGTGGATGGAGTACTTAAAGGATTATGACTTTGAGCTGAAGTATCATCCTGGCAGGGCCAACGTTGTGGCTGATGCCCTTAGTAGGAAATCTCTGCACGTATCTCAGATGATGGTGCATGAGTTAGACTTGGTAGAGCAATTTTGCGACCTTCGTATACAAGTGGATATGAGTAGTGTGACGCTGAGATTAGCTTTGTTGGAAATCTCATGTGACCTTAAGGATCAGATTAGACATGAAGAAAGTTTGGATAAGGAACTACAAGATCGTAGGGTCTCGATAGCTTTTTCTTTGGAGGATGATGGATTGATGATAACCTCTCGGCAAGTGTACTGAATCGTTCAAGTAATAAAAATGAGTGAGTTATCGTCTCCACAGGGACTGAGTTTACCAAACACCTATTCACTAGATTTGATGCTATCTAGACTAACGTACTTTTGGATTGAAGGTAACTCTAATGCTAAAAATTATAGTAATTAAAAATAAAAACTAAATGAGCAAAACTAAAGTGTGGTTAAATGAATATGTGATGTAAACTAAATATTATGAAATTGCTAGGGGTTTGATTTCACTTGACTTATCCTATTGAATTAAGAAATCTCATTCTTCTTGACTCTTCATCCATGATTTAAAGGTTGAATTTTCTGAAACTAATTAAATTCCAATTCCTTGGATATTCAATTCTCCTTTAACCAACAAGAACTAATTAATTCCTTAACCTAGTTTGAATTGAAAAGGGCTTTACATAAATACCAAAATTCAAAGGCACCATACAATCCTAATGCTTATTCCTAAACCTTGTAAGATTATGGCATTTATTCCCAATAGCTAGTACATAATTGAATTTCCCAATTCTAATTATGAACCCTAGATCAAAATATGAGAGGCCAATTCATAAATTGTATAAAAATAGAGAATAAACGCTTAAACCATGGAATCAAGTCAAGAATTACAAGAAGTTCATAAAACCATTATCCAAGTCAAGCTACATCAAATCCCTAACATAGGAAATTTAGCTACTCATGATAAAAAGGGAAGAAAAATTGAGAAAAGAGATGAACTCCATGAAGAATTCAAGATGTTGATGTTGAGATCCTCTAATTTTCTTCTTGAATCACTCCTCCTTAGATTAGGGTAGCAGCAGATCCCTTTCTCTTTTTCTTCTTCCAGCTGTCCTCCAAAAGCCTCTTTTTTTCTTTTTCCTTTTATACCAGAAAACAGGGCACGACAAAATTAACTCCACCGCCTAGGCGGTGGAATCTCACCGCCTAAGCGGTGAGACGGCAGTGAGAAGCACTGGTTATGTGATGCCTCCACCTAGGCGGTGGATTTGGGCGCCTAGGCGGTGGATGTGCCGAGAAGAACTAGTTGCACGAGCAATTGGAGCGCTTAAGCGCTGGATTCCACCGCCTAGGCGGTGGCTTGGCAGTGGCAAACATTCACTTGTTGGGTTCTACCGCTTGAGCGGTAGATTTGGACGCTCAAGCAGTGGATGTCCAGAGGAGTCTCCTTCTTGTTGCCTCATTTCTTTCCCCATGCTAAACTCCTTTATTCCAACCTAAGAATTGAAAAGAAACAAGGTAAGGTAAAACAAATTAGGCTTCTAAGTAAGAAAATGAAAAAAAAAAACTAAACAAAAGGTAAATGAAAACAAATAGAATAAAACTTAAAAACAATGAGGAAAACTCAATCTAAGGTTGGCTGTAGGAAGAATTTGACACCCAAACACAAAGATAATCAGTCCATTTAACGGAAATATCACTCCCCCAAACCTAAGACTTTGCTTGTCCCAAAGACTAAAAGACTGCTCCACAACCCCCAAAAATGCTGGCATTTGGCAATTTGATTCAAGCTCACAATGAAGTAAACATTTCAGCAAATGACTATTTAATTGAAGTGGACAACAGCAAAAAGAGTGTAAATGCTAATCATAAACAAAACAGCAAGAAGGCATCTGAAATTAGCAACAAGTGAGGCAGTGGTAAAATTACAAGCTTGTAAGTAAACAATTAAGCTACTAGCTAACCAAAGAGACAACACAAGGACAATGGTTTGACACAAATGCTTGCATAGTAAAATGAACAAAACCAAGGTGAGATGTTAGAGGAATGCTCGTGCGCCTCTTCCACACAACACACCCCCAAACTTCACCAAGGAAAGAACTACGGAAAAAAAACACATTGGTTAGGTATCAAGGTTATAACCGTGCGCCTCTTCCACACATCACAACCAAGACACAACACTAGATTTTATTGCCAAGTAAAGACATCTATGGTATGAAAGTAAAGGAAGGACCATGCGCCTCTTCCACACATCCTCACTTCAACCAACAACCACAGAGAAATTAAACAAATGTTCTTTCCCTTTTTGTTTTTTGTTTTTTGTTTTTTTTGTTGTATTTTTGTATTTTTGTATTTTTTTTGTTTCTTTCTTTTTTCTTTTTTTTTGAGAATAAAAAAAAAGAGTTGAACCTTATCCAAGATGTTGAAAAATTGGAAGCTAGAATGAAAAATTGAAGACGTAACAAGAGATGTAATAAAACCACGACCAACTTGTAATCAAAAGTCAAACGCCCTAACAAGCAGAAGAGTTTGCAGAGCCTCACAATCATTCAGAGTTGTTCAATCAATTATGGCAAACATGAGCTGAGAGAAAACTTCATGCAACATAAACCAAAGCACCAAATGCAGCATTCTCAGAATAGTGGAGCTTACAACTAAAAACAAACAGTAAAACAGGAATGAAAGTAAACAACATAACGAAAAAGTAAAAGACAAAGAAGATGACTCCCTGGTGTAGTAATGGCTAGTCTTCAATCTCTGTTTCTGCATCCTCATCTTCCGCAGCCTCGCCTTCATCTTCCGTTACCTCCTCCACATCACTGAAGTTAATGTTAGCCATAATCTCCTCATCCGTCAGAGGAAGACCTCCCATAGAATCAGGATCTACATGCAGTTGCTCAGCCAGCCTCCTAATCATATTTTCCATGCTGATTTGGGATTGCATGATGTGATTCAGCTTTCTTTCACTCTGCTGGATGTGCTTCTTTTGCCTCTGCTCTATTTGCTCCAATCATTGGTCTGAGGAAAGTGTTTGAGCAGGCCTTCTAGAAGATTCTTGTTGATGAGGAGGTGCTGGGTTTCGTGCTTCCTCAAAGTATGAGAGGACAACTCTGGCAGTAATAGAAGGAGCAGCTGGTTCTGGGATGTCAGCTGTCAACGAGATACCTTCATTGTTGCACAATCGGGTAATGAGGGATGGGTGTCCCAAACCCCCCATTTGAGCTTGGGCACTTTCATGAATATTCAGAGCAATGAGGCCACCTATATCCACTGGTGCTCCCGTGACAATGCAGTAGATAAGCTTAGCCCTTTTGACAGATACATCAGATGAGTTCGAGGATGGTAAAAGGGTGGCTTAAATGAATGTGCACCAGGCCTTTGGTATAGGCCGAAGGTCAGACTTCTTGAGATGCTTTGGGTATCCTTTGGTATCCATGACCCATTCTGCACCTTCTTTTGCTATGGTGCGAAGGACTGCACTTGTGTCCCATGGTCTATCCAACATCTCACTGTAACCACAGGCTCTGAGAAATGCTGGGGGGTGCCAAACATGCGGTTTAAGACCTGCGGAGTGAAGTAAATTGCTTTGCCCCTCACATAGCTCATGTATTTTTCATCTTGTTCATTTTCATGGTAAGCATTAGCATAGAATTCCCTTACTAATGTCTGACAACCATCTTCAGGGGCTCGGCATAGGGTCATCCACTTTCTTGATGTGATTTGAGTAGTTATCTCAGGATACTCCCCATCTTTAAGTTGAATGCCCCGCTCTCGGATTATGCGCTTTTTCAACACCAATTTGTTGAATCTCTGTTCATGAGCAAAAGACTTGAATCTATTGGCATCAAAAGTTGAAGAACTTGAAGAAGCTCCCCTAGTTGTCTTTTGCTTCTTTGGAGGCATACTTCAATAACGGTGGCAAATTCCTGATAAAAACACACAAGAGAGAAATGAATAACTACTGAGTGGGGAACAATCAATCAATACTCAAGCAAGACAATTAATCAGAGCTAAACAATATATCAGAATTTTCCAGAGGTTCCACAATCACTCAATCATGACCTAAGTTCACAATTATTAATCATGGTTCAAATAAAATAGTTGCATAAGATCAAAATTTTCCATCTACCATGACTAACAGAGTGAAGTAGGAAATTCCACAAGTCCAAGCATTGCACAATATCACATAAGAATCTCAAATCCACACTCACACTCACAAGCAGAGCATAGCCTCATGATTATGCAAGAATGTCCATTATTACATCACCAAGCATAAACAAGTGTACTCATTCATCAATAGCATTCAACAATTGTACCCAATTTGACACACATTGCACAATTTCCCAAAATCCCCAATTTGAAAACCCTAGGGTTCATGTAACAATTCTCTAAATTTGCACAAATTAAGTTGAGCAAGTGAAGGCATAAAACATAAAAACTTACCTCAACTAAGGAATTGAAAGACAAATGCAAGAGGGTGAGGGAAGAAGCTTGGGTGATGCACCTATGGGGAAGTCTCCTCTTGAGTGCAAAGAAAGTGAAAATGGAGGGAGGAAGAGAGTAAAAATGAAGAAGAAGGGAGATGGGTGTGAGTGGAGTGGTGATTTTGGAGTGTGTTTGAGTGAGTGAGTGAAGGAAAGAAGATGAAGAACAAGTGAGGTGAGAGGAGGATGGTGGCGCTTGGGCGGTGGGTGTGTGTGTGTGTGTTTGTTTGAGTGTGTGAGTGCGAGTGCGTAAAAAAGAAGAAGATGGGTTCCCACCGCCTAGGCGCTGGGTTTATACTGCCTAGGCGGTGGCTTGGCAGAGGCAGAAGCCTCGCGCGCCTAGGCGCTGAAATGCCACTGCCTAGGCGGTGGCTTCACAGAATTTTTTATTTTTTTTTAAAAACCATGTGCGCCTAGGCGCAGAAATACCACCGCCTAGGCGGTGGTTTGCCCGAGAAGAAGAGAGCTAAGGTGAGAAAGCGCGCTTAAGCGCTAAAATTATACCGCTTAAGCGGTGACACTCCCGAGCTGGAATTTCCTCTGGTGCTCCTTGGGCGCTTAAGCGGTGGGTTTCGCCGCTTAAGCGGTGAAATGCCAATAATCAAAAAGTCCCAAAATCACTAAAGAACTAGCTATTCTATCAAAACTACTCTCTAAGAACACCAGCTTTTCTCAAATAATATGGATCTAAACTCCTATTTCTATCATATCCCACCCCACATTTTTCACAATGTGTCAATGCATCTCCAAGATTCACAATGACTCTAAACTTGATTACCCAATCCAACATGCATCTAATCAATTCCTAAGGATCAGAGGTCATTAAACTAACATGAAAGACATGGATTCAGAGATTAATAAATCAAGAAGTATTTCAGCCATCACCAGTAAGCAACAAGATAACATGGAGCTTCATCATCAATAAAAACAAAACAAACTTTTTTTTTATGCAGACAATAATGACAAGAATGCAGAAATTTAAAAAGAAAGAAGGGAGAAGAAACTTGGGTTGCCTCCCAAGAAGCACTTGTTTAACGTCACTAGCTTGACGTGAAGTTACTTCATTGAGGTTGACCAAGAGTAATGGAGGATTTCTGACGATGAACATCTCCTCCCAAATAGATCTTCAACCTTTGCCGTTTACTTTAAAGCTTCTGCCTGAAGTGGGTTCAATGAGTTTAACTGTCCCATAAGGAAAAACTTTTCTCTACCACAAACGGTCCAGACCATCTTGATTTGAGCTTTCTAGGAAACAACTTCAATCTCGAATTGAAGAGTAAAACATGTTGCCCTTGTTCAAATGTTCGGTGACTTATCTTTCGATCATGCACCAACTTAGCTCTCTCCTTGTACAATCGGGAATTCTCATAAGCTCTAGTGCGGAACTCATCCAGTTCATTTAATTGCAAAAGCCTTTTTTCACCTGCTTCTTTTAACTCAAAGTTTAGGAACTTAACTGCCCAGAATGCTTTGTGTTCTAATTCTACAAGAAGATGGCATGCTTTCCCATAGACCAATTGATAAGGAGACATGCCAATTGGAGTCTTAAATGCTGTTCAGTAGGCCCATAGAGCATCATCTAGCTTCCTTGACCAATCTTTTCTTGATGAACTCACAGTCTTTTCTAAGATTCGCTTCAACTCCCGATTTGAGACTTCAACTTGACCACTTGTTTGTGGGTGATATGGGGTGACAATTTTATGGGAAACCCCATATTTAGTCAACACAACCTCCAATTATTTATTGCAGAAGTGGTTTCCTCCATCACTAATTAAAGCTCTAAGCACACCAAATCTTGAAAAGATGTTCTTCTTCAGGAATCCAATCACTACTTTAGTATCATTGCTTATTGAAGGGATGGTTTCTACCTATTTTGAAACGTAGTCCACAACTACCAAAATGTATAGGTTGGAAAATGAAGATGGGAATGGGCCCATAAAGTCAATGCCCCAAACATCAAACAATTCAACTTCAAGGATCATGTTCATAGGCATCTCGTGTCTTCTTGAGATTGTTCCAACCCTTTGACATCTATCACACCTCTCCACAAATGCTCGAGCATCCTTGAAGAGTGTTGGCCAGTAGAATCCACTTTGCAGCACCTTAGCTGCAGTTCTTTCTCCTCCAAAATGGCCTCCATACTCAGAGCCATGACAATGCCATAAGATACTTTCAATCTCTTCTTCTGGAATACACCTCCTTAACACACTGTCTGCACATCTCCCATATAAGAAAGGTTCATCCCATATGAAAAGCCTTGCTGTTGAAACCAAAATCTTATAAAAAGGTTTAAAGTACTAAATTCTTAAAAGCTGTAGCTTTCCCTGTTTAAGTTTTGAGGATAACAAAAAATATTTATTTAGTTTGAACAAGAAAGTGTTCCGACAATAGTATTAACAAATAACTCTTTGTGCGTCCATTCTGCTCTATGCTATAACTCTTTGTGGGTCCAATAAATGTATTATATACTTTTACTATTGGTGCGTCCAATATTTGTATGCATATACTGTTACTATTTTTATTGGTTCGTCCAATACAATCTGTCTGCCAAAGCTCGGACTCAATTCACTCTTTCAAAGTTCAAGCTCAAGCTCTCGTCCAAGTGAAATTTCGAAAATGAAGAACTGTTCCTCATTAAATGCTAGAAAAGAACTCTGACAGCTCACGGCGTCAGAAGAAGTCAACTAAGCCACTTTTGCTGACATTGTCTAACAACTACAAAGATATGCAAATAAGAAACCGTCTGCAATCTTAGACAAATCAGGACTTTGTTTTCATTGATTGGAAATCTCAGAGAATAAAAGTCACCGTCAGAAGAAGTTCAGCACTTTTCCAATAGATGCATTTAATGCTACTCAGAACGATAATAAATGTTTCCGTTGGACGATCTAGCCCATGAAGTCTGCTCAATTTGTTCTTACTTAAAGAGAAGAAGCAGCACTTAAAACAGAGAGATTTTTGCCGAAGCATCCTACAAAGTCTAAAAAGCTTTATTTCTTCTTGGATTTCCATTTACATGTAAAAAGAAAAAGCCTTGAGATTTCTATTGTCTATTCTCATTTGTCAGTGAGTTTCAAACTCAAGCTTTCATCTACTTTCACTTATTCATCTTAAGCTTTGTAAGCCTGAAGAGGCTGTGTGTAAAAGAATACTTGTGTGATTGAACCTGAAGAGGTTGAAAATACTTGTTACCTGAAGAGGTTGAAAATACTTGTAATCTCGAAAAAGATTAGTTAGAAAATCCTTCTGGTTGAAGGGACTGGACGTAGCTCTTGGTTGATAAGAGTGAACCAAGATAAATCTCGTGTGTAAGCTTCTCTTCTCTTCTAGTGTGTTTTATTATATTCACTAACCTCTGGGGTTTACTATTGTGTTTATTAACAAAGATCTTTTATTTGGTTTTAGAACGTATTAACGGTTTTCTTAAAAGTCTTTTCAAAATCCTTAGAGTCCAATAGGACTGAGCCGTGTTGGTTCTAAGCTCATTGCTTGTCAAACTTTATCCTTCGCTGTGTTCTATTTTCTGTTGAAAAGGAAAATCTTTTATTAATCTTTAAAAAGGGTTAAGAAACACAATTCAACCCCCCTTCTTGTGTTTCACTTGGTTATTTCAATTGGTATCAGAGCTCAGCCTCTTGGGTTGAGCATCTAACAGTGCAGAGGAAAAAGATCCAGTACACCCTTTAATGGAGAACGAAGGACAAGCGGTGAACAGACCACCTCTATTCAATGGAAACGACTATGATTACTGGAAGAAGAGAATGATTGCTTTTTTTGATGCCCAAAATATAGACATCTGGGACCTAGTTCAAAATGGATATCAAACACCCACCAACGCAAAAGGACAGGATCTCCCTCGACCACAATGGACGGAAGGACAACGAACCAGACATCAGCTTAACTCAAAAGCCAAACATTATCTTATGTGTGCCATCACCAGATCAGAGCACGATAATGTTCATAGCTATGAAACAGCTAAAGAGATATGGGATACTCTGGCCTTAGCACATGAAGGCTCATCTCAAGTCAAAGAATCAAAGATAAGCATGCTGGTTCACCAGTATGAGCTCTTCAAAATGGGAGAGCATGAAAACATTGATCAAATGTTTGGACGATTCCAAACAATAATCAATGGCTTGAGATCTCTGGGAAAGAACTATGATAATCAAGATCATATCAGAAAAATCCTAAGAAGTCTTTCCAGACAGTGGAGACCTAAAGTTACTGCCATACAGGAAGCAAAGAATCTAGCTTCTCTTACCATGGAGGAACTCTTGGGTTCTCTTAAAGTTCATGAGCTGGAACTTCAAGAAGAGGAAAGCTCAAGAAAAGGGAAATCAATTGACCTTAAAGCTCACAAAGGCAGTGCGTCCAAAGCACTTAAAGCTGAAAAATCATCAGACGAGGCCGAGTCATCTGAAGATGATATATCTGATAATGACGAGTTATCTTTCATCTCTAGAAAGATACAAGCAATGTGGAAAAAGAAAGGAGGTATGCGGAGAAAGCACTTTGGACGAAGGTCACCAAAGGACAAGAGTCCAATCATATGCTATGAATGCAAGAAGCCCGGACACATTAAAGCGAAATGCCCTTCACTAAACAAGGAGAAAGAGAAAAGGAGATTCTTTCCAAAGAAGAAAAGAGCATTAATGGCCACCTGGGAAGATCTTGATCTTTCAACTACTGATGATGAAGAAGAAGCAGAAGAAGAAGCAAATCTATGTCTCATGGCTAACACCTTGTCAGAAGAAGAAGAAGATGAGGTAACAAACTGTGATCTTGATCTTCAGAATGCATTTGATGAGTTGTTAAATAATTCATCTATTTTAGCGGTTGAATATAAATCCTTGAAAAGAAAGTTTTCAAAATTAACTAGAGAATATGGAAAAATGTTTTCACAAAAACAAGAACTTGAAATTTATTGTGAAAAATTAAAAACTGAAAATGCTCTTTTGAAAACATCTTTTGAGTCCAACACTTCAGATGAAGTTGATAAACTTCATAATGAGGTAAAAGAGTTAACGGAGGACCTCAATAAATTTGTAAAAGCACCAACAACCTAAACATTTTACTCAAATATTCCAGAGACCCTCGTGACAAATCTGGATTGGGATATCAAGATACTGATAAACAGCTTTTTCAAAAAACTACTACTCAACCTAAATCTTTTAAGAATGTTTGTAAAAAGAACGTTTACCTTTCCTCAATAGATCTTTTTAATAAAAGGTCAAAATATTATGGATCTCCAAGAGCTAACCAAAAAGGACCCAAAAAGATATGGGTACCTAAGGATATGATAATTCCTCTTGCAGATGTGCTTAGCAACAAGAAAAAGACACCTGTCATGGTACCTGGACAGTGGTTGCTCACGGCACATGACGGGAAAAAGGTCTATGTTCCAAGACATCAAAACTAATTCAGGAGGCTCCGTCACGTTTGAAGGAAACCAGAAAGGTAAATTAGTTGGAATAGGTAAGATTGGTAAGCATCCTTTTCCCTCTATCGATAATGTTCTTCTAGTTGAAGGATTGAAACATAATCTGCTTAGCATTAGTCAATTATGTGATAGTGGATCTAATGTTTCATTCAATCAATGAGAATGTACAGTTAAAAACTCTAACGAATCCATACTCTTCACTGCTAAAAGGCAAAACAATCTTTATAAAATTGACTTGGAAGATCTTTCAGATCAAAATGTATCATGTCTAGTTTCCATAAAAGGAGAACAGTGGATATGGCACAAGAAGCTTGGTCATGCAAGTTTGAGATTAATCTCTAAACTAAATAAGCATAACCTCGTAAGAGGACTACCAAAGCTTGTGTACAAATCAGATGTTCTTTGTGAAGCATGTCAAAAGGGGAAACAAATCAAAAATTCTTTTGAATCCAAAAACATCGTTTCCACCTCTAGACCACTAGAATTGTTACATCTTGATCTATTTGGTCCTACAAGAACTTCTTCACTAAATGGAAAGAAATATGGATTGGTCATAGTAGATGACTATACTAGATGGACATGGGTTATGTTTCTAGCTCACAAGGGTGAGTCTTTCAAAGTCTTTTCTATTTTCTGTAAAAGAATTCAAAATGAAAAAGGCATGTGTATCAACTCAATCCGAAGTGATCATGGAGGAGAATTTGAGAATGAGAGCTTCCAATTGTTCTGTGAAGAAAACGGTATTCATCACAACTTCTCTGCCCCAAGAACACCACAACAAAATGGTGTGGTAGAAAGAAAAAATAGATCTCTTCAAGAGATGGCTAGAACAATGCTCAATGACAACTCAATCTCCAAACACTTCTGGGCTGAAGCTGTTAACACTACGTGTTATATTCAAAACAGAATATATATTAGACCTATTTTAAACAAGACTCCGTATGAATTGTGGAAAGGACGAAAACCTAACATCTCTTACTTTCATTCTTTTGGCTGTCAATGCTTTATCTTGAATACTAAGGATTCTTTAGGAAAGTTTGATGATAAAGTTGACTCTGGTATTTTCCTAGGATACTCAGAAACATCTAAAGCATATAGAGTATATAACTCTCGCTCTCTAACTGTTGAAGAATCTGTTCATGTTAAATTCAATGACAAAAAGCCTGACAATGACTTGTCAGAGCTAGATGAGTCCTTTGCGAGTTAAACTTAAAAGACAAAGGAGAAGGATCGGCAACCCAAAACAAAGAAGCATTGGACGATGAAAGAAAAGAAGAAACAACTGATGGTCAAAGAAGTTGGCACTTCAAAACTTATCATCCAGAACACCAAATCATTGGTAATCCAGATGATAAAGTGCGTACAAGATCTACCTTCAGAGAATACTCAAATGTAGCCTTCATCTCTGAAATGGAACCAAGAAAAATAGAAGAAGCACTGAAGGACGAAGGATGGATCTTAGCCATGCAAGAAGAGCTAAATCAATTTAAAAGAAATGATGTTTGAACGCTGGTTCAAAAGCCTAAAGACAAGTCCATCATCGGCACAAAATGGATATTCAAAAACAAATTGGACGAAGATGGTAAGGTTATGAGAAACAAAGCAAGGTTGGTAGCCCAAGGTTACTCACAACAAGAAGGTATTGATTTCAATCGAAACTTTTGCTCCTGTAGCTAGACTAAAAGCCATACGCATTTTACTTTCATTTGCTGCTCATCATAGCATGAGACTATATCAAATGGACGTAAAAGTGCATTTCTAAATGGTATAATCAATGAAGAAGTTTTCGTTAAACAACCACCTGGTTTCGAGGATGAAAATTTCCCGAGCATGTTTTCAAATTGAAAAAGGCCTTGTACGGTTTAAAACAAGCTCCTCGAGCCTGGTATGAAAGGTTAAGCACCTTTTAATAGAAAGCGGTTTTTCTAGAGGAAAAGTTGACACTACTCTTTTTCGAAAAGACAAAAACTCGAAATTCATTTTAGTTCAAATTTATGTTGATGATATTATCTTTGGAGCTACTGATGAATCTCTTTGCAAGGATTTTTCCAATCTGATGCAGAAGGAATTCGAAATGAGCTTAATGGGAGAATTAAAATTCTTTCTGGGTTTGCAAGTGAAGCAAACATTGACGAAATCTACATTCATCAGACAAAATATACAAATGAACTTCTGAAGAAATTCAAATTGGACTATTGCAAAACAATGAGCACACCAATGCATCCATCGTCCACACTAAGATTGGACGATAAGGATAAAAAGGTGGACGAAAAGGTATACAGAGGTATGATCGGATCACTCTTATATCTCACTGCGTCCAGACCTGATATAATGTTTAGTGTGTGTCTTTGTGCACGTTTTCAATCTGATCCTAGAGAGTCACACTTAATTGTCGTAAAAGAATTTTCAGATACTTGAAAGGAACTACTAATCTGGGTTTGGTATTTAAGAAATCTCATGAGTACAGATTAGTTGGTTTTTGTGATGCTGACTATGCTGGAGATAGAATCGAAAGGAAAAGTACAAGTGGAGGATGTCACTTCATTGGAGGAAATCTAGTGTCATGGTCCAGCAAGAGGCAAAGCACAATTGCTCTATCAACAGCTGAAGCTGAATATATCTCTGCGTCCAATTGTTGCTCTCAACTACTCTGGATCAAACATCAATTAGAAGACTACAACATCTTTGAAAGTAAGATTCCTTTACTATGTGATAATATTGCTGCAATTAACTTATCAAAAAATCCTATACTACACTCAAGGGCAAAACACATTGAAATCAAACATCACTTTATAAGAGACTATATTCAGAAAGGTGTGTTTGATATTCAATATGTGGATACAGATCATCAATGGGTAGATATTTTCACAAAACCCCTCTCAGAGGATAGATTCACTCTTATTCGAAAACATCTAAGTATGCATTTTGTAAAGAATTAATATTTCTTGCGTCCATTGAAGATCTGCGTCCAAAATGCTTTGTACTTGATAAATGGTGTGGTAAATTTCTTGATAAGACATAAATCATTTGCATTTATCTTGTTTGAAACTTTTCAAATTTCCCACGCTGAGTCAGTTTTTGAAAGGTCACGAAAGTAACTTTTTACTGCGGACGTGACAGTTGCTTTTAATACACATTTAATGTGTTTGTTTTTTTTGAAAAAAAGGAAAAACCATTCGTTTTCTCTCAAGAAACCTTTCAGTGTAAAAACCTGCCTTCTTCTATAAATATTTTCCTTCTTTACAAGATCAAATTTTTACGCCCTCAAGCCTTGAAAGAAAACCTTTGCAAAAAGAACCTTAGCAAATTTCTCTCTCTCTCTCTCTTTCAAATTTCCTTAACCCTAAGAAATGGCCGGAGGAAAGACCCTTGATGTTGAAAGAGCCGAGGTATCAGTTGAATACTCGTTCCAAACTTCAATTTTAGCAGAATGTGGAATAGATATCAAAGAATGTCTCGTCGGTGCTGGTTGGGATAGTTACTTCAGAGAACCGGTGGAGGTTTATCCGGAATTGGTGAAAATGTTCTGGAAAGACGCATCCGTGTCTGCGACAGAGGTCAGGGGGTGTGTTTTGGGAAAACCCGTTGTGGTTTCAGAGGTAACCATCTCCAACGCCACCCAATGTTGGTTGGAAGGAGCCACCATCACTTCAGACTGGGAAAAAGCTTTTGGGGGAACTGATGTTGTTCTTGACACCTTACTAAAGGAGTCATCAACGGGGAAGATAACTGCATCCAAGATGAATGACAAAGCAAGAGTATTACATCAACTTCTGAACAAGGCGGTACTCCACAAGGCAGGGTCCAAAGACTCAGTCTCTACAGTTCATGCCTTCTGCCTGTGTCATCTGATGCTGTGTCAACAGGTCAATCTCCCTTCTCTGCTATTTAAGAACTTCAAGAGAAGTGTACAAGGAAAAGGGAAGAAGACCACCATCTCCTATGGTGTTATTTTAACCAAGATCTTCAGAGATCAAGGTATCTTTAGTCCCCATGAGACTAAAGATGTTGAAGAGAAGAAGAGGATCTTTGGACGGATCCAAGAGCAACAAATCTTTGGACGAAGCAATCTTCTAAGGATGAAACTTCAAAGTGTCCAAGATTTTCTGGACCAGAAAGAGCCTCTAATTCCTTCAAAGGCTGAGAGTCCAAAGAAGAAATCACCATCCGTCCAAGCCATTCCCAAGCGGAGACTCATAATGGACGATGACTCTGAAGATGACCAACCCATCGCTAAAAGGATGAAGGTTGCGTCCATTGCGAGCATCCCAAAAGGAACCCGGACGAAGCTACCCATCACAAGGAAACCCTCTTCCAAGCTTGCGTCCATTCCTAAGGAACCTCTTTCTACCATTCCCTCTTCCTCCATTTTACCCTCTTCTCAACCAGAACCACAAACCTCCTTCCCAACCTCTCAAATAACTTCCTCTCCCTTAAACACTGAACCTTTTTCTTCTCAAACTCACATCATACCTTTCCAATCTCCTTCACCTTCCCCCTCTCAAAAGACCTTCTACAACTCCTCCTACCTAAACCTTTTCTCTGTGGGGGTTTCTCCTCACATTATCCCTCTTTGGGAATCCAAGGACTCTTCTCTCTCACTCACAGCAAGACGCTCCCGGTGCTGTGATGGTTGCTCAACAAAAGTTCACATCTTCCCTAGTGACCTCTCCTTCAAACCTGTCACCTTGGAAGAAATGGAATAGTTTGCGAGTCCTTATGACACCATCCTTGTCAGTGTCATTAAGGGGAGTCTTCTGTTGAAGGATTTGAGATTTGTACCCCCTTCACTGATCATCTCCTCTACAACAGCCATCAAGATTCAGCCGGATCGGGTTTGTCCAAGGTTGCCAATGGTGGATTTAAATAAAAACAAAGACTTGAAAAAGTACAGAAGCCAAGCCACCTTTCCCAAGCCCATCCTCTTTAAGCCAAATTTTGGGAGCTTACGTTCCCCTGATGTTGATGTTGAATTCTTGTGGCAAGTTTCGAATAAAGGAGAAGTTGAGGAGAACGAGGCTAAGACCTTCTGGGAAAAGCACATTTGGGAGTGTGAGCAACAAGCGTCTTCTTCAGGTCTAAGCGATGAAGACAAGGAAGATACTATAACTGTGCCTGGTCAGAGCTTCCAGTGTTTTCGTCCTATCTTTATGGTAGATGATCTTCTTGGACTGCCTCTGAACTCGCCATTGCCAACTATCTTCTCTTGTCCAAGCTATGTCTCTAGACCTCCGTCTGACAACATAGGCAGGCCTTATCCCTGGGATCAAATGTTTGGATACCGGAGAACTTCTCTTCCTTGGGATGTTGACCTTCCTCTGTCTGAAGACGAAGTTGAATCTGTTGTGCATCAAATGGATGTGACTCCTCCTGCTTCCACCACTGAGTTAGCTATTGTGGAACCACAACCTTCTGCTGACATTCTCACCCAAGTGCCCCCAGCTTTTCAGGCCTACGTGAATAATCAGATGTACTTAATGTACAAGAGAGTGTTGAAACCAAATTTTTATAAAAAGGTTTAAGTACTAAATTCTTAAAAGCAGTAGCTTTCCCTGGTTAAGTTTTGAGGATAACAAAAATATTTATTTAGTTTGAACAAGTGTTTCGATAATGGTATTTACAAATCACTACTTGTATGTGCGTCCATTCTGCTCTATGCTTAAAGATAACTCTTCGTGCGTCCAATATGCTATAACTCTTTATGGGTCCAATAAATGTATTATATACTTTTACTATTGGTGCGTCCAATACTTGTATGCATATACTGTTACTTTTTATTAGTTCGTCCAATACGATCTGTCTGCCAAAGCTCGAACTCAACTCACTCCTTCAAAGTTCAAGCTCAAGCTCTCGTCCAAGTGAAATTTCAAAAATGAAGAACTGTTCCTCATTAAATGCTAGAAAAGAACTCTGACAGCTCACGGCGACAGAAGAAGTCAACTAAGCCACTTTTGCTGACATTGTCTAACAACTACAAAGATCCAAATAAGAAACCGTCTGCAATCTTAGACAAATCGGGACTTTTGTTTTCATTGATTGGAAATCTCGTGAGAATAAAAGTCACCATCGAAGAAGTTCAGTACTTTTCCAGTAGATGCATTTAATGCTACTCAGAACGGTAATAAATATTTCCGTTGGACGATCTAGCCCATAAAGTCTGCTCAAATTGTTCTTACTTATAAAGAGAAGAAGCAGCACTTGAAGAGACAGAGTGATCTTTGCCGAAGCATCCTACAAAGTCTAAAAAGCTTTATTTCTTCTTGGATTTCCATATACGTGTAAAAAGAAAAAGCCTTGAGATCTTGATTGTCTATTCTCATTTTGTCAGTGAGTTTTTAAACTCAAGCTTTCATCTGCTTTCAATTATTCATCTTAAGCCTTGTAAGCCTGAAGAGGCTGTGTGTAAAAGAATACTTGTGAGATAGAACCTGTAGAGGTTGAAAATACTTGTTACCTGAAGAGGTGCATAATACTTGTAATCGTGAAAAAGATTAGTTGGAAAATCCTTCTGGTTGAAGGGACTGGACGTAGCTCTTGGTTGATAAGAGTGAACCAGGATAAATCTCGTGTGTAAGCTTCTCTTCTCTTCTAGTGTGCTTTATTATTTTCACTAACCTCTAGGGTTTACCATTGTGTTTATTAACAAAGATCTTTTTATTTGGTTTTAGAACGCGTTAACCATTTTATTAAAAGTCTTTTCAAAATCATTAGAGTCCAATAGGACTAAGTGGTGTTGGTCCTAAGCTCCTTGCTTGTTTAACTTTATCCTTCGTTGTGTTCTATTTTCTATTGAAAAGGAAAATCCTTTTATTAATCAAAAAAGGGTTAAGAAACACAATTCAACCCCCCTTCTTGTGTTTCACTTGGTTATTTCAGAGAGTTGAAGACCTCCTCAAATCTCTTTTTCAACAAGGGCCACCTCCTCCTCCTCCACCTTCTTCCTCTTGATTTTATTTATTTTTTTTTAGCCAAATTTTTTTTTTGACAATGATGTCTTTCTTTCTTTTTGTCTGATGACAAAGGGGGAGAATAATGGGAATTTGACTTGTTACAAACAAATTCATTTTATAATTTATACTGATTCAATGAAACTATGAATTATTATCTGGTTGTTTCATTATCCTTGTCTCGTTTATTCTATTGCCCTTTTATAAATGCTTTAATTGAAATTGTGAATACTCTGCTAATGCACTGTGTTGCTGTGAAGGATTTGCTCTAAATTTTAGCATGGTTTATTTCTTTTCAAAAGGTATTGTCTCTGTTAAACACTTTTCTCAAGTACTAAACTTCGATACAAAGATAATGTTACTTGCTCTTGAAACTTGTTTCGTAAAAATAAATTTCGTGTACTACGTCCAATCGACTCTGCGTCCAACAGACTTTGAGTCCATCCCTTTGAAATGTTTTTCTTAGGGGGAGCAATTTTGTTTTAAAAAGAATCTATGTTCAATCAAATTAATAGTTTTTGTCATCATCAAAAAGGGGAGATTGTTGAAACCAAAATCTTATAAAAAGGTTTAAAGTACTAAATTCTTAAAAGCTGTAGCTTTCCCTGTTTAAGTTTTGAGGATAACAAAAAATATTTATTTAGTTTGAACAAGTAAGTGTTCCGACAATAGTATTAACAAATAACACTTTGTGCGTCCATTCTGCTCTATGCTATAACTCTTTGTGGGTCCAATAAATGTATTATATACTTTTACTATTGGTGCGTCCAATATTTGTATGCATATACTGTTACTATTTTTATTGGTTCGTCCAATACAATCTGTCTGCCAAAGCTCGGACTCAATTCACTCTTTCAAAGTTCAAGCTCAAGCTCTCGTCCAAGTGAAATTTCAAAAATGAAGAACTGTTCCTCATTAAATGCTAGAAAAGAACTCTGACAGCTCACGGCGACAGAAGAAGTCAACTAAGCCACTTTTGCTGACATTGTCTAACAACTACAAAGATATGCAAATAAGAAACCGTCTGCAATCTTAGACAAATCAGGACTTTGTTTTCATTGATTGGAAATCTCAGAGAATAAAAGTCACCGTTAGAAGAAGTTCAGCACTTTTCCAGTAGATGCATTTAATGCTACTCAGAACGGTAATAAATGTTTCCGTTGGACGATCTAGCCCATGAAGTCTGCTCAATTTGTTCTTACTTAAAGAGAAGAAGCAGCACTTAAAACAGAGAGATTTTTGCCGAAGCATCCTACAAAGTCTAAAAAGCTTTATTTCTTCTTGGATTTCCATATACATGTAAAAAGAAAAAGCCTTGAGATTTCTATTGTCTATTCTCATTTGTCAGTGAGTTTCAAACTCAAGCTTTCATCTACTTTCACTTATTCATCTTAAGCTTTGTAAGCCTGAAGAGGCTGTGTGTAAAAGAATACTTGTGTGATTGAACCTGAAGTGGTTGAAAATACTTGTTACCTGAAGAGGTTGAAAATACTTGTAATCTCGAAAAAGATTAGTTGGAAAATCCTTCTGGTTGAAGGGACTGGACGTAGCTCTTGGTTGATAAGAGTGAACCAGGATAAATCTCGTGTGTAAGCTTCTCTTCTCTTCTAGTGTGTTTTATTATATTCACTAACCTCTGGGGTTTACTATTGTGTTTATTAACAAAGATCTTTTATTTGGTTTTAGAACGTGTTAACGGTTTTCTTAAAAGTCTTTTCAAAATCCTTAGAGTCCAATAGGACTGAGCCGTGTTGGTTATAAGCTCATTGCTTGTCAAACTTTATCCTTCGCTGTGTTCTATTTTCTGTTGAAAAGGAAAATCTTTTATTAATCTTTAAAAAGGGTTAAGAAACACAATTCAACCCCCCTTCTTGTGTTTCACTTGGTTATTTCACTTGCATCATGCAGGAACTTCTTTCTTTGCTGCCATGTTAGATTAGGTGGAAGGATTCCAATAGCCTTGTAATTAGCAAAGTCAGCATACCAAGGGAGAGCTTGGATGGCAAACAACCGTTCATTCGGGAATGCATATTTGAGACTAGATGGTAAGGGTTTCAGTTCAAGCTTCTGGAGGTCTTCTTTCTCAACTCCTTCTTTCATTCCTTCTTCTGCTATTGACCCATTGGAGGTGGAAAGAATTGGTAAGGCCTCTAATTGTTGCACACACTTCATTATTTCTGAATCATTGAGTTCTTCATCTTCCAAACTCTTAGAATGCATCAAAGCTACTTCAAGTGGAATGTCTGGAGAATTTTGTAGGAAGACATTTGATACAAGAGAATCAATGGCATCCACCCGAAAACATTGTTCCTTATCCATTGGGTGTTTCATGGCTTCAAACACATTAAAAGTCACCTTTTCATCATGTACCCTCAACATCAATTCTCCTTGCTGAACAGCAATCAAAGCTCTCCCGGTGGCCAAAAATGGTCTTCCAAGAATAAGAGGGATATCAGCATCCTCCTCCATATCAAGAACTACAAAGTCAGCTGGGAAAATGAATTTATCTACTTTCACCAACACGTCTTCCACTATCCCGTATGGGTATTTGATAGACCGATCCGCCAACTGTAGAGATATTGTTGTCGGCTTAATTTCTCCGATCCCCAACTTGTTTAGAATTGAAAGTGGCATCAAGTTGATGCTAGCTCCAAGTTCACAAAGGGCTTTGCCAATTGTCAACTTTCCATAGTGCAAGGAATATGGAAACTACCAGGGTCTTTCAATTTCGGTGGTAGCTTTTTCTGGATAATTGCACTGCACTCTTCAGTTAGCATTACCATTTCATCTTCTTTTAGCTATCTCTTCTTGGATAAGAGCTCCTTCATAAATTTGGCATAAGAGGGCATTTGTTCCAATGCTTCTGCAAATGGAATGTTGATTTGAAGCCTCTTGAAGATGTCTAAAAACGGAGCAAGGTGCTTCTCTTGATTCTCCTTCTTAAGCCTTTGAGGGAACGGCACCTTGGCATATGGTGATGGCACAAAAGGTTTGTCCCACTCCTTCTCCTTTCTCCTTGGAGACTCACTTTTCTTCTGCTCTTCTTCTTGCACATGATCAGGGAGTTTAGATGAAGATGCATCTTCGTCTTTTACTGTACCTTGAGCTTGATGATTCATCACTTCCTTGACTTTACCTTCTCTAGGTGTAACCTCCACTGTTTTACCACTCCTCAAAGTTATAGCCTTACACTGCTCCTTAGGATTTGGCTCAATGTTACTAGGAAGTATTCCTTGTGGTTTTTCAGCTAGTTGCCTAGAGATCTATCCCACTTAATTCTCCAAATTTCTAATAGAAGCTTTTTGGTTTTTGAAGTTTGCCCTTGTCTCTTGCATAAAGCTTGAAGTTTGCTGCACAAAACTTGTTGTTGATTGGGACAACTTTTCTAAGGCAATTTCCAAAGGAGATGGTTTGGCTTGATCATGCTGGACATGAGGTAAGGATGGAGCCTGATAAGGAGGATTAGGCGGTCTTTGCACATTTTGATTACTCCATGAGAAGTTGGGGTGATTCTTCCACCCTGGATTGTAAGTGTTGGAGTAGGGGTTGTGTGGGGGTCTCTGTGGATTCCCCATATAATTCACTTGCTCATGAGATGCTTGACTCAATACATTTGCCTCACAATCCCCATTGACATGGTTGCCTCCACAAAAATCACAAACTAAGGTTGGGGAAGCTTTCACTTGCACTTGCCCTAACTGCTTGGTGAGAGTTGCCAGTTGTTGAGAAAGACTCTTGTTTTGAGCAAGGATGGTATCTAATGTCTCAAGCTCCATAACACCTCTTTTTCCCATTGACCTCTCACTAGGAGTGTGATAATTATTAGCAGCCATAGTCTCTATCAATTGGAGAGCTTCTTCTGGTGTTTTGTTATTCAATGAACCCCCAGCTGCTGCATCTACCATAGCTCTTGTTGCATGAGTCAATCCATTGCAAAAAGTCTGAATTTGGAGACATTATGGAATTGCATGATGTGGACATCTCCTCAACAAATCCTTGAATCTTTCCCAAGCATCATAAAGCATCTCTCCATCATGTTGAGAGAATGAAGTTATCTCTTGCCTCATCTTTGCAGACTTGGAAGCAGGGAAATATTTGGTGAGAAACCTCGTCACTAAGTCATTCCAGGTAACAATGCTCCCCTGTGGTTGATTGTGGAGCCAACTCTTAGCCTTATCCCTTAGAGAAAACGGGAAAAGCCTAAGTCGGATTGCGTCATCACTAGCCCCGTTCACCTTCATTGTGTCACATAGTTGGAGGAAACTTGCAATATGAGAATTAGGATCTTCATTTGGATTACCCCCAAACTGTTATTGCTGGACTAGGTGAAGAAGTGCAGGCTTGATCTCAAAGTTATTCGCTTGAATGGGCGGCCTCACAATGCTAGTTACACACCCTTCAGCATTAGGGGTGGCATAATCCCCCAAAGTTCTCCTAGGAGGAGGTTGATCTGCCATTATCTCCTCTTCCAAAGGTTGTTGAATCTCTCTCTGAATGCAAGTTCTTCTTCTGTTCTCTGTAGCTGTCTTTTCGATCTCAGGATCAAACAACAATAAATCCAGATGAATGGTACCTCGCATAAACCAAAGTTAACACAGGGTGAGGAACCAAAAATCAAATAACAAGAATTAGAATTAAACAAAAGAAATAAAATGTCTAAATTAGAATCAACTCCGGTTACTACAGATGTTGATAAAAATACTCAATCCCAGGCAACGACGCCAAAACTTGATAGTTATTTGGCAAGTGTACCAAATCGCACAAGTAATAAAGTGATGAGTAAATTATCGTCTCCACAGGGAATTATGTTGTCAAGTACCAAATTACTAATTTAGATACTATTTAAACGATGCAAATTAATGAAGAGAATTAAAAAAAAAAACTAAAATTTTAACTATGTTAAATGAGGTTGAGCAAACAAAGAGTGAGATGCTAGAGATCCGATTTCACTTGATTTTCTGATTATTTAGATTCTTTCTTAATTTAAATTCCAATTCAAGAATTGATAGTGGGATATCTAATTTAATTAAAACCCAATTCCTTGGTAGATTAATTCTCTTCAACTATTTAGAATTAACTAATTCCTTAGTCTAATTCTGAATAGAACAAGGCATGAATGAATAAAACCCCAAGTAATACCACACAACCAACAATATCTATTCCTAGATTATTGTTTAATCATGGTGTTTATCTCAAGAAGCAACATCACACATGAATTTCCCAATCCTATGCATGACCATCAATTTAATTTATGGTTGGTCAAGTCATAAAAGCATTAAGAATAGAGATGAACACTCAATCTTGAAAGAAAACTTAATTTAAGAATTAAAAATCTAAATAAATCATCCATTCAAGTTATATCATCACTCTAGCTAGAAAGAGTTTAGAAAAACATTAAGAAATAGGAAAACAAAAGATAGGAAAATGTAAACTTCATTGAATCCAAGATAACAAAAATATGAAGATCTCGAATCCTTGCTCCTTGATTATCTCCTTAGCTCTCCTAGGGCTAGAAGCCCTCTCCCCCAACACCCCCTCAAAAGCCTCCTTTTTTTTCCTTTTCTATTTAAACTAAAAAATTAGGGCGTTGATTTTTTTATTCCATCGCCTAAGTGGTGGAATCTTGCTGCTTAAGTGGTGGGATAGCAGAGGAATGATTGTAATCTGTGATGCCACCGCTTAGGTGGTGGATTTGGGCGCCTAGGCGGTGGCTTTGCCGAGAAGAGTTCACGTTCTAGGACTCCACTGCTTAAGCAGTGGATTTTGGGTGCTTAAGCGGTGAGATGGCAGCAAGCAAGTTATGCCTTGCCCTCACTTTTTCACTCCCAAAACGTTTGAACTAGACTTCGAGGTCTTCATTGAAGTTGTAGATCTCTCTCTTAGCTTTCCAAAACATGAAGAATCATACCAAACCGAGGTTTGTAGCTCTAGTTATAACCAAATCACTGCAATAACGTCAGATTGTTGATTTTCCATTAAACTAGTCCAAGATCTTTAACTTTCACCTGAAATTCATTAAAAATATATCGAAGGCATAAAAGGAAGATAGGATGATAAGAACACAATAAAAGACAAAAATTAGTGATGAATTAAATCAAATCCTCTAATAATAAAAGCACTAGATGTGTGTATTTTGTACACACATCAATTGATTAGGTTTAGACAAAGGATTTGTGTTCCTAAAGGGGGAAACCTTAAGGAACGGATTTTGGAGGAAGCTCATAAAAGTAAGTTCTCGATACATCCTAGTGCGACTAAGATGTATCAAGATTTGAAAGAAAGATTTTGGTGGCCAGGAATGAAAAGAGATGTGGCTGAGTATGTGGTCAAGTGTTTGACTTGTCAGAAGGTCAAGATCGAACGCCAAAAACCAGCCGGAATGCTCCAACCTTTGGAAATCCCTGAGTGGAAGTGGAACAAAATTACCATGGATTTTGTGACTAGTTTGCCTAGGGTACACAAGGGTTATGATGCTATATGGGTTATTGTGGACAGACTAACTAAGTCTGCTTATTTTATTCCCATTAGGATTTCTTATTCCCTAGATAAACTTGCTGAGTTATTTGTTGGAGAGATTGTCCAGTTACACGGAGAACCATTAAGCATAGTGTCAGATAGAGATCCCAGATTTACCTCTAGATTTTGGAATGCCTTACATTAGTCTTTTGGGAATAAGCTCAGTTTTAGTACTGCTTATCACCTACAGTCTGATGATCAGTTCGAGCAGACTATCCAAACGTTAGAAGATATGTTAAGAGCTTGTGTTCTTGAAGATAAGGGTAGTTGGGATAGATATTTACCATTGGTAGAGTTTGTATACAATAACAGTTATCATTCCAGCATTGGGATGGCACCATATGAGGCACTCTATGGTAGAAAGTGTAGGTCACCTCTATGCTGGTATGAGGTAGGTGAGTGGAACCTGTTAGGCCCAGAGTTAGTTTAAGAAGCTACAAAAAAAATTAGGGTTATATAGGAGAAAATCAGAATTGCTCAGAGTCGGCAAAAGAGTTATGCTGACAAAAGAAGACGTCCTCTAGAGTTTGAAGAGGGTGATCATGTATTTCTTAGAGTCTCACTCATGACAGGAATTGGTAGAGCCATTTGGGGCAAGAAGTTAAATCCTCGGTTCATTGGTCCGTTTCAAATTCTAAAGCATGTTAGATATGTAGCTTACCACATAGCTCTTCCTCCACATCTGTCAAATCTCCATCCTGTGTTTCATGTATCCCAGTTGAGAGAGTATGTTCCGGATCTTTCACACATCATAGAGGTTGAGTCAGTATAATTGAGAGCTGACCTTACATTTCAGGCTAAGCCAGCTAAGATCATTGACCGCAGTGTGAAGTCCCTGAGGAACAAGACTATTTCCTTGGTGAAGGTACTTTGGGATGGACTGTCACCTGAAGAGGCTACATGGGAATTGGAAGAAAATTTGGGCAAGCTACATCCCGACCTATTTTTATTAGGTATATCTTTAACTAAATTTTGTGGGCAAAATTCTTTGAGGGGGGAGAATGTAACACCCCTAAATTTCATATATTATGACTTAGGTAGATTCTCTGAACATGTTGTATATTCTGTTACAAAAATTATAATAAATTGAGTTAGAGTAATTATTTTGAGATTCTGGCTATACTGGGGAACTCGGTAGAACCTAACGAAGAAATAAGTGAAATATAAACTCTTATATTTTCTCTGGCTAAGATATGACCTATTGGTAAATTAATTTTCTTCAGAACTTATTGGGAATTTTTAGAAATCAAAAGGGTATTTTAGTCTTTTTACACCCTCAGTGGCAATTTGGTATTTTCCCACTTAAATGGGGGGCAAAGTTGACAATGCAACTTCACCCCCTTGGGATTAAAGGGGCCGGCCAGCATAGGAAGGCTTAGGGACTCCATCTTCTCCAAAATTTGCCAAGTCTCCATAGCCAAGCTCTTGCCAAGCTTTCAAGGTCCAAAAGTAAGTATTTTTACCCATCTTTTGGCTTAGGTTATTTGATGGTTATTGATCACTATGATCTCTTCTTCAATCCTATGGTATTAGTTTCTTGGAAAACTCATTTTCATCTCTAAGAATCAAGAAACCCATTTCTAAAGTTGGTTGTTTTGATTGAGTGTTTTGAAAGAAGTTGAAGGGAAGATTGCCTTGACTACAAATCCAATCTTGGAATCAAGTTTGGAGCACTTCAAGGTGAGTGTGGGTTAACTTGTTATATTGTATGATGTTCTTAGAGTGTAAGTGTAAGATGTATGATTAAGCTTTGAATCTACGGTTTTCACCTAAACTTGAGGTTGGATGTGTTTTATTACATGTTTTCAAGGATTTAAGTATAGGAAAAGGGATGATATGGTTGGTGTATTTTGATGGATTCCGGGACATGATCCCAAAGGGGAAATTTGGTTTTAAGGTTGTAGTTGGGCGGGACACTATTGCTGCCCAGATTCCAAACCTCGGTCGTGGCCCCCACCACGGCCTGGCCGTGGTTGTCTCTGGAAAGATGGTTTGTGTATGAAATTCCAGACCACGGGCGTGGCCTCCACCACGTTCTGGCCATGCTTGGCTCTGGAAATCTAAACCACGGGATGGCCGTGGTTGTCTCTAGAATTAGGGTTCATGCTCTAACACTAGATCACGACCGTGGTGTCCACCACGGTCTGGCCGTGGTTGTCTCTGTTTACATTTTGTTGAGTTTCTGGTTTTCTGAACCATGGCCGTGGTTGCCACCTCACCCTGGCCGTGGTTGACTCTGCTTGTGTCTTTGTGGTGCATATGTCTAGTGTCTTGATACCATATGATATGTTTATGAATAAGGATGACTTAGTACTATGATGAGATGTGTAACTAAGTGAGAGTGATTAATGGAATTACACATAATGGTTGTGTGGTGTATATATCTTTAATTGATTTATATGTGATGTTATTCTAATATTATGAATTGAGCATGATATGAATGTAAGAACATTGCATTGCATAGTGAGATGGCCTAACCAGAAAGGGTTAGAGCACAATATATGAGAGATTACCTAACCTACGAGGTTAGATGAAAGATTAAGTGGTGCATAATTAATTGCATTGCATAATGAGGTGGCCTAACCGGAAAGGGTTAGTGTACAAAACATGTGAGGTGCCTAGCCTACGGGGCTAGATGGAAATTGAATGGCATAAAACATTGCATATGCATATCGCGATGGCCTAACCGGAAGGGGTTAGTGCACAACAAAAGGAGTGGAGAAAGAAAAAGTGTGAAGAAAAGGTGTGAACATCATGTGCATTCATTCATTGCATATGTTGATGGGTATTACTTGTTATACTGAGTTGTGTTTATACTTGCATTCTAATTACATGTATACTTTACTTGCAAGCTTTATTCACATTCACTGGGAAGTTGTTCTCACCCCCTCTTTCTCAGACTCGCAGGAACACCCTGGACCCTCTATGGGTTAAGTACGGAGGATTCTGTTATCTATCACTTTCAGTGAAAGAATTTAGTATGAGACTTGTATTTTTGATGGAGTTAAGCTCCGTGATGTAATTAGAATATGATGTGTATTATATTACTCTGATGTAGATATGACAGGGAAGCTGGTGAACTACTGTTAATGTTCACAGTCTGTTTATATTTAAGTGTGCTCAGTCAGGATAGTGTCTAATATACATTTGTATAATTTGCGTACTCTGATAGTATTTTGAATGAGATCAGAGATCTCCTGTTTGTGAATATATATATATATATATGTACTCTGGTTGGTTGGAAATGATTGTTGGGAATCCGCTACTTATTTTATGTCGTGTGGTAATGTATGAGAAACAAAGGAAACGCTGCCGAATTTTCTGTATAGTGAAAAAAAAATAGATCCCACGTAAGACTTAGGAGTTGGTAAATGACATAGTAAATAATAGATCTTACACGGCCAGCCCGTGGTGGAGGCCTCGCCTGTGGTCTGGAATTTCATACACGAACCATCTTTCCATAGACAACCACGGCCAGATCGTGGTGGAGGCCATGGCTGTGGTCTAGAATTTGAGAAGCAATAGTGCCACGCCCAACCACAAACCAAAAACCTAATTTCACCTTTTAATCATGTCCTTAAATCCATCAAAATACACCAACCATATCATCCCTTTACCTATACCCAAATCTTTAAAAACATGTAATAAAACACATCCAACCTCAAGTATAGGTGAAAACCCTAGATTCAAGCTTAATCACACATCTTATACTTACACTCTAAGGATATCATACAATATCACAAATTAACCCACACTCACCTTAAAGTGCTCCAAACTTGATTCCAAGATTGGATTTGTAGTCAAGGTAACCTTTCCTTCAACTTCCTTCAAAACACTCAATCAAAGCAACCAAATTTATAAATGGGTGTTCTTGATTCTTAGAGATGAAAATGAGTTTTTGACCAATCAATTTGAGACACTTATGTTAGCTTTGTATTAGGCTTTATTAGATGTTTATTGTGCCCAATATTAGTATTTTAGATGAGTTTAATGTTGTTGGGCTTCATTGGGCTTTAATGCAAATATGGCATAATTTGCGGATTTTGATGCATTTTGACCTTTCTTCCTTGATTAGGCCATAACTTGGGACTCGGTGATCCATTTGAGGTGGTCTTGGTGTCTTTGGAAAGCTAAGACAACGTTCTACAAGTTTCATGAGAGAACTCAAGAGCTGGATCAGAATTCTAAGGGTCCAAAATATCCCTGCAATGCAGAGTGGGTTTGTTGTCACGAAAATCTGGGCAGTATGCACATATTGGACTACATAGTGAGCTATAGGCCTTCTCTTGGGCTGAAACTTGGCCATTGGAAAGATAAGACCCATGTCTCCAACTTCACTGAAGACCATTTAGTCAATAGATGTCGTTTTAGGCATGACAATGAAGCTATAAACTGGTTTGAATTTGGATACATGTTCTACCAACCTAACTTGAGGTAGGTTCAGTGTTTTTGGCATTTCT
The DNA here is from genome assembly GCA_023212625.1 of Styphnolobium japonicum. NCBI lineage: Eukaryota > Viridiplantae > Streptophyta > Magnoliopsida > Fabales > Fabaceae > Styphnolobium > Styphnolobium japonicum. Next base: position 31,421,007 of record JALBWW010000002.1, on the reverse strand, counting down.
GGAGTTCTAAAAGTCCAAATGGCATGATTTGAATTGCAATATTTCAAGGGGACAACTGGCTACAACTTTCATGAAGACCTCCAAGCCAAAATACACTGTCTAGGTGATTCAAATGAAGCTAGAAGTCGGATAAGAGTTGTTGACTAAAAGCCACCAACCATACACCAACCCACCTACCATGCACCAACCCACCAACCATGCATCAAGCTTCCATATTTGACAATTTCCATGTTTTTATAGCTTGTATTCAGATTATGTACATGTTCAAATTGGCTTCTAGGATTAGTATAAATAGAGCCAATCTCTTTGCATTAGATATATTCAATTTTAAGTAAGTTTGAAGAAAGTTTGAGTATTTGTGAGAGTTTTCTTTCTCTTCTTCTTCATTCTCTTTACAATTTAGTTTTTGTTCTTTTATTTCTGAGTTCTTCCTTCCCATCCATGGAAGTCTAGGCTCTCATAATCAATCCAAGGGATTAGCCATCTTGATGTTTAATTTGGAGTTCTTGTTTTACTTGTTCATATTGCTTAATTGTTATTCAAGTTTCTCTTCTTCCTCTTTTAATTTTTATGTAGATTGAATTGCTTAATTTGATTTGGATGTTTATGTGATAATAGCTTTATTATCATGTATTCAAGAGGAACACATAGAATAAACAATTTATTAAAGCTTTTTGATGGATTGTTTAGCTTGGTTAAATCCCCGATCTTAAGTTAATCTATGTTTGGATGGTGCTTGCTTTTTCTAACCTTGGTTAATTAAATCCTAGATGCTTATCTAGTAGAGGATTCTTGGATCATGTTGAGGCGTCTTGATGTGATCTAAGGCCAAGAACACGGTTAGCAATTAAGTGAATTCCTTGTGATCAATGATGAGTTAAACTCAAGATCGGTAAATTTCCTTGGATTGGTTGCTTCTTTATATTTGTTTACAACTTTAAGTCTCATATTTTTATTAATCTTGTTAATCAACAACAAAACCCCCCTTTTAATTATCTTGATCTGATTAAATCTTTGTTCTTTTTGGATCCTTGAGAGACGATTCGGTTCATGCTCTATACTACAAATTAGTTTGTGAACCGGTAAATTTTATTTATTTGACGGGTCTCGACAACCTCTTGTCAAATTTGGCGCCGTTGCCGGGGATCCAAAGGCAACTATTTGATCATTTTATCTAACTCTAACAAATGTGTCTGTTTTGTTTTTGAAGCTTTTTCAAGTGGAATTCGGCTGAAATTGGATAAAAGGCATTGTGTCAAGAATTTTGGTTCGATAAAGTATCTCAGATTGATCTGAATTTTGGTACACAAATGGAAAATATTATTCTGAGAAAGGCTCACTATAAATAGTGAGGACACCCTTATTGTAGCCAAATTCCATCGTTTAGATCACTTTTTCAATTTTTTAAGATTTTTTATTATTCTATTAAATAAAATTTTTGTGTAGATTCCACTCTGTGGTAGTCCCATAATTTTTAAAAATCTGTAGATATGTTTTCTGTAATTATTTTGTGTGTATATTTAGACTTGTTTTTGTGATTTTGTGTTTGATCACTAATCTGATGGAGTATAAACTTGATGAGCTGGCTTATCTGTTGAGGCAGTTGGCAGTGGAACAACATCAGTTACATGTGCAAGAACCTGCAAGATTTTGTAGTATATGTTGTAGTTCTTATCATCCTACATATGCATGCACCACATTACAAGATGATGGTTCTGTATTTCATGACCATTATGTTGATGCAACAGGTGTATTTCTTGGTGAAACACAATACCAACAGCTTGGATATGATCCTTATTCTATCACATATAACCATGATTGGGGAGAACATCCCTGGTTTGAACCTTATGTTGAACCAAGCAGTCTATACCAGCAGCCTATGCCCCAACAAGCCCCAATAGGCATGGAATCTGAGCCTACATTAGAGGATTTGGTGAAACAATTGGCTCATAACAACATCCAATTCCAGCAGAGAAGCTATAGTACAGAACTTGGAGACCCAAGTTGGTCAACTTACATCTTCATTGAGTCAGTTGAGCAAGCAATAGATGCAAAAATCTGATTCTGCAAAACATGAGATCATTGATGAGAAAAAACCAATTGATGATTTGTGTGATGAATTTGCTAGTTTTACTGATTTTGATGATTCTGTTTGTTGTGATGGTGATATATTGTGTAATGCATGTGCTGAGATTGCTGCCTTTTTTAGATATGATGAATCTTTTTCAACAGATAATGCAGCAATTCAATCTACAAAAGTAGTGCAGCCACCAAAATTGGAGTTCATTGTGGCTAAAAACTTCCTTACTGATGAGGATGAGAGGTTGCTGCAAATTTTTTAGAATCAAATAGCCATCATATTTGTAGACATTCCTAGCGTTAGCCCTTCCATATGCATGCATAGGATTTTACTTGAAGATGGAGTTAAGCTAATAAAGCAGTCCCCGAGGAGACTGAACCCTCTGATTTTGGATGTGGTGATCCATTACACTGGCTATGGTGTGGCTGCTGGAACTTTAATTCTTCTGCTATCCATATGGAGTTTTCTTTCCACACTTTTATTTCATTTTTTTAGTTGTTGTTTTCTTTTTGTTTTTACTGTTTTGCTATTGTTTTTAATATTGTTTCTGCTTTTATTTGATCATTACAATTTACTCTTTTCTCGTTGTTGTTTCGCTATTTGTGTTGTCTGTTTCTATTTCTCGCTTCGCTTTCTTTGTCATCACGATGTTTGTCTTTTATTACTTTTTTTTTCTCTGTTTCTGTTTTTATTTTTTGTTTTGTCTGCTGTTTTCATTTTCTGTTTTCTACATAAATCTTTGTTGAAAAAAAAAAAGCCACGTTTAAGGTCAATGGCCAGAAACTGAATCATTATTGGGGAGGACCCATCAATCGTGAAAAATCTTCAATCACGCTGGCTGAAGACGTTAAAAGTAGCGCTTTTTGGGCGGCATCCCAAGTTTTCTAACTCTGTCATCTTTCTAACTTTGACTTATTTGCTATCACAGGAATCGAGACAAAAAAAATGGTGCCAAGTGAGAAAATCTATCAAAGTTTGATTTTTCTGTCTTTATTTTGTTTGTTTTTCTTTGACAGATGATTTTTCACCGGTTAAATAGCGGATAACAGTACTCCGTGAAAATATTTTTTGGTCCCTTCAGTTACCCACAAACACTGAAATCTATATATAATTTTACTCAAATTTTTTCTCTCTTTATTCTTTCTTTCGAAATGGATAATCAGCTTTTTAACCTCCGCAAGCGATTCCCTTCTCTCCCTCAAAATGCTTTAACTAACATTTATTGTGCAAGGTTTGAGAGATTAAGGATGCTTATGCACAAAGGCATCCCTGCGGATATACGCTGCTTGATCAAAGCAAAGGTCCGACTCAGAGGTGAATATTCTGACGCTCTTGTTTCATATATGCCAGGGCTAGGTAAAAGTTTATATGCCAAGAAAAGAAGAGCAAAAAGATTACGGGTCTGCTATAAATGTGCAAGATGGACCTGTAACACAAAATGCAAATCAATTAGAATGACGTCTATAAACCGAGATGATAAAATTAACTTCATTAAAGATGGCATGAGTAAGGAGTCTTTAGATAACATTTTATTGACTCTTGAGACGCATCCTAGTGGAGATGTGCAAAGGGCACTTCTCGATTTATGGCCAATATTCCAAGATGAACATGAGCGTTATAGTCTCGGGAATCTGACTCAAAAAGACCCTGTTTGCCAATTTTTAAAAAAATTGGATAGGAAGCCGACCATCGGCCCATAGAGAGCATTCAAGTCGTTACTGGACGTAAAACCATAGGAAAATGTGAGCCACAATCACACCTCCTGTAAGTATTTTTTTTTAAATTTTTTTCTTCTTGTTTATTAAAAAAAATTAAAAAAAAAGAAAAAAAAATCAAATCAAAAGTAGCCATATTCTTTTGAAATATGCGTTGCATTTTTTCAAACTTCTTCTGACACATATAGATTAGTCTTTTATCATTGTCATATAGCTATTATCATTGTTGTGCTTATTTTCAAACTTACTTGACACACGGATCTACCCCTCCTTTATAGGTGTAATTATTACCTTTGAGTTTTGATGCCTTTAAATATTGCACTTTGCTCTCTTCAGATCATTGATAAGGTGAGAGTACAAAAAAACAAAGAGAAAAAAAAGAAAAAAAAGAAAATGGAAGTCACTACAGTTCGTCGGATCAAGAGTGTTTGTGTCTTTTGTGGATCTAATCCTTGGAAAGATAAAGAGTTTGTAAATATTGCAAACCATCTTGGTCGAGTGCTAGCTGAGAGAGAAATCCATTTAGTTTACCGAGGAGGTAGTCTTGGGTTAATGGGTTGTGTAGCAACTACTGCACATTTAGGAGGTGGCAAAGTCCTTGGTGTCATTCCAGTCCTTTATCTATCAGCAAGCCCATTGGAAAAACATTAGGGGATGAAGTAATGGTATTTTGCATGCACCAACGCATGAACATTATGATAGCAAATGCTGATGCCTTTATTGCCCTACTTGGTGGTTTTGGAACTTTGGAAGAGCTATTCCAAATTACATCCTGGTCATAGCAGAACTTTCACCAAAAACCCATAGGTATATTAAATGTTAATGGTTTTTATGACAGTTTGTTTTGTTTTCTTGATCATGCTATAGAAAAAAGGTTCATCTCACAAGCGACACGTCAAAGTCTTGTAACTGCTGCAACTCCTGAACAATTGCTCGATCAACTAAACAAATTTGTACCACAACTTGATCCAGCAATGGCTCCACTGAATAGGGAACAAGGCAGCAGCAGCAAAAAGCAAAAACTTGATTTGACTTTGTCCTTGTGAATTTTTGTTTTCTCTTATGGTTTTAGTTTTTTTTTTGTTGTAATTTTCAGGCCCGGTTTGCAGTTTTCTGTTAAGACCTTCTACACTCTACCTATCTTTATTTTGACATTGGGGACAATGTCTTAAATTAGTTGGGGGGAGGTATAGTTGACAATACCATGAACATAGTTTAGTTAAAAAAAAAAAACTAACCAGCTAATCTTTATTGTTACTAGCTTATTAGATGTATGATGGCAGAGTAAGGAGTAGTTTTGCTCTTGAGACGCATCTTAACTTGCATTTCATAATAGGTCTTAAATCATCTTTGTTCTTGTATATTTATAAAATAAAAAAAAACACACACACACACACACAAAATTTTGATCTTTTCAATTGATTTTGATATAAGCATGTGCTGAATCTAAGCTTAATTAATGATAAAAGTATGCAAAACAGTTTATAGTTGAATCATTTTCATGATATACATGTGTATATGATTGTGGATATTAGGAAGAAGGCATGGTTGAATTGAGTGAATGTTCCATACCTTTGTGAGTTTTGGGCTTTTCCAAGTTTGATACTTACACTTGGTTTATTTTCTTTCATGATGACAAAAGGTTGTCGAGACCCCGTCAAATAATAAAAATTACCGGTTCACAAACTAATTTGTAGTATAGAGCATGAACCGAATCGTCTCTCAAGGATCCAAAAAGAACAAAGATTTAATCAGATCAAGATAATTAAAATGGGTGGTTTTGTTGTTGATTAACAATATTGATAAAAATACAAGACTTAAAGTTGAAAACAAATATAAAGAAACAACCAATCCAAGGAAATTCACCGATCTTGAGTTTAATCCATCATTGATCACAAGAAATTCACTTAATTGCTAACCGTGTTCTTGGCCTTAGATCACATCAAGACGCCTCAACATGATCCAAGAATCCTCTACTAGATAAGCATCTAGGATTTAATTAACCAAGGTTAGATAAAGTAAGCACCATCCAAACATAGATTAACTTAAGATCAAGAATTTAACCAAGCTAAACAATCTATCAAAAAGCTTTAATAAATTGTTTATTCTATGAGATCCTCTTGAATACATGATAATAAAGCTATTATCACATAAACATCCAAATCAAATTAAGCAATTCAATCTAGATCAAAATTAAAAGAGGAAGAAGAGAAACTTGAATAACAATTAAGCAATATGAACAAGCAAAACAAGATCTCCAAATTAAACATCAAGACGGTTAATCCCTTGGATTGATTATAAGAGCCTAGCCTTCCATGGATGGGAAGGAAGAACTCAGAAAATAAAGAACAAAAATGAAATTCTAAAGAAAATGAAGAAGAAGAGAAAGAAAACTCTCACAAATACTCAAACTTTCTTCAAACTTACTTCAAATTGAATTTTTCAAAATACAAAGAGGTTGGCTCTACTTATACTAATCCTAGAAGCCAATTTATACATATACATAATCTGAATACAAGCTATAAAAATATGAAAATTGTCAAAAATGGAAGCTTGATGCATGGTTGGTGGGTTGGTGCATGGTAGGTGGGTTGGTGTATGGTTGGTGGCTTTTAGTCAACAACTCTTATCCGAATTCTGGCTTCAAATTCATCACCTAGATGGTGCATTTTGGCTTGGATGTCTTCATGAAAGTTGTAGCCAGTTGTCTCCTTGAAAATCTCCAATTTGAATCATGTCATTTGGACTTTTAGAACTCCAGAAATGCCAAAAACACTGCACCTACCTCAAGTTAGGTTGGAAGAACGTGTTTCCAAATTCAGACCAACTTATAGCTTTAGAAGCATGCCTAAAACGACATCTATTGACAAAATGGTCTCAGTGAAGTTGGAGATATGGGTCTTATCTTTCAAATGACCAAGTTTCAGCCCAAGAGGAGGCCTATAACCTACTATATAGTCCAATATGTGCATACTGCCCAGATGGTTCCGTGACAGCAAACTCACTCTGTATTGCAAGGCTATTTTGGGCCCTTATAAGTCCGAACCAGCTCTTGTGTTCTTCATGAAACTTGTAGATCCTTGTCTTAGCTTTCTAAAGACACCTAGATCACCTCAATTGGATCACCGAGTCCCAAGTTATGGCCTAACCAAGGAAGAAAGGTCAAAATGCATCAAAATCCGAAAATTATCCAATATTTACATTAAAACCCAATGAAGCCCAACAACATTAAAGTCATCTAAAATACTAAAATTGGGCACAATAAACATATAATGAAGCCTAATACAAAGCTAACATAAGTGTCTCAAATTGATTGATCGCATGAGTGATGTCAATTATGAATTTATTTTCTAGAACTTGCATTGAATCGATTTGAGATTACATTGGTCTGTATGTTGCATGAAAATGACAGAGGCATTTTTTTCTTGACCTAGCTGCTTTGGCCAAATAAACCTACCTTGCATTTATCCAATTATTAACTCCCTTTGAGCCTATTTGCCTATTCTTTGTTCTTAGTTCATTACAAGCTTTGAGTGAAAAACCATGTTTTACCTTACCTTAGGGAATGAAAGAGCATTGATTTTATTATTGGAGGAGTTCTTTTGCTTGCAATGATTTAAGTGTGGGGGAATTAGTGTGCTGATATGAAATGCTTGGTACAAAAAAAAAACAAAAGAAAAAAAAAGAGAAAAAAAGAAAGAAAAATAAAAGAATAGAAAAAGGAAGGAATGTGTGAAGAGAATGAGCATTTTATGGTTTTGGTTAAAAATTTCATTCTTTCTACTTGAGTTATTCCTCAATGCTCTTTTATTCTCTTTGGTTTTAACCTGCTATTATCCATATTGTTCCCTTCCTTCACCTTATAGTCTCATTACAACCTTTCTGAAAGACTTCTTGATTTTTGCAATCAACTAGATCTAAGTAGTGGAGAATTGATGTATATGCAAGCTTATGGTAAAATACTTTCATAATTTGACTGAGTTGAGCTTAAACAGTTAACCTAAACACCTTGTGTGATTTGAGTGTTACTTGTGAAGAATTTTACTCAATTTGAACATGCATATTTTTGATTAAAGCATGATTATGCTATACTTTATTCTCAATTGGTTTGATTCAACTATTCTTTGTTAAGCATACTTAACTTATTAATTATAGTTTATATTTGATACAATGCTTGTATTTAAAAATTAGTTAAATTGATTAAATAAAGTATTACATGTTTGTGGGTATCATCCTCGTAAACCCTCACGAGACTATAACTCGTCCACTAGGGACACTTAGGGGTTTAAAGGCTTGTGGCACATGCTAAGTGCCATTGTGTTTTCCTACGAAAATGGATTAGATTAGGTATAATCAGTTTTTATGTTTTTAGTTTAATAATATGATGTTTCTTGTTTTTCTTTAGTTTTGTTCTTATGTATTTTGCCCAAGAGTGCAAAAGCTTAAGTGTAGGGGAATTTGATCAATCAATTTGAGACACTTATGTTAGCTTTGTATTAGGCTTTATTAGATGTTTATTGTGTCCAATATTAGTATTTTAGATGAGTTTAATGTTGTTGGGCTTCATTGGGCTTTAATGCAAATATTGAACAATTTTCGGATTTTGATGCATTTTGACCTTTCTTCCTTGGTTAGGCCATAACTTGGGACTCGGTGATCCATTTGACATGATCTTGGTGTCTTTGGAAAGCTAAGACAATGCTCTACAAGTTTCATAAAGAACGCAAGAGCTGGATCGGAATTCTAAGGGTCCAAAATATCCCTGCAATGCAGAGTGGGTTTGCTGTCACGCAAATCTGGGCAGTATGCACATATTGGACTACATAGTGAGCTATAGGCCTCCTCTTGGGCTGAAACTTGGCCATTGGAAAGATAAGACCCATATCTCCAACTTCACTGAACCATTTAGTCAATAGATGTCGTTTTAGGCATGATAATGAAGCTACAAGTTGGTTTGAATTTGGAAACACGTTCTACCAACCTAACTTGAGGTAGGTTCAGTGTTTTTAGTATTTCTAGAGTTCTAAAAGTCCAAATGGCATGATTCTAATTGCACAATTTTAAGGAGACAACTGGCTACAACTTTCATGTTGACCTCCAAGCCAAAATGCACCGTCTAGGTGATGCAAATGAAGCCAAAAGTCAGATAAGAGTTGTTGACTAAAAGCCACCAACCATACACCAACCCACCTACCATGCACCAACCCACCAACCATGCATCAAGCTTCCATATTTGACAATTTTCATGTTTTTATAGCTTGTATTTAGATTATGTACATGTACAAATTGGCTTCTAGGATTAGTATAAATAGAGCCAATCTCTTTGTATTAGATAGATTCAATTTTAAGTAAGTTTGAAGAAAGTTTGAGTATTTGTGAGAGTTTTCTTTCTCTTCTTCTTCATTCACTTTACAATTTCGTTTTTGTTCTTTTATTTCTAAGTTCTTCCTTCCCATCCATGGAAGTCTAGGCTCTCATAATCAATCCAAGGGATTAGCCATCTTGATGTTTAATTTGGAGATCTTGTTTTACTTGTTCATATTGCTTAATTGTTATTCAAGTTTCTCTTCTTCCTCTTTTAATTTTTATGTAGATTGAATTGCTTAATTTGATTTGGATGTTTATGTGATAATAGCTTTATTATCATGTATTCAAGAGGATCACATAGAATAAACAATTTATTAAAGCTTTTTGATAGATTGTTTAGCTTGGTTAAATCCCCGATCTTAAGTTAATCTATGTTTAGATGGTGCTTACTTTATCTAACCTTGGTTAATTAAATCCTAGATGCTTATCTAGTAGAGGATTCTTGGATCATGTTGAGGCGTCTTGATGTGATCTAAGGCCAAGAACAGGGTTAGCAATTAAGTGAATTCCTTGTGATCAATGATGAGTTAAACTCAAGATCGGTAAATTTCCTTGGATTGGTTGCTTCTTTATATTTGTTTACAACTTTAAGTCTCATATTTTTATTAATCTTGTTAATCAACAACAAAACCCCCTTTTAATTATCTTGATCTGATTAAATCTTTATTCTTTTTGGATCCTTGAGAGACGATTCGGTTCATGCTCTATACTACAGATTAGTTTGCGAACCGGTAAATTTTATTTATTTGACGGGTCTCAACAACCTCTTGTCAATTTTCCAAGAAACTAATACCATAGGATTGAAGAAAAGATCATAGTGATCATTAACCATCAATAACCTAAGCCAAAAGATGAATAAAAATGCTTACTTTTGGCTCTTGAACCTTTTGAAGCAACCTTGAAGAAATATGGCTACGAAGAAAGCTTGTCTTGAATTTTTGGGGAAGATGGCCAATTGGCCTCTAATGTTGGCCGGTCCTCTAATTCACAAGGGGGTGAAGTTGAATTATCAACTTTGCCCCCCACTTAAGTGGAAAAATACCAAATTGCCATTGAGGGTGCAAAAAGACTAAAATACCCTTATGATTTCTAAAAATTCCCAATAGGTCCTGAAGAAAATAATTTACCAGTAGGTCCTTTTTTAGCCAGAGAAAATATAAAAGTTTAGATTTCATCTCTTTCTTCCTTCGGTTCTACCGAGTTCCCCAGTATAACCAGAATCTCAAAATAATCACTATAATGCCATATATCCCAAATTCTGTAACAAGATATCCAAACATATTAAGGAATTTTATCTAAGTCAACAGATTTCAAAATTTAGGGATGTTACATAAAATGTTTTTCAAAAAAATGAAACTATTTTGAATTAAATTAATTATTTCCAAGTCTATTCTCATTATTTTTACTAAAGACTAGGTTCAATTGTTAACAATTGATTTTCAAACTAATCTTCTAAGATCATTTCTATTTGAAACCATTTATTTGAATTTCTAATCATCACTAAGATGTTTTTCTGTCAAATATCTGAAAATAAAAGTCCTTTAATGAAATAAGTATTATTTTAAAATAGTTTCTTTTGCTCATTTTAAAACTTTGCTCTTTTCCTCTTTATCCATGAAAATCCTTAACTCAATTAACTATCACCTAATTAATTGTGTTTAACAATTAATAAAATATTTTCCTTTGATGCTAGATCTTTAGGCTATGTGGTCGTGAGCCATCATTGGTCTTTAGACCAAAATCTTTTGATGCTAACCTTTTGAAAACCAAGTGGCCGAATCACTCACAGGGTCTTTGGACCAAAATCTATCCATTTCTCAACATGATTCAATGATTCAAATCAAACATATGCATGTCCTAATCATGACTTTTCCATTCACACATGAATCATTTTATCCATATCCAAGTTATGATATACTTCAATCATCACAAGTTCATGCAATATTTCAAAGCCATAGCAACACATAGGCTAAATAAAGCATAAACCCCATGAAAATTAATTGAATAAATCCTTAAATGGAATTTTCACCAACAAGTCACAAATCCTATTTTCCCACCACCATATTGGTTGATAAGAGGAACTTCCCCTTACCTTATAGTGGTTCAAAAAAACCTTAAGTGTTCCTGGAATGGTTTTCTTGTTCCTCCACCAACAAACCCTTAAATGAAACCAAGTCCACAAATTTTAAGCACTAAGACTTGAAATAAGATGACCATGGATCAAACCTTTGGTCTATAACTTTAAAAATTGAATTTAAAAAGTGAAAATGAAGAAATTTCACCTTTTGCTCTTCAAACTTGATTCTGAGAAAAGTGAGTGACAAGAGGTTGTCGAGACCTATCAAATAAAATAACCGGTTCACAAACTAATTTGTAGTATAGAGAATGAACCGAATCGTCTCTCAAGGATCCAAAAACAAAGATTTAATTAGATCAAGATAATTAAAAAGGGGGGGGGTTTTGTTGTTGATTAACAAGATTAATAAAAGTAGGAGATTCAAAGTTGTAAACAAATCTAAAGAAACAACCAATCCAAGGAAATTTACCGATCTTGAGTTTAACTCATCATTGATCACAAGGAATTCACTTAATTGCTAACCAAGTTCTTGGCCTTAGATCACATCAAGAAGCCTTAACATGATCCAAGAATTCTCTACTAGATAAGCATCTAGGATTTGATTAACCAAGGTTAGATAAAGTAAGCACCATCCAACATAGATTAACTTAAGATCTAGAATTTAACCAAGTTAAACAATCTATCAAAAAGCTTTAATATATTGTTTAATCTTTGTGATCCTCTTTGAATACATGATAATAAAGCTACTACCACATCAACATCTAAATCAAATTAAGCAATTTAATCTAGATAAGAATCAAAAGAGGAAGAAGAGAAACTTCAATAACAATTAAGCAATATGAACAAGCAAAACAAGATCTCCAAATTAAACAACAAGATGGCTAATCCCTTGGATTGATTATGAGAGCCTAGCCTTCCATGGATGGGAAGGAAGAACTCAGAATTTAAAGAACAAAAACGAAATTGCAAAGAGAATGAAGAAGAAGAGAAAGAAAACTCTCACAAATACTTAAACTTTCTTGAAACTTACTTCTAAATTGAATGCCTCTAATACAAAGAGGTTGGGTCTATTTATACTAATCCTAGAAGCCAATTTGTACATGTACATAATCTGAATACAAGCTATAAGAATCTGAAATTTGTCAAAAATGGAAGCTTGATGCATGGTTGGTGGGTTGGTGCATGGTTGGTGGGTTGGTGTATGGTTGGTGGCTTTTAGTCAACAACTCTTATCCGACTTCTGGCTTCAAATTCATCACCTAGACGGTGTATTTTGGCTTGGATGTCTTCATCAAAGTTGTAGCCAGTTGTCTCCTTGAAAATCTCCAATTTGAATCATGTCATTTGGACTTTTAGAACTCCAGAAATGCCAAAAACACTTCACCTACCTCAAGTTAGGTTGGAAGAACGTGTTTCCAAATTCAGACCAACTTGTAGCTTCTGAAGCATGCCTAAAACGACATCTATTGACAAAATGGTCTTCATTGAAGTTGGAGATATGGGTCTTATCTTTCAAGTGACCAAGTTTCAGCCCAAGAGGAGGCCTATAACCCACTATATAGTCCAATATGTGCATACTGCCCAGATGGTTCCGTGACAGCAAACCCACTCTGCATTGCAGGGAAATTTTGGACCCTTAGCATTCCGATCCAGCTCTTGAGTTCTTCATGAAACTTGTAGAGCATTGTCTTAGCTTTCCAAAGACACCAAGATCACCTCAATTGGATCACCGAGTCCCAAGTTATGACCTAACCAAGGAAGAAAGGTCAAAATGCATCAAAATCCGAAAATTATTCAATATTTGCATTAAAGCCCAATGAAGCCCAACAACATTAAACTCATCTAAAGTACTAATATTGGACACAATAAACATCTAATAATGCCTAATACAAAGCTAACATAAGTGTCTCAAATTGATTGATCAAATTCCCCCACACTTAAGCTTTTGTACTCCTGGGCAAAACACATAACAACGAAACTAAAGAAATACAAGAGACATCATATTATTAAACTAAAAACATAAAAACTGATTGTACCTAATCTAATCCACTTCCGTAGGAAAACACGATGGCACTTAGCATGTGCCACAAGCCTTTAAACCCCTAGGTGTCCCTAGTGGACGAGTTGTAGTCTCGTGAGGGTTTACCAGGATGATACCCACAAACATGTAATATTTTATTTAATCAATTCAACTAATTTTTAAATACAAGCATTGTATCAAATATAAACCATAATTAATAAGTAAAGTATGCTTAACAAAGAATAGTTGAATCAAATCAATTGAGAATAAAGTATAGCATAATCATGCTTTAATCAGAAATAGGCATGTTCAGATTGAGTAAAATTCTTCACAAGTGTCACTCAAATCACACAAGGTGTTTAGGTTAACTGTTTACGCTCAACTCAGTCAAATTATGAAAGTATTTTACCATAGGCTTGCATATACATCAATTCTCCACTACTTAGATCAAATAAATTGCAAAAATCAAGAGGTCTTTCAAAAAGGTTGTAATGGAACTTATAAGGTGAAGGAAGGGAACAATATAGATAATAGCAGGTTAAAACCAAAGAGAATAAAAGAGCATTGAGGAGTAATTCAAGTAGAAAGAATAATTTTTTTTTTTTACCCAAAACCATAAAATGCTCATTCTCTTCACACATTCCTTCCTTTTTCTATTCCTTTTTTTTTCTTTTTTTTCTTTTTTTTTGTACCAAGCATTTCGTATCAGCACACCAATTCCCCCACACTTAAATCATTGCAAGCAAAAGAACTCCTCCAATAAGAAAATCAATGCTCTCCCATTCCCTAAGGTAAGGTAAAACATGGTTTTTCACTCAAAGCTTGTAATGAGCTAAGAACAAAGAATAGGCAAATAGGTTTAGAGGGAGTTAATAATTGGATAAATGCAAGGTAGGTTTATTTGGCCAAAGCGGCTAAGTCAAGAAAGAAAATGCCTCTGTCATTTTCATGCAACATATTTAGACCAATGTAATCTCAAATCGATTCAATGCAAGTTCTAGAAAATAAATTCATAATTGACATCACTCATGAAAGAAAATAACCAAGTGTAAGTATCAAACTTGGAAAAGCCCAAAACTCACAAAGGTATGGAACATTCACTCAATTCAACCATGCCTTCTTCCTAATATCCACAATCATATACACATGTATATCATGAAAATGATTCAACTATAAACTGTTTTGCATACTTTTATCATCAATTAAGCTCAGATTCAGCACATGCTTGTATCAAAATCAATTGAAAAGATCAAAATTGTGTGTGTGTGTGTTTTTATTTTTTTATTTTTTATTTTTTTTATTTTTATTTTTTTAATATATATACAAGAACAAAGATGATTTAAGACCTATTATGAAATGCAAGTTAAGATGCGTCTCAAGAGCAAAACTACTCCTTACTCGCCATCATACATCTAAAAGTTAGTAACAATAAAGATTAGTTTTTTTTTTTTTTAACTAAACTATGTACATGGTAATGTCAACTATCCCTCCCCCCAACTAATTAAAGACATTGTCCCCAATGTCAAAATAAAGATAGGTAGAGTGTAGAAGGTCTTACCGTAAAAACTCGCAAATCGGGCCTGAAATAAGAAAAATTACAAAAACTAAAACCATAAGAGAAAACAAAAATTCACAAAGACAAAGTCAAATCAAGTTTTTGCTTTTTCTTCTTTCGCCTTGTTCCCAATTCCGTGGAGCCATTGCTGGATCACGTTGTGGTACAAATGCATTGAGTTGATCGAGCAATTGTTCAGGAGTTGTAGCAGTTACAAGACTTTGACGTGTCGCTTGTGAGATGAACCTTTTTTAGGAGGTGTGATTGTGGCTCACATTTTCCTCTGGTTTTACGTCCAGTAACGTCTTGAAGCTCTCTATGGGCCGATGGTCGGCTTCCCATCCAATTTTCTTAAAAATTGGCAAACAGGGTCTTTTTGAGTCAGATTCCCGAGACTATAACGTTCATGTTCATCTTGGAATATTGGCCATAAATCGAGAAGTACTCTCTGCACATCTCCACTAGGATGCGTCTCAAGAGTCAATAGAATGTTATCTAAAGACTCCTTACTCATGCCATCCTTTATGAAGTTAATTTTATCATCTCGGTTTATAGACGTCATTCCAATTGATTTGCATTTTGTGTTACAGGTCCATCTTGCACATTTATAGCAGACCCGTAACCTTTTGCTCTTCTCTTCTTTGCATATGAACTTTTGCCTAGCCTTGGCATATATGAAACAAGAGCGTCGAGAAAATTCACCTCTGAGCCTGACCTTTGCTTCGATTAACCAACAGATATCCGCAGGGATGCCTTTGTGCATAAGCATCCTTAACCTCTCAAACCTTGCACAATAAATGTTAGTTAAAGCATTTTGAGGGAGATAGGGAATTGCTTGCGGAGGTTGACAAGCTGATTATCCATTTCGAAAGAAAGAAGAAAGAGAGAAATTTTTTTTTTTTGAGTAAAATTATATACAGATTTCAGTGTTTGTGGGTAACTGAAAGGACCGAAAAAGATTTTCACGGAGTACCGTTATCCGCCATTTAACCGGTGAAAAATCATCTGTCAAAGAAAAACAAACAAAATTAAGACAGAAAAATCAAACTCTGATAGATTTTCTTGCTTGGTACCGATTTTCTGTCTTGATTCCTGTGAATGCAAAAAAAGTCAAAGTTTGAAAAATGAAAGAGTTAGAAAACTTGGGTTGCCTCCCAAGAAGCGCTACTTTTAATGTCCTTAGCCAGCGTGATTGAAGATTTTGCACGAGCGATGGGTCCTCCCCAATAATGATTCAATCTCTGGCAATTGACATTAATCGTGGCTTTTTCTTTTCTACTTTTTTTTTCTTTTTTTTTTTTTTTGTTTTGTCTTTTTTTTTTTTTTTCAACATAGTAGTGATCAATCATGGTAGATGGCATCCTGCAGTTGAACTTCCTCCACGAGGTTCTCTTGAGCTCCTTCATAAAAATTTTTGATGCGGTGACCATTAACTTTGAACACTTTGTTGGTGGCTTCACTCTTAATTTCCACTGCACCATGAGGAAAAATGTTAGTGACAACAAACGGACCGTCCCACCTAGACCTTAATTTACCAGGCATCAACTTAAGGCGAGAATTAAACAAGAGAACTTTTTGCCCAACTGAAAACTCCTTCCGAAGAATAAACTTATCATGGAAGGCTTTGGTTTTTTCTTTGTAGAGTCGGGAGCTCTCATAGGCATCTAGGCGGATCTCTTCCAATTCCTGTAACTGCAACTTCCGCTCTATGCCGCCTCCGCCAAATTCATGTTACATTGCTTCACACCCCAATATGCTTTGTGCTCAATTTCTACTTGGTAAGTGGCATGCCTTACCATAGACTATCCGATATGGAGACATCCCGATTGGAGTTTTGTAAGCGGTCCAGAAGCCCAAAGAGCATCCTCAAGCCTCATGCTCCAATCCTTCCGATTAGGTTGGACTGCTTTTTTCAAGTATGCGCTTGATCTCTCTATTGGAGACCTCGGCTTGACCATTAGTCCTGGGATGGTAAGGTGTAGAAACTTTATGCAACACGCCATATTTTCTCATCAATCCCTCCATGCTCCTAAGCATAGAAATGGGTGCCTTGATCACCGATGATAGCTCTCGGGATTCCAAACCTGCAGAAAATGCGTGATCTAACAAAATCCACAACAACTTTGGAATCATCATCCGAGTGGCTTTAGCCTCCACCCATTTTGATACATAATCAACAAATTAGTAAAATGTAAACATAACCAAAGGAAACAGAAAAGGTCCCATGAAATCAATACCCCATACGTCAAAGATTTCACAATACAAGAGAGGTTGCCGGGGCATCTCATTCCCGCAAGAAATGTTCCCTGTTCTCTCGACACTCGCTCACAAGACTTACGTAACAAATATGCATCATGAAACAAGGTAGGCCAATATAAAACCGTAGTCTAAAACTTTCCTAGGTATGCGTTGAGGCCCAAAATGTCCACCACATGCAAATGCATGACAAAAGCTAAGAACAGAATGAAACTCTTGATTAGGCACACATCGCCTAATAATTTGGTCACTACAAAATCGCCACGTATATGGATCATCCCACACATAATATTTTGATTCACTCTTAAGTTTATAAATTTGTGCACGAGTGAAATGTGAGGGAAAAACTGTAGCAACCAAGAAATTCACCATATCGCGAAACCAAGGGAAGGTGTTCTTACCTTGCACCGCATAAGTCGCTCATCCGGGAAGGAGTCCCGCACAGGAAGGGATCTGAATCCCTTTCAATGCGGCTCAAATGATCTCGCCACTAGGTTCTCTCGCTCCACTCTTGTCACGGATCTCTATGTGAAACTCTTGGAGCAAGAGCATCCATCTTATTAGTCGGGCTTTGCATCCTGCTTCTTCAAAAGGAACTTCGTAGTCGCATGATCGGTAAACACAACAACCTTAGAACCAAGCAAATATGATCTAAACTTATCCAAAGCAAAAACAATGGCTAAAAGTTCTTTTTCGGTTGTGGTATAGTTGGCACTGAGCAAAGATCTAGAGTTCGAAGCATAGTATATCACATGAGAAGCTTTCCCCACTCTCTGTGCCAAGACTGCTCCTACCGCATAGTTAGAAGCATCACACATTAACTCAAATGGCAATGTCCAAATGTGGTCGGATGATAGGGGTACTAGTCAAGGCCTGGCTTCAAGTGGTTGAAAGTCGCCTTGCACTTGTCATCAAAATTGAACTCCACATCTTTCTGCAAAGAATCGGGAAAGTGGAAGAGCAATCTTCTTGAAGTCGGCAATGAAGCGCTGTAGAAACCTGCATGACCAAGAAAAGAACGCACAACCCGCACTCATATGCGGTAAGATACACAAGAATTACATCAATCTTGGCGGGATCTACCTCAATGCCCTTACCGGATACTACATGGCCTAAAACTATACCTGTTCTACCATAAAATGGCATTTCTCAAAATTTAGCACAAGGTTAGTCTCAATGCATCTTTGCAAGATTACTCTAGATAGGTCAAGCTAAACATGAATCAAAAGAAGAACCATAGACAGTAAAGTCATCCATAAATACCTCCATGCACTCCTCTAAGAAATCAGAAAATATGCTCACCATGCACCGCTGGAAGGTACCAGGGGCATTGCAGAGGCCGAAGGGCATCCGTCTGTAAGCAAAGGTGCCGAAGGGACAAGTAAATGTGGTCTTCTCCTGATCCTCCGGTGCAATGTGGATTTGGAAGTATCCAGTATAGCCATCTAAAAAGCAGTAATGGGACTTACCAGCCAACCGTCTAAAGATCTCGATCAATGAACGGAAGGGGTAATGATCTTTCCGAGTGGCTTGGTTGAGACGTCCGTAGTCAATGCGCACTCTCCGGCTATTCTGCACTCGGGTTGGAATGAGCTCATTCTTCCGGTTGGCCACAACAATCACCCTGCATTTCTTTGGAACTACTTGCACCGGCTCACCCACTTGTCACGAGATGGGATAGATAATGCCACTGCAGAGCTTGGTCACTTCTTTTTCACCACATCTAGAATGAGAGGATTCAGTCTCCTCTGGGGTTGTCTCACCGGTTTAGTTTCCTCCTCAAGTAATATCCTGTGCATGCATGTGGAGGGGTTAATACCAGGAATGTCTGCAAGTGTCCAACCAATTGCCCTTTTGTGTTGCTTCAAGACTTCCAATAACTGTTTCTTGCTCGTGTTGGAGGTGTTTGGCCATTATCACCGGAGCTTCTCATCCTCTTCCAAGAATGCATACTTCAAATGCTCGGGCAAGGGCTTAAGTTCAATGGAGGGTGGTTCTTTGGACTGACGGTACTAGTTTTGGAACCGAAACTAAATCGCTAAATTCTCGTGCCAGATTGCACCGTACACAAGTCGTGCACAATCTTGCAAAACAACATCATCATATCCTATGGAATCAAAAGAATCACACTTAGCAAAGCAGGATGAATGACAACATCATTAATAACAAGATCATTGCCATTAATAATGTAAATGTAATCATCAATGTCGCCAGAATTAACAACAAGACATGATAAGTATGTAGAAATCTCAAGACAAAGTCGCACACATTGTAGTGGGTTTACAACCAAAAAGTCCGGCAAGCAGAACAAGTATCACAAGCTATGCTATCGTTGTATCCTACAATTTCAGAAACTCGCCAACATATCGATGTATATCATCAACCAAGAATCAATGACATCAAAATGAAAAAGCAGAATGATCCTCTAAAGGGTATTTCATGGCATAAAAAATGTTAAACTGAATGATATCATCACCAAATTCCATGGAAAGTGGTACTAAAGATGCACATCAATCTTAGTTTTAGCGCTTTCAAAAATGACCTACCTAAGATCAATGGGGGTGGGGAAGAGGCGATTCATCTTCCATATTCAACACATAAAAATCAGTGGGAATATTAAATTATGTACCCGAACCGTAACGTCCTCCAACACTCCCGCAGTTGTGCAAAGGCTCCTGGCTTGCTAATCGAATGACAATGCCGTAGGCTTTAGCTCTCCCATATGCAAGGAAGTGTAAACTGACTTTGGCATTACATTGATGGAGGCTCCCAAGTCTAGCAAGGCATGAGTGAACTGTTGGTGCCCTATGGTGCAAGGGATGGTAAAAGTGCCTGGATCCTTGCATTTGGGAGGCAGGTTGGGGTCAATCAAAGCGTAGACATTTCTCCCCATACTCACTTTTTTCAAAGGCCCTTTAGCTTCCTCTTATGGGTGCACATCTCTTTCAAGAACTTGGCATACTTGGGGATTTGTTTAATTGCCTCCAAGAGAGGTATATTCACCTCAACCTTCTGAAAAGTCTCCATAATTTCCTTATCCAAGTCTGTTTCAACCATATGCCTTGGCTGTATCATTCGGTTGGGAAAAGGAAGAGGAATGTTGGAACCTGACTTTTTTGGATGCTCACTTTTCTCATTGCATCAATTTTCTGTCAACTGTTGATTTGATCCAATTTTCTGCTTGGCTGTTGTAGGATCATTTGCTGCTGAATCTGCTACAGCATCTGAATTAGTTGCAGAACTTGAAGTTGCTGTATAATCTTGTTTCTCTGGGCCAAGGGTAGAATCTGGAAGTATCTCGTGCCTTTGGTCCATTGATTTGCTTACCACTCACAGTAAAGCTATAGCACTAACATTGCCTCTAGGATTTGGAGTGGTTTGAGAGGGTAATTGGCCGTAACCTTGTGACTTTAATTCATGAATTGATGTGGCAAGTTGACCAATTTGAGTCTCCAAGTTCTCAATGGTGGTTTCAGCTTCTGTTGAAACCGGATGTTATTGGTGGCCAATTGTTTCACCAAATCCTCCAATGAGGGTTCGATTTTGTGGCTACAGGACCTTCTTCTTTGGAATGGTGGTCTACTTGGTCCAAAGATGTGGTCGAAACCGATTTGTCCTTGCTTCTGCCGGAATGGTGGTCTATATCTTGGTTTTGTGGTCGCTGATTTGATGCATTCCCATATCTCAGATTGGGATGGTCCCTCCGGCCAGGGTTGTAAGTGTTGGAGAATGGATCATATTTCGTTGTTGTCACCGATGGAATTGTGGCTTCCCAGAAATATACCAAATGCAGCCCACGATTGGTCTTGAAACTCGTAATCATCTTGCAATGTGGGGCATGAATCAGAGGGATGAGAGGAACTAGAACATATGCTACAAACTCTTGCGGGGTTTGCACACGTGGTTCGTGTTGTCCTATTGCCATTTGTCTAACCAAAGAAGTGAGCTCATCCAATCTATGTTCCACCCTTTGTTGATCAAAGCATGTGAAGAGGTATTAACTTCATTGACTATTCTCGGTTGCAAAGACCCATTCGAGTACCAAATTGCCGAGAATTTGCTGCCATGTTTGCAATTAAGTTTCTCGCAAGAATGGAGTTTTATCTACCAATGCTCCACCACTTGCGACATCAATCATACTCCTTTCCATTGGCATCAATCCTTCATAGAAGTATTGGATCAGCAGCTGATCACTAATTTGATGGTGTGGGCGCCTTGAGCACAATTTCTTGAATCTCTCCCAATACTCATGGAGAGTTTCACCACCGATTTGCCTTATGCCACAAATATCTTTCCTTATTGCGCGCTTCTTGATGCAGAAAGAACTTCTCCGTAAATAATCTTTTCATGTCATTCCAAGAAGTGATGGCAAAGCAGGTTGTAAGTAATACAACCAATCCTTAGCAGACCATCCAAAGAGAAAGGAAAGGCCCTTAGCTTGATGTGATCTTCACTATTCCATGAGGTTTCATGGTGGAGCGGACAACATGGAACTCCTTCAAATGCTTATGTGGATCTTCACCGCAAGACCATGAAACTTGGGCGACAAGTGTATCAATCCGATTTCAACTCAAAATCAACATTAAGTTCGTGGATATTGAATGCACAAAGGTTGATAATTCACATCAGTGCAGCCAATTCCTTAAGAGTCCTATTATTATAGTCACCATAGTAAAATCAACGGACTCAAGATCGCATACGTATACTATGTATGCACTCAACAGATTAAAAGAGTCAACAAGATTAGGTGCAATGTCAAGTTCAAGCCCAATTCCGTAAGTAATTCTATTAGCTCTATGAATGCTACTACCATTCTATGAATTCTATGAAGTGTATGAAATGTTCTATCAATTTCAGGATCAAATGAATGCAAGGTACCAGGATCGAGATCTAGTCATACAAAGATGCGCTCATAAGAAGGTATTAGAAAAGCAATAACAACTAAAACACTAAAAATTCCAAAAACAAATACTCCAAAAAATTAAACAAAAATAAAAACAGTATCAAATGAATTTTAAAAATTATGGAACTACCATAGGATAAAATCTACACAAAAATGCTATCCAACAAAATAATAAAAAATCTTAAAAAATTGAAAAAGTGGTCTAAACGATGGAATTTGGCAAAAATAAGGGTGACCTCACTGTGTACAGTGAGCCTTTCTCAGAATAATATTTTCCATTTGTGTACCAAAATTCAGATCAATCTGAGATGCCCGAACCAAAATTCTTGACACAACGCCCTTTATCCAAATTCTGCCGAATCCCACTTGAAAAAGCTTCAAAAACAAAACAAACACATTTGTTAGAGTTAGATGGGATATTGAAATGATCAAATAGTTGCCTTGGATCCCCGGCAACGGCGCCAAATTTGACAAGAGGTTGTCGAGACCTATCAAATAAAATAACCGGTTCACAAACTAATTTGTAGTATAGAGAATGAACCGAATCGTCTCTCAAGGATCCAAAAACAAAGATTTAATTAGATCAAGATAATTAAAAAAGGGGGGTTTTGTTGTTGATTAACAAGATTAATAAAAGTAGGAGATTCAAAGTTGTAAACAAATCTAAAGAAACAACCAATCCAAGGAAATTTACCGATCTTGAGTTTAACTCATCATTGATCACAAGGAATTCACTTAATTGCTAACCAAGTTCTTGGCCTTAGATCACATCAAGAAGCCTTAACATGATCCAAGAATTCTCTACTAGATAAGCATCTAGGATTTGATTAACCAAGGTTAGATAAAGTAAGCACCATCCAACATAGATTAACTTAAGATCTAGAATTTAACCAAGTTAAACAATCTATCAAAAAGCTTTAATATATTGTTTAATCTTTGTGATCCTCTTTGAATACATGATAATAAAGCTACTACCACATCAACATCTAAATCAAATTAAGCAATTTAATCTAGATAAGAATCAAAAGAGGAAGAAGAGAAACTTCAATAACAATTAAGCAATATGAACAAGCAAAACAAGATCTCCAAATTAAACAACAAGATGGCTAATCCCTTGGATTGATTATGAGAGCCTAGCCTTCCATGGATGGGAAGGAAGAACTCAGAATTTAAAGAACAAAAACGAAATTGCAAAGAGAATGAAGAAGAAGAGAAAGAAAACTCTCACAAATACTTAAACTTTCTTGAAACTTACTTCTAAATTGAATGCCTCTAATACAAAGAGGTTGGGTCTATTTATACTAATCCCAGAAGCCAATTTGTACATGTACATAATCTGAATACAAGCTATAAGAATCTGAAATTTGTCAAAAATGGAAGCTTGATGCATGGTTGGTGGGTTGGTGCATGGTTGGTGGGTTGGTGTATGGTTGGTGGCTTTTAGTCAACAACTCTTATCCGACTTCTGGCTTCAAATTCATCACCTAGACGGTGTATTTTGGCTTGGATGTCTTCATCAAAGTTGTAGCCAGTTGTCTCCTTGAAAATCTCCAATTTGAATCATGTCATTTGGACTTTTAGAACTCCAGAAATGCCAAAAACACTTCACCTACCTCAAGTTAGGTTGGAAGAACGTGTTTCCAAATTCAGACCAACTTGTAGCTTCTGAAGCATGCCTAAAACGACATCTATTGACAAAATGGTCTTCATTGAAGTTGGAGATATGGGTCTTATCTTTCAAGTGACCAAGTTTCAGCCCAAGAGGAGGCCTATAACCCACTATATAGTCCAATATGTGCATACTGCCCAGATGGTTCCGTGACAGCAAACCCACTCTGCATTGCAGGGAAATTTTGGACCCTTAGCATTCCGATCCAGCTCTTGAGTTCTTCATGAAACTTGTAGAGCATTGTCTTAGCTTTCCAAAGACACCAAGATCACCTCAATTGGATCACCGAGTCCCAAGTTATGACCTAACCAAGGAAGAAAGGTCAAAATGCATCAAAATCCGAAAATTATTCAATATTTGCATTAAAGCCCAATGAAGCCCAACAACATTAAACTCATCTAAAGTACTAATATTGGACACAATAAACATCTAATAATGCCTAATACAAAGCTAACATAAGTGTCTCAAATTGATTGATCAGTGAGTGAAGATGATTCCTTTTGAGAAAACTTCCAACACAAAGGTGTCTTGGAATAGTATCTAGGTTTAAAAAACTTGGTTGTTTGTATTTGTTTAAGCTTGGAAGGTGAAAATATGGTCTTGGCCGTGAGCTTCAAGGAAGAAAGATATGCCGAGCCTGGGTCTTTGGGATTAGTGGCAAGTGATAAATCATTTTTAAGACACTTAAGTTAACTTTGTATTTGGCATTATTGGATGTTTTATTGTGCCCAATATTAGTATATTAGCTAAGTTTTGTATTGTTGGGCATCATTGGGCTTTAATGAAAATTTTAATTAACCATCGGATTTTGATGCATTTTGACATTTCCTCATTGATTAGGCCATAACATGGGCTTCAGTGATTCGTTTAAGGTGTTCTTGGTGTCTGTGGAAAGCTAAGACAAAAATCTACAAGTTTCATGAAGAACCAAAGAGTTAGATCAGACTTCTAATGGTCCAAAATATGCCTGAAAGTCAAAGTAGGTTTGCGATCACTGGAATTTGAGCAGTGTGCATATATTGGACCATATCGTGAGCTGTAGGCCATCTTTTAAGCTGAAACCGGTGCCATTGGAAAAATAACATGCATATGTCCAACTTTATTTAAGATCATTTTGTCAATAGATGCCGTTGTTGGAATGATTACGAAGTTGTCATTTCATTTGAATTTGGAAACACGTTTTGCAAACGTGATCTGAGGTAGGTGCAGTGTTTTTAGAATATCTTGAGTTGTAAAAGTCTTCTAAGCTGAAATTGGTGCCATTGGAAAGCTGAGACATAAAACTACAACTCTTATGAAGACTTCCAAGCCAAAATACGTTGTTTCGGTCATGAAAGTTAAGTTGGAAGTTAGAGAAGAGTTGGGGAGGAGAAGCCACCAACCATGCATCAAGCCACCATTATTGACATACATCCATTTTTATCTTACATTTCCAGTTGCTTACAGCTTTTATCAACTATAAATTGGCTTCTAGGATTAGTATAAATAGGGTCAATCTCTCTTGTAATTGCATCAATGAAATTTGAAGTAAGTTTGAGTATTTGTGAGAGTTTTCGTTCTCTTCTTCTCCCTTCTGTTTAGAATTTTGCTTTTGTTCTTCATTTTCTGAGTTCTTCCTTCCCATCCATGGAAGGATAAGCTCTTATAATCAATCCCAGGGATTAACCATCTTGATGTTTAATTTGGAGATCTTGTTTTGATTGTTCATATTGCTTAATTGTTATTCAAGTTTCTCTTCTTCCTCTTTTAATTTTTATCTAGATTGAATTGCTTAATTTGATTTAGATGTTAATGTGATAATAGCTTTATTATCATGTATTCAAAGAGGATCATAAAGACTAAACAATATATCAAAGCTTTTTGATGGATTGTTTAGCTTGGTCAAATTCCAGATATTAAGTTAATTTATGTTTGGATGATACTTGCTTTATCTAACATTGGTTAACTAAATCCTAGATGCTTATCTAGTAGAGGATTCTTGAATCATGTTAAGGCTTCTTGATGTGATCTAAGGCTAAGAACATGGTTAGGAATTAAGTGGATTCCTTCTGATCAGTAATGGATTAAACTCAAGATCGATAAATTTCCTTGAATTAGTTAATTTGTTAATTGATGTTCTTTAATTCAACCGGTGTATTTTATTTACAAATCAACAAAACCCCACATTTTCAATTATCTTGATCTAATTGAATTTTTATTTTATGGATCATTGAGAGACGATTTGATTCATGCTCTATACTACAAATTAGTTTGTGAACCGGAAATTTTATTATTTTGATAGGTCTCGACAACCTCTTGTCAAATTTGGCGCCGTTGTCATGGATCCAAGGCAACTATTTGATTATTTCAATACCCCATCTAACCCTAACAACTGTGTTTGTTTTGGTTTTTTAAGCTTTTTCAAGTGAAATTTGGTCAAAATTACATAAAAGGCATCGTGTCAACATTTTGGTTCGGTAAAGTATCTCTAATCGAGCTGAATTTTGGTAGACTAATTGAAAACATTATTTTGAGAAAGACTCACTCTTAGTAGTGAGGTCACCCCTATTTTAGCCAAATTCCATCGTTTAGACCACTTTTTCCATTTTTTAAGATTTTTTATTATTCTGTTGGATAACATTTTTGTGTAAATTTCACCCTGTGGTGGTTCCATTATTCTATGAGCTGCATGCTATATGACAAGGTCTGATCCTAGTACCTTGCATTCATTTGATCCAGAAATTGATAGAACCTTTCATACACTTCTCAGAATTCATAGGACTGGTAGTAGCATTCAAAGAGCTAATCAAATAGCTTCTGGAATTGGACTTGAAATTGATATTGTACCTGATCTTGTTGTTGACTCAGGTAATGCTTTTGAGTCGGTTTATGTTAGTGCTTCAGTATCTAATACTGAGTCTGCTGATTATACTATGGCTGATAATAATAATAGAACTCTGAAAACTCTGAAAGAACTTGTTGCCCCTAATGTTGCATATCAGCCTTTGTGCATCCAATATCCTGACCTTCATGTTGATTTTGACCTTAAATCTGGATTAATACACTTGTTGCCCAAGTTTCATGAGCTTTCAGGTGAGGATTCACACAAGCACTTGAAGGAATTCCACTATAGCCACTATAGCATCATGGAATGACATGAAGAGACTGTTTCTAGAAAAATTCTTCCCTGCCTCAAAAGCTGTTGCAATCATAAAGGAGATATGTGGTATAAGGGAGATGATTGGGGAAACTTTGCATGAATACTGGGAGAGGTTCAAAAAGCTTTGGACGAGCTGTCCTCATCACCAAGTCAATGACCAATTACTAATTCAATATTACTATGAAGGCTTGCTACCTATGTACAAAAGCATGGTTGATGCTACTAGTGGAGGTGCATTGGTTGACAAAACTCCTACTGCTGCTGCTAGGGATTTAATTTCTAATATGGCTGTCAATGCCCAATAGTTTGGCACTAGGGTCATTACCTCAACTAAAGGAGTCAATGAGGTTCATGTTTCCCATGCTGACCAACAGAGGATGGAGCACTGAATTGATGAATTAACCTCCTTGGTGAGGCAATTAGCCGTAGGACAACATCAATCACCTGTAGCTGTAAGAGTTTGTAGCATATGTTCTAGTTCATCTCATCGCACAGATTTGTGCCCCACATTGCAAGATGATTTTGAGTTTCAAGACCAATCTATGGCTACCGCTGATATATTTCCTGGGAAGCCACAATTCCATTAGCAGGAACAACAGAAATATGATCCTTTCTCCAACATTTATAACCCTGGATGGAGGGACCATCTTAATTTGAGAAATGGGAATGCATCCAATCAGCAGCCAACAAACCAGTATAGACCACCATTCCAACAGCAAGCAATGTCAAATCAGTTTCAGCCACATGCTGGACCAAGTAGACCACCATTCCAGCAGCAAAGCCTTGTAGCCACGAATCTGAGCCCTCAATGGAGGATTTGGTGAAATAGTTGGCCACCAATAACATCCAGTTTCAACAATGATCCTATAGCAACCAATCATAAAACAAGATCAAACCAGAAGTTGACAGAAAATTTAGTGCAACAGAAAAGTGAACATCCACAGAAGTCAGTTTCCAACATTCCTCTTCCCTTTCCCAACCGAATGACACGATCGAGGCATATGGTTGAGACTGACTTGGATAAGGAAATGATGGAAACTTTTCAGAAGGTTGAGGTGAATATACCTCTCTTGGAGGCAATTAAACAAATCCCCAAGTATGCCAAGTTTTTGAAAGAGATGTGCACCCATAAGAGGAAGCTAAAGGGGACTAAAAAAATGAGTATAGGGCGGAATGTCTCTGCTTTGATTCAGCCCAACTTGCCTCCCAAATGCAAAGACCCATGCACTTTTACCATCCCTTGCACCATAGGGCACCAACAGTTCACTCATGCCTTGCTAGACTTGGGAGCCTCCATCAATGTAATAACAAAGTCAGTTTACACTTCCTTGCATATGGGAGAGCTAAAGCCCACCGGCATTGTCATTCAGTTAGCAAACCGGAGCACGACTCAACTTGCAAGACTGTTGGATGACATTCTGGTTAGGGTAAACAATTTAATATTCCTAGCTGATTTTTATGTGTTGAATATGGAAGATGAATCTGCCTCTTCCCCACCCCCAATGATCTTAGGTAGGCCATTTTTGAAAACTACTAAAACTAAGATTGATGTGAATGTTGGTACCTTTTCCATGGAATTTGGTGCTGGTATAATTCAGTTTAACATTTTTGATGCCATGAAATACCCTTTAGAGGATCATTCTGTCCTTCATTTTGATGTCATTGATTTACTGGTTGATGATATGCATGCTGATATGTTGGCAAAGTTTCCTGAAATTGTAGGATACACTGATAGCATTGCTTGTGATATTTGTTCTGCCTGTTGATCAATCAATTTGAGGCACTTATGTTAGCTTTGTACTAGGCTTTATTAGATGTTTATTGTGCCCAATATTAGTATTTTAGCAGAGTTTAATGTTGTTGGACTTCATTGGGCTTTAATGCAAATTGTGAATAATTCTTGGATTTTGATGCATTTTAACCTTTCCTCCTTAGTTAGGCCATAACTTGGGACTCGGTGATCTATTTGAGGTGATCTTGGTGTCTTTGGAAAGCTAAGACAAGGCTCTACAAGTTTAATGAAGAACACAAGAGCTGGATTGGACTTCTAAGGGTCCAAAATAGCCATGCAATTTAGAGTGGGTTTGCTGTCACTAGAATCTAAACAGTGTGCACATATTGAACCATATTTTGGGCAATAGGCCTCCTTCCGTTTTAGGCATGATTATGAAGCTACAAGTTGGTTTGAATTTGGAAACACGTTCTGCCAACTTGACTTGAGGTAGGTTCAGTGTTTTTGGGATACCTGGAGTTGTAAAAGTCCAAATGGCATGAAACCAACACCAAAGGTTCAAGGAGACAGTTGTTTACAACTATCATGAGACCTCCAAGATGCTTATCTAGTAGAGGATTCTTTGATCATGTTAAGGCTTCTTGATGTGATCTAAGGCCAAGAACATGGTTAGAAATTAAGTGGATTCCTTGTTATCAATGATGGATTAAACTCAAGATTGGTAAATTTCCTTGGATTGATTAATTTGTTACTTGATTTTCTTTAATTCAAACTGATGTATTTTCTTTACAAATCAACAAAACCCTCCTTTTTTTTATTATCTTGATCTAATTGAATCTTTGTTTTTTGGATCTTGAGAGACGATTAGGTTCATGCTCTATATTTCAAATTAGTTTGTGAACTGATAATTTTTATTATTTGACGGGGCCTCGACAACCTCTTGTCTCCTGTTTTGGACTTTTTGGTTGTAAACCCACTGCAATGTGTATAGCTTGTGCTGAAATTTCTACATATTTGTCATGTGCTGTTGTTGATTCTGCTGTCATTAGTGATTCTGTTTCTGTTATTAATTGAAATTATGTTGTTACTAATGATGTTGACATTCATCTTGCTGCTAAGTGTGATTTTTTTGATTCCATAGGATATGATGATGTTGTTTTGCAAGATTATGCACAACTTGCAGGTATAGGTGCAGCAGGTGCAACTGCTGAAAATTTGGCAAATTTGGTT
This sequence comes from Styphnolobium japonicum, assembly GCA_023212625.1. Taxonomy (NCBI): domain Eukaryota; kingdom Viridiplantae; phylum Streptophyta; class Magnoliopsida; order Fabales; family Fabaceae; genus Styphnolobium; species Styphnolobium japonicum. Next base: position 31,391,264 of record JALBWW010000002.1, on the reverse strand, counting down.
TCGATTCCAAAACTAGTACCGTCAGTCCAACAACCACCCTCCATTGAACTTAAGCCCTTGCTCGAGCATCTAAAGTATGCATTCTTAGAGAAGGATGAGAAGCTCCCAGTCATAGTGGCCAAACACGGCTAACCTGAGCAAGAAACTAGATTATTAGAGGTCTTGAAGCAACACAACAGGTCAATTGGTTGGACACTTGCGGACATTCTTGGTAGTAGCCCCTCCACATGCATGCATAGGATATTTGTAACATCCCTAAATTTCATATGTTATGACTTAGTTAACTTCTTTGGATGAGTTAGATGTTTTGATACAGAAATGGTAATAGATTGAGTTAGAATGATTGATTTGAGATTCTGGCTATACCGGTGAACTCGGTAGAACCTAAGGAAGAAATAGGTGAAATCTAAACTCTTATATTTACTCTGGCTAAGTTAGGACCTACTGGTAAATTTAATTTTCTTCAGGACCTATTGGGAATTCTTAGAAATCACAAGGGTGTTTTAGTCTTTTAACACCTCAGTGGCAAATTAGTGATTCTTCCTTTAAGTGAGGGGCAAGATGGACATTTCAACATCCCCTCCCTCTTGAAATGGGGAACCGGCCAGCCTAGGGAGCCAAAAGGTTCATCTTCTCCAAAATCTCTAAGTCTCCATAGCCAAGTTAGCTCCAAGGTTCAAGGGTCCAAAGTAAGTATTTTTATATACCTTTTGACTTAGGTTATTTCATGGTTATTGATCATTATGATCTCTTCTTCAATCCTATGGTATTAGTTTCTTGAGAAACTCATTTTCATCCCTAAGAATCAAGAACACCCATGTCTAAAAGTTGGTTGTTTTGCTTGAATGTTTTGAAGGAAGTTGAAGGGAAGGTTGCCTTGACTACCAATCCCATCTTGGAATCAAGTTAGGAGCACTTCAAGGTGAGTGTGGATTTACTTGTGCTATTGTATGATGTTCTTAGGGTGAAAGTGTATGATAAAGGATTAAGCTTGAATCTAGGGTTTTCACCTATGCTTGAGGTTGGATGTGTTTTTATTACATGTTTTCAAGGATTAGGGTTTAGGAAAAATGAGTGGAATGATTGGTATACTTGATGGATTTGAGGACATTATCCCATAGAGAAATTAGGGTTTTGATTTGAAGTTGGGCGTGGCACTATTCCTGCCCAGAAGACCAACCATGGGCGTGGTCCCCACCACGGCCCGGCCGTGGTCCTCTCTGGATAGGAAATATTGATGTCTCGTGCCCAACCACGGCCGTGGTCCCCACCACGGGCCGGCCGTGGTTGGCTTTGGAAAGAAAAATGTTGTATGCTGAAATCTGACCACGGGTGTGGTGGCCACCAGGGGCTGGCCGTGGTCCAGACCACGGGCGTGGTGCCAACCAGGGGCAGGCCGTGGTTGTCTTTGTTTCCAATTTGTTGAGTTTTGTTTTCTGAACCGTGGCCGTGGTTACCACCACGGGTTGGCCGTGGTTGACTTTGTTTGTGTTATTGTGGTGCATATGCCTAGGGTCTTGATACCATATGCTAGGTTTAGGATGAAGAATGACTTAGCATTAGAATGAGATGTGTAGCTAAGTAAGAATGCTTGATAGAAGTGACTTAGCACTATTGTAACTAAGTAAGAATGCTTGCTAGGGTTGAGCATGATGGTTATGTGTTGTATATGCTTGAATTGTTTACATGTAATGTTATTATGATGATATTATGAATGAGCATGATATGAGTATGAGAACATTGCATTGCATAGCGAGGTGGCCTAACCGGAAGGGGTTAGTGTACAAAACAGAGGGGTGCCTAGCTGATGAGCTAGATGGAAATGAAATAGCATACTTATTTGCATTGCATTGCGAGGTGACCTAACCGGAAAGGGTTAGTGTACAAAACAGAGGGGTACCTAGCTTATTAGCTAGAAGGAAACGGAATTGGCATAACACATTCATATGCATATTGCGAGGGCCTAACCGAAAGGGGTTAGTGCACAACAAGAGGAGTGGAGAAAGAAAAAGTGTGAATAAAAAGTGTGAACATCATGTGCATTCATTCATTGCATTGGTTGGTTGGTGTTACTTGCAATATTGTGAATTGTGTTATACTTGCTCTCTACTTACAGTTATACTTTATTTGCAAGTTTATTCATATTCACTGGGAAGTTGTTCTCACCACCTCTTTCTCAGATTCGTAGGAACACCCCGGACCCTCTACGGGTTAAGTACGGAGGATTCTGTTGATTCATTTTTGAGATTTGTATTTTGGTGGAGTTAAGCTCCGTGATGTAACTATAACAGGATGTGTATTATTCTGATGTAGATGTTACAGGGAACTGAATACTACTTTTGATGTACTCGGTTCTGTATATGTTTAGTGTGCTCAGTCAGGATAGTGTTTAGAATACACTTGTAAAACGTTGCATACTCTGATAATGTATTTGGTTGAGATCTGAGATCTCTTATTGAGATATGTGTATGTGTATATATATAATATATGTACTCTGGTTGGTTTGAAATGGTTGTTGGAAATCCGCTGCTTATGATATAGTTTGTGGTAATGTTTAAGAAACAAAGGAAACGCTGCCGAATGTTCTCTATTTATATATTCCACGTAAGGCTTATGGTTGGTAAATAACATAGTAACTAATAGGTCTTACAATATTACTTGAGGAGGAAACTAAACCAGTGAGACAGCCCCTGAGGAGACTGAATCCTCTCATTCTGGATGTAGTGAAGAAAGAGGTGACCAAGCTACTGTTGGTTGGCATTATCTATCCTATCTCTGACAGCAAGTGGGTGAGCCCGGTGCAAGTGGTTCCAAAGAAATCTGGGGTGACTGTCGTTGGCAACCAAAAGAATGAGCTTATTCCAACCCGAGTGCAGAATAGTTGGAGAGTCTGCATTGACTACAGATGCCTCAATGATCAATCAATTTGAGACACTTATGTTAGCTTTGTACTAGGCTTTATTAGATGTTTATTGAGCCCAATATTAGTATTTTAGCCGAGTTTAATGTTGTTGGACCTCATTGGGCTTTAATGCAAATTGTGAATAATTCTTAGATTTTGATGCATTTTGACCTTTCCTCCTTGGTTAGGCCATAAATTGGGACTCAGTGATTGACAAGAAGTTGTCGAGACCTATCAAATAATAAAAATAACCGGCTCACAAACTAATTTGTTGAATAGAGAATGAATCGAATCGTCTCTCAAGAATCCAAAAACAAAGATTTAATTAGATCAAGATAATTAGAAAAGGGGGGTTTTGTTGTTGATTAACAAGATTAATAAAAGTATGAGACTTAAAGTTGTAAACAAATCGAAAGAAACAACCAATCCAAGGAAATTTACCGATCTTGAGTTTAACTCATCATTGATCACAAGGAATTCACTTAATTGCTAACCATGTTCTTGGCCTTAGATCACATCAAGAAGCCTTAACATGATCCAAGAATTCTCTACTAGATAAGCATCTAGGATTTGATTAACCAAGGTTAGATAAAGTAAGCACCATCCAACATAGATTAACTTAAGATCTAGAATTTAACCAAGCTAAACAATCTATCAAAAAGCTTTAATATATTGTTTAATCTTTGTGATCCTCTTTGAATACATGATAATAAAGCTATTATCACATCAACATCTAAATCAAATTAAGTAATTTAATCTAGATAAAAATCGAAAGAGGAAGAAGAGAAACTTGAATAACAATTAAGCAATATGAACAAGCGAAATAAGATCTCCAAATTAAACATCAAGATGGCTAATCCCTTGGATTGATTAAGAGAGCCTAGCCTTCCATGGATGGGAAGGAAGAACTCAGAAATAAAAGAACAAAAATGAAATTGTAAAGAGAATGGAGAAGAAGAGAAAGAAAACTCTCACAAATACTCAAACTTTCTTCAAACTTACTTAAAATTGAATGATGATAATACAAAGAGATTGGCTCTATTTATACTAATCCTAGAAGCCAATTTGTACATGTACATAATTTGAATACAAGCTGTAAAAACATGGAAATTGTCAAATATGGAAGCTTGATGCATGGTTGGTGGGTTGGTGTATGGTTGGTGGCTTTTAGTCAGCAACTCTTATCCGACTTCTAGCTTGATTTTCATGACATAGACGGTGTATTTTGGCTTGGAGGTCTTCATGAAAGTTGTAGCCAGTTGTCTCCTTAAAATTTTGCAATTTGAATCATGCCATTTGGACTTTTAGAACTCCAGATATGCCAAAACACTGTACCTACCTCAAGTTAGGTTGGCAAAACGTGTTTTCAAATTCAAACCAACTCGTAGCTTCATAATCATGCCTAAAACGACATCTATTGACTAAATGGTCTTCAGTGAAGTTGGCGATATGGGTCTTATCTTTCCAATGGCCAAGTTTCCGTCCAAGAGGAGGCTATAGCTCACTATGTAGTCCAATATGTATATACTGCCCAGATTTCCGTGATAGCAAACCCACTCTACATTGCAGGGATATTTTAGACCCTTAGAAGTCCGATCCAGCTCTTGTGTTCTTCATGAAACTTGTAGAACGTTGTCTTAGCTTTCTAAAGACACCACGATCACCTCAAATGGATCACCGAGTCCCAAGTTATGGCCTAACCAAGGAAGAAAGGTCAAAATGCATCAAAATCTGAAAATTATTCACAATTTGCATTAAAGCCCAATGAAGCCCAACAACATTAAACTCATCTAAAATACTAATATTGGGCACAATAAACATCTAATAAAGCGTAATACAAAGCTAACATAAGTGTCTCAAATTGATTGATCAGTGATCCATTTGAGGTGATCGTGGTGTCTCTATAAAGCTAAGACAAGGCTCTACAAGTTTCATGAGAACTCAAGAGTTGGATTGGACATCTAAGGGTCCAAAATAGCCCTGCAAGTCAAAGTGGCTTTGATGTCACTGGAATCTAAGCAGTGTGCACATATTGGACCATATCATAGACTATAGGCCTCCTTTTGAGCTGAAACTGATGTCATTGGAAAGTTAAAATGCATATCTCCAACTTCACTGAAGATCATTTAGTCAATAGATGTCGTTTTAGGCATGATTGTGATGCTGCAAGTTGGTTTAAATTTGGAACCACGTTCTGCCAACGTGACTTGAGGTAGGTGCAGTATTTTTAGAATATCTGGAGTTGTGAAAATCCTTTCGGCATGAAACCAATGCCAAAAGTTCAAGGAGACAATTGTCTACAACTGTCATAAGACTTTCATGCTTAGGGCATGAAAGTCAAGCTGGCAGTCGAAGAAGAGTTCCTGACTAGAAGCCACCAACCATACACTAACCCACCAACTATGCACCAACCCACAAACCATGCATCAAGCTACAATATTTGACAATTTTCATGTTTTTGCAGCTTGCAGTCATATTATTTTCAATTACAAATTGGCTTCTAGGATTAGTTTATATAGAGTCAATCTCTTTGTATTATACATAATTCAATTTGAAGTTAGATTGAGTATTTGAGAGAAGTAAGTTTGAGTATTTGTGAGAGTTTTCTTTCTCTTCTTCTCCCTTCTCTTCAGAATTTTGTTTTTGTTCCTTATTCTACGAGTTCTTCCTTCCCATCTATGGAAGCCTAGGCTCTTATAATCAATCCAAGGGATTAACCATCTTGATGTTTAATTTGGAGATATTCCTTCGCTTGTTCATATTGCTTATAACTTTTATCAACTGTAAATTGGCCTCTAGGATTAGTATAAACAAGGTCAATCTCTCTTGTAATTTCATCAATGAAATTTGAAGTAAGTTTGAGTATTTGTGGGAGTTTTCTTTCTCTTCTTCTCCCTTCTCTTTAGAATTTTGTTTTTGTTCTTCATTTTCTGAGTTCTTCCTTCCCATCCATGGAAGGCTAGGCTCTTATAATCAATCCAAGGGATTAACCATCTTCATGTTTAATTTGGAGATCTGATTTTGATTGTTCATATTGCTTAATTGTTATTCAAGTTTCTCTTCTTCCTCTTCTGATTTTTATCTAGATTGAATTGTTAATTTGATTTTGATGTTAATGTCATAATAGCTTTATTATCATGTAATCAAAGAGGATCACAAATACTAAACAATATATGAAAGTTTTTTTATGGGTTGTTTAGCTTGGTTAAATTCCAAATCTTAAGTTAATTTATGTTTGGATGATGCTTACTTTATCCAACATTGGTTATCTAAATCCTAAATGCTTATCAAGTAAAGGATTCTTGGATCATGTTAAGGCTTCTTGATGTGATCTAAGGCCAAGAACATGGTTAGCAATTAAGTAGATTCCTTGTGATCAATGATAGATTAAACTCATGATCGGTAAATTTCCATGGATTAGTTAATTTGGTAATTGTGTTTCTTTAATTCAACGAGTGTATTTACTTTACAAATCATCAAAACCCTCCTTTTTTATTTATCTTGATCTGATTAAATATTTGTTTTTTGGATCCTTGAGAGACGATTCGGTTCATGCTTATACTACAAATTAATTTGTGAACCTGTAATTTTTATTATTTTGACAGGTCTCGACAACCTCTTATCAAATTTGGCGCCTTTGCCGGGGATCCAAGGCAACTATTTGATTATTTCAAGACCCCATCGAACTCTAACAATTTTTTTTGTTTTGTTTTTGCAGCTTTTTCAAGTGGAATTCGGCTGAAACTAGGTAAAAGGCATCCTATCAAGATTTTGGTTCGGTAAAGGATCTTTGATCGACCTGAATTTTGGCAGACTAATGGAAAACATTATTTTGGGAAAGGCTCACTGTTTTTAGTGAGGTCACCCCGATTTTTGCAAAATTCTATCATTTAGATGACTTTTTTAATTTTTTAAGATGTTTAATTATCCTTTTGGATAACATTTTAGTGTAGATTTCACCTTGCGGTGGTCCCATAATTTTTTAAAAATCTCTAGATAGGTTTTCTGTAATTGTTTTGTGTATTTTTACACTTGTTTTTGTGTTTTTATGTTTGGTCACTTATCTGATGGAGCATAGACTTGATGAGCTGGCTGATCTGGTGGGGCAGCTAGCAATGGAACAACATTAGTTACATGTGCAAGAACCTGCATGATTTTGTAGTAGTTCTTTTCATCCCACATATGCATGCCCCACATTGCAAGATAATGGTTTTTTGTTTCAAGACTATTCTGTTGCTATAGTAGGTATATTTCCTGGTGAAGCACAGTATCGACAGCCAAGATATGATCCTTATTCTATCACATATAACCATGACTGGGGAAATCATCCCTAGTTCGAACCTTATGTTAAACCAGTAAGTCTATACCAGCTACCTATGCAGCAGCAACAAGCCCCAATTAGCATGGAATCTGAGCCTACATTAGAGGATTTGGTGAAACAATTGGCTCAGAGCAACATCCAATTCCAGCAGAGAACAAAAGTTATAGTACAGAACTTGGAGACCCAAGTTAGTCAACTTACATCTTCATTGAGTCAGTTGAGCAAGCAACAAATGCAGAATTCTGATTTTGAATAACATAAGATCATTGATGTGAAAAAACCAATTGATGATTTATGTGCTGAATTTGCTAGCTGATTTTGATGATTCTGTTTGTTGTTTTGGTTGTGATGGTGATATGTTGTGTAATGCATGTGCTGAGATTGCTGCCTTTTTAAGACATGATGAATCTGTTTCAGCAGATTATGCAGCAATTCAATCTGCAGAGGTAGTGAAGCCACCAAAATTAGAGTCTATTATGGCCACGAAACTCCTTACTGATGAGGAGGAGAGGTTGCTACCCATTTTGAGGGAGAATCCAAAAGCCTTTACACTTGCAGACATTCCTAGCATTATAAACCATCTCATTCTTGATATGGTGACCCATTACACTAGCGATAGTATAGCTGCTGGGATTTTGTTGTTTCTGCTATCCATAGGGAGTTTTCTTTCCACACTTTTATTTCACTTTTCTAGTTGTTGTGTTCTTTTTGTTTTTACTGTTTTGTTATTGTTTTTAATTCTCTCTCTGCTTAAATTTTACTGTTACGATTTTATTTTTCTGTTGCATTACTGTTTCTACTGTTGTTTTCTGCTTGATTTATAGTTTTCTGGTAAGATCTTCTACACTCTACCTATCTTTATTTTGTCATTGGGGACAATGTCTTAACTTAATTGGGATGAGGGATAGTTGACATTGCCATGTACATAGTTTATTAAAAAAAATAACCAGATAATATTTATCGTTACTAACTTATTAGATGTATGATGGTAGAGTAAGGAGTAATTTTGCTTTTGAGACGCATCTTAACTTGCATTTCATAGTGGGTCTTCAATCATTTTGTTCTTGCATATATATAAAAATAAATTCATTTTGATATTTTCAATTGATTTTGATACAAGCATGTGCTGAATCTGAGATTAATTGATGATAAAAGTATGCAAAACAGTTTATAGTTGAATTATTTTCATGATGTACATGTATATGACTGTAGATGTTAGGAAGAAAGCATGGTTGAATTGAGTGAATGTTCCATACCTTTGTGAGTTTTGGGCTTTTCCAAGTTTGATACTTACACTTGGTTTATTTTCTTTCATGAGTGATGTCAATTATGAATTTATTTTCTAGAACTTTCATTGAATCGATTTGAGATTACATTAGTCTATATGTTGCATGAAAATGACAAAGGCATTTTTCTTGACTTAGCTGCTTTGGCCAAATAAGCCTACCTTGCATTTATCCCATTGTTAACCCCTTTGAGCCTACTTGCCCATTCTTTGTTCTTAGCCCATTACAAGCCTTGAGTGAAAAAAACCATGTTTTTCCTCACCTTAGGGAATAGGAGAGCATTGGTTTTCCTATTGTAGGAGCTCTTTTGCTTGCAATGATTTAAGAATGGGGGAATTGGGTGCTGATGTGAAATGTTTGGTAAAAAAACATAATAAAAGAAAAAATTAAGCCAAAAGGTTGTAAAACAAAACAATAGAAAAAGGAAGGAATGTGTGAAGAGAATGTGCATTTATGGTTTTGGATAAATTTTTATTCTTTCTACTTGAGTTACTCCCCAATGCTTTTTTATTCTCTTTGGTTTTAACCTGCTATTATCCATATTGTTCCCGTCCTTCACCTTATAACCCCATTATAACCTTTTTGAAAGACCTCTTGATTTTTGCAATTTATTTATTCTAAGTAGTGAAGAATTGATGTATATGCAAGCCTATGGTAAAATACTTTCATAATTTGACTGAGTTGAGTGCAAACAGTTAACCTAAACACCTTGTGTGATTTGAGTGTCACTTGTGAGGAATTTTACTCAATTTGAACATGCCTATTTCTGATTAAAGCATGATTCTGCTATACTTTATTCTCAATTGGTTTGATTCAACTATTCTTTGTTAAGCATACTTGACTAATTAATTATGGTTTATATTTGATACAATGCTTGTATTTAAAAATTTGTTGAATTGATTAAATAAAGAATTACATGTTTGTGGGTATTATCCTGGTAAACCCTCACGAGACTATAACTCGTCTACTAGAGACACCTAAGGGTTTAAAGGCTTGTGGCACATGCTAAGTGCCATCGTGTTTTCCTATGAAAGTGGATTAGATTAGGTATAATTAGTTTTTATTCTTTTATTTTAATATTATGATGTTTCTTGTTTTTCTATAGTTTTGTTCTTATGTGTTTTGCCAGGAGTGCAAAAGCTTAAGTGTAGAGGGATTTGATCAATCAATTTGAGACACTTATGTTAGCTTTGTACTAGGCTTTATTAGATGTTTATTGTGCCCATTATTAGTATTTTTGCTGAGTCTAATGTTGTTGGGCCTCATTGGGCTTTAATGCAAATTGTGAATAATTCTTGGATTTTGAAGCATTTTGACCTTTCCTCCTTGGTTAGGCCATAACATGGGATTTCATGATCCATTTGAGGCGATCGTGGTGTCTGTGGAAAGCTAAGACAAGGTTATACAAGTTTCATGAGGAACTCAAGAGCTGGATCGGACTTCTAAGGGTCTAAAATAGCCCAAAAATTCAGAGTGGGCTTGCTGTCACTAGAATCTGAGTAGTGTGAACATATTAGACCATATCATTGGCTATAGGCCTATTTTTTATTTGAAACCAGTGCCATTGGAAAGCTAAAATGCATATCTACAACTTCACTGAAGATCATATAGTCAAGAGATGCCGTTTTAGGCATGATTGTGAAGCTGTAAGTTGGTTTGAATTTGGAAACATGTTCTGCCAACGTGACTTGAGGTAGGTACAGCGTTTTTGGAATATCTGGAGTTGTAAAATCCTTTTGGCATGAAACCAACGCCAAAAGTTCAAGGAGTCAATTGTCTACAACTGTCATGAAGACCTCCAAGCCAAAATACATTGTTTAGGGCATGAGAGTCAAGCTGGAAGTCGGAGAAAAGTTGCTGACTAGAAGCCACCAACCATGTACCAACCCACCAACCATGCATCAAGCTACCATATTTAACAATTTTCATGTTTTTACAGCTTGCATTCATATTATTTTCAATTACAAATTGGCTTCTAGGATTAGTATAAGTAGAGCCAATCTCTTTGTACTATACATAATTCAATTGAATGTAAGTTTGAGTATTTGTGAGAGTTTTCTTTCTCTTCTTCTCCCTTCTCTTTAGAATTTCGTTTTTGTTCTTTATTTTATGAGTTCTTCCTTCCCATCCATGGAAGGTGATGTGTGTCATTTACACACATATTATATGCTTGTTTTATCTTAAATTGAAGTCAAGTTAGAGTGGTTTTATATGTTTTTAGGTGTTTTATTATTAAGTTGCCTTTATTACTCTCTTTGTTGCATTTTGATGTGCTAGACATAGAATTTAATGTCCTAGATGATTTTCATAGAATCTTGAATTGATTTGATTTGATTTGATTCTGTGCATTGATTGCACATCCTGGCTTTGGATATTTTATGACATGCTTCCCTTAATTGAGATTTAATACTTCCTAATTGAATTTAATGTTTATTTGAATTTGAAATCAGATGGAAAAGTCAAAGGGAGATAAAGGATATTAGATCTTATCTGGATTGGATAGAGATCTCAAAGTCAACCGAACCCCCGGACAGTAATTTGATCATATCTTGAGCTACAGGGATCGGATTGAGGTGATTTCAATTGTTATGGAAAGCTAAGACACAGGGCTACAAGTTTGATGTTGAAGACGTTTGTAAATTCCCTACATAGAGGAAAGCACAGCCGTGTCATAAAACACGGCCTGGCCGTGTTTCTTACTGGAGCCAACACTGGCTGAGACCTGGGCTGTGTTTCTGAGCACAACCGTGTCAAAGGCCCAACCGAGAAAAATAAGAAAATGGCCCAATTGCAATGAGGGGCTTAATTAAGAAGAGAGAGGGGTCAACCCCAACGAATCATTCACTTTGGACGAGATTGAGCAGCCGTCAAGTAGCAAGAGGAGAGTTCTTCCTTGGGAGCAACACGAAGAGAAGGAGATCAAGATCAATCGATTTGTTTTTTCTTCCCTTTTATTTTTGTCTTGAACTCATGATGTTTCATTCTTATCCTTTGATGTTGTTCAAGAACATGTTAGGCTATATTTTCTTTTTGGTTAAGGGTGATTCAAAGCCCTAGACATGATTTTGTAATTGGATCAAAAATGTTATTACCCTTAGTTTTAATTGAAATTCTTTATGATTCTTCTACTTGATTCATTTATGATTGTTGTCTTGATCCGTTTAGGTGGCCAACTAAATAGAACTTGAGAATGATCTAATGTTAGCTTAGGGGACTTGTTCCGTAATTTTCATGCTTTCCTAATCCCAAGTAGCAATTCACAATTAATCATTGTAGTGATATCTTTCTTTAATTGCGAAGAAGAACATAACCTAGGCTAGATAACCCAATCAGACCGAGGCTGTCGCCTAGATCAACCTATCTTTCTCAACTTAAGGCTGCCGTTAGGTTAAATCTAGAAATTAGACTTCTAGGTTACTTAATGGTTAGGGAATTAATTAGATATCCAACTTCTAATTAATGACAAACTAAGGAAAGATTGGGGTAATAGATCAGACTTGTTATCTATGGTTGGTAGTTTCATTAGGATTAAGGAATAACATCGGAAATCTAATTGCATTTATCTTAAGTCTAGTGGTGGAGAAAATCCCTTAACCAAGCTTTATCCATCTTTGATTCTCTTGCTCAGTACGTTTGTTGATTTTGTTTGCTATTTTTAATTGCATCTTAGTAGTTTTCTTCATTTTAATTTTAATTCATCACTCACAAACCCCCCATTTAGTTATTGTTATTTTAGTTTTAGTTTCGTGACATTTTACATTTCAGTTGGTACAATCCTCTGCGAGGAATGACCCTTACTCTCCACTATACTATACTACACTTTCTGCATGGTTTAATTTGGCGATTCCTTTCAGAATTGCACAAATCTTGGCTTAGTTGCCGAGGTACATTTAGCATACACACCAGAAGGCTAGGCTCTTATAATCAACCCAAGGGATTAACCATCTTGATGTTTAATTTGGAGATCTTGTTTCGCTTGTTCATATTGCTTGATTGTTATTCAAGTTTCTCTTCTTCCTCTTTTGATTTTTATTTAGATTGAGTTGCTTAATTTGATTTAGAAGTTGATGTGATAGTAACTTTATTATCATGTATTCAAAGAGAATCACAAAGACTAAACAATATATCAAAGCTTTTTGATAGATTGTTTAGCTTGGTTAAATTCCGGATCTTAAGTTAATTTATGTTTGGATGATGCTTACTTTATCTAACATTGGTTAACTAAATCCTAGATACTTATCTAGTAGAGGATTCTTGGATCACGTTAAGGCCTCTTGATGTGATTTAAGGCCAAGAACATGGTTAGCAATTAAGTGAATTCCTTGTGATCAATGATGGATTGAACTCAAGATCGGTAAATTTCCTTGGATTGGTTAATTTGTTAATTGTGTTTCCTTAATTCAACTAGTGTATTTACTTTACAAATCATCAAAACTCCCTTTTTTATTTTTCTTGATCTGATTAAATCTTTGTATTTTGGATCCTTGAAAGACAATTCAGTTCATGCTCTATACTACAAATTAATTTGTGAACCAGTAATTTTTATTATTTTGACGGGTTTGTACAACCTCTTGTCACTCAACCAAGCCACTCGGAAAGATCTTTACCCCCTTCCATTCATTGATCATATGCTGGAACGGTTGGCTAGTAAGTCTCATTACTGCTTTTTGGATGGCTACACTAGATACTTCCAGATCCACATTGCACCAGAAGATCAAGAGAAGACCACATTTACCTGTCCCTTCGGCTCCTTTGCTTACAGACAAATGCCCTTTGGCCTCTACAATGCCCCTGGTGTAACACCCTCAATTGGGTGCCACATTTTAAATTTTAAATAGTTTCCTAATAAATTCTCTTAATCTTTCATTATAAAGTTCTTTGTATATCTAGTGATGTAATATGAACAGATAAGGAATAAACAACTAATATCACATAGATTTTATTTACTTAAGCTTATTTTTACATAGGTTATCAACACATATTTTCACATACTATATTCTACAATTATATATGCTTTTTCACACTAGTTATAAACATATACACAATACAGACATCTTCCCTCGTCTACATCGGTGGGTCATCATAAATGAACCCGTTATGATATGAAGGTCCTGGAGTTAAGGTCCGATGAGCACAACGCCACTTTGGGGTTCGTGCAGAAGAGACGATTGATCTCTCCGGAGGTGTATGGCGGTTTCTGGCATTCCAGATGTCACCAAACGGCATATGCAGCTCAACATAAATGGAAAGAGAAAACATTGTTACTGTGTTTCCATCATAGGTTCTTCGTAAAGAAATAGTAAGTCCACTAACATAGGTAACTCGTTCTTCTAGTAGCTCAACATGCCAAGCGTCTGGCCCTTCGTGGAAATCGACGATAATGAATTTGAAGAAATCATTTATCGACATCTTTAAAACATACAGACAAAAATACAATTTTCACACAAAAGGGGTGAGATTCTCAAATCATCATAAAGACCAATAAAACTGTATATAAATAGTGTATATCAAGTCAAATCAATAAACACCTAACCCACATATAAAGTAATATTTAATCAAATAAATGACATACCAACCTCAGTGTCCAAATAAATAATGCAAGTATGACAACTGACCATGTAGATGTGCACAAATGACTCCTACTCCGTGGAGCTAAACACAACAAGTTGGAGAGGGTGATTGGGAATACATGTTCCGTATCAGTTCGCCAACAAGTACTAACAAATCATTTGCACATACGGTTCACGCGAACACTCTCCACCAATCGTGAATAGACTAATGTATAATCAAGATCGACAGTGTTATGCAACCATAATACCACGGCACAGTCCCAGCTGGCCACTTGTGGAGTATTCGGACCCCCGACAACTCCAAGATCATTGAAGATCTTCACTCAGCCATTCACACCCGCACTAAGGTTTAAGCTCAATCTCCTAGGCTACAAGCCTTACCACAATAATGTCTCATACAGACATATATATATAAATATATACGGTATAAATATTCCCAGAATATATATACATAATCCCCTTGGGATCCAAGCTGCCATTTCTTTACGAATAGTATCAATTGTCCTATCTAGGATCCAGTCAATGTCGGCCTGATAGTAGTACTGTTGTTTCTCAATTATATGGTGCCAAAAATCACGTAACACATCTGTTATGGTTTTCAAGTCGCTTAAAGCTTTTTTCATAAAAATTCAATCGGGTAAGCTATAAAAATCATTTTTTTGTTGCGTAAAGTGTTTTCTGTAAATTTTTAGTCGCGTAACCCATTTTCTGTAAGTTTTCAATCGCGTAGGGAAATTTTCACAAAAACTAATTTATTTTATACTAAATAAATTATTTTCAAGTTTATTTTCACTTTTTCACTATAAAATAAGTAAAATTAAATTATTTAAACCTTAAAATAAATTCTCAAAAGTTCTTTCCATACGTAAAAATATTCTTTAAAATGATAAATGTCAATAAAACTATTTATCCTCATATTTTCGAAAATTTAGGAATCCTTCTAAATAAATATGGAATTCATTAAAATAATTTCCTTCCATAATCAAAATATTTAATTTAAAGTCATAAATCTTTCTACAATAGCTTCTCTAAGTTTTCAAAAATACTAATAATGATACTTTACATACTATAACTTTGAATAAATATATATATCAAACTAAGTATATGTATGTCCTAGACATATTTAGCTATCACAAATTCATACATATTTCTAAGGAAATTACAAGACATATAATTTAAACAAGGTATAAAGACAAATATCAAACATAATATGAATATGAATCCTTAATCATCAAAGATATTAATCAAGCAATATGACACTTAATACAATGTCACGGTTTTCATCACATAAAAACAAGTCATCACATACAACTAGCTAATCACATACAACAAGCTATTTTATACCATAATATTGGTTGATAGAGAAAACTACCCCTTACCTTGGTTCTTAGTCTAGCTTTTCCAATAACAAAGCTTCTTGACTTCTACCAATACAATATCACAAAGAAACATAACCACATATTATTTCAAGCATCATAACACACATTAAGAATGATCATGGACTAACCCAATGATCTATAACCTTGAAATAACAATTCAAAAAGTGAAAGGGAAAGATTTTCACCTTAAGATTTCTCCAACCTCTAAGCTTTTTCTTTAGAAGTTCCTAACTTGAGAAGTTCTCAAAATACTACTAAGATACTAGAGCAAGGCTTGAAACTTTAGCAAAGGTTTGGGAAGGGAATTAAGTGAGCAAGGCCGTGGCTTCTTGGTGAGAAGGGGTTTATGGAGAGAAAGAAGAGAGATCTTGGTGTAGGAATGAATGGATGGATGGCTTGCTATTTATAGAAGAAATTTAGGACACAAAGGGAATTAAATCTTGGAGATTTTTCTCCCTAGGGTGGCCGGCCTTCACCAATGCAAGGTGATGGTCTTCCATTTGGCTTATTGCCACCATTAATGCCATGGTGATTCACCTAGGTGATTCAACATGGTAATTAATATTCACCATGACTCGCCCCTTGAGTCATCAAGTGATATTAATTACTTAGAGATATTTTCTCAAGATTTTTATCAATAAGTTTTACCCAATGGAAAAAGATCAATATCTATTGTCTAATGGACAATAGGATGTAACCAAAATCACCCAAAGATTTTATTAGCTCATAAAATCCCTAAAAATGGAAAATGATCAAATCTGTTGACGGATTTGAAAATTAAACTTCCATTTATTCACAAAAATTCCTCAAAGGTATTTTAGATCAAAAATAAAATTATTTTATTTTATTTTCCAGAATGGTCTAAAATTAGCTTGTAAGGTTAAAGCCAGTTAAATTTTAATTTAACTAAACTTACAAAAATTCCTAAAAATTATTTATCATAGAAATCACAGAAGATAACATATATAACATAAGTTAAAGTTTTGGGGTATTACACCTGGTACCTTCCAACAGTTCATGGTGAGCATATTTTCTGATTTCTTAGAGGAGTGCATAGAGGTATTTATGGATGACTTCACTGTCTATGGTTCTTCTTATGATTCATGTTTAGCTAGCTTATCTAGGGTGCTGTATAGATGCATTTAGACTAACCTTGTGCTAAATTTTGAGAAATGCCATTTTATGGTAGAACAGGGTATAATTTTAGGCCATGTAGTATCCAGTAAGGGCATTGAGATAGATCCTGCTAAGATCAATGTAATTACTTCTTTATCTTACCCCACATGTGTGCGAGAAGTGTGTTCTTTTCTTGGTCATGCAGGTTTCTACAGGCGCCTCATTGCAGAGTTTAGCAAGATTGCCTTTCCACTTTCCCACTAGTTGCAGAAATATGTAGAGTTCCATTTTGATGACAAATGCAAGGCAGCTTTCAACCACTTGAAGCAGGCCTTGACCAGTACCCCTATCATTAAGCCACCTGACTGGACATTGCCATTTGAGCTTATGTGTGATGCTTCTAACTATGCAGTAGGAGCGGTCTTGGCACAGAGAGTGAGGAGAGCTTCTCATGTGGTATACTATGCTTCTAGAACTTTGGATGCTGCATAGGCCAACTGTACCACAACCAAAAAAGAGCTTTTAGCCATTATTTTTGCTTTGGATAAGTTCAGATCATATTTGCTTGGTTTTAAGGTTGTTGTGTTTACTGATCATGCAGCTCTAAAGTTCCTTTTGTAGAAGCCAGAGGCAAAGCCCCGACTAATAAGGTGGATGCTACTGCTTCAGGAGTTTCATATAAAGATCCATGACAAGAGTGGAGCAGAGAACCTAGTGACAGATCACTTGAGCCGTATTGAGAGGGCTTTAGATCCTTTCCCTGTACAAGACTCCTTCCCAAATGAGTTGCATTTGCAGCTACAAGGTAAAAACACCTACCCTTGCTTTGCATAAATGGTTAATTTCTTGGTTGCTGGTGTTCTTCCTGCATGTTTTACTAGAGCTCAATTTGATAAATTGAAAAGTGAGTCTAAATACTACGTATGAGATGATCCTTATCTGTGGAAGCTTTGTAGTAACCAGATTATTAGGAGGTGTGTCTCTGATCATGAGTTTCATTCCATTCTTAGCTTTTGTCATATATTTGCATGTGGTGGGCACTTTGGCTCCCAACGTACAACTAGGAAGGTTTTGGACTTTGGTTGCATTGGCCTACCCTATTTCATGATGCATATCTATTTTGTAAGTCTTGTGAACAGTGCTAGAGAACAGGGACAATTTCATGCAGAAATGAGATGCCTCTGCTATCGTGTGAGATCTTTGATGTTTGGTGTATTGATTTCATAGGCCTTTTCCCTATTTCCTTTGGTTTTATTTATATTTTGTTAGCTTTTGATTATGTATCCAAATGAGTGGAGGCAAAAGCCACTCGAGCTGATGATTCCAAAGTTGTTGTGGACTTTGTTAGATCACAGATTTTCTGCAGGTTTGGAATCTTGAGGGCCATTATCAGTGATCAGGGTTCACACTTTTGTAACCGGAGAATAGAGGCTTTGATGAGAAAGTACAGTGTATTGCACAAGGTTTCTACACCTTATCACCCCCATACAAACAGGCAAGCCGAAGTCTCCAACCGAGAGATCAATCACATACTTGAGAAGGCAGTCCAGCCTAATAGGAAGGATTGGAGCCTGAGATTTGAGGATGCCCTGGCTTACCAAATTGCCTACAAGACACTGATAGGAATGTCCACGTACCGGATTGTTTTTGGGAAGATGTGCCACCTTCCGGTGAAAATTGAGCATAAATCCTATTGGGTGATAAAACAGTGTAACCTTGACTTGAGTGAAGCCGGATCTCAAAGGAAGCTCCAACTTGAGGAGCTTCGATTAGAGGCGTATGATGTAAGACCTATTATTTATTATGTGTTATTTACCAACTCATAAGTCTTACGTGGAATATATAGATACGGCAGCGTTTCCTTTTGTTTTCTCGAATGTTACCATATGACATAAACATAAGCAGCGGATTCCGACAATCATTTCAAACCAACCAGAGTACATATATTATATATATACATATACACATATATCATCAAGAGATCTTAGATCTCAACCAAATTATTATCAGAGTACGCAATGTTATACAAGTGTATACAAGTGTAAGTGGTCTAGGGTAGAAGCTGGTGCCTTAAAAGTCCATGGGCAATCTTGGGAAGTGTGCCCCTTCTGCTGGCACTTGAAGCATATCACTATTCGCTGTGGGTAGTATTTTGTAATGTGTCCCTTCTGGCCACAAACAAAACATACATTTGTCCGACAAGTACCTTGATGCGGTTTCCCACACGTCTTGCACAGTTCCACTTTAGCCTTCTTAGTACTTCGTGCAGGCTGAATAACTTCTGCCTTTCTCTTTTCAGTTTCATGACTGCTCTCAGCAACAGGATTCATGCACTCTTCCATAATCAAACACTTCTCAACTAGAGAAGCAAACTCCCTAATCTCAAAGCCAGCTACAGCTTTTCTCAGCTCAAACTCAAGTCCCCTCTCAAACTGAATGGACTTCCAAATCTCATTCGGTCCACTCTGCAGATAACTAGAGTATTTAGACAGTTCATCAAACTTAGCTGCATATTGCCCAGTTGTGAGATCTCCCTGTCTCAAGTGCATAAACTCTTGTTCCTTTTGGATTCTGACATTTTGACAAGAGGTTGTCGAGACCCGTCAAATAAATAAAATTTACCGGTTCGCAAACTAATTTGTAGTATAGAGTATGAACCAAATCGTCTCTCAAGGATCCAAAAAGAATAAAGATTTAATCATATCAAGATAATTAAAAGGGGGTTTTGTTGTTGATTAACAATATTGGTAAAAGTACAAGACTTAAAGTTGAAAACAAATCTAAAGAAACAACCAATCCAAGGAAATTTACCGATCTTGAGTTTAATCCATCATTGATCACAAGGAATTCACTTAATCGCTAACCATGTTCTTGGCCTTAGATCACATCAAGACGCCTCAACATGATCCAAGAATCCTCAACTAGATAAGCATCTAGGATTTAATTAACCAATGTTAGATAACGTAAGCACCATCCAAACATAGATTAACTTAAGATCGGTGATTTAACCAAGCTAAACAATCCATCGAAAAGCTTTGATATATTGTTTAGTCTTTGTGATCCTCTTTGAATACATGATAATAAAGCTATTACCACATAAACATCCAAATCAAATTAAGCAATTCAATCTAGATCAAAATTAAAAGAGGAAGAAGAGAAACTTGAATAACAATTAAGCAATATGAACAAGCGAAACAAGATCTCCAAATTAAACATCAAGATGGCTAATCCCTTGGATTGATTGTGAGAGCCTAGCCTTCCATGGATGGGAAGGAAGAACTCAGAAATAAAGGAACAAAACGAAATTCTAAAAAGAATAGAGAAGAAGAGAAAGAAAACTCTCACAAATACTCAAACTTTCTTCAAACTTACTTAAAATTGAATCATCATAATACAAAGAGATTGGCTCTATTTATGCTAATCCTAGAAGCCAATTTGTACATGTACATAATCTGAATACAAGCTATAAAAATATGAAAATTGTCAAATATGGAAGATTGATGCATGGTTGGTGGGTTGGTGCATGGTAGATGGGTTGGTGTATGGTTGGTGGCTTTTAGTCAGCAACTCTTATCCGACTTCTGGCTTAATTTTCATGATCTAGACGATGCATTTTGGCTTCGAGGTCTCATGAAAGTTGTAGCTAGTTGCCTCCTTGAAATTTTGCAATTGGAATCATGCCATTTGGACGTTTAGAACTCCAGATATGCCAAAAACACTGAACCTACCTCAAGTTAGGTTGGCATAACGTGTTTCCAAATTCAAACCAACTTTTAGCTTCATTATCATGCCTAAAACGACATCTATTGACTAAATGGTCTTTAGTGAAGTTGGAGATATGGGTCTTATCTTTCCAATGACCAAGTTTCAGCCCAAGAGGAGTCCTATAGATCACAATGTAGTCCAATATGTGCATACTGCCCAGATTTTCGTGACAATAAACGCACTCTGCATTACAAGGATATTTTGGACCCTTAGAAGTCTGATCCAGCTCTTGAGTTCTTCATGAAACTTGTAGAGCATTGCCTTAGCTTTCCAAAGACACCAAGATCACCTCAAATGGATCACCGAGTCCCAAGTTATGGCCTAACCAAGGAAGAAAGGTCAAAATGCATTAAAATCTGAAAATTATTCAATATTTGCATTAAAGCCCAATGAAGCTCAACAACATTAAACTCATCTAAAATACTAATGTTGGGCATAATAAAAATCTAATAAAGCCTAAAACAAAACTAACATTAGTGTCTCAAATTGATTGATCACATTTGCAGGGAAATACTTCTGCAGAAATGTCGTCTTGAATGTCTCCCAAGAGATGGGATCCTCACGTAGGAGTAATCCAGGATGAGTAGCCTCCCACCAATGTTCGGCTTCATCCTCCAACTTATAAGCAGCAAAGATAACTTTCTGCTCTTCAGTACACTGCATGGCCTTAAAAATCTTCTCGAGGTGTTTCACCCACCTTTCAGCAGCCATTGGGTCATAGTTCCCATGAAAAGATAGGGGATCCCTCTTGCAGAACTCTGTCAGTCCCAACTGTTAAGGAACGACAAGTCCCACATTAGGATTGCCATCATGCTTGGGTCCAGGCATACGGTCTATGGCTTGAGCCAAATGTGCAAGCACAGCCACCAGACCATCACCTTCATTAGTATTTGCAGTGGGTTGGCCTCAGCCTCCACTACGAGTTCACCCTAGTCCACTCATAACTCTGTATACAGCACATAAAATATCGGGTTGATCAGTCCCAATTCTCACATGCAATATATCTTAAGCATATGAAAAGCTATAGGCATACATCCTAAGTGCTCAGTATAACTCTAGACCCATATGTTGCAGTCCTCTAGGAAGAACTGCTCTGATACCAAAAATGTAAGACCTATTATTTATTATGTCTTATTTACCAAATCATAAGTCTTACGTGGAATATATAGATATAGCAAATTCGGCAGCGTTTCCTTTTGTTTTCTCGAATGTTACTACATGACATAAACATAAGCAGCGGATTCCAACAATCATTTCAAACCAACCAGAGTACATATATTATATATATACACATACACATATATCATCAAGAGATCTCAGATCTCAACCAAATTATTATCAGAGTACGCAATGTTTTACAAGTGTATATAAGTGTATTCTAAACACTATCCTGAGTGAGCACACTAAACATATACAGAACTGAGTACATCAAAAGTAGTATTTAGTTCCCTGTCATATCTACATCAGAATAGCTTAACTCCACCAAAATACGAATCTCAAAATAATGCAACAGAATCCTCCGTACTTAACCCGTAGAGGGTCCGGGGTGTTCCTGCGAATCTGAGAAAGAGGTGGTGAGAACAACTTCCCAGTGAATATGAATAAACTTGCAGGTAAAGTATGCATGTAAGTAGAGAGCAAGTATAACACAATTCACTATATACAAGTAACACCAACCAACCAATGCAATGAATGAATGCACATGATGTTCACACCTTTTATTCACACTTTTTCTTTCTCCACTCCTCTTGTTGTGCACTAACCCATTTCGATTAGGCCCTCGCAATATGCATATACAATGTGTTATGCCATTACATTTCCATCTAGCTCCGTAAGCTAGGCACCCCTCATTTTTTGTACACTAACCCCTTCCGGTTAGGCCACCTCGCAATGCAATGCAAATAAGTATGCCATTTCATTTCCATCTAGCTCTGTAAGCTAGGCACCCCTCATTTTTTGTTCACTAACCCCTTCTGGTTAGGCCATCTCGCTATGCAATGCAATGTTCTCATATTCATATCATGCTCATTCATAATATCATAATAACATCACATGTAACCAATTCAAGCATATACAACACATAACCATTATGCTCAATTCTATCAAGCATTCTTACTTAGCTACGCATCTCATTATAGTACTAAGTCATCCTTAATCCTAAACATAGCATATGGTATCAAGACACTAGACATATGCACCACAATAACACAAACAGAGTTAACCACGGCCAGGGTGTTTTACCAACTTTTCCAGTGCCAAGAATTTTTCCTCTATTGTTGTCTCCAAAGGTGACATGTCCATGTTCCTTGGGTGTAAAGAAGGAAAACTTGGACTTATCTCCTGTCATGTGCTTGGAGCAACCACTATCAAGATACCATTTTGAACTCTTGGCCTTCAAGCACACCTACAAGCAAATTTAAGTTTTGGTTTTAGGTACCCAAACTTTCTTGGGTCCTTTCATGTCAGTTTTGGGCAAGGTGCCCTTAGGAACCCATATCTTCTTTTGTCCAACATGTAAATTCTTTCTGACTCTACATGTAGATGCACTATGTCCTTTCTTGCCACAATAAAAACAAGTTATAAATGGACCACTTGACATTGTTGTGGAAACAAAGAAATTTTTATAAAATTTTTGTTGAGTCTTGGGTTGTATCCCAAACCTGCTTTATCAAATACACATCTTTGTTTTCCAAGCAATGTGTTGAGATTATCTCTTCCAAAAGTAAATTTTGCAAGAGTGTTTTTCAAGTCCTCAATTTCTTTTTCAGAATTTAAGCAGGAGTAACATGAAGAGGATGATGACGGATCATTTTTATGAGATATACAAGTAGAGCAGGAAGAATTAGCATCAATCAATCCAAGGGTTTCATTTTCTAATTTTAGTTCCTCAATCTCCTTGTTTAAACAAGCCATTTGATTTTCTAAAGATATGATAGATTTTTTTGAGGTTGAGACTAACTTTGCTAATCTCATAGATTCTTCATGCAATTCTTCAAATGCTTCTTGTAATTCATCATAAGAAGTTTGTATATCAAGGGATTGAGATGTTACCTCTAAATCATCATTTGCCATGAGACAAAGGTTGGCTTCCTCATTGTCGGAGTCATCCGATGAACTCAAGTCATTGTCTTCCCATGCAATGTATGCTCTTCTTCCTTTCTTTTCTTGCTTTGGTTTTCTATCAAATCTTTCCATCTTCATTTGGTATAGAGGACAGTCCATCTTCATGTGAGCGGGTTTGCCACATTCAAAGCAAGTAGGTGGAGTAGGTGTTGAACCTTCTCCTTTGTTGAAGTTTTTCTTTGGAGGAAAGGGTGGCCTTCTTCCATTGTTTTTCTTTTTGAGAAATTTTCCAAATTTGCTCACAAGAAGACTAAGATTTTCTTCATTCATTTCAAGATCCTCTATAGAGCCTTCATCATCATCTTCATTATCATAATGAGATGAGGTTGCCTTTAGAGCTATTCCTTTCTTCTTCTTGTCAACTCCTTCATGTTCACTGAGTCTTATTAACTCCATTTCATGTTCTTGGAGTTTTCTAAAAAGTGTTGGAAGAGTCATTGTTGCTAAGTTTCTTGATTCTGAGATTGCTGTCACTTTGGGTTGCCATTCCCTGTTTAAATATCTCAAAACTTTGTTAATTAAATCTTCATCTGGAAATGTTTTTCCCAATGAGGATAGATGATTAACTATATGAGTGAATCTCTTTTGCATATCTTGTATGCTTTCACCTTGGTTCATTCTAAAGAGTTCATACTCATGTATGAGAGTGTTAATTCTAGACCTCTTTACCTCATTGGTTCCTTCATGGGTTACTTGAAGTGCATCCCACATTTCTTTTGCAGTTGGAGATGCGAAAGTATTCATCATAACCTAAGGCACTAGTAATGATATTTTTGGCCTTAGCATTATGTTGAACTTTCTTTTTATCATCATCAGTCCATTCAAATTTTGGTTTGAGAACCTCATGGTTATCAACCACTTTCTTTGGAACAAAAGCACCATTTTCAACGGCATCCCAAATATCAATATCAATAGATTCCATGAAAATTCTCATTCTTTCTTTCTTCCAATAAGTATAACCAGCACTACTGAAAGTCGGAGGTCTATTAATCAGAAGCTCCTTCCTGTAAAGCTAATTGAAAAGAAGCCATCTCTTGAAGTCAAGTAAGCTCTTTACACAAGAGTCAAGTTTCGATACCACTTCTGTTACCAAGTGGCTTCAATTAACTCAAGAGGGGGTGAATTGAGTTTTCAAAACTTTCGCAAAGTTTGTTTCAATGATGCTAATTATATTGAATCAAAGGACTTGTCAAGGATAATGACTAAGATTAATGAGCTATTTGATACAGAAAATATAAGACAAGAATTCACAACATTAAAAACATCAAGCTAGATAAGTTGATAGAATATAACTTATAAGTAAAAGATAAGGGTTGAGAGAATGCAAACAAGATTTATAATCGGTTCAATCACTTCTTGTGATCTACGTCCAAATTCTCGAGATCGTCCACCCGAGATTTCAACTATATTTCAAGCTTCTAACTTGGGTGCTTGATAAAAACCCTTACAATATAGAGCACTCTTCACTTAGTATGGGATCCTCCACCCTCTATGTGCAAGAGCCTCCCTCAATACAACAAGGAATTTCTCTCCTTGAACTTACACAAGATAATCTAATGGTTTTTGGTAGTTTGTAACTCTCATAAGAGCAGATATACAACTTGATGAACAGATGAGTATTTGATCAAATCACTAAGTAAGCTTTTTCAAATAGAAAACAGAGTATGATGAACTGAAGATTAGAAAAAGCTTTTTCAAAATGAATTTCTGATCTTTTTGGTATATGTTAAACTTAATTTAGATGAGCTATAAATAGCTCTTACAAGTTTTTGATCCGTTGGGTAGTAGGTAGGTATTAAAACAATATTCAAACTAGCCGTTGGAAAAGTTTCTGGAGCGTGTGTAGTCGACTACACAACTGTTGTAGTCGACTACCATGCCTTTCTGACTTTTAAAAACATGAGAGTTTATTATTAAAAGAATGCATGTAGTCGACTACACTTACAAGGTAGTCGACTACAATAGCTCTCGGACTCTTTTTAAAAGCAAAGGCATTTGAGATATATTATCAAAGATATTATGTAGTCAACTACAGAGCTTATGTAGTCGATTACATGTCTCCTCTGGTTTATGCACTTTTAAGAAGGAACAATTTTTAAAACGATGTAGTCGACTACAATAACTTTGGTAGTCGACTACAAATGTCCTCGAGTTAATATGTATTTAACAGAAGTATTTTTATCAGCATTTTAGTCGACTACCTCAAGATTGTAGTCGATCACAAGCATCATCGAGACATTTATAAATGACAGCATTTCAAGGTTTTGCCTATTTGTAGTCGACTACAATACCTGCGGTAGTCGATCGCAAGTTTGTCTCGACTTTTGGAAAACGTTGTAAACTTAACATTTTCCAGCTGTGTAGTCGACTACATCAACCTTGTAGTCGACTACAAGTGACTTAAAAACTCATTTTTGATAAGTTAAAAAAATTTTCTTTCCAAAGCATTTTTAAAGATAACTATCTTTTTATCAAACCTTATTTTAGGGATAGTTTTGTAAGATTAAAATGAAATGCTTGCTAAGTGATTTAAGCAATTAAGTACTCTTACAATGATAAGTAAAAACCTATAAGTCTTGAGTACTCCTTGTGAACTTGTTCTTGTCTTCTTGGTGCGGAATCCTTTGTTTGGTTATCATCAAAATTCTATATGACAAATGTTGTTCACAGTAACCACGGCCACAGTTCAGGAAAACAGAACTCATCAAATTGGAAATAGAGACAACCATGGCCAGGGTGTGGTATAGGCCACGCCCATGGTGTGTATTTCCAGAGTCAACCATGGCCAGATCGTGGTGAAGGCCACGGCCGTGGTGTGGTATGTATGCATGAAACCAATCTTCCAGAGAGAACCACGGCTAGCCTGTGGTTTGGAATCTGGGCAGGAATAGTGCCACGCCTAACTTCAAACCAAAACCCTAAGTTCCCTATGGGATCATGTCCTCAAATTCATCAAAATACACTAACCATTTCATTCACTTTCATATACCTAAATCCTTGAAAACATGTAACAAAACACATCCAACCTTAAGCATAGGTGAAAAACCCTAGATTCAAGCTTAATCCTATATCATACACTTTCACTTTAAGAACATCATACAATAGCACAAGTAAATCCACACTCACATTAAAGTGCTCCAAACTTGATTCCAAGATAGGATTGGTAGTCAAGGCAACCTTCCCTTCAACTTCCTTCAAAACACTCAATCAAAACAACCAACTTTTAGACATGGGTGTTCTTGATTCTTAGAGATGAAAATGAGTTTTTCAAGAAACTAATACCATAGGATTGAAGAAGAGATCATAGTGATCAATAACCATCAAAGGACCTAAGCCAAAAGATGCATAAAAATACTTACTTTTGGACCTTGAACCTTGAAGCTAGCTTTGGCTATGGAAAACTTAGAAATTTGGAGAAGATGAGCCCTTTGGCTCTCCCTAGGCTGGCTGGTCCACTTAAGCAAGAGGGAGGGGGTGAATTGTCCATTTTTCCCCTCACTTAGATGGAAAAATACCAAATTGCCACTAAGGTTGTGAAAAGACTAAAATACCCTTGTGATTTCTAAGAATTCCCAATAGGTCCTGAAGAAAATTTAATTTACCAGTAGGTCCTAACTTAGCCAGAGTAAATATAAGAGTTTAGATTTCATCTATTTCTTCCTTAGGTTCTACCGAGTTCACCAGTATAGCCAAAATCTCAAATTAACTATTCTAACTCAATCTATCACCATTTCTGTAACAGAACATACAACTCATTCAAAGAATTTAACTAAGTCATAACATATGAAATTTAGGGATGTTACATATGAGAACTCCCAGATCTACAAGGAGAAGACCAAACTCCTTCATGATAAGATGTTGGTACAAAAGAAGTTCTCCATTGGTCAAAAAGTCCTTCTCTACAACTCTTGCCTCAAACTTATGCCCGGTAAGCTTCGTTCTAGGTGGCTTGGACCTTTTATTGTTATTAATGTTTTTCCTCATGGTGCAGTGGAAATTAAGAGTGAAGCCACCAAAAAATATTCAAAGTCAATGATCATCGCATTAAGAATTTTTATGAAGGAGCTCACGAGAACCTCGTGGAGGAGGTTCAACTACAAGAGGCCCTCTACCATGATTGATAACTACTTTTGTTAAAAAAATAAAAAAATAAAAAAATTGCAAGCCACGTTTAAGGTCAATGGTCAGAGATTAAATCATTATTGGGGAGGACCCATCGATCGTGAAAAATCTTCAATCACATTTGCTGAAGACGTTAAAAGTAGCGCTTCTTGGGAGGCAACCCAAGTTGTCTAACTCTATCATCTTTGAAACTTTGATTTATTTGAAATCACAGGAATCGAGACAGAAAATCAGTGCCAAACAAAAACAATCTATCAGAGTTTGATTTTTCTGTCTTAATTTTGTTTGTTTTTTATTGACAAATTATTTTTCACCGGTTAAATGACGGATAATGGTACTCCGTGAAAATCTTTTTCGGTTCCTTTAGTTACCCACAAACACTGAAATATGTATAAAATTTTACTTAATTTTTTTCTTTCTCTTCGTATTTCTTTCTTTCAAAATGGATAATCAGTTTATTAACCTCTGTAAATGATTCCTTTCTCTCCCTCAAAATGCTTTAACTAACATTTATTGTGCAAGGTTTGAAAGATTAAGGATGCTTATGCACAAAGGCATCCCTGTGGATATACACTGGTTAATCGAAGCAATGGACCTGTAACACAAAATGCAGATCAATTAGAATGTCGTCTATAAATCAAGTTGATAAAATTCACTATATTAAGGATGGCATGAGTAAGGAGTCTTTAGATAACATTCTATTGACTCTTGAGACGCATCCTAGTGGAGATGTGCAGAGAGTAATTCTCGATTTATGGCCAATATTCCAAGATGAACATGAGCGTTATAGTCTCCGGAATCTGACTCAAAAGACCCTACTTGCCAATTTTTAAGAAAATTGGATCGGAAGCCGACCATCGGCCCATAGAGAGCATTCAAGCCGTTACTGGACATAAAACCAAAGGAAAATGTGAGCCATAATCACACATACTGGAAGTATTATTATCAAATATTATTTTTATCTAAAAAAACATAACAAAAAAACAAAAAACAAACAAAAAATTTTAGCCGTATTTTTTTGAAATATGCATTGTATATTTTTAAACTCCTTCTAACACATATCAATTAGTCCTTTATCTTTGTCATATAGCTATTATCATTTCTGTGCTTATTTTCAAACTTACCTAACACATGGATCTACCCCTCCTTTATAGGTGTAATTATTACATTTGAGATTTGATTCCTTTAAATAATGCACTTTGCTATCTTCAGATCATTGATAAGGTGAGAGTACAAAAAAAAATGGAAGAAACTTTAGTTCGTTGGATCAAAAGTGTTTGTGTTGTTTGCGGATCTAATCCTAGAAAAGATAAAGTGTTTCTAAATATTGTAAACCATCTTGGTCGAGTGCTAGTTGAGAGAGAAATCCATTTAGTTTATGGAGGAGGTAGTCTTGGGTTAATGGGTTGTGTAGCCATTGCTGCACATTTAGGAGGTGGCAAAGTCCTTGGTGTCATTCCTAGTCCTTTGGCTATTGGCAATCCCACTGGAAAAATAGTATGGGATGAAGTAATGGTATCTTGCATGCACCAACGCATGAACATTATGATAGCAAAGGTTGATGCCTTTATTGCCCTACCTAGTGGTTTTGGAACTTTGGAAGAGATCTTCCAAATTGCATCCTGGTCACAGCAGAACTTTCGCCAAAAACCCATAGGTATATTAAATGTTAATGGTTTTTATGACAGACTATTTTGTTTTCTTGATCATGCTGTGGAACATAGGTTCATCTCACAAGCAACACGTCAAATTCTTGTAACTGCTGCAACCCCTAAACAATTGCTCGATCAACTACAAGAATTTGTACCACAACGTCATCCAGCAAATGCTCTACTGAATTGGGAAAAAGATAGCAGCAAAAAAAAAGCAAAAACTTAATTTGACTTTGTCCTTGTGAATTTTGTTTCTCTTCTAGTTTTAGTTTTTTGTAATTTTTCTTATTTCAGGCTCGATTTGCAGTTTTCTAGTAAAATCTTCGACATTCTACCTATCTTTATTTTGACATTAGGGACAATGTCTTAAATTAGTTGGGGGAAGGGATAGTTGACATTGTCGTGTATATAGTTGAGCAAAAAAATAAAAACTAACCAGCTAATCTTTATTGTTACTAACTTATTAGATGTATGATTGTAGAGTTAGGAGTAGTTTTGCTCTTGAAATGCATCTTAACTTGCATTTCCTAGTGGGTCTTAAATCATTTTGTTCTTGCACATATATATAAAAAATTGATCTTTTCAATTGATTTTGATGCAAGCATATGTTGAATATGAGCTTAGTTGATGATAAAAGTATGCAAAACAGTAAATATTCGTGAAAGCATGTTTGAATTCAGTAAATGTTCCATAACTTTGTGAGTTTTGGGCTTTTCCAAGTTTGATACTTACGCTTGGTTTATTTTCTTACATGAGTGATGTCAATTATGAATTTATTCTTGCATTGAATTGATTTGAGATTACATTGATTTGTATGTTGCATGAAAATGACAGAGGCATTTTTCTTGACTTAGCTACTTTGGCCAAATAAACCTACCTTGCATTTATCCTATTGTTAATCCCCTCTGAGCCTACTTGCCCATTATTTGTTCTTAACTCATTACAAGCCTTGAGTGAAAGACCATGTTTTACCTTACCTTAGGGAATAGGAGAGCATTTGTTTTCCTATTGGAGGAGCTCTTTTGCTTACAATGATTTAAGTATGACGGAATTGATGTGCTTATGTGAAATGTTTGGTAAAAAAAACAAAGAAAAAAAAGCTAATCCTAAAAAAAAAAAGAATAAAGCCAAAAGGTTGTAAAAGAAAAGAATAGAAAAAAGGAAGGAATGTGTGAAGAGAATGTGTATTTTATGGTTTTGGGTAAAATTTTATGACTTCTACTATAGTTACTCCCCATTGCTCTTTTATTCTCTTTGGTTTTTAACTTACTATTATCCATATTGTTCCCTTCCTTCACCTTATAACCCCATTACAACCCTTTTGAAAGACATCTTAATTTTTGCAATTTATTTGATCTAAGTAGTGGAGAATTGATGTATATGCAAGCATATGGTAAAATACTTTCATAATTTGATAGAGTTGAGCACAAACTGTTAACCTAAACACTTTGTGTGATTTGAGTGTCTGTCACCTGTGAGGAATTTTACACAATTTGAACATGCCAATTTCTGATTAAAGCATGATTATGCTATGTATACTTTATTCATAATTGGTTTGATTCAACAATATTTTGTTAAGCATATTTGAATTATTGATTATGGTTTATATTTGATAAAATGCTTGTATTTAAAAAATAATTGAATTGATTAAAGAGAGTATTACATGTTTGTGGGTATCATCTTGGTAAACCCTCACGAGACTATAACTCGTCCACTAGGGATACCTAGGAGTTTAAAGGCTTATGGCACATGCTAAGTGCCATCGTGATTTCCTACGAAAGTGGATTATATTAGGTATAATCAGTTTTTATGCTTTTAGTTTAATATTAGGGTGTTTCATGTTTTTCCTTAGTTTTGGACTTATGTGTTTTGCCCAGGAGTACAAAAGATTAAGTGTGGGGGAATTTGATAAATCATTTTTGAGACACTTATATTAACTTTGTACTTGGCATTATTAGATGTTTATTGTGCCCAATATTAGTATATTAGCTGAGATTTTTGTTGTTGGGCATCACTGAGCTTTAATACAAATTTTGATTAACTCTCAAATTTTGATGCATTTTGATCTTTTCATATTGATTAGGCCATAACTTGGGCTTTGGTGATCCGTGTGAGGTGTTCTTGGTGTCTGTGGAAAGCTAAGACAAATATCCACAAGCGTCAAGAAGAACTAAAGAGCTGGATCGGACTTTTAATGGTCCAAAATATACCTGAAAGTCAGAGTGGGCTTGCTATCACTGGAATCTAAGCAGTGTGCACATATTGGACTATATCGTGGGTTGTAGGCCTTCTTTTCACTGAAACCGGTGCCATTGAACAGATAACACGCAGGGCTCCAACTTTACTAAAGACCATTTAGTCAATAGATGCCGTTGTCGGCATGATTATAAAGCTGCAAGTTGGTTTGAATTTGGAAACATGTTCTGCAACGTGATCTGAGGTAGGTACAGTGTATTTAGAATATCTTGAGTTGTAAAAGTCCTTTTGAGCAGAAATCGATACCATTAAGACATAAAACTACAACTCTTATGAAGACTTCCAAGCCAAAATACGTTATTTAGGTCATGAAAGTTAAGCTGGAATTCAGAGAAGTGTTAGTGAGAAGAAGCCACCAACCATGCATCAAGCCATCATTATTGACAAACATCCATTTTTATCTTGCATTTCAAGTTTTTTACAGCTTTTATCAACTGTAAATTGACCTCTAGGATTAGTTTAAATAGGGTCAATCTCTCTTGTAATTGCACCAATGAAATTTGAAGTAAGTTTGAGTATTTGTGAGAGTTTTCTTTCTCTTCTTCTCCCTTCCCTTTAGAATTTCATTTTTGTTCTTCATTTTCTGAGTTCTTCCTTCCCATCCATGGAAGGCTAGGCTCTTATAATCAATCCAAGGGATTAACCATCTTGATGTTTAATTTGGAGATCTTGTTTTGATTGTTCATATTGCTTAATTGTTATTCAAGTTTCTCTTTTTCCTCTTTTGATTTTTATCTAGATTGAATTACTTAATTTGATTTAGATGTTGATGTGATAATAGCTTTGTTATGATGTATTCAAAGAGGATCACAAAGACTAAACAATATATCAAAGCTTTTTGATGGATTGTTTAGCTTGGTTGAATTCTGGATCTTAAGTTAATTTTTGTTTGGATGGTGCTTACTTTATCTAACATTGGTTATCTAAATCCTAGATGCTTATCTAGTAGAGGATTCTTACATCATGTTAAGGCTTCTTAATGTGATCTAAGGCCAAGAACATGGTTAGCAATTAAGTAGATTCCTTGTGATCAATGATGGATTAAACTCATGATTTTCCTTGGATTGGTTAATTTGTTAATTGATTTTCTTTAATTCAACTAGTTTATTTTCTTTACAAATCAACAAAAATCCCCCCATTTTAATTATGTTGATCTAATTGAATTTTTGTTTTTTAGATCCTTGTGAGACGATTTGGTTCATGCTCTATACTACAAATTAGTTTGTGAACCGGTCAATTTTATTATTTTGACAGGCCTCGACAACCTCTTATCAGCAAACCATTGAACCAGTATGCCAATTTTACCTTGTTGTTGACTTATGCTTCTTGTTAATTAATAAACATAAATAGCGAATTGCCCAAATTTATTTTATTGAAGGTATTATTTATTTGATATATTTTATTATTTTTCCTTCTATTAAATGATTGAAATATTTGTTGGAAAAATAATATATGATGTTACAGATCCATTGGCATTAAGTACTCTCTCTATTAGTATCATAAAATTTATACTCTCAGTTTTTTTATTGTATGTTCAAACTTGCTTAATTAAATTTGCATTTTATTTAATTTTTTGGAAAATTGTAACTTGGGAAAAAATGCAATATGTGACAATTTTGATTAGTTAAGATTCATTAATATGGAACTCCCAGTTTAGTGTTGATGTTTGGTATACCTTAGTGGTATGTTGTTGTGGCTAAGACAATTGAGGATTCTGTTTATGAGTTCTATGAGTTGGTATGGGTAAATATACACCAAAGGGATTTTATCTATGACAATTTATAGGATTTGTTTTCAGAATAGTTCTTAATTTTGCATACAACTGCCTGCCTAAAGGGATTGTTGTGTGTTTTAATTTGGAGTGGCATGGGACCATCTGCGGATTGTGGAATATTTTAGTCTAGGAAGTCTATCTGCCCAAAGGGGATGGCTTTCAATGCTAGGGTATTCCCAAAAGGCTTTCATACATTTATGGATACCTTTCATGTTCTACATACTCTGCCCCAAAGGGAGGTGTAGTGATTGTTGGGGATTCCGGGGTATGACTTATGATGTTAAAAGCTATTAATTATTTCCCTGTATTTTATGATATATTGTTGCCATTGTTGAGGAATTAATTGGCTAGAAAACTTTAAAAGTTAGCGTAAAGACTTAGAATTTGCTCATGGTTGGCTGGTCTCTACCTAGCTCTATATATATATGAGCTGATGGTTCGACTGAGTTGAGAATTTGGAGACGATAGTTAATGTTCTCATGGTTGCTGCCCCCATTGAGAAAGAAGAGCAATAAATCATATAAGCCCAATTGAAGTGGTAAGGCGTGGCTCCATGTAAATGGGTTCGTGCCCACCCAGTGTTTGGAGCATTAAGATACGTACACTATGGTGAAAAGCGATAACATGTTGGTGCCATCATGGCTCTTAGTAGGCTTTGGCTTGGTGGAATGTGCTCTTTATAAGACCATTACATATTCGAAAAGGCTTCCACTTGTGAAGGAGTGTACTTGTATAAGGACTCACACTTGAGAGGGAGAATATTGAGAATTCAAGTGTGAGTAAATATGTCATAAATTGATAAGGGATGGAATAAGTGAGGATCATATAAGTGAAAAGATCCACAGGCATAATTCATTAAGGTTTGGGGTAAAGATGGTGTTATGACTTGCTATTGTGGTTCTTGCTAAGCCTATAAAAGGCTATCTTCCAATGTTTTTGGCTCCCCATCACCTAATAGTAATGAGTTCATAGGATAATAAAGACATTTATGCTAAGTGAGGTATAATCTAGCTAAGACTTGGGAATGATCACGAGATCAAAGTTGAAGTTGTTGGAGTATTGAAATTAGTTTTAGAAACTTCCTTTTGATTAATTCAAAAAATGTATTATATGTACCTTCTTTGGGGAAAACTTGATAAGCTTAGATATTGATTTCCTTCAATAGTGGAAAGTTGAATTTAATATTGGAGACTACATCTATAGGCTCTGCTGTCATAATTGGTGGTTTATATAAGTTGTACTTAAGTTCTAATAATCAGTAAGCCTCCTTGAATGTTAAGTGTAGGGTATCTAAAGGATCTAGAATCATTGAGAAATCTTCTATGTAATGGCACAAACGCTTTGGACGTATTCTTAGAGAAAGAGTTAAAATATTTATTAAGGATGACATTCTTCCTTCCTTGGACTTTAGTGACATGGTTACTTGTGCGGATTGCATAAGGGGAAAGTTGACTGAGACAAAAAAGAAGGGTGCAACTCACAGTTCTAGCCTACTAGAGATTATTCACACTGACATTAGTGGTCCTTATACCCCTATTATTTGTGGTGCTAAGTATTTCATCACATGATTTTTTCTTGGTATGACTATCCTTATTTGATTAGGGAGAAATCTCAATCTCATGAGAAATTCAAAATATTCAAGACCGAAGTCGAGAAGCAATTGGAAAAGATCATCAAGGTTATCAGATCAGATCGGGGTAGAGAATACTATGGCAAACATGATGTGTCTGGGCAACGTATGAGATCATTTGCAGAGTATCTTCAGAATTGTAGGATAGCTCCCTAGTACACCTGAACAGAATAGTGTAGCTAAAAGGTGAAACTGAACACTAAAGGACATGATGAGCGAAACTAACTTGCTGGTTTATCTTTGAGGTGAAGCTATTAAAACGACTTTATACATCTTAAACAAAGTCCCCAGCAAATCTGTTCCTAAAACATCTTTTCAGTTGTGGTCGAGCAGAAAACCTAGTTTGAACTATTTTTTGGAGTCTATGGTTGTTCAACTAAGGTGAGGTTATACAATCCTTTCGAGAAGAAAACTGATCCCAGACCTGTGAGATGTTACTTCATTAGTTACCAAACTATGTAAAAGGGTATAGATTTTATAGTCCCGGACGAGGTACCAAGGTTGTAGAGTCCATGACTGCTAGATTCCTTGAGTTTGATGTTGCTAATGCTGAGATTAGACAGGTTGCTATTGATGATAACCATGGTGGACAAATTGGAGTTATCCCTATCCCTTAGTCTGCAGCTGAAAGTATGGAACTCGAGACAGTGGTTGAGATAGATAATTAGATGATTGAGGAACCACATGCTGATGCGCATCCTCCTCTTGAGCTTTTTATTGTTGTTAAGGCCCCTCAACCAGATGAACCTGCTGCACAAGGACCTTTGAGAAGATCCTTGAGAGAGAATAGGCCTATTATTCCAGAATATTGTGAGACTGATTTTTTGGAAGAGCATGATATCGATGTGGGACATGTCATTGACCCAGTGACATACCATGATGCAGTGACCTGTTCTAAATCAAATTTGTGGAGGGAAGCCATTAAAGAAGAGATGTCGTCCATGGCAAAGAATAAAGTTTGGGAGCTTGTTGAACTTCCTATAGGATCGAGACCCATTGGCTGCAAATGGGTATACAAGACTAAGAAGGATTCTAAAAAAAGGATTAAGTGCTTCAAGGCTAGGTTGGAGGCTAAGGGCTTTACTCAAAGAGAAGGGATTGACAACACAGAGACTTTCTCTCCGGTTTCATCCAAGGATTCATTCAGAATCATCATGGCCCTTGTAGGACATTTTAATTTAGAGCTTCATCAGA
The DNA here is from genome assembly GCA_023212625.1 of Styphnolobium japonicum. Lineage (NCBI taxonomy): Eukaryota > Viridiplantae > Streptophyta > Magnoliopsida > Fabales > Fabaceae > Styphnolobium > Styphnolobium japonicum. The sequence goes on along the minus strand of JALBWW010000002.1, from coordinate 31,355,174 downwards.
TGGACTTAAAAACAACTTTCCTTAATGGTGACCTTAGTGAAGAGGATTATATGAAACAACCACAGGGTTTTGAGGAAAGTGGGATCTAGCATTTACTGTGTAGATTGAAAAGGTCCATCTATAGTTTGAAACAGGCTTCTCGTCAATGGTATCTGAAATTTGATGAAGTTATGAGCTCCTTAGGCTTTATGGAAAACAAGGTCGACCAATGCATATATCTGAAGATCAGTGAGAGCAAAATTGTGTTTTTGATGGTTTATATTGATGACATTTTACTTGCTGCCAATGACTTAGGCCTGTTGTTTGATACCAAACAAATGTTGTCTAATGTCTTCGACATGAAGGATCTTGGAAAGACATCATTTGTCTAAGGTATTCAAATCAACATAAATAGAGCACGTGGTCTATTAGGATTATCACATAAATCCTATATTGAGAGTGTTCTTGAGAAGTTCAACATAAACGACTGTAAGCCTAGGGATGTTCCCGTCACTAAAGGTGACAAGATTAGTAAGAGTCAGTGCCCACTGAATGAAGTTAAGAGGGAGAGGATGAAGAAAATTCCTTATGCAAGTGTTGTAGGGAGTCTGATGTATGTCCAGGTTTGCACTAGGCCTGACTTGGATTTTCGTACCAGTGTTCTTGGGAGATATCTCTCCATGAAAATAATTAGGTACTTCCGAAAGACAAAGGACTACATGCTTGTATATAGGAGGGTGGATAACCTGGAGGTGGTTGGTTATACAAACTCTGACTTTGGGGGGTAACCCGATGACATGAAATCCACTTCAGGTTATCTTTCATGCTAGCTGGTGGTGCCATATCTTGGAAGAGTATGAGGCAGACCTTGACGACTTCTTCCACTATACAGGCTAAGTTTGTTGCTTGTTTTAGTGCTGCTACTCAAGCTATGTGGCTGAGGAACTTTATTTCTGGACTTCAGGTGGTTGATTCCATTTTTAGGCCACTAAAGATTTATTGTGACAACAATGCAACAGTTTACTTCACAAAGAACAACAAATCCTCTAATGGGACCAAGCACTTGGAACTAAAGCACTTGCCAGTAAGAGACCTTATGAAGAAAGGAGACATAATTGTCGATTACATTGGCACGAACCTGATGCTAGCGATCCACTAACCAAGGGGCTTAGACCCATAGTTTTCAAAGGGCATGTTGAAAATATAGGTGATTTGATTTCTTTTGATGTACTTGGATAGTAGGAGTGTTTAGTATTTATTTACTACATTTGTTTATTTGCTTATAAGCCCCTGTTGATTTAAGGCATGATTGGATATTATATATATGCTTTGTGATCACATTTAGCACATTGTTGATGTGCATTTACTTGCCCTATTTGGTACACATGGTATTTAATATGTGCGTATATGATTTTGTGCACCTTTATTACGATATGCTGGCATGATAGTTTTAAAGCTCAGGTGTAACATACCAATTTTCTTGCTCATGGAGAGCATGGAAGTCGTAACATGCTAGTTTTCTTGCTTATGGAAAGCATGACAGTATATCTTGCTCATGAGGAGAGGAAGTGATTTCTCTCACTCGTGAAGAGTAAAGTGGTATAAGAGAAATCAGGAAGACCGACATTGGAATATAGCATAATTTTGATCATAAGTTTGATGCTATTTTTCATGTTACACTATCACATTGGCGACTTTGGTCTATGCAATTAATGATATTTGTGACCATAGAAGGTCTTACATTAATAAAGGATCAAATCACCGCTATGATTCAGCATTGTCGATTGTATTAGGCTAGGTCAAGTCCTTAGTGTTGTCCCATGGATCGTAAGTTTTAAAAAATTGTGGCCACATTTCAAAATTAGTCTTCAACTCGAGCGTCGTTTTCAAAATTTAAATGATTTTTCAAAATACCTATTTTCAATTAGTGTTGCCCAAATGGGAAAATGTTAGAATATTTTTCTATTATGGGTTGGCACTAATTGATATTATTTTATGTTTTAATAAAATGGGTTGATTATCGATCCATATGGGAGATAGTATGAGGCTTCAAGTTGGTGGTCAATTTGTCTTAGGCCTCTTTCACCTTGTTAAGCCAATGTGGCGCCATTGTTAGTGTAGGCCTAACCTTGCAAGCTTGTGATGGGAGGGCTTGGCAAGGGTTGAGACATCACATTATATATAAGCTAGGTCCCCTCTCCTATCTATGATATCATCGTGAGCTTTAATCATTGAGAGCTGCATTAAGAATAGAAAACGAGAGAAAGGCCTAGCCCCTTGCAGATTCATCGGTAAACCTAATGGCTAACAAATGTACATTTTCTATCTTGCTAATTAAGGTGTTCTAAATTCATATATGGCCTTTAGTTTAATCTTACAAAGAGTACCATTTTTGCTTCGTCTTCATAAGTTTAATATACCAAGAGTGTGGAATAGAAACTAAAGAGCGAAAGCCCTAACAATAAACCCTAGCCAGATCCCTCTACACCAACAGCTCGACTGGGACTAGTACGGTCAACCCCCTCTGCACATAATGCTTCCACCAACTTCTCATTTTTCTTCAAAAACCCACGGTGTTGGGAAGGATCAGGTAGATTTGGGATCAATGTGTTGGAACCAAAGAACCATTGTGAAATTAGGTTTGAAACCAAAATGGTTAAAGAATTAATACCCAGTAAAAGTTTTGAAGATAACAAAAGGTTTAAATTAGAATGAACAAGTAAAAGACTCATGTAACTCGCTTATAAACTGTTTTGTTAATTCATATAACAACGAAACAAGGTGTTAACAATCTGTTAATTATACGTGCATCCATTTTCTTTGTCTTTTAAACTAAAGGAAACTAAGTATTCGTCCAATACTTTGTAAATTGATTTTCAAAGAATATTATATTGGATGGTCCAAATATTTCTTCACTTAGCTCATGTTCAAAGCATTCATCCAAAGTTCAAATTCAAATATGAAGAAACTGTTCTTCATTAAATGCTGAGAGGAACTCTGACAAAGTACACTACAAAAGAAGTCAACTGAGCCGCTAAGCTGACACCGCTAACAACTACAAAGAACAGCAAATAAGGAACTTTCTGCGCGCTCAGATAAGTCAGGACTCAGCTATCATATTTTTGGATATTCTTGATAATTAAAGTGACTTTTCAGAAGACTTTCAACACGATATCAGTTTATGCATTTAATACTGCTCAAAACGGTAATAAATGTTTCCATTGGACGAAGAAGCTTATGAAGATTGCTCCAAATGCTCTCACCTATAAATACAAATATCTTCAAAGAAGAAAGTATAAGTCAGCAATCTGTGTGATCAAGAGTGTAAAAGAATCAAGCTTTCATTCTTCTAAGTAGTCATACTCTTGTATAGAGTTCAAGTCTTGAGATTTATTTTTTATCCTCACCTGTAGTGAGTTAAAAACTCAAGCACCTTCTACATCTTCTTATATTCAACTTAGTTGTTTAAGCCTAAAGATGCTGGGTATAAAAGAATACTTGGATCTTAGAACCTGAAGAGGTTGAGAATACTTGTGTACCTGAAGAGGTGGACAATACTTGTAATCTTTGTAAAAGATTAGTGGAAAATCTTTCTGGTTGAAGGGACTGGTGATCAATCAATTTGAGACACTTATTTTAGCTTTGTATTAAGCTTTATTAGAAATTTATTGTGCCCAATATTAGTATTTTAGATGAGTTTAATGTTGTTGGGCTTCATTGGACTTTAATGCAAATTGTGAATAATTTTCAGATTTTGATGCATTTTGACCTTTCTTCCTTGGATAGGCCATAACTTGGGACTCGGTGATCCATTTGAGGTGATCTTGGTGTCTTTGGAAAGCTAAGACATGGATCTACAAGTTTCATGAAGAACTCAAGAGTTGAATCAAAATTCTAAGGGTCCAAAATATCCCTGCAATGCAGAGTGGGTTTGCTGTCCAAGAAATCTAGGCAGTGTGCACATATTGGACTACATAGTGAGCTATAGGCCTTCTCTTGGGCTAATACTTGGCCATTAGAAAGATGTGACCCATATCTCCAACTTCACTGTAGACCATTTAGTCAATAGATATCGTTTTAGGCATCATTATGAAGCTACAAGTTGGTTTGAATTTGGAAACATGTTCTGTCAACCTAACTTGAGGTAGGTGCAGTGTTTTTGGCATATCTGGAGTTCTAAAATTCCAAATGGCATAATTCCAATTGCAAAATTTCAAGGAGACAATTGGCTACAACTTTCATGAGACCTTGAAGCCAAAATGCACCATCTAGGTCATGAAAATCTAGCCAGAAGTCGGATAAGAGTTGTTGACTAAAAGCCACCAACCATACACCAACCCACCTACCATGCACCAACCCTCCAACCATGCATCAAGCTTCCATATTTGACAATTTCCATGTTTTTACAGCTTGTATTCAAATTATGTACATGTATAAATTAGCTTCTAGGATTAGTATAAATAGAGCCAATCTCTTTGTATTAGGATGATTCAATTTTAAGTAAGTTTGAAGAAAGTTTGAGTATTTGTGAGAGTTTTCCTTCTCTTCTTCTGCATTCTCTTTACAATTTCATTTTTGTTCTTTTATTTCTGAGTTCTTCCTTCCCATCCATGGAAGGCTAGGCTCTTATAATCAATCCAAGGGATTAGCCATCTTGATGTTTAATTTGGAGATCTTGTTTCGTTTGTTCATATTGCTTAATTGTTATTCAAGTTTCTCTTCTTCCTCTTTTGATTTTTATCTAGATTGAATTGCTTAATTTGATTTAGATGTTGATGTGATAATAGCTTTATTATCACGTGTTCAAAGAGGATCACAAAGAATAAACAATTTATTAAAGCTTTTTGATGGATTGTTTAGCTTAGTTAAATTCTGGATCTTAAGTTAATCTATGTATAGATGGTGCTTACTTGATCTAACTTGGTTAATTAAATCATAGATGATTATCTAGTAGAGGATTCTTGGATCATGTTGAGGCGTCTTGATGTGATCTAAGGCTAAGAACACGGTTAGCAATTAAGTGAATTCCTTGTGATCAATGATGAGTTAAACTCAAGATCGGTAAATTTCCTTGGATTGGTTGTTTCTTTAAATTTGTTAATTACTTTCCTTTAATTCAACTAGTGTATTATCTTTATAAATCATCAAAACCCCCCTTTTTATTTATCTTGATCTAATTAAATCTTTGTTTTATTGGATCCTTGAGAGACGATTCGGTTCATACTCTATACTACAAATTATTTTGTGAACCGGTAATTTTATTTGTTTGACGGATCTCGACAACCTCTTGTCAACTGGACATAGCTCTCGGTTTGTGAGAGTGAACAAGGATAAACATCTTGTGTAAGCTTCTCTTCCCTCCTCTTATGTTTTATTTATTCACTAACATATGGGGATTGCCATTGTTTTCTTAACAAAGGTTTTAAGTTAAAACTTAGAACTTTTTAACTGTGTTCAAAGTGAAATATTACAAATCCTTTTTTAGTGTCCAATTGGACTGAGAAGTTTTTATTCGTCTAATTCGTTTTATTGTTTCAACCGTTGTCTTAATTAATTTGCTAATTAATGAAAACTTTTCCAAAAAGGTTAAGAAACACAATTCAACCACGCTTCTTGTGTTTCACTTGTTTACTTCACAATGAGTTAACAAATAGAAAACCATTTCTCCATTTGAGCGATGCAAATGGTACGAGAGGGAGAGCGAAGCAAGAGACAGGGCCATGAATGGGTTTGGTTTCTTTTATTTTATTTGCAACTGCCTTTAAACATAAAGGAAATGCCACTAAACCATTTTCACTTTCAGCCATTCATAAAAATCTCACAAAAAAGTTTATTGACAATGACTTATTCTAACTTTTTTAGATACAAAACTCTTAATTAAACTTTTATATATAACCAAATTCTTTTAGTATTTCTTTTTCAATTGATAATATAGTCAATCTTTTAATCTTTCTTAACACATTGCTGATCTTAAATAAAATTTTGTTAATTTTAATTAAAAAAATTTCTTTCTCCTATAATAACACTTACTGAAATTAATAATATCATTCTAAAAGCAATTGTGCATTTGAAAAAGAATTAGGTCTATTTATACGGTTGAATTTGTCAATTGAAAAGTTATTTCATTTTTATAATTTTTTAAAAAAGAAAATTAGCTCTAAAAATAAATGTAAATCATATATGTTAGAGTAGTTATTCTATTTTAATATTAAGTCAATATTCTTTCAAACTATATTGTCTGACTTCAATTTTTTTTGCTAAATAGAAGTAATAAGCTAATAGCCTAATGGGAATGGTATTTGTGGAAAGTGACAAAAAAATAGGGCTTTATTGGGCACTTAATTAAGGAGGGAAGAGGATATGTGAGAATTTCATTAATTATATTGACTATTACATATTTTTTGTATACATTTTAAAAATAAGAGAAATAGTTGAGAATTAATAGATATGTGACGCTACTAGAAAACATTAAATTTCAGACAAAATTTTTGAATAGAATAACATTTGTCCGAAACTGATATCAATTTTTTGATAGATTCCAAACAATACACATGATGAATTAGAAAAATATAGTTCCGTCTAAAATCCGTCTGTATTTCGTCCCCAGTTTTCAGGCCATATTGGCGCCAAAACATTTAGAATAAAGTAGCAAAAAAAATTGGGATGAAATTGATTTTTAAATAATGTATTCCAGTTTCTATCTAAATTTCGTCTCAAATTTTAGACGCATTTCACACGGAAGTTAATTTAATATAAATATTAATTAAAAATAAATTATTCTGTCTGAAATCCATCTCAAATTTTAGAAGCATTTCACATGGAAGTTAATTTAATATAAATATTAATTTAAACAAATTATTCTATGAATTCATCTCAAATTCCAAATAGATTTCATACAGATGTGAATGTAATATAAATATGAACTAAATATAAATTATTCAGTGTGAAATCCATCTCAAATTTTAGATGCATTTCACACAGACGTCAATGAAATATAAATGTTAATGAAATATAAATTATTCCATCTCAAATTTCACACGCATTTCACATAACATATGCTCTCTATTTTGTTTTGAAACAATTCTTTTGAAGAGCTAATTAAGTCATGGTGCTTTGCAAGAGGTTCCCACACATGCAATGTGATTACTATTGCCTACTTATGTCTTCCTTGAAAGTAGGAAGGTTCATAAATATTATAGACAAATGTAGGGCATTGGCAATTTGGCATGTTTAGGAAAATAGTAAAACTTTCTCAAGTCATAACTTTTGACATGTTTATCCGATTTGGACGAATTTTATGTCTATTTTTATACAAATTTTCAAGATCTATCAAGCCAAATATTGTCAAAACCCTTATTTTGTGAGTTATGGGGATTTTTTATGAAAAATATTAGGTTTTTTTTCATTAAATAAAGGTTAAAGTTTTGTTTTGGCAATACCATTAGAGTCTCAAACTTTTGGGGGTTCAACTAACAACTTTTGTATGCTATTCTCATCATACAATTAATTGTTTATCTTTATATATGAGTAACTTATTATGCCATACCTTCACTTCTTGCTTTTAAGATGGTCATAAAAATTTGATGAAAGATTGAAAGGGTTTAAATGAATTTGCCTTATATAAGGGATTAATGCTACATTCTATCATTTTATGCCCTCTAAACCCTCAAAACCAGTAGATTTGAAAAGGTTAGAATTTTCATGATGACATTTTGGTAGTCACAAAAAGGTCACCTTTTAGTAGCACTCTCAATTATTTATTTATACTTTTCACTAATTACTTTAAGCTAAAATTTTAGATTATTTTTAATTAAACAAAATTTAGTCACTTCAAACATAAATAATTACATATTATGTATTTATTCAAATTCAATTGAATCCAATATAAAAAATTGTAATTAATAGTTATTAGTAAAAATTATAAATAAAACAATAAGTATCAATAATTCCACCCTAAAATTATAAAAAATATATATATAGTTTTTTTTATAGTATCAAACTACGTCGTTTTGGAATTTATTATAATTTTTATTTTATTATAAACTTTAAAATTGAAATTAAAATTTATTTTTATTCAAATTTATAATGAAACATGGTTATATATATATATAATTAAATTTTATTTTTAATTTTTTTCTAAGACCCAAAACTTTGTCGTTTCTATCACCAGCTCCATTCCCTAGCGAAGGCCAAAGCTCCATTCCCAAATCTTCCTAATCGAGCATTGAAGCTTCCATCAACTCCGAATACTTGCAGGGGTGAGTTTGTAGTCATACTCGCGGTAGAAGCTACAGCGCAGGGTCCTCTCTATCTTACTCAACGCAAGCCATTTGAGTTTGACGCCGCAGAGGAACATTGTGCGCAGCCTCTTCCCTTCGAAGGTAATACATATTTTTTTTGCTGTTTTGTTACTTACTTACAATTGTCAGCATCGTAAAGGGGTTTTCTCTGCTATGTTGTTAAGATTCACATTTGAATTCAACAATCTCTGGTTTCAATCTTCAAAAATTTATTATTATTCATCTTTAAGTCATGCAAGATTTATAGGAATTTCGTAAAAGTTTGAAACTTGGAATTGACTGAACACCTTTGTTTTATTTGTTTCACGTGCAATTGGGGGAAAAGGGTTCATTACGTTGTTTTGTGGGAAATTTTGTTCACAACACCTTAACCACTAAGCCGTGAGCCGTTGCAATTGTTGGTGAATGGTAAGTGCTGAAGTGTTTCAAGTCAAGAACTTCTGTTTAGTATTCTTGAATTTCCACGCAACCTATGTATCTAACACTAGAGTTTTATCAGCATTTTTGTGCATGCAGTAGGATTTTGTTTTTGTTACAGTGCATGTAGTATTTAATTTCTTGTTGGTTGTCTTGTACTTTCTTCATTCTCCTCTACTGCCTAACAAATTGGTTAAGGAATCATGAGGCCTATTATCATATTATGGAAATTACCCAGAAATTTAGGTGGGAAGGGAATGCTTATCATTCAAATATTGAAAAATTTATGTTTGGTACATGGTGGGAACTTCCCACCTTATAGGACTTATTAGATTTGGGTTTGAAGGATTTGAAGGTGCCTATTCCTATCATCCTTGTAGTAGGGTTGTTATTTAGTTCCGGTATGCATGTGTTATTGGCTAGTAAGTGTTGTTGCTTTAGTGTTGTATTATCTAGTTCAAGAGTCGTATTTTAATTGACTATTGAAAATAGTACACTTGGATCCCGGCATATATATAATCATATACCTTCTTGATTTGTGTTTATAGGCTAATTTATGGTCCTTGATTTGTTGATATTCTGATCATTAAGTTGCTGGAAACCCAAATGTTGTGGCTGAGTGTGTGGAAGCGTTATTGCAGGCACTTAAGCATGGTTAAAAGTAGCCTAGGGGAGACAAGAGAGAGAAACACCTGCTCTTCATACTGAAGAAACTCCAATAGATGTGTGGGAATAGAGTAGTAAGTTAGCCACTAGTGGTGGCTTTGAACCCACTTGTTCCTGTTGCAAGTAAAGTCATTTATGTTCTCTAATTTGCTCTCATTTCCTTCCTTCCGTCCTTTGTGCCCTTGTATTGTATCTTTTTACCTCTTGGTTGGGTTTGGGGCATTTGGGATTTGGATCTCTTAGTAAATGTCAACATTGTAATCATGTAGTTCTTGACTGAAATTTAAAGTTCTTGCTAGAATTATATATGTTCTAAATTTGAAAGAGTACTTGTTTTGTAGGCTAGATTTAATATACATCTTCATCGCTAATCTTAAGTAATCTATTCATACTTCTAATTAATTGATGGCACATCCCCCACTTTATAATATAGTCTAACCATTAAGAAAATTATGCTTTAAGCCAAAGAGATAGTGCTTAAACAAATATTCAAACATCTCTGTCCATTAGATGACCTAGCTAGTAGCCCACTAGCCTACATCACCAACTGCATGAACGATGTTTCTCATATTGGACAAACCTCTAGCAATTTTGATAATGAATAATGAATTTTGAATTTTCATCTACTGTTTTAAATTATTCTAAAGCTTAGCTGTAATTTTCATTGTAAACGAGGTAGAATTAAGAACATATATTATATTGGGTAGTGACATCTTTATCATAATTAACATCAATATTCTAAAGGAGCTTAAATGATAATGCTTTTATTTGAGTTGAGGTTTATAATTTTATATCAATATTTATCAAATGAGTGTTTCATCCATTTGGTATACATGGTTCTAATTTATGGTTCTAATTACTTGTCCTACATTTAGCATTATGATTCTCCCTTTCACTAGGCAAGTTCCAAGTTGAGGCAAAGTTCCTGTTTCAGGAGAAACCACAAATAACCAATTGTGAACTAGGTATTTGTGTTACTTTGACTCAGCATGCAACATATATACATACATTGGCTTTGCAGTCAAACCTTCCAACTTGGTCTTTTATTTGAGAAAGAGAATATCGGTTCTAATTCAAAGTATTAACAATGACAACCAAGAAATTTATTTTTGAGAAAGTAAAATGCTCATGCTAGTAGGGAGCAGTATATATGTGTTCATTAGCATGTGGAAAAATGTATATCATTATGTATGTGTGTGTTTGTTAGCATGTGAAAAAATATTTATGATGATGTAAATGATCAAATGCATGGCAATGTATTTTCTTACTTGATACAGAATATGGAAATTCTAGAACATCGAAAATGTATAATAGACTTCTTCCAAGCTAGGGGGTTTAAGAACGGATTTTGTAGAAGGGGTTTGGGATTTTGTTAATCATGTAATGGGACAACCTCAATTTGCTCTTAACGGTGGTAAACTTAGATGTCCTTGTGTAAAGCATGGAAATAAAGCTTTCTTAACTCCAGATGAGGTTATGGTTGATTTGTATAAATATGGTTTCAAGCCAAGACATTGGTGTCGGGATTCAATGGAGAAAGTTCTCTTAGTTTAAATAATTTGAATGCAAATATAGTGAATTTAGAAGTCATAAGTAGTCATCCTTTACATGATAAGACAAAGAAATCCATATGAATCTATGATTTTTTATGCTGCTAGGCTAGAGAAGCAAAACAATTTTATGATATGTTGCACTCTGCACAACAGTCGCTATGGGAGGGATGTGTTAATCATTCAAAGTTATCTATGGCAGTTAGAATGTTAACTATTAAATCTGAAGGGAATTTGTCGCAACAAAGCTTTGATGATTTAATTCAAGCTATGAAGGAAGCTATGCCTTAGGATAACTTACTAGTCCCTAATTTTTACAGAGCAAAGAAGTTGGTCTCTAAACTTGGGTTAGGGAGTAAACAAATAGATTGTTGTGTTAATGGTTGTATGTTATACTATAATCATGACAGTAGAGAACTAGAATACAAGTTTTGCCATGTTGCTTATACATGGAAAGTAAAAAGGGAAAGAAGGTTCCTTTGAAGCGAATGCATTATCTACCACTCATGCCTAGGTTAAAAAGATTATATGCTTCCATGAATTCTGCACCTTATATTGATGGCACTACGAGCACCGATAAGTTGATGGTGTCCTCAAACACCCATCTGATGCAGAAGCGTGGAAGCATTTTGATTAGACACTTCCACATTTCGCTTCTGAACCACGCAATGTTAGACTTCGATTGTGTGTCGATGGATTCACTCCTTTTGGTCAATCTGGTTCGCAATATTCATGTTGGCCAATAATTGTCACTCTGTACAACCTTCCTCCATGGATGTGTATGATAACTCCTTACATGTTCTTAACCATGATCATTCCAGGTCTTTGTAATCCCAATAGTATGATAGATGTGTATTTACAACCCTTGATTGATGAGTTAAAGCTCTTGTGGGAATATGGTGCATTGACTTATGATATTTCCACCAGACAAAATTTTATTATGAGAGCTGCATTATTGTTGACAATTAATGATTTTCCTTCCTATGGAATGTTGTCAGGATGGATGACAACTGGGAAATCGGCATGCCCATATTGCATGGAACGTTCAAAGGCACTCCAACTAAGGCATGGGGGGAAGACATCATGGTTTGATTACCATAGACAGTTCTTGCCAAATTATCACATGTTCTGAATTGTGTACATGTTTAGAAGAAATAAGGATGCATTTTACAAGAATAGGTTTGAGAGATCAGAACCACCTCCTAGATTGACTGGGGAGCAAATGTGGCATAGAGTTTGTATAAATCCCAAGATAAGCGACTTATTTCCAATTCAAATTCCAAGGTATGGGTCTGACCATAATTGGACAAAATGAAGTATATTTTGGGATTTGCCTTATTGGAGCACTAATTTAATTTGTCATAACCTTGATGTCATAGATATTGAGAAGAATGTATTTGATAATGTGTTTAACATTGTTATGGACATCAAAGGCAAGACCAAAGATAATGTAAAGGCTAGAAAGGACTTTAGAGAGTATTGCTAGCGCAGGGATCTAGAATTGCAGGAATAAAATAATAGAAGAGTCATAAAGCCTAAGGAAAACAACACATTCACAATGGAACAAAAAAGAGCAAAATGTGAATGGATAAAAGGTTTACAGATACCATATGGGTATACATCAAATTTGGCCAAATGTGTGGACATGAGAGAGGGAAATTTGCATGGAATGAAAAGTCATGATTGTCACGTGTTTATGGAGCGTTTGCTTCCAATTGCATTTAGTTCATTACTAGAGCAAATATTGAAGCCTTTAACTAAGCTTAGTTAGTTCTTGAGAGATTTATGCTCAACATTAGTGCGGGTAGATGACCTACTTAGACTTGAACAAAACACTCTAATTGTGTTATGTAAATTAGAATGCATTTTCCCTCTTGATTTTTTGACAAAATGGAACATTTACCTATTCACTTGTCATATGAAGCATTGGTAGGTGGTCTAGTGCAATACCGATGGATGTATCTGTTTAAGAGGTATTGTTTAGTTACATATGTAACTTATTCCTTTTAAAATTTAGTTATTTGTTAAATTTAGTCACATGTAACTATTCTTGCCTCATGATAGGTTCCTCCATCACATTAAGAAGGTTAAGAACAAAGCTCGTGTTAAAGGATCTATAATTAAGTCTTACCTTATTGAGGAGATCTCTCACTTTTGTACATTCTATTTTGAGCCACATGTACACTCTCGTCAAACTAGAGTTGGAAGAAAAGATGATGGGGGTGAAGATGATTTGATCCAACCAACCTTGTCCATTTTTAATCTGCCTAATCGTCCTGCTGACCAATGCAAAACTCGTTTTTTAAAGGAAAGAGAATTTAATGCTACCATAAATCACATATTAATCAATTGCGACAAGATTCATCCATATATTGAGTGAGTTTTTTTAAAATAGTGAAATTGGCAATATGACTTTATTCAATTAAAAGCTTTAATTTTATGAAATTCATGTAACAAATAAGATCTTTGAGGGGACATTGCGTATGGTGCATCCTGGTCTAAATGATGAACATGTTGATAAGTTTATTTAAGAGAATTTTGTCATGGTTAAAAGATTATGTAAGTCTATAAGCTGAAATCTATTGCCATAGGCACTGAAATTTAAAATATTGCTATTAACACCCCTATTGTTTAATGATGTTATATAGGTCAACAATTATGCAAATAATGTGTTAGATCCCAATATACGCAGCTTGGCAGAGGGTCCTTTAAGAATTGTAAAAACTTTGCCTATTTATTTTGTAAATGGCTTCAAGTTTCACACAAAAGCACACTTTGTTGGGAAGTTCACCATGAATTTTCGCGTATGTGTTAAAGGAATAGGCTTTGGAGAATATGAAAATGACTTTTATGGCTGATTCGAGCTATCAAACTCAATCAAATCAGAATTAATCCTACACTAGCTTGTAGTATAAGGAATAACCCAAATTGTCTCTCAAAGGACCAGAGATGTAAGATTAATCAGATCAATGTGAATTGGAGGTGTTTTTATGTGTGAAAATGTACTTAAACAATGAAAAATTAGCTTAGACAATGATCAATCCAACAAATCCATTAGATAATTTGGTTAACCTATCATCACCCACTAAATGTGCATGAACTTCCATTGATTTGTTGATTTGGATCTTACCGAGATCTCTGCATTAAATCCACAATTCTATACTAGATTATCATCTAGAATTCGATTAGTAAAACATATGCACAATTTCATGATCACAAAATTCAAGCCAACAATGTTAATCTAATCACCAGAATTATAATCAACAAATGCAAACAAACCTGCAAGCATTAATTCTCTAATCCTTTTGTGACAAAATCATGATTGATCAGCTAAAATTCGATCAAAATTCTCAATTAGAATATAGATCCAATCGAATCTCATCACAACAGAAATTTCTAATCATGAAGATCAAATTGAGAAACAAGAGAAGAAGAGAAATTCAACCAATAGAACATTCAAATTCGAAATTACAAAGCAAAGCCTCAAGATCAAACTGAATTCTCTTCTGAATTCGAGGATTGATTAAGCACAATTAGCCTTCCATGACTGCAGTTCCAAGGAAGCTTGTGGAGAAAGAGACAAAAGGGACGGAAAGAGAGAAATTCAAAAGCTACAAAATGAAGGAAAGTGAAGATTCAATTTTCATGTTCTGTCTTCCCCTTTATACAGAAGATCAAAACTATAACTTACAAGAATGCCACAAGATTAGGAATAATCTAGAACCTCTAAGCTTCTAAAGTAAACAAGTGAAACACAAGAAAGGGGTTGAATTGTGTTTCTTAACCTTTTTGAAAAACTTTTTCACAGGAAGCGAAAAGCAATGGACGCAGAAAGCTTTTGAGTCCAATTGGACGCTAATGCAAATTTGAGATAAACAATTTTAAACGAAGTGAAAAAAATTCTAAAGTTTAACTCAATTCTTTAGTTAGGAAAACAATGGCACTCCCCAGAAGTTAGTGAATAAGTAAAACATAAGATGAGGAAAGAAGCGCTTACACCAGATGTTTATCCTGGTTCACTCCCACAAACCGAGAGCTACTCCAGTCCCTTCAACCAGAAGGATTATCTACTAATCTTGTACAAAGATTACAAGTATTGTCCATCTCTTCAGGTATACAAGTATTCTCAACCTTTTCAGGTTCTACTATTCAAGTATTCTTTTATACACAGCCTCTTTAGGCTTAAACACCAATATGAATAAAAAAAAGGTATAGAAGAGCTTGAGTTTTTAACTCACTACAGGTGAGGATTGAAAATGAATCTCAAGACTTAATCTCTTTACAAGAGTTTGAATACAAAGAAGAATGAAAGCTTTAATCCTTTTTACTTTTGATTTTCTCAGAAAGTTATCACTATTTCTCTTCATCGAAGACAATTGTATTTATAGGTGAGAGCAAATTGAGCAGTCTTCATAAGCTTCTTCGTCCAACGGAAACATTTATTACCGTTCTGAGTGGTATTAAATGCCTAAGATGAAAACGTGTAGAGCTTATTCTAAAAAGACACTTTGATTATCAGGAATGTCCAAGAATATGATAGCTTACACTTGACTTGTCTAAGCGCGCAGAAAGTTCCTTATTCGCAGGTATTTGTAGTTGTTAGCAATGTCAGCCCAGCTAAGTGGCTCAGTTGACTTCTTTTTGAAGTGTGCGCTGTCAAAGTTCTTCTCAACATTTAATGAAGAACAGTTTCTTCATATTTGAAATTTGGCATTGGACAAATACTTTGAAACCTGAGCTTAGTAAGAAAAACATTGGATGGTCTAAATATAATGAAACTTTGTGAAACAGTTCAAAAGGTATTGGACACATACGTAGTTTCCTTTAGCTCAGAAGAGAGTGGACGCACATATAAATAACTGTTTGTTAACACTTTTTTCTTGAAATAGTAACAAAACAAGTTACAAGAGTCTTTTACTTATTCAATCTAAATTGAAACTTTTGTTATCTTCAAAACTTTATGGGATAATGATTATTTAATCAGTATGGTTCCAAACTTAATTTCATAAGGTTCTTTGGTTCCAACAATCTCCCCCTTTTTTATGATGACAAAACATTTTAAATTTTGATTGAATACTTAACTTTTTACACGAGAGAACACTCCCCCTAAGAACGTGCATAAAAACAGAATGGTCGCACAAAGGATACAACAGGATTTAGCTAGGAATGAGTAAGTGTGCTAACACAACACTTAGTTTTGAGCAAAAGTTGATTTTGAGTAAAATACTTAAAGGATGGGAAAATGCTAATGTTAGAACAGAGTAAGCACATCCTTTACCAACAGCATTAGAGTAAGAATATGATCAGTTTAGATATCAGATAATGCATCAGAATAAGTATGATCAATTGAAACAGCTCATAGTAAACAAATTTAGACAACATACAGAAAATTCACAGATATGCTTATATTATTTTATCAATAGTATAAACAGAATCAATCAAGAATTTTTTTCCCAATTTTCTCCCCCTTTGTCATCAGACAAAAAGTGAGAGAAAAACATCATTGTCAAATAAGAATAAAGAAAAATTTTAAAAGAAAATTTTGAAAGTAATACAAAAACTAAGAAGGAGGAGGAGGAGGCCCTTGCTGAAAAAGAGATTTGAGGAGGTCTTCAACTCTCTTGAACAGATGATCCATTTTATTGGTTACGTAGGCCTGAACTTCAGGGGGCACTTGAGATTGTGGGTCAACAGTGGGAGGGTGGTCAGCAGAGGTCTCTCTAACAATTAACTCAGTGGAAGGCGCAGGAGGAGCAACCGAAATAGGAGCAACAATACAGACTGTGGATGCTGGCTCTTCTGCTGCCATAACCACTTCAACTGATTCAACTTCATCGTCTGACAAAGGAAGGTCAACATTCCAAGGGAGATGATCTCCTTGATATCCAAACATTTGATCCCAGGGATAAGGTTTTCCTAAGTTATCAGAAGGAGGTCCGGAGACATAGCTCTGAGAAGAAAAGATTGTGGACGCAGGCGTTCTCAGTGGTAAGCCAAGGATATCGTGCACCATGTAGATTGGACGAAAACACTGAAAGCTCTGGCTTGGCACCGTCACGGTATCTTCCTTCTCTTCATTGCTTAGTCCTGATGAAGAAGCATATTGTTCACAATCCCAGATATGCTTTTCCTAGAAGGTCTTGGCATCGTTCTCCTCTGCCTCTCATTTCTCTGAGATTTTCCATAAGAATCCTAAGTCTACCTTAGGTGATTTTTGAATACTGAAGGTAGGTTTGAAGTAGAACGGTGTTGGCAGCGTGGCTTGACTTCTTTACTTCTTCAAATCGTTGTTCTTGTTCAAGTCCACCATTGGTAGTCTTGGACAAACTCGATTAGGCTGAATCTTGATGGTGGTGGCGGAAGAGATGATCAGAGAAGGGGGTACAAATCTCAGATTCTTCAGAAAGAGACTCCCTTTGATGACACTGACAAAGATAGTGTCATATGGACTTGCAAACTGATCCATTTCTTCCAAAGTGACTGGTTTGAAAGTTAGTTGACTGGGGAAGATATGGATTCTTATGGAGAAGCCATCACAACATCAGGATCTTCTTGCTGTGAGTGAGAGAGAAGAGTCCTTAGATTCCCATTGAGGGATTATGTGGGGGGTAACACCCACAGAGAAGAAGTTTGGGATAGGAATGGTTGAGGTGAAATGTTTTGAAGGTGAAGAGGGTTTGTATGATATGGCTTGTGTTTGGGAGAAGGGTTCAATGTGTGATGAAGAGAAAGGTAAGTGAGAATAAGGTGAAGAGATTTGAGGTTCCGGTTGAGATGAGGGTAAAGGTGGTGAGGGGAGGGGAGCAGGAGTGGGTTCCTCAGGAGTGGACGCAGCTTGGGTAACAAGTTTTCTTTTGATAGGTAGCTTCGTCCGAGTTCCCTTTGGAATTGTTACTTTGGACACAACCTTCATCCTTTTCGCGATGGGTTGGTCATCGTCAGAGTCATCGTCCATTATCAGTCTTCTTTTTGGAACGGCTTGGATGGACGGTGATTTCTGCTTTGGACTCTCAGCCTTTGCAGCTTTTAAAGGCTCTTTTTGCTCAAGAAAATCTTGGACGCTTTTTAGCTTCATTCTCAGCAGATTGCTTCGTCCAAAGACTTGTTGCTCTTGGATCCGTCCAAGGATCTTCTTTTTCTCTTCTATGTCTTTAGTCTCATGGGGACTAAGGATACCTTGATCTCTGAAGATCTTGGTTAGGAGGACACCATAAGAGATGGTGGTCTTCTTCCCTTTTCCTTGGACACTTCCCTTGAAATTTTTAAACAACAGGGAAGGGAGATTGATCTATTGACAAAGCATCAGATGTCATAGGCAGATGGCATGGACTATAGAAACTGAGTCTTTGGACCCTGCCTTGTGAAGTATAGCTGATCAATCAATTTGAGACACTTATGTTAGCTTTGTATTAGGCATTATTAGATGTTTATTGTGCCCAATATAAGTATTTTAGATGAGTTTAATGTTGTTGGGCTTCATTGGGTTTTAATGTAAATATTGTTTAATTTTCGGATTTTGATGCATTTTGACCTTTCTTCCTTGGTTAGGCCATAACTTGGGACTCGGTGATCCAATTGAGGTGATCTTGGTGTCTTTGGAAAGCTAAGACAAGGATCTACAAGTTTCATGAGAACACAAGAGCTGGATCGGACTTCTAAGGGCCAAAAATAGCCTTGCAATATAGAGTGAGTTTGCTGTCACGGAACCATCTGGGTAGTATGCACATATTGGACTATATAGTGGGTTATAGGCATCCTCTTGGGCTGAAACTTGGTCATTTGAAAGATAAGACCCATATCTCCAACTTCACTGAAGACCATTTTGTCAATAGATGTCGTTTTAGGCATGATAATGAAGCTACAAGTTGGTTTGAATTTGGAAACACGTTCTTCCAACCTAACTTGAGGTAGGTGCAGTGTTTTTGGCATTTCTGGAGTTCTAAAAGTCCAAATGACATGATTCAAATTGCAGATTTTCAAGGAGACAACTGGCTACAACTTTGATGAAGACATCTAAGCCAAAATGCACCGTTTAGGTGATGAATTTGAAGCCAGAATTCGGATAAGAGTTGTTGACTAAAAGCCACCAACCATACACCAACCCACCTACCATGCACCAACCCACCAACCATGCATCTAGCTTCCATTTTTGACAATTTTTATATTCTTATAGCTTGTATTCAGATTATGTATATGTACAAATTGGCTTCTAGGATTAGTATAAATAGACCCAACCTCTTTGTATTAGAGGAGATTCAATTTGAAGTAAGTTAGAATTCAATTTTGTAGTAAGTTTGAGTATTTGTTAGTTTTTTTTTCTCTTCTTCTCCCTTCTCTTTAGAATTTCATTTTTGTTCTTTATTTTCTGTGTTCTTCCTTCCCATCCATGGAAGGCTAGGCTCTTATAATCAATCCAAGGGATTAACCGTCTTGATGTTTAATTTGGAGATCTTGTTTTGCTTGTTCATATTGCTTAATTGTTATTCAAGTTTCTCTTATTCCTCTTTTGATTTCTATCTAGATTGAATTGCTTAATTTGATTTAGATGTTAATGTGATAATAGCTTTATTGTCATGTATTCAAAGAGGATCACAAAGAATAAACAATTTATTAAAGCTTTTTGATGGATTGTTTGGCTTGGTTAAATTCTGGATCTTAAATTAATCTATGTATGGATGGTGCTTACTTTATCTAACCTTGGTTAATTAAATTCTAGATGCTTATCTAGTAGAGGATTCTTGGATTATGTTGAGGCTTCTTGATGTGATCTAAGGCCAAGAACATGGTTAGCGATTAAGTGAATTCCTTGTGATCAATGATGGATTAAACTTAAGATTAGTAAATTTCCTTGGATTGGTTGTTTCTTTAGATTTGTTTTCAACTTTGAGTCTTGTATATTTATCAATATTGTTAATCAACAACAAAACCCCTATTTTAATTATCTTGATCTGATTAAATATTTGTTCTTTTTGGATCCTTGAGACGATTCGGTTCATGCTCTATACTACAAATTATTTTGTGAACCTAATTTTATTTATTTGACGGGTTTCGACAACCTCTTGTCAAATTTGGCGCTGTCTTAGGGATCCAAAGGCAACTTTTTGATCATTTCATCTAACTCTAACAATTGTGTTTGTTTTGTTTTTGAAGCATTTTCAAGTGGAATTCTAGTGAAATTGGGTAAAGGGCATCCCTGTCAGGGATTTTGGTTTGGTAACATATCTCTGATTGATCTGAATTTTGGTAGGATAATGAAAATTGTTATTTTGAGAAAGACTCACTTTGTTTACAGTGAGGTCACCCTGTGTTGCCAAATTCCATCGTTTAGACCACTTTTTCAATTTTTAAGATTTTTTATTATTCGTTAGATAGAATTTTTGTGTAGATTTCACTCTGTGGTAGTCCCATAATTTTTAAAAATCTGTAGATATGTTTTTCTGTAATTATTTTGTGTGTATATTTAGACATGTTTTTGTGATTTTGTGTTTTGTGTTTGATCTCTAACTGATGGAGCATAAACTTGATGGTGGCTTATACGGTGGGGCGGGGCGGTGGAACAACATCACTTACCTGTGCAAGAACCTGCAAGATTTTGTAGTATATGTTGTAGTTCTTATTATCCCACATATGCTTGCACCACACTACAATATGATGGTTCAGTATTTCATGACCATTCTCGTTGATGCAACAGTGTATTTCTTGGTGAACCACAATACCCACACTTTGGATATGATCCTTATTCTACCACATATAACCATGATTGGGAGATCATCCTTGGTTCGAACCTTATGTTGAAC
The DNA here is from genome assembly GCA_023212625.1 of Styphnolobium japonicum. Taxonomy (NCBI): domain Eukaryota; kingdom Viridiplantae; phylum Streptophyta; class Magnoliopsida; order Fabales; family Fabaceae; genus Styphnolobium; species Styphnolobium japonicum. The sequence goes on along the minus strand of JALBWW010000002.1, from coordinate 31,334,465 downwards.
CAATCGATCTATACCAAAGAACCTATCTTTGCCAAATAAAGAAGAAGCCCCAATAAGCATGGAATCGAGCCTACACTAGAGGATTTGGTGAAACAATTTGCTCGAGAACAACATCCAATTCAGAGAATGTAAGTTATAGTACAAAACGTGAAGACCTGCAAGTTGGTCAACTTACATCTTCATTGAGTCGGGTTGAGCATGCAAATGTGATGCAGAATCTGATTACGCAAAAACATGAGATCATTGATGAGAAAAAACCAATTGATGATTTGTGTGATGAATTTGCTAGTTTACCGATTTTGATGACTTCATTTGTTATCTTGGTTGTGATGGTGATATGTTGTGTAATGCATGTGCCGAGATTGCTGCCTTTTTGAGACATGATGAATCTTTTTCAGATTATGCAGCAACTCAATCTGCAGAAGTAGTGAAGCCACCAAAATTTGAGTCCATTGTGGCTAAACACCTCCTTACTGATGCGGAGGAGAGGTTGCTACCCATTTTGAGGGAGAATCTAAGAGCATGCACACTTGCAGACATTCCTAGCGTTAGCCCTTCCATATGCATGCATAGGATTTTACTTGAAGATGAAGTTAAGCCAATAAAGCAGCCCCCGAGGAGACTAAACTCTCTGATTCTGGATGTGGTGATCCATTACACTGGCTATGGTGTGGCTGCTGGAACGTTAATTCTTCTGCTATCCATAGGGAGTTTTCTTTCCACACTTTTATTTCATTTTTCTAGTTGTTGTTTTCTTTTGTTTTTTGTTTTGCTATTGTTTTTAATTTTGTTTGCTTTTATTTGGTCTACAATTTACTCTTTAACATTGTTGTTGTTTTCTGTTTGTTTGTGTTGTCTATTTCTATTTCTGCTTCTGTTTTGTTGAAATGCTTATGTTTGTCTTTTATTATTATTATTATTATTTTTTTGTTTTGTCTGCTATTTTTTTTATTTTCTGTTTTCTATATAAATCTTTGTTAAAAAAAAAAAGCCACGTTTAAGGTCAATGGCCAGAAATTGAATCATTATTGGGGAGGACCCATGGATCGCAAAATCTTCAATCATGCTGGCTAAAGACATTAAAAGTAGCGCTTTTTGGGCGGCATCCCAAGTTTTCTAACTCTTTCCTCTTTCTAACTTTGACTTATTTGTTATCACAGGAATCGAGACAGAAAAAACGGTGCCAAGTGAGAAAATCTATCAAAGTTTGATTTTTCTGTCTTTATTTTGTTTGTTTTTCTTTGATAGATGATTTTTCACCGGTTAAATGGCGGATAACGGTACTCCGTGAAAATATTTTTCGGTCTCTTCAATTACCCACAAACACTGAAATCTGTATATAATTTTACTCATTTTTTTTCTCTTTCTTCATTCTTTCGAAATGGATAATCAGCTTGTTAATCTCCGCAAGCAATTCCCTTCTCTCCCTCAAAATGCTTTAACTAACATTTATTGTGCAAGGTTTGAGAGATTAAGGATGCTTATGCACAAAGGCATCCCTGCGGATATCCGGTGGTTAATCGAAGCAAAGGTCCGACTCAGAGGTGAATTTTCTGACGCTCTTGTTTCATATATGCCAGGGCTAGGTAAAAGTTTATATGCCAAGAAAAGAAGAGCAAAAAGGTTACGAGTCTGCTATAAATGTGCAAGATGGACCTGTAACACAAAATGCAAATCAATTGGAATGACGTCTATAAACCGAGATGATAAAATTAACTTCATTAAAGATGACATGAGTAAAGAGTCTTTAGATAACATTTTATTGACTCTTGAGACGCATCCTAGTGGAGATGTGCAAAGGGCACTTCTCGATTTATGGCTAATATTCCAAGATGAACATGAGCGTTATAGTCTCGGGAATCTGACTCAAAAAGACCCTGTTTGCCAATTTTTAAGAAAATTGGATGGGAAGCCGAACATCGGCCCATAGAGAGCTTCAAGACGTTACTGGACGTAAAATCAGAGGAAAATGTGAGCCACAATCACACCTCCTGTAAGTATTTTTTTTTTCCTTTTTTCTTCTTGTTTATTAAAAAAAATTTAAAAAAAAAATTTAAAAAAAAAAAAAATTAGCCGTATTTTTTGAAATATGTGTTGCATTTTTTCAAACTTCTTCTGACACATATAGATTAGCCTTTTATCTTTGTCATATAGCTATTATCATTTCTGTGCTTATTTTTCAAACTTATCTGACACGCGGTTCTACCCCTCCTTTATAGGTGCAATTATTACATTTGAGTTTTGATTCTTTAAATAATGCACTTTGCTCTCTTCAGATCATTGATAAGGTGAGAGTACAAAAAAAAAAGAGAAAATGGAAGTCACTTCAGTTCGTCGGATCAAGAGTGTTTGTGTCTTTTGTGGATCTAATCCCTGGGAAAGATAAAGAGTTTGTAAATATTGCACACCATCTTGGTCGAGTGCTAGGCGAGAGAGAAATCCATTTAGTTTATGGAGGAGGTAGTCTTGGGTTAATGGGTTGTGTAGCATTCGCGGCACATTTAGGAGGTGGCAAAGTCCTTGGTGTCATTCCTAGTCCTTTATCTACGGCAAAGAAGCCCATTGGAAAAACATTAGGGGATGAAGTAATGGTATTTTGCATGCACCAACGCATGAACTTTATGATAGCAAATGCCGATGCCTTTATTGCCCTACACAGTGGTTTTGGAACTTTGGAAGAGCTCTTCCAAATTACATCTTAGTCACTGTGAGAACTTTCATCAAAAACCCATAGGTATATTAAATGTTAATGGTTTTTATGGCCAGTTTGTTTTGTTTCTTGATCATGTCAGTAGAAAAAGGTTCATCTCACAAGCAACACGTCAAAGTCTTGTAACCGCGCTCCTAAACAATTGCTCGATCAACTAAATGAATTTGTACCACAACGTGATCCAAGAATGCTCACGGAATTGGGAATAAGCGAAGCAGATAAAAAAGCCAAAACTTGATTTGAATTTGTCTCGTGAATTTTTGTTTTCTCTTACGGTTTTAGTTTTTGTAATTTTTCTTATTTCGTGCTCGATTTGGAATTTTATGGTAAGACCTTCTACACTCTACCTATCTTTATTTTGACATTGGGGACAATGTCTTTAATTAGTTGGGGGGAGGGATAGTTGACATTACCATGTACATAGTTTAGTAAAAAAAACAAAAACAAAAAACAAAAAAAAACCTAACAAGCTAATCTTTATTGTTACTAACTTATTAGATGTATGATGGCAGAGTAAGGAGTAGTTTTGCTCTTGAGACGCATCTTAACTTGCATTTCATAGTATGTCTTAAATTATTTTGTTCTTGCATATTAAAAAAAATTAAAAAAAAATTTAATTTTGATCTTTTCAATTGATTTTGATACAAGCATGTGCTGAATCTGAGCTTAATTGATGATAAAAGTATGCAAAACAGTTTATAGTTGAATCATTTTCATGATATACATGTGTATATGATTGTGGATATTAGGAAGACGGCATGGTTGAATTGAGTGAATGTTTCATACCTTTGTGAGTTTTGGGCTTTTCCAAGTTTGATACTTACACTTAGATATTTTCTTTCATGAGTGATGTCAATTATGAATTTATTTTCTAGAACTTGCATTGAATCGATTTGAGATTACATTGAGTCTCAGATGTTGCATGAAAATGACAGAGGCATTTTTCTTGACTTAGCTGCTTTGGCCAAATAAACCTACCTTGCATTTATCCAAATATTAACTCCCTCTGAGCCTATTTGCCTATTCTTTGTTCTTAGCTCATTACAAGCTTTGAGTGAAAAACCATGTTTTACCTTACCTTAGAGAATGGGAGAGCATTGATTTTCTTATTGGAGGAGTTCTTTTGCTTGCAATGATTTAAGTGTGGGGGAATTGGTGTGCTGATACGAAATGCTTGGTACAAAAAAAAAACAAAAAAAAAACAAAAAAAGAAAACAAAAGAAAAAAAAACAAAAAAAAGAGAAAAAAGAAAGAAAAATAAAAGAATAGAAAAAGGAAGGAATGTGTGAAGAGAATGAGCATTTTATGGTTTTGGGTAAAAATTTTATTCTTTCTACTTGAGTTACTCCTCAATGCTCTTTTATTCTCTTTGGTTTTAACCTGCTATTATCCATATTGTTTCCTTCCTTCACCTTATAAGTTCCATTACAACCTTTTTGAAAAACCTCTTGATTTTTGCAATTTATTTGATCTAAGTAGTAGAGAATTGATATATATACAAGCCTATGGTAAAATACTTTCATAATTTGACTGAGTTGAGCGTAAACAGTTAACCTAAACACCTTGTGTGATTTGAGTGTCACTTGTGAAGAATTTTACTCAATTTGAACATGCCTATCTCTGATTGAAGCATGATTATGCTATACTTTATTCTCAATTGGTTTGATTCAACTATTCTTTGTTAAGCATACTTGACTTATTAATTATGGTTTATATTTGATACAATGCTTGTATTCAAAAATTAGTTGAATTGATTAAATAAAGTATTACATGTTTGTGGGTATCATCCTGGTAAACCCTCACGAGACTATAACTCGTCCACTAGGGACACCTAGGGGTTTAAAGGCTTGTGGCACATGCTAAGTGCCATCGTGTTTTCCTACGAAATTGAATTAGATTAAGTATAATAATTTTTTATGCTATTAGTTTAATAATATGACGTTTCTTGTTTTTTCTGTAGTTTTGTTCTTATGTGTTTTGCCCAGGAGTGCAAAAGCTAAAGTGTGGGGGAATTTGATCAATCAATTTGAGACACTTATGTTAGTTTTGTATTAGGCATTATTAGATGTTTATTGTGCCCAATATAAGTATTTTAGATGAGTTTAATGTTGTTGGGCTTCATTGGGTTTTAATGTAAATATTGTTTAATTTTCGGATTTTGATGCATTTTGACCTTTCTTCCTTGGTTAGGCCATAACTTGGGACTCGGTGATCCAATTGAGGTGATCTTGGTGTCTTTGGAAAGCTAAGACAAGGATCTACAAGTTTCATGAAGAACACAAGAGCTTGATCGGACTTCTAAGGGCCAAAAATAGCCTTGCAATACAGAGTGAGTTTGCTGTCACGGAACCATCTGGGCAGTATGCACATATTGGACTATATAGTGGGTTATAGGCATCCTCTTGGGCTGAAACTTGGTCATTTGAAAGATAAGACCCATATCTCCAACTTCACTGAAGACCATTTTGTCAATAGATGTCGTTTTAGGCATGATAATGAAGCTACAAGTTGGTTTGAATTTGGAAACACGTTCTTCCAACCTAACTTGAGGTAGGTGCAGTGTTTTTGGCATTTCTGGAGTTCTAAAAGTCCAAATGACATGATTCAAATTGCAGATTTTCAAGGAGACAACTGGCTACAACTTTGATGAAGACATCCAAGCCAAAATGCACCGTTTAGGTGATGAATTTGAAGCCAGAATTCGGATAAGAGTTGTTGACTAAAAGCCACCAACCATACACCAACCCACCTACCATGCACCAACCCACCAACCATGCATCTAGCTTCCATTTTTGACAATTTTTATATTCTTATAGCTTGTATTCAGATTATGTACATGTACAAATTGGCTTCTAGGATTAGTATAAATAGACCCAACCTCTTTGTATTAGAGGAGATTCAATTTGAAGTAAGTTAGAATTCAATTTTGTAGTAAGTTTGAGTATTTGTTAGTTTTCTTTCTCTTCTTCTCCCTTCTCTTTAGAATTTCACTTTTGTTCTTTATTTTCTGAGTTCTTCCTTCCCATCCATGGAAGGCTAGGCTCTTATAATCAATCCAAGGGATTAACCGTCTTGATGTTTAATTTGGAGATCTTGTTTTGCTTGTTCATATTGCTTAATTGTTATTCAAGTTTCTCTTATTCCTCTTTTGATTTCTATCTAGATTGAATTGCTTAATTTGATTTAGATGTTAATGTGATAATAGCTTTATTGTCATGTATTCAAAGAGGATCACAAAGAATAAACAATTTATTAAAGCTTTTTGATGGATTGTTTGGCTTGGTTAAATTCTGGATCTTAAATTAATCTATGTATGGATGGTGCTTACTTTATCTAACCTTGGTTAATTAAATTCTAGATGCTTATCTAGTAGAGGATTCTTGGATTATGTTGAGGCTTCTTGATGTGATCTAAGGCCAAGAACATGGTTAGCGATTAAGTGAATTCCTTGTGATCAATGATGGATTAAACTTAAGATTGGTAAATTTCCTTGGATTGGTTGCTTCTTTAGATTTGTTTTCAACTTTGAGTCTTGTATATTTATCAATATTGTTAATCAACAACAAAACCCCCCATTTTAATTATCTTGATCTGATTAAATATTTGTTCTTTTTGGATCCTTGAGAGACGATTCGGTTCATGCTCTATACTACAAATTATTTTGTGAACCGGTAATTTTATTTATTTGACGGGTTTCGACAACCTCTTGTCAATAGCCTTGTTCAGCAGCTGATGCAGTACTCTTACCTTGTCATACATCTTAGATGCAGTGATTTTCCCCGTAGATGACTCCTTTAGCAAGGTGTCAAGAACAACATCCATTCCACCAAAAGCTTTATCCCAGTCTGAGGTGATGGTGGCTCCTTCCAACCAACATTGTGTAGCATTTGAGATGGTTACTTCTGAGATTACCACTTGTTTTCCCAGAATTTCTCCTCTAACTTCATTTGCAAATAGAGAGGCATTTTCCCAAAACATCTTCACCAGTTTTGGATAAACTTCCACTGGTTCTCTGAAGTAGTTCTCCCAGCCAGCACCTTGAAGACTATCCAGGATGTCAACCCCACAATCTGCTAGAATAGAGGCTTGAAAGAAATATTCCACTGATACCTCAGCTTTTTCAACTTTAAGAGTCCTTCCTCCGGCCATTTCTTAAAGCTTTGTGAAAGGATTTTGAAAATTTGAGAAGAGAGGAAGTTTGTTGAAGGTTTTTCAGCAAAGGATTTCTCAAACACTTGAAAGTGTAAAAACTTGATCTTGAAAAGAAATGAGATATTTATAAGAGGGCAGAGCTTATACTGAAGGGTTTCTAGAAAGAGAAGGTGAATCGTTTTTCAAATATCACAATAAATGAGTATTAAAAGTAACTGTCACGTCCGCAGTAAAAAGTAACTTCTGTAACCTTTCGAAAACTGACTCAACGTGGGAAAATTGAAAAGATTCAAATGAGACAAAAGGAATTTTAAATTAAATGCAATAGAAATATCAACTTAACCGAGAAATCACCACATATATTAACAAGTACAAACCTTGTTGGACGCAAGAGATGTCAACTCTTTACAAAATGCATACTTAAATGCTTTCTAATAAAATTAAATCTTTCCTCAGAGAGGGGTTTTGTAAAGATATCAGCCCATTGATGATCTGTGTCCACAAATTGAATATCAAACACACCTTTTTGGATATAATCTCTTATAAAGTGATGTTTAATTTCAATGTGTTTTGCTCTTGAATGTAAGATGAGATTCTTTGATAAGTTAATTGCAGCAGTATTATCACAGAGTAAAGGAATCTTACTTTCAAAGATGTTATAATCTTCCAATTGATGTTTGATCCAAAGTAATTGAGAACAGCAATTGGACGCAGAGATATATTCAGCTTCGGCTGTTGAAAGAGCAATAGTGCTTTGTCTTTTGCTAGACCATGATACTAGGTTTCCCCCAATGAAGTGACATCCTCCACTAGTACTTTTTCTTTCGATTCTATCTCCAGCATAGTCAGCATCACAAAAACCAACTAATCTGTTCTCATGAGATGTCTTAAATAACAAACCCAGATTAGTAATCCCTTTCAAGTATCTGAATATTCTTTTAACTGCAGTAAGATGTGACTCTCTAGGATCATATTGAAAACGTGCACAAAGACACACACTAAACATTATATCTGGTCTGGATGCAGTGAGATATAAGAGTGATCCGATCATACCTCTGTATACCTTTTCGTCCACCTTTTGATCTTTATCGTCCAATCTGAGTGTCGACGATGGATGCATGGGTGTGCTCATAGTTTTGCAATCGTCCAATTTGAACTTTTTCAAGAGTTCATTTGCGTATTTTGTTTGATGAATGTAGATTCCGTCCAATGTTTGCTTTACTTATAAGCCTATGAAGAATTTTAATTCTCCCATTAAACTCATTTCGAACTCCTTTTGCATCAACTCGGAAAATTCCTTGCAAAGAGATTCATCAGTAGCTCCAAAGATAATATCATCTACATAGATTTGGACTAATATAAAATGTGAGTTTTTGTCTTTACGAAAAAGAGTATTATCAACTTTTCCTCTAGAAAAATCATTTTCCATTAGAAAAGTGCTTAATCTTTCATACCATGCTCGAGGAGCTTGTTTTAGTCCATACAGAACCTTTTTCAGTTTGAAAACGTGCTCTGGGTGATTTTGATCCTCGAAACCAGGTAGTTGCTTGATATAAACTTCTTCATTGATCATACCATTTAAGAAAGCACTCTTTACATCCATTTGATAAAGTCTCATTCTATGATGAGCAGCAAATGAAAGTAATATGCGTATGGCTTCTAGTCTAGCTACAGGAGCAAAAGTTTCAGTAAAATCGATACCTTCTTGTTGCAAGTAACCTTGAGCAACTAACCTTGCCTTATTTCTCATAACTTTACCATCTTCGTCCAATTTATTTCTAAATACCCATTTTGTGCCGATGATGGTCTTGTCTTTAGGCTTTTGAACCAGCCAAACGTCGTTTCTTGTAAATTGATTTAACTCTTCTTGCATGGCTAATATCCATCCTTCGTCCAACAGAGCTTCTTCAATTTTCTTTGGTTCCATCTCTGAGATGAAGGCTATATCAGAGTATTCTTTAAAAGTAGATCTTGTACGCACTTTATCTTCTGGATTTCCAATGATTTGATGTTCAGGATGATATGTTTTGAAGTGCCAATATCTATGAACTTCATTTCTTGTTGTGTTTTCTTCTCTTTTGTCATCGTCTAGAGCTTCTTTGTTTGTTGAAGATGTTCCTTCTCTTTTATCATTGAGGTTTAATTCTGCAAAAGACTCATCTAGCACTGATAAATTTTTATCAGGCTGTTTGTCATTAAATTTAACATGGATAGATTCTTCAACAGTCAAAGAACGAGAGTTATACTCTCTATATGCTTTTGAAGTTTCAGAGTATCATAAGAAAATACCACAATCAACTTTAACATCTAACTTTCCTAAGGAATCTTTCGTATTTAAAATAAAGCATTGACATCCAAAAGAATGAAAATAAGAAATGTTGGGTTTTCTTCCTTTCCACAATTCATAAGGAGTCTTATTTAATAAGGGTCTAATATATATTCTGTTTTGAATATAACAAGCAGTGTTAACAGCTTCAGCCCAGAAGTGTTTGGAGGTTGAGTTGTCATTGAGCATTGTTCTAGCCATCTCTTGAAGAGATCTATTTTTTCTTTCTACCACACCATTTTGTTGTGGTGTTCTAGGGGCAGAGAAGTTATGAAGGATACCACTTTCTTCATAGAACAATTGAAAGCTCTCATTCTCAAATTCTCCTCATGATCACTTCGGATTGAGTTGATACACATGCCTTTTTCATTTTGAATTCTTTTACATAATATAGAAAAGACTCTAAAAGACTCATCCTTGTGAGCTAGGAACAAAACCCATGTCTATCTAGTATAGTCATCTACTATGACAAATCTATATTTCTTCCCATTTAATGAGGCAGTTCTCGTTGGACCAAACAAATCAAGATGTAGCAATTCTAGTGGTCTAGAGGTGGAAACAACAATTTTGGACTCAAAAGAAGTTTTTGATTGTTTCCCCTTTTGACATGTTTTGCATAGAACATCCGATTTGTACACAAGTTTTGGTAGTCCTCTTACGAGGTTATGCTTATTCAACTTTGAGATTAACCTCAAGCTTGCATGACCAAGCTTCTTGTGCCATATCCATTGTTCTCATTTTATGGATACTAGACAGGATACATTCTGATATGAGAGATCTTCCAAATCAATCTTGTAAAGATTGTTTTGCCTTTTAGCAGGGAAGAGTATGGATCCATTAGAGTTTTTAACTATACATTCTTCATGGCTGAACGAAATATTAGATCCATTGTCACATAATTAACTTATGCTAAGCAGATTATGTTTCAATCTTTCAACCAGAAGTACATTATCAATAGAGGGAAAAGGATGCTTACCAATCTTACCTATTCCAACTATTTTACCCTTCTGGTTTCCACCAAAGGTGACAGAGCCACCAACTTTAAGTTTGAGGTCTTGGAACATAAACTTTTCTCCCGTCATGTGCCATGAGCAACCACTGTCCAGGTACCATGACAGGTGTCTTTTTCTTATTGCTAAGCACATCTGCAAGAGAAATTATCATATCCTTAGGTACCCATATCTTTTTGGGACCTCTTTGGTTAGCTCTTGGAGATCCATAATATATTGACCTTTTATTGAAGAAATCTTTTGTGGTAGAGTGGTCTTTCCTTTTATAATCATTTCTAAAGGATTTAAACTGAGTAGGTGATTTTTGAAAAACTGTTTTCTCAATATTTTGATATCCCAATCCAAATTTGTCATGAGGATCTCTGGAATATCTGAGTAATATGTTTAGATGATTGGTGCTTTTCACAAACTTGCTGAGATCCTCAGTTAACTCTTTTACCTCAGTATGAAGTTTATCAACTTCTTCTGAAGTATTGGACTCAGAGGAAGTTTTTAAAAGAGCATTTTCTGTTTTTAATTTTTCATAACAAAATTCAGTTTCTTGTTTTTCTGAAAGCATTTTTCCATATTCTTTGGTTAATTTTGAAAACATTCTCTTTAGGGATTTATATTCAACTGCTAAAATGGATGAATTATTTAACAATTCATCAAAAGCTTTTTGAAGATTAAGGTCAGAGTTTGTTACCTCATCTTCTTCTTCTTCAGAGAATGTGTCTGCCATGAAGCATAAATTGGCTTCTTCTGCTTCTTCTTCATCATCAGTAGTTGAGAGGTCAAGATCTTCCCAAATGGCCATCAATCATCTTTTCTTCTTTGGAAAGAATCTCCATTTCTCCTTCTCCTTGTTTATTGAAGGACATTCAGCTTTAATGTGTCTAGGCTTCTTGTACTCATAGCATATGATTGGACTCTTGTCTTTTGTTTCAGACCTGTCCTTTGGAAGTCTTCGTCCAAAGCGCTTTCTCCGCATACTTCCTTTCTTTTTCCACATTGCTTGTATCTTTCTGGAGATGAAAGATAACTCGTTATTGTTTGAGATATCTTCTCCAGATGACTCGGCCTCATCTGAAAATTCTTCAGCTTTAAGTGCTTTGGACGCACTTCCTTTGTGAGCTTTAAGGGCAATTGATTTCCTTTTTCTTGAACTTTCCTCTTCTTGAAGTTCAAGCTCATGAACTTTAAGGGAACCTAGGAGTTCCTCCATAGTAAGAGAAGCTAAGTTCTTTGCTTCTTGTATGGCAGTAACCTTGGGTCTCCATTGTTTGGAAAGATTCCTTAGAATTTTTCTGATATGATCTTAATTATAATAGGTCTTTCCCAAAGATCTCAAGCCATTGCTTATTGTTTGGAATCGTCCAAACATTTGATCAATGTTTTCATGCTCTCCCATTTTGAAAAGCTCATACTGATGAATCGGCATGCTTATCTTTGATTCCATGACTTGAGAGGAACCTTCATGTGCTAAGGCCAGAGTATCCCATATCTCTTTAACTGTTTCACAACTATGAACTTTGTCATGTTCTAATCTAGTGATGGCGCACATAAGATAGTGTTTGGGTTTTGAGTTTAGCTGATGCCTGGTTCATTGTCCTTCCATCCATTGTGGTCGAGGAAGTTCCTGTCCTTCTACATTGGTGGGTACTTGATAGCCATTTTGGACTAGGTCCCAAATGTCCATATTTTGTGAATAAAAAAATGCGATCATCCTCTTCTTCCTGTAATCATAGTCGTTTCCATTTAATAGAGGTGGTATGTTCATAGCTTGTCCTTCGTTCTCCATTTAAGGGTGTACTGGATCTTTTCCTCTGCACTGTTTGATGCTCAACTCAAGAGGCTGAGCTCTGATACCAATTGAAGTAAACAAGTGAAACACAAGAAGGGGGGTTGAATTGTGTTTCTTAACCTTTTTGAAAAACTTTTTCACAGGAAGCGAAAAGCAATGGACGCAGAAAGCTTCTGAGTCCAATTGGACGCTAATGCAAATTTGAGATAAACAACTTTAAACGAAGTGAAAAAAATTCTAAAGTTTAACTCAATTCTTTAGTTAGGAAAACAATGGCAATCCCCAGAAGTTAGTGAATAAGTAAAACACAAGAGAAGGAAAGAAGAGCTTACACCAGATGTTTATCCTAGTTCACTCCCACAAACCGAGAGCTACGTCCAGTCCCTTCAACTAGAAGGATTTTCTACTAATCTTGTACAAAGATTACAAGTATTGTCCATCTCTTCAGGTATACAAGTATTCTCAACCTTTTCAGGTTCTACTATTCAAGTATTCTTTTATACACAGCCTCTTTAGGCTTAAACACCAATGTGAATAAAAAAAAGGTATAGAAGAGCTTGAGTTTTTAACTTACTACAGGTGAGGATTGAAAATGAATCTCAAGACTTAATCTCTTTACAAGAGTTTGAATACAAAGAAGAATGAAATTTTTAATCCTTTTTACTTTTGATTTTCTCAGAAAGTTATCACTATTTCTCTTCATCGAAGACAATTGTATTTATAGGTGAGAGCAAATTGAGCAGTCTTCATAAGCTTCTTCGTCCAACGGAAACATTGATTACCGTTCTGAGTGGTATTAAATGCCTAAGATGAAAACGTGTAGAGCTTATTCTGAAAAGACACTTTGATTATCAGGAATGTCCAAGAATATGATAGCTTACACTTGACTTGTTTGAGCGCACAGAAAGTTCCTTATTCGTAGGTCTTTGTAGTTGTTAGCAATGTCAGCTAAGCGGCTCAGTTGACTTCTTTTTGAAGTGTGCGCTGTCAAAGCCCTTCTCAGCATTTAATGAAGAACAGTTTCTTCATATTTGAAATTTGGCATTGGATGAATACTTTGAAACTTGAGCTTAGTAAGAAAAACATTTGACGATCCAAATATAATGAAACTTTGTGAAACAGTTCAAAAGGTATTGGACGCATACTTAGTTTACTTTAGCTCATAAGAGAGTGGACGCACATATAAGTAACTGTTTGTTAACACTTTTCTTCTTGAAATAGTTTCAAAACAAGTTACAAGAGCCTTTTACTTATTCAATCTAAATTGAAACTTTTGTTATCTTCAAAACTTTATGGGGTAATGATTATTTAATCAGTATGGTTCCAAACTTAATTTCATAAGGTTCTTTGGTTCCAACAGCTTCAAGTGGCAATCTTATTTTCCTAATTTGGGCTTAAGATGAGAAAGTAATGCCTAAATTAGTCCAAGGAGGTAATCTAAAACGTCTTCCAAGTTCACGTGGGTAGCAAGCCATCAAAGCGCCGTAGTTTTGGAAAATGGTCTTCATGGGAGTTGTAGCCTTGCGTTTTGGCTTTCATTTGGCACCCGTTTTAGCTCCATTGGACACCTACAGCCCAATATATGGCCTATTTGGCACAGGACTGGTTTCAGCGACAACTTCCTTTCTCTGACTTGCAGACCCAATTTGGCCCCTAGAAATCCTAATTAGCTCTTGAGCTCTTCATCAAAGTTATATATCTACCTCTTATATTTCCTACAAAATAAAATTCATATTTTTTATGTCTATAAATCAAGATATGCCTAAAATACAGAGACAATATAAAAATTCACGAAATGTTGACAATTTACAATTAAGCCCATTGAAACCCAAACTTATAAAACAATGTTAATTCCAATCAATTAAGCACAAAGAGGAGATAAAATAATAAATGTGAGGGATTAATAATGTGTGTGAATAGTATTTATCAATGGCCAACTTGAAGAAGTTATTCAAATTGAATATCTTGGATTACCCTAAAACGGGTCGTGATGTTCAAATGTGAGTTGTTTGATCCTATGTAATACCCTAAATTTTCCTTTTTCTGATTAATGATATTTTTGTGAATTATTTATTTTATCTTTTATTTTTTTGAGTCTGTATATTGTTTTAAGGAAATACCAGAAGTAATAAAAACATAAAAATATTTTCAAGGCCAAAAATTTTTTGACTGTTGACTTGGGGACGGGGGAGCTTACTAAACCCGAAATCGGAAACAGATTTTGAAATTTTTCTTTTTCTGAAATTTTATCTATTGGATGAAATCTAAGTAAAATGTATTGTTCATTGGACAATATATACTGGTTTTGCTATTAGTAACCTTTATCCATTGGTTAATAACTATCAGTAAATATCTAGTTGGTAAATATCTAGTTAGAAGCCTAGTCATCGTCCACCTCATGCCTAGTCATCATTGAAATCATTACTTACTTTCTAGTCACTAGCCTAGTCATTGTTTACTTTTTGGTGGATCAATTAGAAAATGCCAAGTGTAAAGTTTAGGTGATTCATCATTTTTGGACCAACAAGAAGCATCCACTTGGAAAGCATGTGCCAACACATTTCCTTCTCCATTCTTTCATATGAATTTCGGCCAAGAGCCTTGAAAGATCATGAAAATATCTCACTTTCACTTGTTACCTTGTCATCTTTTTCCAAGAAGCAAAAACTAGCAAAATTCTCTCATTTCTTCACCTTGTTAGTTCCGGCCAAAACCCCTATACTACATTTCTAGCTTCATCAATTCCAACCAACCTTGTTTCTTGAATCTAAACACCATTTCAAGACACTTTGATGTTGTGAATTTCTCCAAAAAAATTCATCTTCAACCACTTTCTTTAAGGGTAAGTTTGAAGACATAGAGGTGAAGTTCTTCATCTTCACTTTTAAATTTTATTTTCAATTTCTGGGGCATAATTTTAATCCATGGTCACCTTATTTCAATTCTTAGATTTTAAATTTGTATGCTTGATTTTATTTAAGGATTTGTTGGTGTTGTTCACTCCAAGAGGACATATAGGGAGCTCTTGAGCATCACCCCAAGGTAAGAGGGAGATTACTCTCATCAACCAACTTAGTGGTGAGAAATAGGATTTATGATTTGTTGGTGAAAAATTCATTTAAGGATTTATTCACTTGATTGTGTCGATTTAATGGTTTATGATTACTTATTCTATGTGTCTATATGTCTTTTGATATATTGCATGAAATTGCTATGGTTGAAATTATGGTATGAGTTATATATGGATGAAATGATTCATAAGTGGATGAAAAGTATGATTATGGACATGTATATGAATGATTAGAATTATTGAATCAATGTGGAAATGGAAAATTTTTGGTCCAAAGACCAAGTATGGCTCTTGGCCATTTAGCCCAAAAGTTAGCATCAAAGGCAAAATATTTTATTAATTGATAATCTAAAGTAATTAGGTAACAAGTGGTTGAGTTAAAGATTTATAAGATTAAAAAAAAAAGGAGATGAACAAAGTTTTATTCTAGGAATTGAAGTAATTGTTGGCCATAACAACAAAAGTGAGAGAAAGAAATTATTTAAAGTAACATTGTTTGCTTATATAGATTATTCTTTCGAAAATAAGAGAAATATTTTAGTGATGATTTAAGGTTGAAACAAAAGGTTTAAAGAAGAAATGATTTTGAAAACCAACTTGGAATTTGAAGTATTTTACTAAGGGTTAGTTTTTAGTAAAAACAATGGCAACAAATTTTAAAACGTTTGATTTTAAATCAACATAACTTAGATTTTGTGAAAAATAATATTACGCCATTGAAAAGTGTTGTTAAAACCTTACACGATTCAAAAATGCTAATTTTTAAGTTGTGCGATTAAAAATGTGAAAATATTTTTACGTGATTGAAAAATGTCACAGAAGTGTTATGCAATTTTAAAACATAACAGTAGTATTACACAATTTTGAAAACGCGATAAAAGTACTACATGATTGAGAAAAATAGCGGATTTGCTGTTAGGCTGACGTACTAGACCTGGACACGTCAGTGGACAGCTTAGCCTAATGGTGGCTTGATTCCAAGGAGATTATGTTGTTAAATCAATAATTATTGAATTATTGCATTTTTGCATAAGTTGTTTGATCATGTGTTGTGAAAGTCCATTAAGGCTTTGTTGTTAGGGTTTTAAGCCTAAGAAATTGAGCTTACACCTTAGTGCAGGTGTGAATTGCATAGTGAAGATCAATTTCGATCTTGAAGGCGTCGGAGCGTAGAAATTCCACAAATGGCCAGTTAGTAGCTCTACTGTGCTAGGATAACTGATGCAAACACACCGACTATCTTGACGAGACACTATTACTATTCCCGATTTGGTGCAATGTGTCTCGTATCAACCCTAATGTGCACGCTACGAATGTTGTAGCACTTGATTTGAGGCTAATAATATACGGACGTATCTCCCAATCACTCTCTCCGATATTTATTTTTAGCTCCATGGAGTAGGGGTTGGTCATTTGTGCATTTGTATAGTCATTTGACATTCTGATGTGTTATTATTATGTACATTGATTGATTTACCCGCTGCTTGATAGCATGACTATAACTGTTGATTAAGTGCTGAACTGTATGATTGTTAATGTTGTTTCTTTATTGCCATACTGGTATGTGATGACAGGGATCTCACCTTTTGTTGTATTGTTCTGCCTGTTATGTGTTATGCTTCTGTTCTGTGAAAACTGTGATGACATTAAGACTGGAGCTGCTGGGCTACATTAGAGTGCAGTTCCATGGGGGTACTAACGCATGGCGTGTCCACCTCGATACCGAGCGTATCTAGTACGTAAGAGACGTTACCCTATTGATGAGCAGGACATGACGTGGGATCGCTACGTTTTCTTTTGACGTTACTGAACATGTAGAGTTCCAGATGCCGATTAAGGAGTTGTGGAATTATTCACAGTATATCCCTAGGGAAGACTCTGAGGTTTCATTTGCTCAGACTCTCACTCATCGAGATAGGCCCTCACTGGGGTACTTATCTGCCAAGGATCCGGAGGAGGACCTGATCAATCAATTTAAAACACTTATGTTAGCTTTGTACTAGGCTTTATTAGATGTTTATTGTGCCCAATATTAGTATTTTAGATGAGTTTAATGTTGTTGGGCTTCATTGGGCTTTAATGCAAATTGTGAATAATTTTCGGATTTTGATGCATTTGGATCTTTCTTCCTTGGTTAGGCCATAACTTGGGACTCGGTGATTCATTTGAGGTGATCTTGATGTCTTTGGAAAGCTAAGAGAAGGCTCTACAAGTTTCATGAAAAACTCAAGAGCTAGATCGGACTACTAAGAGTCCAAAATATCCCTGCAATGTAGAGTGAGTTTGCTGTCACGGAAATCTAGGCAGTGTGTACATATTGAACTACATAGTGAGCTATAGGCCTCCTCTTGGGCTGAAACCTGGCCATTAGAAAGATAAGACCCATATCTCCAACTTCACTGAAGACCATTTAGTCAATATATGCGTTTTAGGCATGATTATGAAGCTACAAGTTGGTTTGAATTTGAAAACACGTTCTGCCAACCTAACTTGAGGTAGGTGCAGTGTTTTTAGTATATTTGGAGTTCTAAAAGTCCAAATGGCATGATTCCAATTGCAAAATTTCAAGCCGACAACTGGCTACAACTTTCATGAAGACTGCCAAGCCAAAATGCACCGTCTAGGTCATGAAAATCAAGCTGGAAGTCGAATAAGAGTTGCTAACTTGAGGCCACCTACCATGCACCAACCCACCTACCATGCACCAACCCACCAACAATGCATCAAGCTTCCATATTTGACAATTTTCATGTTTTTACAACTTGTATTTTGATTATTTTCAATTACAAATTGGCTTCTAGGATTAGAATAAATAAAGCCAATCTCTTTGTATTAGAGATAATTCAATTTTAAGTAATTTTGAAGAAAGTTTGAGTATTTGTGAGAGTTTTCTTTCTCTTCTTCTCCATTTTCTTTATAATTTCATTTTTATTCTTTATTTTAAGAGTTTTTCCTTCCCACCCATGGAAGGCTACGCTCTTATAATCAATCCAAGGGATTAGCCATCTTGATGTTTAATTTGGAAATCTTGCTTCGCTTGTTCATATTGCTTAATTGTTATTCAAGTTTCTCTTCTTCCTCTTTGATTTTTATTTAGATTGAATTGCTTAATTTGATTTAGATGTTGATGTGGTAATAGCTTTATTATCATGTATTCAAAGAGGATCACATAGAATAAACAATTTATTAAAACTTTTTGATGGATTGTTTTGCTTGGTTAAATCCTCGATCTTAAGTTAATCTATGTTTGGATGGTGCTTACTTTATCTAACCTTGGTTAATTAAATACTAGATGCTTATCTAGAAGCGAATTCTTGGATCATGTTGAGGCATCTTGATATGATCTAAGGCCAAGAACACGGTTAGCAATTTAGTGAATTCCTAATAATCAACGATGAGTTAAACTCAAGATCGGTAAATTTCCTTAGATTGGTTGCTTCTTTATATTTGTTTACAATTTTAAGTCTTGTACATTTTTTTCAATCTTATTAATCAACAACAAAACCCCCATTTTAATTATCTTGATCTGATTAAATCTTTGTTCTTTTTGGATCCTTGAAAGACGATTTGGTTCAAGCTCTATACTACAAATTAGTTTGTGAACCGGTAATTATTATTTATTTGACGGGTCTCGGCAACTTCTTATCAAATTTATTTAAAAATTATAGGACCACCACAGGGTGAAATCTACACAAAATGCTATCCAACAAAACAATAAAAAATCTTAAAAAATTGAAAAAGTGGTCTAAACGATGGAATTTGGCAAAAATAAGGGTGACCTCACTATATACAGTGAGCCTTTCTCAGAATAATGTTTTCCATTAGTGTACCAAAATTCAAGTCAATCAAAGCTACTTTACCGAACCGAAATTCTTGACACAATGCCCTTTACCCAATTTCAACTAAATTCCACTTGAAAAAGCTTCAAAAACAAAACAAACACATTTGTTAGAGTTAGATGGGGTCTTGAATTGATCAAATAGTTGCCTTGGATCCCCGGCAACGGCGCCAAATTTGACAAGAGGTTGTCGAGACCCGTCAAATAATAATAATTACCGGTTCACAATCTAATTTGTAGTATAGAGCATGAACCGAATCGTCTCTCAATGATCCAAAAAGAACAAAGATTTAATCAAATCATGATAATTAAAAGGGGGGTTTTGATGATTTGAAAAGATAATACACTAGTTGAATTAATGGAAAGTAATTAACAAATTAACCAATCCAAGGAAATTTACCGATCTTGAGTTTAATCCATCATTGATCACAAGGAATTCACTTAATTGTTAACCATGTTATTGGCCTTAGATCATATCAAGACGCCTCAACATGATCCAAGAATCCTCTACTAGATAAGCATCTAGGATTTAATTAACCAAGGTTAGATAAAGTAAGCACCATCCAAACATAGATTAACTTAAGATCGGGGATTTAACCAAGCTAAACAATCCATCAAAAAGCTTTGATAAATTGTTTATTCTATGTGATCCTCTTTGAATACATGATAATAAAACTATTACCATATCAACATCTAAATCAAATTAAGCAATTCAATCTAAATAAAAATCAAAGAGGAAGAAGAGAAACTTGAATAACAATTAAGCAATATGAACAAGCGAAGCAAGATCTCCAAATTAAACATCAAGATGGCTAATTCCTTGGATTGATTATAAGAGCCTAGCCTTCCATGGGTGGGAAGGAAGAACTCTTAAAATAAAGAATAAAAACGAGATTATAAAGAGAATGGAGAAGAAGAGAAAGAAAACTCTCACAAATACTCAAACTTTCCTCAAACTTACTTAAAATTGAATTATCTCTAACACAAAGATATTGGCTCTATTTATACTAATCCTAGAAGCCAATTTGAAATTGAAAATAATCTGAATACAAGTTGTAAAAACATGAAAATTGTCAAATATGGAAGCTTGATGCATGGTTGGTGGGTTGGTGCATGGTAGGTGAGTTGGTGCATGGTTGGTGGCTTTAAGTCAGCAACTCTTATCCGAATTCCAGCTTGATTTTCATGACTTAAATGGTGCATTTTGGCTTAGAGGTCTCATGAAAGTTGTAGCCAGTTGTCTCCTTGAAATTTTACAATTGGAATCATGTCATTTGGACTTTTAGTACTCCAGATATGCCAAAAACACTGCACCTACCTTAAGTTAAGTGTTTCCAAATTCAAACCAACTTGTAGCTTCATAATCATGCCTAAAACGACATCTATTGACTAAATGGTCTTCAGTGAAGTTGGAGATATGGGTCTTATCTTTCCAGTGACCAAGTTTCAGCCCAAGATGAGGCCTATAGCTCACTATGTAGTCCAATATGTGCACACTGCTAGATTTCCGTGATATCAAACCCACTGTGCATTGCAGGGATATTTTGGACCCTTAGTAGTCCGATCCAACTCTTGAGTTCTTCATAAAACTTGTAAAGTCTTATCTTAGCTTTCTAAAGGTACCAAGATCACCTTAAATGAATCACCGAGTCCCAAGTTATGGCCTAACCAAGGAAGAAAAGGTCAAAATGCATTAAAATCCGAAAATTATTCACAATTTGCATTAAAGCCCAATGAAGCCCAACAACATTAAACTCATCTAAAATACTAATATTGGGCACAATAAACATCTAATAAAAGCGTAATACAAAGCTAACATAAGTGTCTCAAATTGATTGATCAGTGATCCATTTGAGATGATCTTGGTGTCCTTGGAAAGCTAAGACAAGGCTCTACTACTTTCATGAAGAACTCAAGTGCTGGATTGGACTTCTTAGGGTCCAAAACAGCCCTGTAATTCAGAGTGGGTCTGCTGTTACTGGAACCTGACTAGTGTGCACATATTGGACCATATCATGGGCTATATGCCTCCTTTTGAGCTGAAACTTGGCCATTGGAAAGATAAGACCCA
This sequence comes from Styphnolobium japonicum, assembly GCA_023212625.1. Taxonomy (NCBI): domain Eukaryota; kingdom Viridiplantae; phylum Streptophyta; class Magnoliopsida; order Fabales; family Fabaceae; genus Styphnolobium; species Styphnolobium japonicum. Next base: position 31,313,505 of record JALBWW010000002.1, on the reverse strand, counting down.
TATCTCCAACTTCACTGAAGACCATTTAGTTAATAGATGTCGCTTTAAGCATGATTATGAAGCTACAAGTTAGATTGAATTTGGAAACACGTTCTGCCAACCTAACTTGAGGTAGGTGCAGTGTTTTTGGCATATCTGGAGTTGTAAAAGTCCAAATGACATGAAACCAACGCCAAAATTTCAAGGAGAGAATGGTCTACAACTGTCATCCTCCAAGCCAAAATACATCGTTTAGGGCATGAAAAGCAGGCTGGAAGTCGAAGTAGAGTTGCTGACTTGAAGCCACCAACCATACACCAACCCACCTACCAAGCACCAACCCACCAACTATGTATCAAGCTTCCATATTTGACAATTTCTATGTTTTTACAGCTTGCATTCAGATTATTTTCAATTACAAAATGACTTCTAGGATTAGTATAAATAGAGTCAATCTCTTTGTATTATACATCATTCAATTTGAAGAAAGTTTGAGTATTTGTGAGAGTTTTCTTTCTTTTCTTCTCCATTCTCTTTAGAATTTTGTTTTTATTTTATTTCTAAGTTCTTCCTTCCCATCCATGGAAGGCTAGGCTCTCATAATCAATCCAAGGGATTAACCATCTTGATGTTTAATTTGGAGATCTTGTTTCGCTTGTTCATATTGCTTAATTGTTATTTAAGTTTCTCTTCTTCCTCTTTTGATTTCTATCTAGATTGAATTGCTTAATTTGATTTAGATGTTGATGTGATAATAACTTTATTATCATGTATTCAAAGAGGATCACAAAGACTAAATAATTTATTAAAGTTTTTTTATGGATTGTTTAGCTTGGTTAAATCCTCGATCTTAAGTTAATTTATGTTGGATGGTGCTTACTTTATCTAACCATGGTTAATCAAATCCTAGATGCTTATCTAGTAGAGGATGCTTGGATCATGTTGAGGCTTCTTGGATCATGTTGAGGCTTTTTGTTGTGATCTAAGGTCAAGAACATGGTTAGCAATTAAGTGGATTCCTTGTGATTAATGATGGATTAAACTCAAGATCGGTAAATTTCCTTGGATTGGTTGCTTCTTTAGATTTTTTTACAACTTTAAGTCTATACTTTTGTCAATCTTGTTAATCATCAACAAAACCCCCTCGTTTCTAATTACTTGATCTAATTGAATCGTTATTTTTTTTTTATCTTTGAGAGACGATTCAGTTCATTCTCTATACTACAAATTAATTTGTGAACTGGTAATTTTTATTATTTGACTGGTCTCGACAACCTTTTGTCAGGACCCGGAGGAGGACCCTTTCCCTTAGGTGTTTTGGGACTTTGGCCAGTTTAGGTTTTTAGTACAGTTTTTGTACATATACTCTTTTGAGTACTTATGTCTTTTGTATACTTAGGTCTTATATATTATGTTTGACAGTAAAACCATGATATAAATATATATGATGTATATTATTCAGATCATTGTGTCTTATGCTCTTTATATTCTGTTAAACTAATGTTATTCGCAAAAAGAAATTTTGAAACCTGTATATTTCGATATAAAACATTTACGACTTGGTTCTAGCTTTATAATCTTTGTCTGAAATGTTATACCCAACGGAAGGTGTTACATCCTATAATTGGCAGAGGAACAAAGGTGAATGAACAATATGGAATTGTTCATATTCGGCACAGTAAGCGTTATGGCAAATACGATCCATTTATTGTTGCACTAAAAGCGATTAAAGTGTATTTTGCACCATATCCAATATATACTTGGGACAAAGTAGATTGGTCATTTGTAATCAAAACCAAAGCAAGGGGAATGATTGAGGAAGAACAAACTGGTTGACTTTGCATATCAAGAGGATTCCATTGATCAAAATTGTACTCATGTCCCAATTGACCTTGATCTACCTGTTAAGAAGAAAAAGAAGAAGATTGTAATCAAAACCAAAGCAAGGGGAATGATTGAGGAAGAACAAACTGGTGACTTTGCATATCAAGAGGATTCCATGGATCAAAATTGTACTCATGTCCCAAGATGATGATGAAAAGGAGGAAGAGGAGCAAGAGGATGAACAATAATAATTTAGTGATTCCAAACGTTGTTTACTAATATTTGTTTTCCATTTTAGAAATTGTAACAATGTCATACCTTTCTCTTAATATTTCACTTAGTTTTTTAATTTTGTACTTTAATGTTTTGTACCTTAATATTTCACTTAGTTTTGTACCTTATAATAAAGATAATGTCATTAATATATTATATCAGATGTGAATGTGCTTGTTATTTCAAATGTTAGGCAAAGGTTCAAAAAGAGGCTGGAGAACCTCATCATCATCTATAGGTTGAAGGTCATCTGGTAGAGGGGGGAGTAGAAGGGGATTCGCCCTACAATCTATTCAATTTCCCCCAGTCTCACCTACCCCAGTATCACCTACACCATCGCCATATGTTCCACCTACACAGTCACCAATTGCACCATCTATCACCTACAGATCCATCACCAACTATATTACCATCACCTCATGTCCTACCTACACCATCACTTGTGCCATCTACATCATCTGCAGCAGCAGGCCCACAGGTAGCAGATGAGGCAGAGGAATCTTTAATTCAAGAAGGCCTTCCAGAAATAGAGCTTTTTGGAAAAAAGTAAATACAATCATACATGCTAATACTTGTATTTTTGCGAAATATGGTCAATATGCATATATGGTTGTCTACAATATTGTTGACTTAAGAGGTTCAATCCATCAATTGTTGTTCATTTTTTTACCGTTGCTATTAAGAGCAAGTTTGACTAGTTTTGTAAGACCTATTATTTATTATGTGTTATTTACCAACTCATAAGTCTTACGTGGAATATATAGATATAGAAAATTCAGCAGCGTTTTGACAAGAGGTTGTCGAGACCTATCAAATAAAATAACCGGTTCACAAACTAATTTGTAGTATAGAGAATGAACCGAATCATCTCTCAAGGATCCAAAAACAAAGATTTAATTAGATCAAGATAATTAGAAAAGGGGGGTTTTGTTGTTGATTAACAAGATTAATAAAAGTAGGAGATTCAAAGTTGTAAACAAATCTAAAGAAACAACCAATCCAAGGAAATTTACCGATCTTGAGTTTAACTCATCATTGATCACAAGGAATTCACTTAATTGCTAACCATGTTCTTGGCCTTAGATCACATCAAGAAGCCTTAACATGATCCAAGAATTCTTTACTAGATAAGCATCTAGGATTTGATTAACCAAGGTTAGATAAAGTAAGCACCATCCAACATAGATTAACTTAAGATCTAGAATTTAACCAAGCTAAACAATCTATCAAAAAGCTTTAATATATTGTTTAATCTTTATGACCATCTTTGAATACATGATAATAAAGCTATTACCACATCAACATCTAAATCAAATTAAGCAATTTAATCTAGATAAAAATCAAAAGAGGAAGAAGAGAAACTTGAATAACAATTAAGCAATATGAACAAGCAAAACAAGATCTCCAAATTAAACAACAAGATGGCTAATCCCTTGGATTGATTATGAGAGCCTAGCCTTCCATGGATGGGAAGGAAGAACTCAGAATTTAAAGAACAAAAACGAAATTGCAAAGAGAATGGAGAAGAAGAGAAAGAAAACTCTCACAAATACTTAAACTTTCTTGAAACTTACTTCCAAATTGAATGCCTCTAATACAAAGAGGTTGGGTCTATTTATACTAATCCTAGAAGCCAATTTGTACATGTACATAATCTGAATACAAGCTATAAGAATATGAAAATTGTCAAAATGGAAGCTTGATGCATGGTTGGTGGGTTGGTGCATGGTAGGTGGGTTGGTGTATGGTTGGTGGCTTTTAGTCAACAACTCTTATCCGACTTCTGGCTTCAAATTCATCACCTAGACGGTGCATTTTGGCTTGGATGTCTCATCAAAGTTGTAGCCAGTTGTCTCCTTGAAAATCTCCAATTTGAATCATGTCATTTAGACTTTTAGAACTCTAGAAATGCCAAAAACATTGCACCTACCTCAAGTTAGGTTGGAAGAACGTGTTTCCAAATTCAGACTAACTTGTAGCTTCAGAAGCATGCCTAAAACGACATCTATTGACAAAATGGTCTTCAGTGAAGTTGGAGATATGGGTCTTATCTTTCAAATGACCAAGTTTCAGCCCAAGAGGAGGCTTATAACCCACTATATAGTTCAATATGTGCATACTGCCCAGATGGTTTCGTGACAGCTAACTCACTCTGTATTGCAAGGCTATTTTGGGCCCTTAGAAGTCTGATCCAGTTCTTGAGTTCTTCATGAAACTTGTAGATCCTTGTCTTAGCTTTCCAAAGACACCAAGAGCACCTCAATTGGATCACCGAGTCCCAAGTTATGGCCTAACCAAGGAAGAAAGGTCAAAATGCATCAAAATCCGAAAATTATCCAATATTTATATTAAAACCCAATGAAGCCCAACAACATTAAACTCATCTAAAATACTAATATTGGGCACAATAATCATCTAATGAAGCCTAATACAAAGCTAACATAAGTGTCTCAAATTGATTGATCAAATTCCCCCACACTTAAGCTTTTGCACTCCCGGGCAAAACACATAAGAACAAAACTAAAGAAAAACAAGAAACATCATATTATTAAACTAAAAACATAAAAAACTGATTATACCTAATCTAATTCATTTTCATTGGAAAACACGATGGCACTTAGCATGTGCCACAAGCCTTTAAACCCCTAGGTGTCCCTAGTGGACGAGTTATAGTCTCGTGAGGGTTTACCAGGATGATACCCACAAACATGTAATATTTTATTTAATCAATTCAACTAATTTTTAAATACAAGTATTGTATCAAATATAAACCATAATTAATAAGTCAAGTATGCTTAACAAAGAATAGTTGAATCAAATCAATTGAGAATAAAGTATAGCATAATCATGCTTTAATCAGAATTAGGCATGTTCAGATTGAGTAAAATTCTTCACAAGTGACACTCAAATCACACAATGTGTTTAGGTTAACTGTTTACGCTCAACTCAGTCAAATTATGAAAGTATTTTACCATAGGCTTGCATATACATCAATTCTCCACTACTTAGATCAAATAAATTGTAAAAATCAAGAGGTCTTTCAAAAAGGTTGTAATGGAACTTATAAGGTGAAGGAAGGAAACAATATGGATAATAGCAGGTTAAAACCAAAGAGAATAAAAGAGCATTGAGGAGTAACTCAAGTAGAAAGAATAAAATTTTTACCCAAAACCATAAAATGCTCATTCTCTTCACACATTCCTTCCTTTTTCTATTCTTTTATTTTTTTTATTTTTTTATTTTTTTATTTTTTCATTTTTTTTGTTTTTTTGTTTTTTTGTTTTTTTTTGTACCAAGCATTTCGTATCAACACACCAATTCCCCCACACTTAAATCATTGCAAGCAAAAGAACTTCTCCAATAAGAAAATCAATGCTCTCCCATTCCCTAAGGTAAGGTAAAACATGGTTTTTCACTCAAAGCTTGTAATGAGCTAATAACAAAGAATAGGCAAATAGGCTCAGAAGGAGTTAATATTTGGATAAATGCAAGGTAGGTTTATTTGGCCCAAGCAACTAAGTCAAGAAAAAATGTCTCTGTCATTTTCATGCAACATACAGACCAATGTAATCTCAAATCGATTCAATGCAAGTTCTAGAAAATAAATTCATAATTGACATCACTCATGAAAGAAAATAACCAAGTATAAGTATCAAACTTGGAAAAGCCGAAAACTCACAAAGGTATGGAACATTCACTCAATTCAACCATGCCTTCTTCCTAATATCCACAATCATATACACATGTATATCATGAAAATGATTCAACTATAAACTGTTTTGCATACTTTTATCATCAATTAAGCTCAGATTCAGCACATGCTTGTATCAATATCAATTGAAAAGATCAAAATTGTGTGTGTGTGTGTTTTTTTTTTTTTAAAAAAAAAAATACAAGAACAAAGATGATTTAAGACCTATTATGAAATGCAAGTTAAGATGCGTCTCAAGAGCAAAACTACTCCTTACTCTGCCATCATACATCTAATAAGTTAGTAACAATAAAGATTAGCTTGTTTGTTTTTTTTTTTTAACTAAACTATGTACATGGTAATGTCAACTATCCCTCCCCCCAACTAATTAAAGACATTGTCCCCAATGTCAAAATAAAGATAGGTAGAGTGTAGAAGGTCTTACCAGAAAACTACAATTCGAGCCTAAAATAAGAAAAATTACAAAAAAAACTAAAACCGTAAGAGAAAATAAAAATTCACAAAGACAAAGTCAAATCAAGTTTTTGCTTTTTGCTGCTGCTGCCTGTTCCCAATTCCGTGGAGCCATTACTGGATCACGTTGTGGTACAAATTCATTTAGTTGATCGAGCAATTGTTCAAGAGTTGCAGCAGTTACAAGACTTTGACGTGTCGCTTGTGAGATGAACCTTTTTTCTACAGCATGATTAAGAAAACAAAACAAACTGTCATAAAAACCATTAACATTTAATATACCTATGGGTTTTTAGTGAAAGTTCTGCTGTGACCAGGATGTAATTTGGAAGTGCTCTTCCAAAGTTCCAAAACCACCAGGTAGGGCAATAAAGGCATCAGCATTTTCTATCATAATGTTCATGCGTTGGTGCATGCAAAATACCATTACTTCATCCCCTAATGTTTTTCCAATGGGCGTGCCGATAGATAAAGGACTGGGAATGACACCAAGGACTTTGCCACCTCCTAAATGTGCAGCAGTTGCGACACAACCCATTAACCCAAGACTACCTCCTTCGTAAACTAAATGGTTTTCTCTCTCAGCTAGCACTCGACCAAGATAGTGTGCAATGTTTACAAACTCTTTATCTTTCCCAGGATTAGATCCACGAAAGACACAAACACTCTTGATCCGACGAACTGAAGTGACTTCCATTTTCTCTTTTTTTTTTTTGTACTCTCACCTTATCAATGATCTGAAGAGAGCAAAGTGCATTATTTAAAGAATCAAAACTCAAATGTAATAATTGCACCTATAAAGGAGGGGTAGAACCGTGTGTCAGGTAAGTTTGAAAATAAGCATAGTAATGATAATAGCTATATGACAAGGATAAAAGACTAATCTATATGTGTCAGAAGAAGTTTGAAAATATGCAATGCATATTTCAAAAGAATACGGCTAAATTTTTTTTTTTTAATAAACAAGAAGAAAAACAAAAACAAAAATAAAAATAATACTTACAGGAGGTGTGATTGTGGCTCACAAATTCCTCTGGTTTTACGTCCAAAGAGCGGCTTGAATGCTCTCTATGGGCCAATGGTCGGCTTCCCATCCAATTTTCTTAAAAATTGGCAAACAAGGTCTTTTTGAGTCCGATTCCCGAGACTATAACGCTTATGTTCATCTTGGAATATTGGCCATAAATCGAGAAGTACTCTTTGCACATCTCCACTAGGATGCGTCTCAAGAGTCAATAGAATGTTATCTAAAGACTCCTTACTCATGCCATTCTTAATGAAGTCAATTTTATCAAGTCGATTTATAGACGTCATTCCAATTGATCTGCATTTTGTGTTACAAGTCCACCTTGCACATTTATATGCGTACTCGTAACCTTTTTGCTCTTCTCTTTTTGCATATGAACTTTGCCTAGCCTGCCGCATATATGAAACAAGAGCATCGTAGAAAATTCCCCCGTGATTCGGACCTTTGCTTCGATTATCCAACGTATATCCGCAGGATGCCTTTGTGCATAAGCATCCTTAACCTCTCAAACCTTGCACAATAAATGTTAGTCAAAGCATTTTGAGGGAGAGAAGCGGAATCGCTTGAGAGGTTGACAAGCTGATTATCTATTTTGAAAGAAAGAAAGAAGAAAAACAAATGGAGTAAAATTATATACAAATTTCAATGTTTGTGGGTCACTGAAGGGACCGAAAAAGATTTTCATGGAGTACCGTTATCCGCCATTTAACCGGTGAAAAATCATCTGTCAACGAAAAATAAACAAAATTAAGACAGAAAAATCAAACTCTGATAGATTTTCTCGCTTGGCACCGATTTTTTGTCTCGATTTCCTGTGATTGCAAATAAGTCAAAGTTGAAAGATGAAAGAGTTAGAAAACTGGGTTGCCTCCCAAGAAGCGCTACTTTTAATGTCCTTAGCCGTGATTGAAGATTTTGCACGAGCGATGGGTCCTCCCCAATAATGATTCAATCTCGGCAATTGACATTAATCGTGGATTTTTCTTTTTTTTGTCTTTTTTTCAACACAAGAGTGATCAATCATGGTAGAGGGCATCCTGCAGTTGAACTTCCTCCACGAGGTTCTCTTGAGCTCCTTCATAAAAATTTTTGAGGCGGTGACCATTAACTTTGAACACTTTGTTGGTGGCTTCACTCTTAATTTCCACTGCACCATGAGGAAAAATGTTAGTGACAACAAACGGACCGTCCCACCTAGACCTTAATTTACCAGGCATCAACTTAAGGCGAGAATTAAACAAGAGAACTTTTTGCCCAACTGAAAACTCCTTCCGAAGAATAAACTTATCATGGAAGGCTTTGGTCTTTTCTTTGTATAGTCGGGAGCTCTCATAGGCATCTAGGCGAATCTCTTCCAATTCTTGTAACTGCAACTTCCACTCTATGCCAGCTCCTGCCAAATTCATGTTGCATTGCTTCACAGCCCAATATGCTTTGTGCTCAATTTCTACTGGCAAGTGGCATGCCTTACCATAGACTATCCGATATGGAGACATCCCGATTGGAGTTTTGTAAGCGGTCCGGTAAGCCCAAAGAGCATCCTCAAGCCTCATGCTCCAATCCTTCCGATTAGGTTGGACTTTTTTCAAGTATGTGCTTGATCTCTATTGGAGACCCTCGGCTTGACCATTAGTCCGGGATGGTAAGGTATAGAAACTTTATGCAACACGCCATATTTCCTCATCAATCCCTCCATGCTCCTAAGCATGTTAAATGGGAGCCTTAATCATGATGATAACTCTCTGGATTCCAAACTGCGAGAAAATGCATGATCTAACAAAATCCATAACAACTTTGGAATCATCAACCGAGTGGCTTTAGCCTCCACCCATTTTGATACATAATCAGCGACTAGCAAAATGTAAACATAACCAAAGGAAACAGAAAGGTCCCATGAAATCAATACCCCATACGTCAAAAGATTTCACAATACATGAGGTTGCTTTGGGCATCTCATTCTGCGAGAAATGTTCCCTGTTCTCCGACACCGTCACAAGACTTATAGAACAAATATGCATCATGAAACAAGGTAGGCCAATATAAACCAGAGTCTAAAACTTTCCTAGCTGTACGTTGAGGCCCAAAATGTCCACCACATATAAATGCATGACAAAAGCTAAGAACAGAATGAAACTCTTGATTAGGCACACATCGCCTAATAATTTGGTCACTACAAAATCGCCACAGATATGAATCATCCCATACATAATATTTTGATTCACTCTTAAGTTTATAAATTTGTGCACGAGTGAAATGTGAGGGAAAAACTGTAGTAACCAAGAAATTCACCATATCAGCAAACCAAGGGGAGGTGTTCTTTCCTTGGTTATTTCATAGGACTGGTAGTAGCATTCATAGAGCTAATAGAATTACTTCTGGAATTGGACTTGAACTTGATATTGCACCTAATCTTGTTGACTCTTTTAATCCTGTTGAGTCTCGCATAAGATTTGTTAGTACTTCGGTGAATCGATCTTAGTCCGTTTGATTTTACTATGGCCGACTATAAACAATAGGACCCTTAAGGAATTGGTCACTGATGTGAATTATCAACCTTTGTGCATTCAATATCCTGAACTTAATGTTGATTTTGAGTTGAAATCTGGATTGATACACTTGCTGCCCAAGTTTCATGGTCTTGCAGGTGAAGATCCACATAAGCATTTGAAGGAGTTCCATGTTGTCTACTCCACCATGAAACCTCATGGAATAGCTGAAGATCACATCAAGCTAAGGGCCTTTTCCTTTCTCTTTGGATGGTCTTGCTAAGGATTGGTTGTATTACTTACAACTCGCCGCCATCACTTCTTGGAATGACATGAAAAGATTATTTCTCGGAGAAGTTCTTTCCTCGCATCAAGAACTGGCCGCAATAAGGAAAGATATTTGTGGCATAAGGCAAATCGGTGGTGAAACTCTCCATGAGTATTGGGAGAGATTCAAGAAATTGTGCCTCAAGCCGCCCACACCATCAAATTAGTGATCAATCGCTAATCCAATACTTCTATGAAGGATTGATGCAAATGGAAAGGAGTAAGATTGAACCTGCAAGTGGTGGAGCATTTGTAGATAAAACTCCACCACGCGTAAACTTAATTGCAAACATGGCAGCAAATTCTCAACAATTTGGTACTCGAATGTGTGTCAACCAGAGTAGTCAATGAAGTTAATACCTCTTCACATGCCGATCAACAAAGGGTGGAACATAGATTGGATGAGCTCACTTCTTTGGTTAGACAGATGGCAATAGGACAAACACGAATCCACGGTGCAAACCCCTCGCAAGAGTTTGTAGCATATGTTCTAGTTCCTCTCATCCCACGTATGCGTGCCCCACATTGCAAGATGATTATGAGTTTCAAGACCAATGCGTGGTCGCTGGGTATATTTCTTGGGAAGCCACAATTCCATCAGCAGCAACAACAGAAATATGATCCATTCTCCAACACTTACAACCCTGGCTGGAGGGACCATCCCAATCTGAGATATGGGAATGCATCAAATCAGCAGCCACCAAACCAAGATAGACCACCATTCCACAGAAGCAAGGACAAATCGGGCCACCACATGCTTGACCAAGTAGACCACCATTCCAAAGAAGAAGGTCCTGTAGCCACAAAATCGAGCCCTCATTGGAGAATTTGGTGAAACAGCTTGGCCACCAATATCATCCAGTTTTAACAGAGAACTGAAACCACCATTCAGAACTTGGAGACTCAAATTGGCCAACTTGCCACATCTATTCATGAATTAAAGTCACAAGGTTCTGGCCAATTACCCTCTCAAACCACTCCAAACCCTAAAGGCAATGTTAGTGCTATAGCTTTACGCAAAGGGTAGGAAAATCAATGGACCAAGATACAGAGATAATTCCGTATTCTACCATTGACCCAAAAAACAAGATGTCAGAGCGCATTCAAGAAGAAATGATCTTGTAACATCTAAGCGTAAAGTCGATCAAACCAAGCTTGTGACGTAAAATTCAAGAAAGGTAAAAGTGAACATCCACAAAAGTCGCCTTGCAACATTCCTCTTCCTTTTCCAAACCGAATGATACAACGAGGCATATGGTTGAAACTCGACTTGGATAAGGAAATTATGGAGACTTTTCGTGGTTGAGGTGAATATACCTCTCTTGGAGGCAATTAAACAAATCCCCAAGTATGCCAAGTTCTTGAAAGAGATGTGCACCCATAAGAGGAAGCTAAAGGGCATCGAAAAGTGAGTATGGGGAGAAATGTCTCGCTTTGATTCGCCCAACCCCTCCCAAATGCAAGGATCCGAGGCACTTTACCATCCTTTGCACCATAGGGCACCAACAGTTCACTCATGCCTTGCTAGACTTGGGAGCCTCCATCAATGTAATGCCAAAGTCGCTTACACTTCATTGCATATGGGAGAGCTAAAATCCACCAGTATTGTCATTCGCTAGCAAACCAAGCACCGCTCAACCCGCAGGAGTGTTGGAAGATGTTCTGTTCTGGGTAAATAATTTAATATTCCCATTGATTTTTATGTGTTGAATATGGAAGATGAATCGCCTCTTCCCCACCCCCATTGATCTTAGGTAGGCCATTTTTGAAAACCGCTAAAACTAAGATTGATGTGCATGCTTGGTACCCTTTCCATGGAATTTGGTGATGATATCATTCAGCTTAACATTTTTTTATGCCATGAAATACCCTTGTAGAGGATCATTCTGCTTTTTCATTTTGATGTCATTGATTTACTCGGTTGATGATATGCATCTTGATATGTTGGCGTAGTTTCTGAAATTGTAGGATACACCGATAGCATAGCTTGTGATACTTGTTCGCCTCTCGCTCGACTTTTTGGTTGTAAACCCACCGCAATGTGTGCGGCCTGTCTTGAGATTTCTACATACTTATCATGTGTCGTTGTTAATTCACGACATTGATGATTCTCGCTTCGTTATTAATAGCAATGATGTTGTTATTAATGATGTTATCATTCATCCCTGGCCGCTAAGTGTGATTCTTTTGATTCCATAGGATATGATGATGTTGTTTTGCAAGATTGTGCACAAATTGCAAGTACATTGTGTGCAATCGCTAAGAATTTAGTGATTTAGTTTCTGCCCAAAACTAGTACCATCACCCAAAGAACCACCCTCCATTGAACTTAAGCCCTTGCCCGAGCATTTGAAGTATGCATTCTTCGAAAAGGATGAGAAGCTCAGTGGATAATGGCCAAACACCTCCAACCCGAGCAAGAAACCGTGATTATTGGAAGTTTTGAAGCAACACAAAAGGGCAATTGGTTGGACACTTGCGCACATCCCCGTATTAACCCCTCCACATGCACGCACAGGATATTACTTGAGGAGGAAACTAAACCAGGAGACAACCCCAGGAGGAGATCAATCCTCTCATTCTAGATGTGGTGAAAAAGAAGTGACCAAGCTAATGCAGTCGGGCATTATCTATCTCATTTCTCGATGAAGACAAGTGGGTGAGCTCGCGGCAAGTAGTTCCAAAGAAATCCGGTGACTGTCGTGGCCAACCGTAAGAATGAGCTCATTCCAACCCGAAAGTGCAGAATAGTTGGAGAGTCCGCATTGACTACGTACTTAACCAAGCCACTGAAAGATCATTACCCCCTTCCGTTCATTGATCGATACTTCAGAACGGCTATGGTAAGTCCCATTACTACTTTTAGATGGCTACATCGGATACTTCCAAATCCACATTGCACCGGAGGATCGGAGAAGACCACATTTACTTGTCCCTTCGGCACCTTTGCTTACAGACGGATGCCCTTTGGCCTCCTGCAATGCCCCAGTACCTTCCGGTGCATGGTGAGCATATTTTCCGATTTCTTAGAGGAGTGCATGGAGGTATTTATGGATGACTTCACCTGCCTATGGTTCTTCTTTTGATTCATGTTTAGCTAGCCTATCTAGAGTACCGCAAAGATGCATTGAGACTAACCTTGTGCTAAATTTTGAGAAATGCCATTTTATAGTAGAACAGGTATAGTTTTAGGCCATGTAGTATCCAAGAAGGGCATTGAGGTAGATCCTGCCAAGATTGATGTAATTACTTGTTTATCTTACCCCACATGCGCGGGAAGTGCGTTCTTTTCTTGGTCATGCAGGTTTCTACAGCGCTTCATTGCCGACTTCAAAGAAGATTGCTCTTCCACTTTCCCACTTACCGCAGAAAAGATGTAGAGTTTAATTTTGATGATAAGTGCAAGGCGCCTTTCAACCACTTGAAGCAGCCTTGACCAAGACTCCCCATCATCCAGCCCACTGACCGGACATTGCCATTTGAGTTAATGTGTGATGCTTCTAACTATGCAAGAGGGAGCGCCTTGGCACAGAGAGTGGGGAGAGCTTCTCATGTGATATACTATGCTGCCAGAACTCTAGATGCTGCTCAAGCCAACTATACCACAACCGAAAATGAGCTTTTAGCCATTGTTTTTGCTTGGGATAAGTTTAGATCATATTTGCTTGGTTCTAAGGTTGTTGTGTCTATTGATCACGTACTGTTCCTTTTGAAGAAGCCAGAGGCAAAGCCCGACTAATAAGATGGATGCTACTCGCTTCCAAGAGTTTCACATAGAGATCCATGACAAGAGTGGAGCAGAGAACCTAGTGGCGAGATCATTTGAGCCGCATTGAAAGGGCTTCGCATCACTTCCCCTGTACTGGGACTCCTTCCTGTATGAGTGACTTATGCACGCAAGGTAAGAACACCTCCCCTTGGTTTCTGATATGGTGAATTTCTTGGTTGCTACGCTTTTCCCTCACATTTCACTCGTGGCACAAATTTATAAACTTAAGAGTGAATCAAAATATTATGTGTGGGATGATCCATATCCGTGGCGATTTTGTAGTGACTAAATTATTAGGCGATGTGTGCCTAATCAAGAGTTTCATTTGTTCTTAGCTTTTGTCATGCATTTGCATGTGGTGGACATTTTGGGCCTCAACGTACGCTTAGGAAAGTTTTAGACTCGGTTTATATTGGCCTACCTTGTTTCATGATGCATATTTGTTCTCAAGTCTTGTGAGCATGTAGTCGAGAACAGGGAACATTTCTCGCAGGAATGAGATGCCCCAACAACCTCTATTGTATTGTGAAATCTTTGACGTATGGGGTATTGATTTCATGGGACTTTTTCCTGTTTCCTTTGGTCATGTTTACATTTTGCTAGCTGTTGATTATGTATCAAAATGGGTGGAGGCTAAAGCCACTCGGACTGATGATTCCAAAGTTGTTGTGGATTTTGTTAGATCACAGATTTTCTGCAGGTTTGGAATCCCAAGAGCTATCATCAGCGATCAAGGCACCCATTTCTGTAACCGGAGCATGGAGGGATTGATGAGGAAATATGGCGTGTTGCATAAAGTTTCTACACCTTACCATCCCCAGACTAATGGTCAAGCCGAGGTCTCCAATAGAGAGATCAAGCGCATACTTGAAAAAATAGTCCAACCTAATCGGAAGGATTGGAGCATGAGACTTGAGGATGCTCTTTGGGCTTACCGGACCGCTTACAAAACTCCAATCGGGATGTCTCCATATCGGATAGTCTATGGTAAGGCATGCCACTTGCCAGTAGAGAAATTTGAGCACAAAGCATATTGAGGTCGTGGAAGCAATACAACATGAATTTGGCCGGAGCCGGCATAGAGCGGAAGTTGCAAATACAGAATTGGAAGAGATCCGCCTAGATGCCTATGAGAGCTCCCGACTCTACAAAGAAAAAGACCAAAGCCTTCCATGATAAGTTTATTCTTCGGAAGGAGTTTTCTATTGGGCAAAAAGTTCTCTTGTTTAATTCTCGCCTTAAGTTGATGCCTGGTAAATTAAGGTCTAGGTGGGACGGTCCGTTTGTTGTCACTAACATTTTTCCTCATGGTGCAGTGGAAATTAAGAGTGAAGCCACCAACAAAGTGTTCAAAGTTGATGGTCACCGCCTCAAAAATTTTTATGAAGGAGCTCAAGAGAACCTCGTGGAGGAAGTTCAACTGCAGGATGCCTTCTACCATGATTGATCACTACTGTGTTGAAAAAAAAAAGACAAAAAAAAAAGAAAAAGCCACGATTAATGTCAATTGCCAGAGATTGAATCATTATTGGGGAGGACCCATCGCTCGTGCAAAATCTTCAATCACGCTGGCTAAGGACATTAAAAGTAGCGCTTCTTGGGAGGCAACCCCAGTTTTCTAACTCTTTCATTTTTCAACTTTGACTTATTTGCAATCACAGGAATCGAGACAGAAAATCGGTACCAAGCGAGAAAATCTATCAGAGTTTGATTTTTCTATCTTAATTTTGTTTATTTTTCGTTGACAGATGATTTTTCACCGGTTAAATGGAGGATAACGGTACTCCGTGAAAATCTTTTTCGGTCCCTTCAGTTACCCACAAACACTGAAATTTGTATATAATTTTACTCAATTTGTTTTTCTTCTTTCTTTCTTTCAAAATGGATAATCAGCTTGTCAACCTTCGCAAGCAATTCCCTTCTCTCCCTCAAAATGCTTTGACTAACATTTATTGTGCAAGGTTTGAGAGGTTAAGGATGCTTATGCACAAAGGCATCCCTGCGGATATACGCTGGATAATCGAAGCAAAGGTCCGAATCACAGGGGAATTTTCTTATGCTCTTGTTTCATATATGTCAGGGCTAGGCAAAAGTTCATATGCAAAAAAGAGAAGAGCAAAAAGGTTACGAGTCTGCTATAAATGTGCAAGGTGGACTTGTAACACAAAATGCAGATCAATTGGAATGGCGTCTATAAATCGACTTGATAAAATTGACTTCATTAAGGATGGCATGAGTAAGGAGTCTTTAGATAACATTCTATTGACTCTTGAGACGCATCCTAGTGGAGATGTTCAAAGAGTACTTCTCGATTTATGGCCAATATTCCAAGATGAACATAAGCGTTATAGTCTCGGGAATCTGACTCAAAAAGACATTGTTTGCCAATTTTTAAGAAAATTGGATGGGAAGCCGACCATTGGCCCATAGAGAGCATTCAAGCCGCTACTGGACGTAAAACCAGAGGAATTTGTGAGCCACAATCACACCTCCTGTGCAATTATTACATTTGAGTTTTGATTCTTTAAATAATGCACTTTGCTCTCTTCAGATCATTGATAAGGTGAGAGTACAAAAAAAAAAGAGAAAATGGAAGTCACTTCACTGGTCATTTCGGATCAAGAGTGTTTGTGTCTTTTGTGGATCTAATCCTGGGAAAGATAAAGAGTTTGTAAATATTGCACACCATCTTGGTCGAGTGCTAGCTGAGAGAGAAATCCATTTAGTTTACGGAGGAGGTAGTCTTGGGTTAATGGGTTGTGTCGCAACTGCTGCACATTTAGGAGGTGGCAAAGTCCTTGGTGTCATTCCCTGGCCCTTTATCTATCGGCACGCCCATTGGAAAAACATTAAGGGATGAAGTAATGGTATTTTGCATGCACCAACGCATGAACATTATGATAGCAAATGCTGATGCCTTTATTGCCCTACCTGGTGGTTTTGGAACTTTGGAAGAGCTCTTCCAAGTTACATCCTGGTCACAGCAGAACTTTCACCAAAAACCCATAGGTATATTAAATGTTAATGGTTTTTATGCGACGCTTTGTTTTGTTTTCTTAATCATGTCGTAGAAAAAAGGTTCATCTCACAAGCGACACGTCAAAGTCTTGTAATCACCGCAACTCCCGAACAATTGCTCGATCAACTAAATGAATTTGTACCACAACGTGATCCAAGAATGGCTCACGGGTGGGAACAAAAAGAAGAAGAAAAAGCAAAAACTTGATTTGACTTTGTCTTTGTGAATTTTTGTTTTCTCTTACGCTTTTAGTTTTTTTGTAATTTTTCTTATTTCAGCTCGAATTGCGCTTTCAAGACCTTCTACACTCTACCTATCTTTATTTTGACATTGGGGACAATGTCTTTAATTAGTTGGGGGCAGGGATAGTTGACATTACCATGTACATAGTTTAGTTAAAAAAAAAAAAACTAACAAGCTAATCTTTATTGTTATTAACTTATTAGATGTATGATGGCAGAGTAAGGAGTAGTTTTGCTCTTGAGACGCATCTTAACTTGCATTTCATAATAGGTCTTAAATCATCTTTGTTCTTGTATATATTTAAAAAAAAAAAAAAAACACACATACACACACAATTTTGATCTTTTCAATTGATATTGATACAAGCATGTGCTGAATCTAAGCTTAATTGATGATAAAAGTATGCAAAACAGTTTATAGTTGAATCATTTTCATGATATACATGTGTATATGATTGTGGATATTAGGAAGAAGGCATGGTTGAATTGAGTGAATGTTCCATACCTTTGTGAGTTTTCGGCTTTTCCAAGTTTGATACTTATACTTGGTTATTTTCTTTCATGAGTGATGTCAATTATGAATTTATTTTCTAGAACTTGCATTGAATCGATTTGAGATTACATTGGTCTGTATGTTGCATGAAAATGACAGAGGCATTTTTTCTTGACTTAGCTGCTTGGGCCAAATAAACCTACCTTGCATTTATCCAAATATTAACTCCCTATGAGCCTATTTGCCTATTCTTTGTTCTTAGCTCATTACAAGTTTTGAGTGAAAAACCATGTTTTACCTTACCTTAGGGAATGGGAGAGCATTGATTTTCTTATTGGAGAAGTTCTTTTGCTTGCAATGATTTAAGTGTGGGGGAATTGGTGTGTTGATACGAAATGCTTGGTACAAAAAAAACGAAAAAAAATAAAAACAAAAAAATAAAAAAAATAAAAAAATAAAAAAATAAAAGAATAGAAAAAGGAAGGAATGTGTGAAGAATGAGCATTTTATGGTTTTGGGTACAAATTTTATTCTTTCTACTTGAGTTACTCCTCAATGCTCTTTTATTCTCTTTGGTTTCAACCTGCTATTATCCATATTGTTCCCTTCCTTCACCTTATAAGTTCCATTACAACCTTTTTGAAAGACCTCTTGATTTTTACAAATTATTTGATCTAAGTAGTGGAGAATTGATGTATATGCAAGCCTATGGTAAAATACTTTCATAATTTGACTGAGTTGAGCGTAAACAGTTAACCTAAACACCTTGTGTGATTTGAGTGTCACTTGTGAAGAATTTTACTCAATCTGAACATGCCTATTTCTGATTAAAGCATGATTATGCTATACTTTATTCTCAATTGATTTGATTCAACTATTCTTTGTTAAGCATACTTGACTTATTAATTATGGTTTATATTTGATACAATACTTGTATTTAAAAATTAGTTGAATTGATTAAATAAAATATTACATGTTTGTGGGTATCATCCTGGTAAACCCTCACGAGACTATAACTCGTCCACTAGGGACACCTAGGGGTTTAAAGGCTTGTGGCACATGCTAAGTGCCATCGTGTTTTCCTATGAAAATGGATTAGATTAGGTATAATCAGTTTTTTATGTTTTTAGTTTAATAATATGATGTTTCTTGTTTTTCTTTAGTTTTGTTCTTATGTGTTTTGCCCAGGAGTGCAAAAGCTTAAGTGTGGGGGAATTTGATCAATCAATTTGAGACACTTATGTTAGCTTTGTATTAGGCTTCATTAGATGATTATTGTGCCCAATATTAGTATTTTAGATGAGTTTAATGTTGTTGGGCTTCATTGGGTTTTAATGTAAATATTGGATAATTTTCGGATTTTGATGCATTTTGAACTTTCTTCCTTGGTTAGGCCATAACTTGGGACTTGGTGATCCAATTGAGGTGATCTTGGTGTCTTTGGAAAGCTAAGACAAGGATCTACAAGTTTTATGAAGAACTCAAGAGCTGGATCGGACTTCTAAGGGCCCAAAATAGCCTTGCAATACAGAGTGAGTTTGCTGTCACAAAACCATCTGGGCAGTATGTACATATTGGACTATATAGTGGGTTATAGGCCTCCTCTTGGGCTGAAACTTGGTCATTTGAAAGATAAGACCCATATCTCCAACTTCACTGAATACCATTTTGTCAATAGATGTCGTTTTAGGCATGCTTCTGAAGCTACAAGTTGGTCTGAATTTGGAAACACGTTCTTCCAACCTAACTTGAGGTAGGTGTAGTGTTTTTGGCATTTCTGGAGTTATAAAAGTCTAAATGACATGATTCTAATTGGAGATTTTCAAGGAGTCAACTGGCTACAACTTTGATGAAGACAGCCAAGCCAAAATACACCGTCTAGGTGATGAATTTGAAGCCAGAAGTCGGATAAGAGTTGTTGACTAAAAGCCACCAACCATACACCAACCCACCTACCATGCACCAACCCACCAACCATGCATCAAGCTTCCATTTTTGACAATTTTCATATTCTTATAGCTTGTATTCAGATTATGTACATGTACAAATTGGCTTCTACGATTAGTATAAATAGACCCAACCTCTTTGTATTAGAGGCATTCAATTTGGAAGTAAGTTTCAAGAAAGTTTAAGTATTTGTGAGTTTTCTCTTCTTCTCCATTCTCTTTGCAATTTCGTTTTTGTTCTTTAAATTCTGAGTTCTTCCTTCCCATCCATGGAAGGCTAGGCTCTCATAATCAATCCAAGGAAATTTACCGATCTTGAGTTTAACTCATCATTGATCACAAAGAATTCACTTAATTGCTAACCATGTTCTTGGCCTTAGATCACATCAAGAAGCCTTAACATGATCCAAGAATTCTTTACTAGATAAGCATCTAGGATTTGATTAACCAAGGTTAGATAAAGTAAGCACCATCCAACATAGATTAACTTAAGATCTAGAATTTAACCAAGCTAAACAATCTATCAAAAAGCTTTAATATATTGTTTAATCTTTATGATCCTCTTTGAATACATGATAATAAAGCTATTACCACATCAACATCTAAATCAAATTAAGCAATTTAATCTAGATAAAAATCAAAAGAGGAAGAAGAGAAACTTGAATAACAATTAAGCAATATGAACAAGCAAAACAAGATCTCCAAATTAAACAACAAGATGGCTAATCCCTTGGATTGATTATGAGAGCCTAGCCTTCCATGGATGGGAAGGAAGAACTCAGAATTTAAAGAACAAAAACGAAATTGCAAAGAGAATGGAGAAGAAGAGAAAGAAAACTCTCACAAATACTTAAACTTTCTTGAAACTTACTTCCAAATTGAATGCCTCTAATACAAAGAGGTTGGGTCTATTTATACTAATCCTAGAAGCCAATTTGTACATGTACATAATCTGAATACAAGCTATAAGAAATATGAAAATTGTCAAAATGGAAGCTTGATGCATGGTTGGTGGGTTGGTGCATGGTAGGTGGGTTGGTGTATGGTTGGTGGCTTTAGTCAACAACTCTTATCCGACTTCCTGGCTTCAAATTCATCACCTAGACGTTGCATTTTGGCTTGGATGTCTCATCAAAGTTGTAGCCAGTTGTCTCCTTAAAAATTTCCAATTTGAATCATGTCATTTAGACTTTTAGAACTCCAGAAATGCCAAAAACATTGCACCTACCTCAAGTTAGGTTGGAAGAACGTGTTTCCAAATTCAGACCAACTTGTAGCTTCAGAAGCATGCCTAAAACGACATCTATTGACAAAATGGTCTTCAGTGAAGTTGGAGATATGGGTCTTATCTTTCAAATGACCAAGTTTCAGCCCAAGAGGAGGCCTATAACCCACTATATAGTCCAATATGTGCATACTGCCCAGATGGTTCCGTGACAGCAAACTCACTCTGTATTGAAAGGCTATTTTGGGCCCTTAGAAGTCCGATCCAGCTCTTGAGTTCTTTATGAAACTTGTAGTTCCTTGTCTTAGCTTTCCAAAGACACCAAGATCACCTCAATTGGATCACCAAGTCCCAAGTTATGGCCTAACCAAGGAAGAAAGGTCAAAATGCATCAAAATCCGAAAATTATCCAATATTTACATTAAAACCCAATGAAGCCCAACAACATTAAACTCATCTAAAATACTAATATTGGGCACAATAATCATCTAATAAAGCCTAATACAAAGCTAACATAAGTGTCTCAAATTGATTGATCACGTTTCCTTTTGTTTTCTCGAATGTTACCACATGACATAAACATAAGCAGCGGATTCCAACAATCATTTCAAACCAACCAGATTACATATATTATATATATATATATACACATATATCATCAAGAGATCTCAGATCTCAACCAAAATATTATCAGAGTACGCAATGTTATACAAGTGTATTCTAAGCACTATCCTGACTGAGCACATTAAACATATACAAAACTGAGTACATCAATAGTAGTATTCAGTTCCCTGTCACTGCATCAAAATAATATAATACACATCCTATTATAGTTACATCACGGAGCTTAACTCCACCAAAATGCCAATCTCAAAAAAATAAAACAACCGAATCCTCCGTACTTAACCTGTAGAGGGTCCGGGGTGTTCCTGGGAATATGAGAAAGAGGTGGTGAGAACAACTTCCTAGTGAATATGAATAAACTAGCAGATAAGGTATGCATGTAAGTAGAGAGCAAGTATAACACAATTCACTATATATAAGTAACACCAACCAACCAATGCAATGAATGAATGCACATGATGTTCACACCTTTTATTCACACTTTTTCTTTCTCCACTCCTCTTGTTGTGCACTAACCCCTTTCGGTTAGGCCCTCGCAATATGCATATGCAATGTGTTATGCCATTACGTTTCCATCTAGCTCCGTAAGCTAGGCACCCCTCATTTTTTGTACACTAACCCCTTCCGGTTAGGCCACCTCGCAATGCAATGCAAATAAGTATGCCATTTCATTTCCATCTAACTCCATAAGCTAGGCACCCCTCATTTTTTTGTACACTAACCTCTTCCGGTTAGGCCATCTCTCTATGCAATGGAATGTTCTCATGTTCATATCATACTCATTCATAATATCATAATAACATCACATGTAACCAATTCAAGCATATACAACACATAACCATTATGCTCAATTCTATCAAGCATTCTTACTTAGCTACACATTTCATTATAGTGCTAAGTCATCCTTAATCCTAAACATAGCATATGGTATCAAGACCCTAGACATATGCACCACAATAACACAAACAGAGTCAACCACGGCCAGGGTGTGGTGGTAACGACGGCCACGGTTCAAGAAAACAGAACTCATCAAATTGGAAACAAAGACAACCACAGTCAGGGTGTGGTATAGGCCACGCCCATGGTGTGTATTTCCAGAGTCAACCACGGCCAGACCGTGGTGGAGGCCACGCCCGTGGTTTGGAATCTGGGCAAGAATAGTGTCACGCCCAACTTCAAACCAAAACCCTAAGTTCCCTATGGGATCATGTCCTCAAATCCATCAAAATACACTAACCATATCATTCACTTTCATGTACCTAAATCCTTGAAAACATGTAACAAAACACATCCAACCTTAAGCATAGGTGAAAAACCCTATATTCAAGCTTAATCCTATATCATACACTTTCACTCTAAGAACATCATACAATAACACAAGTAAATCCACACTCACATTAAAGTGCTCCAAACTTGATTCCAAGATGGGATTGGTAATCAAGGCAACCTTCCCTTCAACTTCCTTCAAAACACTCAATCAAAACAACCAACTTTTAGACATGGGTGTTCTTGATTCTTAGAGATGAAAATGAGTTTCTCAAGAAACTAATACAATAGGATTGAAGAAGAGATCATAGTGATCAAAAACCATCAAATAACCTAAGCCAAACGATGCATAAAAATACTTACTTTTGGACCTTGAACTCTTGAAGCAAGCTTGGCTATGGAACACTTAGAAATTTGGAGAAGATGAGCCCTTTGGCTCTCCCTAGGCTGGCCGGTCCACTTAAACAAGAGGGAGGGGTGTGAATTGTCCATTTTGCCCCTCACTTAGATGGAAAAATACCAAATTGCCACTAAGGGTGTGAAAAGACTAAAATACCCTTGTGATTTCTAAGAATTCCCAATATGTCCTAAAGAAAATTAAATTTACCAGTAGGTCCTAACTTAGCCAGAGTAAATATAAGAGTTTAAATTTCACATATTTCTGCCTTAGGTTCTACCGAGTTCACCGGTATAGCCAGAATCTCAAATTAATTATTCTAACTCAATCTATCACCATTTCTGTAACAGAACATACAACTCATTCAAAGAATTTAACTAAGTCATAACATATGAAATTTAGGGATGTTACAGGTTTTGTCCTACTTGGGGTCATGCAACTAAGGAGATGCGAGATTTATGGTTTAACGAATTTACGATAATAATTATATCAAATGATTGATAAATGACATTAATATATATTAGATTATTGATAAATGTCATTAATATATATATATATATATCATGTGTGTGTAGTATATAAATTTCTTTACCTCTTACTGAAGCACTGTAAGTAGAGACCTCAATATAATGCGAGGATCTGCCAAATTTTTCTTGTAGTGTGAGAAGTGAGAGAAAATTGTGATTTATTAAGACTTAAGTACAAAGTAAGATGATATATAAATATTTTATTAATTATCTGGACTCTTATATTTTTAATTAATTTATATTTAATATACTATTATAAAAGTATAGGACTTATGAATAATGAGAGTTTAAAGCAAAGGCTTAAGTAGCCTTTCCTTAGAGCCGGTCATGAATTGTCAATTAACATTTAAATAATTTCAAAAGTACATTTTCACATGCTATCATTTCATACTGCCACATGTCCTTTTTGTATTTTATAAATGAATTCTATGTTTATATATTATATAGGTGCTAATTAGATGAGAGCGGGTAGTAGGCTCCCATTGTTGAAACCAAATTCTTATAAAAAGGTTTAAGTACTAAATTCTTAAAAGCTGTAGCTTTCCCTGTTTAAGTTTTGAGGATAACAAAAATATTTATTTAGTTTGAACAAGTAAGTGTTTCGACAATAGTATTAACAAATCGCTACTTGTTGTGCGTCCATTCTGCTCTATGCTTAAAGATAACTCTTCGTGCGTCCAATATGCTATAACTCTTTGTGGGTCCAATAAATATATTATATACTTCTACTATTGGTGCGTCCAATACTTGTATGCATATTTTGTTACTTTTTATTAGTTCGTCCAATACGATCTGTCTGCCAAAGCTCGAACTCAACTCACTCTTTCAAAGTTCAAACTCAAGCTCTCGTCCAAGTGAAATTTCAAAAATGAAGAACTGTTCCTCATTAAATGCTAGAAAAGAACTCTGACAGCTCACGGCGACAGAAGAAGTCAACTAAGCCACTTTTGCTGACATTGTCTAACAACTACAAAGATCTGCAAATAAGAAACCGTCTGCAATCTTAGACAAATCAGGACTTTGTTTTCATTGATTGGAAATCTCAGAGAATAAAAGTCACCATCAGAAGAAGTTCAGCACTTTTCCAGTAGATGCATTTAATGTTACTCAGAACGGTAATAAATGTTTCCGTTGGACGATCTAGCCCATGAAGTCTGCTTAATTTGTTCTTACTTAAAAAGAGAAGAAGCAGCACTTGAAGAAAAAGAGAGATCTTTGCCGAAGCATCCTACAAAGTCTAAAAAGCTTTATTTCTTCTTGGATTTCCATATACGTGTAAAAAGAAAAAGCCTTGAGATTTCTGTTGTCTATTCTCATTTGTCAGTGAGTTTCAAACTCAAGCTTTTATCTACTTTCACTTATTCATCTTAAGCATTGTAAGCCTGAAGAGGCTGTGTGTAAAAGAATACTTTTGAGATTGAACCTGAAGAGGTTGAAAATACTTGTTACCTGAAGAGGTGCATAATACTTGTATTCGTGAAAAAGATTAGTTGGAAAATCCTTCTGGTTGAAGGGACTGGACGTAGCTCTTGGTTGATAAGAGTGAACCAGGATAAATCTCGTGTGTAAGCTTCTCTTCTCTTCTAATATGCTTTATCATATTCACTAACCTCTGGGGTTTACCATTGTGTTTATTAACAAAGATCTTTTATTTAGTTTTAGAACGTGTTAACCATTTTATTAAAAGTCTTTTCAAAATCCTTGAAGTCCAATAGGACTAAGCGGTGTTGTTTCTAAGCTCTTTGCTTGTCAAACTTTATCCTTCGCTGTGTTCTATTTTCTATTGAAAAAGAAAATCTTTTATTAATTACCAAAAAGGGTTAAGAAACACAATTCAACCCCCCTTCTTGTGTTTCACTTGGTTATTTCACCCATCTCTCGCCTCGCGGATGAATATTCACTCCTGCCCCCGCCCTTGCCCCATACCTGTATGGGTATCCATCCCCAATTTCTTTCACTGGTAGACGAGTACATATGGATATCCATGGATACTCATTAAATCATTAAAAACTCTAAATTTTTTATTTTAAAAAAAACAGAATAAATGAAACAATCTTTAATAACACAATTTCTCATAATTTGTCTATGACAAACTAACTTAGTTCAATAACTTTAAATATTTAAAATAAAAATAACAATAAAACAAATTCTAAAAGCTAAATCCAAACACAATATAGCAATACCATGACAATCCAACACCACTAAAACACTAAAATTTCAAACACTAAATCCAATCAGCACAATTAGGGCTAAAATCAAAACACTAATTACGTGTATTTTAATAATTTCATATATCAAGTACCGGCAGATATGGGGGAAACAACCTCTGCCCCATTTAATAAAGGGTGTTAAAAACTCCATCTCCACTCCTCGCAAGGAAAAGTTGTCCCTTTGAATCCGCCTCGCGACGAGTGTTACCCGCAAGTACCCGTCATAACGGATAAAATTGTCATGCCTAGTGTTAATGACTAGGTTAATACATGTGCAATTCACAGCGTTGTAAACAGAGAAGGAAAAAAATAAAACCTAATATAATATGAAATAACAATATTTATTCTCATAAAAAATTCTTATAAGAAAATTTCTAATTGAAATGAGGAATATAATAATTTTTAGGTCTATATGTTAATTTTTTTATATACAAAATAAATTAAAAAAAGTGCTCAAAACTGTTACTAATAATCACAAATTAAAATTTCACATATATGTATAAATTAAAGTTTAACATGCCTTTTTATTAAATATATAATTTTATTTATGTAACACTCGTTAAAACAATTCTCTTTCTAAGTGACACAAATTAATAAAAAAAATTAATATTTGACATGCTTTTTATTAAATACATAATTTAATATGTAAGTATCTATAAAAAGTAAAATTTCTAAAATAATAAATAATTACGGTTTATTGTCATAATAAAGTCTTATAAGAAAATATCTTTAGGAAATAAAGAATAAAATAATTAATGGAAAGCAAGGGACATAGCAATAGCATTTCAGAGTGGCACATGTAGGATTGAAATCACATGTCCCGATCTTTTGTTTTCTTCCCTATCCTTTCAATTGAAATCTTACAACTCAATCTCATTTTTTCACCGTTTAAAGGTAACTTAACGCCGTTCCGATATTAAGTGCTCTTTGCTTCTAACCTATTCTAGGAATTACGTGGCCCTGCAGCACCACTGCAACTCACCTGACGGAGATGAACTAACTTGACGAGGCGAGGAGTGCAAGGTGACAGTGAACAATGACTTGAGGAATAGTAGAAGCTTCAGGCAATGGCGAAGGCAACCGCAACGGAGATGCTGAATCATTGGTTCTCAATCTGGTGGCAGCAGAGAGTGAATGATTCCATCCGGCAGAAATAACAAATGCACCTGCACTCATGTTTTGTTCTTCCACTGAGGAGGAATATGAGCCCTTTTTAACCAATTACTTAATGCTCAAATTTGCCAAACATTAGCAAAAGCGCCTGCAACGATACTTCTGATCACGAATTAGTGAAAGAAAATACAACTTTGGTTTGGTAAAAAATTAAAAGTGCCTACAGAATTTATGCATAAACTAGCTAGCATAACGGATTATAATGAACAAGGGTGTCAAAATACTAGAAAATAGAATAACGGAGAGACAACAAGCATTATATAGGGGGGATGGGATTTAGAAGCAGTACAATATATCCAATTCCATTTTAGCTTCTCAAGGTAACGAAGGCAGAAAGAAGGGATTGGAAGCACAGTGACGGAGAGTGAATGATTCCTTGTGGCAGAAACAATGGATCTGAGTGAAAGCAAAGAGTCAAAGCAGAGTCAAAGCCGTCATATGGGCGTTAAGTTTTCGACGTTGAAAAAATTAGTTGTTACAAATTTTAATTGGAAGATCAGGAAAGGGTACCTGAACATCCTCTATCTCCTTGTAATAATTTTTTAATGGACTCTTTCTTTATATTTGAAAAAATGCTACTTAGCTAGAAGTTGTTTACCGAAATATTTTTACAGTTGACATGCTTATTTGGTGCAAATTGAATACATTAAATATATTACATTAATTACAATGAGAGTGTGGATAGACAATTGAAGATGGCAAAAGCTCATCCACCCTTATTTAAGCAAACTTTACCAGCCAGATGAGAAACCAAGGGCAATGATGGGGAATTCTTCACAATTGATCATTGCACTTTCAATCTCTCTGCTTGCTGTGTTTGCATTTCATTCATATTCTTTGCCACTTTCAGCCAGCAACCGATGGATCGTTGATGAGGCCACAGGACAACGCGTGACGCTAAGATGCGCAAACTGGCCAACCCACATGGGTTTAATGTTGGTAGAGGGTTTAGACAAGCAGCCCATATCGAACATTGTGTCTCAACTTGCTATGCTGGGGCTTAATTGCATTCGTCTCACATGGGCAACTCACATGTTTACTCGTTATTCCAATCAAACCATTGAACAAGGTCTTGACGCTTTAGGATTGTCAGGGGCCAAAATGGGGATAATTAACAATAACCCATATGTCTTGAACATGACTCATCCTCAAGCCTATGCTTTTGTGGTTGACCAGCTTGGTGCTCACAACATAATGGTTGTGGCTGACAACCACGTCAGCGAGCCGAAATGGTGTTGTGCTCCGGATGACGGCAATGCTTTCTTTGGAGACAAAAGTTTTGATCCTAAAGAATGGGTGCAAGGGCTCTCTTTGGCTGCTCAATTATTGAGCGGTAAACGTCAGGTGGATGATTTTATCTATAAATAAAACAGTTCAAAACTTTACTTTCACAAAATAGTGTTTCTTTGATCTATTTTGAATTGATTCTATTTGGGTTGTATAGATAGCGCCTTTAATAGTTGTGAACTTAAAGAGTTGTATAAGTAACATTATTGTTAAATTTTACCAAATCAATCAACTAGCTTGCTCTAATGTTTTCAATTGATTTTCAAATCTCCCCATAGGTGGTAGGAATTAGTTTGCGGAATGAACTACGTGGTCCACTTCAAAATCTTGATGGTTGGTACGGAAATGTAACCCAAGGAGCATTGGCTGTTCACCAAGCAAACCCAGATGTGCTGGTGATCATCTCAGGTTTGTACAACGACAATGATCTCAGCTTCTTAAGGGCAAATCCGCTGAACCTAACCTTGGATAATAAGGTGGTCTATGAAGTACACTCATACCCATTCTCGGGTGAAAGAAAAGATTGGAGTAAGCAATCAGCAAACTTTCTTTGTGGTAAGGTGAAGCAT
Organism: Styphnolobium japonicum; assembly: GCA_023212625.1. NCBI lineage: Eukaryota > Viridiplantae > Streptophyta > Magnoliopsida > Fabales > Fabaceae > Styphnolobium > Styphnolobium japonicum. The sequence goes on along the minus strand of JALBWW010000002.1, from coordinate 31,284,677 downwards.
GAGTTAGATGACAAAGCTGGGTTCCTCACCACTGGCCCCAACCCCTCTCCTTTGTTCGTAAGTGAATTTGGAATTGATTTGATTGCTAGATCAGAGCCTGATGAGCGATGGTTGACTTGCATTTTATCTTACCTTGCTGGTGGAGACTTTGACTGGGCATGGTGGGCACTACAAGGTAGCTATTATTTAAGAGAAGGTATAGTAGACGCAGGGGAGTCATATGGTCTATTGAACTTCCAATGGAATCAACCAAGTTATCAACAATTCCTTCAGAGATTTCAGCTAGTACTAAAGAAGCTTCAAGGTATGGCCTCCAATTCTAGCTAATGTTGATTTCAATTAAGGTTAAATAGAAACTTAGAACAATGATTTAATTATATGGTTCCTTTGTACAGATCCAAGTTCAAAGCTGCCTAATTCCAACATCTTGTATCACCCACAAAGTGGCCAATGTGTAAAAGCAAATGAGAAAAATCAAATTGAGGTGAGTGATTGTTTGAAGACAAGTGGCTGGAGTCAGGAGGGAATGAAGATCCAATTGAATGGCAAGTGTTTGATGGCAGTCGGTGATGGACTTCCAGCGATCCTCTCAATTGATTGCTCTGGTAAACAAAGTTGTTGGAAACCCATATCAATTTCTGGCTTGCATTTGGCTGTCATGGATGGAGAAGGCAAAATCTTATGCTTGGAGAAAGATGGCAACTCATCTATGATCTTGACAAACAGATGCATTTGCGTGGAAGATAATCCTGGGTGTTTGGACAATCCCCAGAGCCAATGGTTTCAGCTTGTTCCAGCAAATGTCTATTAAATGGAATTAACGTTGATTAACGGGCATCAAACTACACACATATATAATTTTAATGACATGAGATTGTGTTATTCCCACAATCCATGTATATTGCAATATATATGCTCGAACATGATTAATGCACATTCGTGTTTTGTAGCATGCTAGGTTCCTGGATTAATTAACAATTATAAAATATTTAGTAGTTTTGAGATATTCATTAATATGCATGATATTATTTTAGGACAAATTGTTAGAATAATCTGTTGGAACCAAAGATGTAATCAAGTATTTTATATTGGAAGCAAAATTGATTAAAGAAATTGAACATTTCAAAGTTTTGAAGATAACAATAAATATTAAATTGGACTGAACAAATAAGTTTTAAATGAACTTATGTTATTTCACTCTAATAAGAAAAAGTTCATGTTATATCTTTTGAATAAATCGTCTATGAACATTTTTGGACTAAGATAAGTTTTAGTTAAAAGACAAAGTTATTATTTCATTGTGTGCATCCAATACTTTATGTATTGTTTATTATATTTTATTGGAATCTATTATTTTGTCTCTGTTGTTCCTTCGTTAAGCATTTTCGTCCAAATCATTTCAAAATCAAGCAAGACAAGTGCGTTAATTGCTAATGAGATCTTTGACAAAGTACACGTCTTTCAAAATCAACTAAATACGCTAGAGATGACATACCTAACAACTACAATGACCAGCAAATATGAACTTTCTATTCGCTCAAAAGAGTTAGAACAAATATATCAAAGTTTCTTACAACATTGATAACCAAAGCCGCTTTTTAGAAGAAGTTCAACACATTATCAACATTGTATATTTAATGCAACTCATAACAGTAATAAATATTGCTATTGGACAAAAGAAGCTTATGAAAACCAGTACAAGCTCTCAAGCCTATATGTACTCAAAGTCTTCGAAGAATGAATAGAGATAGAGAACATGAAAAAGAAGCCAATAGAACAACATTTGAAGTGAAAAGATATACACTGCATTTGCTTATATTTTCTAATACTCTTGTATAGAGTTTTTACTTGAGCTCATTGTTTATCCTCACAAATCGTGAGTTATTCTCAAGTGTTTTAAACAATATCCTTTTTTCATCTGGTTGTTTCATTATCCTTGTCTTGTTTATTTTGTTGCTCTTATATAAATGCTTTAATTGAAATTATGAATACTCTGCTAATACACTATGTTGCTGTGAAGGATCTGCTCTAAATATTAGCATGATTTATTTCTTTTCAAAAGATATTGTCTCTGTTAACGTTTCTCTCTTAAAGTACTAATCTTCTATACAGAGATAATGTTACCTTGAAACTTGTTTCTTAAAAATATATTTCGTGTACTACGTCCAATCGACTCTGCGTCCAACAGACTCTGAGTTTCATCTCTTTGAAATGTTTTTCTTAGGGGGAGCAAATTTTTTTTTAAAAAGAATCTGTGTTCAATCAAATTAATAGTTTTTGTCATCATCAAAAAGGGGGAGATTGTTGAAACCAAAATCTTATAAAAGGTTTAAGCACTAAATCTTAAAAAGCTGTAGTCTTCCCTGTTTAAGTTTTGAGGATAACAAAAATATTTATTTAGTTTGAACAAGTAAGTGTTTCGACATAGTATTAATAAATCGCTACTTGTATGTGCGTCCTTTCTGCTATGACCTTAAAGAAAATGCTTTGTGCGTCCAATAACTGTCTTATATACTGTTACTATTTTTATTGGTTCGTCCAATACTATCCTTTTGCCAAAGCTTAGACTCATTTCTCTATTACAAAGTTCAAGCTCAAGCCTTCGTCCAAGTTAAAATTCAAAAATGAAGAACTGTTCTTCATTAAATGCTAGAAAAGAACTTTGACAGCTCTCGGCGACAGAAGAAGTCAACTAAGCCACTTTTGCTGACATTGTCTAACAACTACAAAGATCTGCAAATAAGAAACCTTCTGCAATCTTAGACAAATCAGGACTTTGTTTTCTCTGATTGGAAATCTCAGAGAATAAAAGTCACCGTCAGAAGAAGTTCAGTACTTTTCTAGTAGATGCATTTAATGCTACTCAGAACGGTAATAAATGTTTCCGTTGGACGATATAGCTCTTGAAGTCTGCTCAATTTGTTCTTACATATAAAGAGAAGAAGCAGCACTTGAAAGACAGAGAGATCTTTGCCAAAGCATCTTACAAAGTCTAAAAAGCTTTATTTCCTCTTGGATTATCTTATACGTGTAAAAAGAAAAAGCCTTGAGATTTCTATTGTCTATTCTCATTTGTTAAGTGAGTTTAAAACTCAAGCATTCATCTTCTTATACTTATTCTCCTTTGCGTTGTAAGCCTGAAGAGGTTGTGTGTAAAAGAATACTTGTGTGATTGAACCTGAAGATGTTGAAAATACTTGTTACCTGAAGAGGTGTATAATACTTGTAATCTCGAACAAGATTAGTTGGAAAATCCTTCTGGTTGAAGGGACTGGACGTAGCTCTTGGTTGATAAGACTGAACCAGGATAAATCTCGTGTGTAAGCTTCTCTTCTCTTCTAGTGTTTTTATTATATTCACTAACCTCTGGGGTTTACTATTGTGTTTATTAACAAAGACCTTTGAATTGGTTTTAGAACGTGTTAACGGTTTTCTTAAAAGTCTTTTCAAAATCCTTAGAGTCCAATAGGACTGAGCCGTGTTGGTTCTAAGTTCTTTACTTGTCAAACTTTATCCTTCGCTGTGTTCAATTTTCTGTTGAAAAGGAAAATCTTTTATTAATTTTCAAAAAGGGTTAAGAAACACAATTCAACCCCCCTTCTTGTGTTTCACTTGGTTATTTCAATTGGTATCAGAGCTCAGCCTCTTGGGTTGAGCATCTAACAGTGCAGAGGAAAAAGATCCAGTACACCCTTAAATGGAGAACGAAGGACAAGCAGTGAACAGACCACCTCTATTCAATGGAAACGACTATGATTACTGGAAGAAGAGAATGATTGCATTTTTTGATGCCCAAAATATGGACATTTGGGACCTAGTTCAAAATGGATATCAAATACCCACCAACGCAGAAGGACAGGAACTCCCTCGACCGCAATGGACAGAAGGACAACGAACCAGACATCAGCTTAACTCAAAAGCCAAACATTATCTTATGTGTGCCATCACCAGATCAGAGCACGATAAAGTTCATAGCTGTGAAACAGCTAAAGAGATATGGGATACCTTGGCCTTAGCACATGAAGGCTCATCTCAAGTCAAGGAATCAAAGATAAGCATGCTGGTTCACCAGTATGAGCTCTTCAAAATGGGAGAGCATGAAAACATTGATCAAATGTTTGGACGATTCCAAACAATAATCAATGGCTTGAGATCTCTAGGAAAGACCTATGATAATCAAGATCATATCAGAAAAATTCTAAGGAGCCTTTCCAGACAGTGGAGACCTAAGGTTACTGCCATACAGGAAGTAAAGAATCTAGCTTCTCTTACCATGGAGGAACTCTTGGGTTCTCTTAAAGTTCATGAGCTGGAACTTCAAGAAGAGGAAAGCTCAAGAAAAGGGAAATCAATTGCCCTTAAAGCTCACAAAGGCAGTGCGTCTAAAGCACTTAAAGCTGAAAAATCATCAGACGAGGCCAAGTCATCTAAAGATGATATATCTGATAATGACGAGTTATCTTTCATCTCTAGAAAGATACAAGCAATGTGGAAAAAGAAAGGAGGTATGCGGAGAAAGCACTATGGACGAAGGTCACCAAAGGACAGAACAGAAACAAAAGACAAGAGTCCAATCATATGCTATGAATGCAAGAAGCCCGGACACATTAAAGCGGAATGCCCCTCACTAAACAAGGAGAAAGAGAAAAGGAGATTCTTTCCAAAGAAGAAAAGAGGATTAATGGCCACCTGGGAAGATCTTGATCTTTCAACTACTGATGATGAAGAAGAAGCAAATCTATGTCTCATGGCGAACACCTTGACAGAAGAAGAAGAAGATGAGGTAGCAAACTGTGATCTTGATCTTCAGAATGCATTTGATGAGTTGTTAAATAATTCATCTATTTTAGCAGTTGAATATAAATCCCTGAAAAGGAAGTTTTCAAAATTAACCAAAGAATATGGAAAAATGTCTTCAGAAAAACAAGAACTTGAAATTTATTGTGAAAAATTAAAAACTGAAAATGCTCTTTTAAAAACATCCTCTGAGTCCAACACTTCAGATGAAGTTGATAAACTTCATACTGAGGTAAAAGAATTAACGGAGGTCCTCAGTAAATTTGTGAAAAGCACCAACAACCTAAACATTTTACTCAGGTATTCAAGAGATCCTCGTGACAAATCTGGATTGGGATATTAAGATACTGATAAAAAGTTTTTTCAAAAAACTACTACCCAACCTAAATCTTTTAAGAATGGTTATAAGAACATTTACCCTTCCTCTAAAGATCTCTTTAATAAAAGGTCAAAATATTATGGATCTCCAAGAGCTAACCAAAAAGGACCCAAAAAGATATGGGTACCTAAGGATATGATAATTCCTCTTGCAGATGTGCTTAGCAACAAGAAAAAGACACCTGTCATGGTACCTGGACAGTGGATGCTCACGGCACATGACGGGAGAAAGGTCTATGTTCCAAGACATCAAAACTAATTCAGGAGGCTCCATCACGTTTGGAGGAAATCAGAAAGGTAAAATAGTTGGAATAGGTAAGATTGGTAAGCATCCTTTTCCCTCTATCGATAATGTTCTTCTAGTTGAAGGATTGAAACATAATTTGCTTAGCATTAGTCAATTATGTGATAGTGGATCTAATGTTTCATTCAATCAAGGAGAATGTATAGTTAAAAACTCTGACGGATCCATACTCTTCACTGCTAAAAGGCAAAACAATCTTTATAGAATTGACTTGGAAGATCTTTTAGATCAAAATATATCATGTCTAGTTTCCATAAAAGGAGAACAGTGGATATGGCACAAGAAGCTTGGTCATGCAAGTTTGAGATTAATCTCTAAACTAAATAAGCATAACCTCGTAAGAGGACTACCAAAGCTTGTGTACAAATCAGATGTTCTTTGTGAAGCATGTCAAAAGGGGAAACAAATCAAAAACTCTTTTGAATCCAAAAACATCGTTTCCACCTCTAGACCACTAGAATTGTTACATCTTGATCTATTTGGTCCAACAAGAACTTCTTCACTAAATGGAAAGAAATATGGATTGGTCATAGTAGATGACTTATACTAGATGGACATGGGTTATGTTTCTAGCTCACAAGGATGAGTCTTTCAAAGTCTTCTCTATTTTCTGTAAAAGAATTCAAAATGAAAAAGGCATGTGTATCAACTCAATCCGAAGTGATCATGGAGGAGAATTTGAGAATGAGAGCTTCCAATTGTTCTGTGAAGAAAACGATATTCATCACAACTTCTCTGCCCCAAGAACACCACAACAAAATGGTGTGATAGAAAGAAAAAATAGATCTCTTCAAGAGATGGCTAGAACAATGCTCAATGACAACTCAATCTCCAAACACTTCTGGGCGGAAGCTGTTAACACTGCATGTTATATTCAAAACAGAATATATATTAGACCTCTTTTAAACAAGACTCCATATGAATTGTGGAAAGGACGAAAACCCAACATCTCTTACTTTCATTCTTTTGGCTGTCAATGCTTTATCTTGAATACTAAGGATTCTTTAGGAAAGTTTGATGCTAAAGTTGACTCTGGTATTTTCCTAGGATACTCAGAAACATCGAAAGCATATAGAGTATATAACTCTCGCTCCTTAACTGTTGAAGAATCTGTTCATGTTAAATTCAATGACAAAAAGCCTGATAATGATTTGTCAGAGCTAGACGAGTCCTTTGCAGAATTAAACCTAAAAGACAAAGGAGAAGGATCAGCAACCCAAAACAAAGAAGCATTGGACGATGAAAGAAAAGAAGAAACAACTGATGGTCAAAGAAGCTGGCACTTCAAAACTTATCATCCAGAACACCAAATCATTGGTAATCCAGATGATAAAGTGCGTACAAGATCTACCTTCAGAGAATACTCAAATGTAGCCTTCATCTCTGAAATGGAGCCAAGAAAAATAGAAGAAGCACTACAGGACGAAGGATGGATCTTAGCCATGCAAGAAGAGCTAAATCAATTTAAAAGAAATGATGTTTGGACGCTGGTTCAAAAGCCTAAAGACAAGTCCATCATCGGCACAAAATGGATATTCAAAAACAAATTGGACGAAGATGGTAAGGTTGTGAGAAACAAAGCAAGGTTGGTAGCCCAAGGTTACTCACAACAAGAAGGTATTGATTTCACTGAAACCTTTGCTCCTGTAGCTAGACTAGAAGCCATACGCATCTTACTTTCATTTGCTGCTCATCATAGCATGAGACTATATCAAATGGACGTAAAAAGTGCATTTCTAAATGGTATAATCAATGAAGAAGTTTTCGTTAAACAACCACCTGGTTTCGAGGATGAAAATTTCCCTGAGCATGTGTTCAAATTGAAAAAGGCCTTGTACGGTTTAAAACAAGCTCCTCGAGCCTGGTATGAAAGGTTAAGCACTTTTTTAATAGAAAGCGGTTTTTTTAGAGGAAAAGTTGACACTACTCTTTTTCGAAAAGACAAAAACTCGAAATTCATTTTAGTTCAAATTTATGTTGATGATATTATCTTTGGAGCTACTGATGAATCTCTTTGCAAGGATTTCTCCAATCTGATGCAGAAGGAGTTCGAAATGAGTTTAATGGGAGAATTAAAATTCTTTCTGGGTTTGCAAGTGAAGCAAACATTGGACGAAATCTACATTCATCAGACAAAATACACAAATGAACTTCTGAAGAAATTCAAATTGGACGATTGCAAAACAATGAGCACACCAATGCATCCGTCGTCCACACTAAGATTGGACGATAAGGATAAAAAGATGGACGAAAAGGTATACAGAGGTATGATCGGATCACTCTTATATCTCACTGCGTCCAGACCTGATATAATGTTTAGTGTGTGTCTTTGTGCACGTTTTCAATCTGATCCTAGAGAGTCACACTTAATTGCTGTAAAAAGAATTTTCAGATACTTGAAAGGAACTACTAATCTGGGTTTAGTATTTAAGAAATCTCATGAGTACAGATTAGTTGGTTTTTGTGATGCTGACTATGCTGGAGATAGAATCGAAAGGAAAAGTACAAGTGGAGGATGTCACTTCATTGAAGGAAATCTAGTATCATGGTCCAGCAAGAGACAAAGCACAATTGCTCTATCAACAGCTGAAGCTGAATATATTTCTGCATCCAATTGTTGCTCTCAACTACTCTGGATCAAACATCAATTAGAAGATTACAACGTCTTTGAAAGTAAGATTCCTTTACTATGTGATAATACTGCTGCAATTAACTTATCAAAAAATCCTATACTACACTCAAGGGCAAAACACATTGAAATCAAACATCACTTTATAAGAGACTATATTCAGAAATGTGTGTTTGATATTCAATATGTGGATACAGATCATCAATGGGCAGATATTTTCACAAAACCTCTGTCAAAGGATAGATTCACTCTTATTCGAAAACATCTAAGTATGCATTTTGTAAAGAATTAATACTTCTTGCGTCCATTGAAGATCTGCGTCCAAAATGCTGTGTACTTGTTAAATGGTGTGGTAAATTTCTTGATAAGACATAAATAATTTGCATTTATCTTGTTTGAAACTTTTCAAATTTCCCACGCTTTGTCAGTTTTTGAAAGGTCACAAAAGTAATCTTTTACTGCGGACATGACAGTTGCTTTTAATACACATTTAATGTATTTGTTTTTTTTTTAAAAAAAGAAAAACGATTCGTTTTCTTTCAAGAAACCTTTCAGTGTAAAAACCAACCTTCTTCTATAAATATTTTCCTTCTTTACAAGATCAAATTTTTACGCCTTCAAGCCTTGAAAGAAAACCTTTGCAAAAAGAACCTTAGCAAAATTCTCTCTCTCTCTCAAATTTCCTTAACCCTGAGAAATGGCCGGAGGAAAGACCCTTGATATTGAAAGAGCCGAGGTATCGGTTGAATACTCGTTCCAAACTTCAATTTTACCAGAATGTGGAATAGATATCAAAGATTGTCTCGTCGGAGCTGGTTGGGATACTTACTTCAGAGAACCCGTGGAGGTTTATCCGGAATTGGTGAAAATGTTCTGGAAAGACGCATCCGTGTTTGCGACAGAGGTCAAAGGGTGTGTTTTGGGAAAACCTGTTGTGGTTTCAAAGGTAACCATCTCCAACGCCACCCAATGTTGGTTGGAAGGAGCCACCATCACTTCAGATTGGGAAAAAGCTTTTGGGGGAACTGATGCTGTTCTTGACACCTTACTAAAGGAGTCATCCACGGGGAAGATAATTGCTTCCAAGATGAATGACAAGGCAAGAGTTTTGCATCAACTTCTGAACAAGGAAGTACTCCACAAGACAGGGTCCAAAGATTCAGTCTCTACAGTTCATGCCTTCTGCGTGTGTCATCTGATGTTGTGTCAACAGGTCAATCTCCCTTCCTTGCTTTTTAAGAACTTCAAGAGAAGTGTGCAAGGAAAAGGGAAGAAAACCACCATCTCGTATGGTGTCCTACTAACCAAGATCTTCAGAGATCAAGGTATCTTTAGTCCCCATGAGACTAAAGATGTTGAAGAGAAGAAGAGGATCTTTGGACGGATCCAAGAGCAACAAATCTTTGGACGAAGCAATCTTCTAAGGATGAAACTTCAAAGCGTCCAAGATTTTCTGGACCAGAAAGAGCCTCTAATTCCTGCAAAGGCTGAGAGTCCAAAGAAGAAATCACCATCCGTCCAAGCCATTCCCAAGCGGAGACTCATAATGGACGATGACTCTGAAGATGACCAACCCATCGCTAAAAGGATGAAGGTTGCGTCCATTGCGAGCATTCCAAAGGGAACCCGGACGAAGCTACCCATCACAAGGAAACCCTCTTCCAAGCTTGCGTCCATTCCTAAGGAACCCCTTCCTTCCATTCCCTCTTCCTCCATTTTACCCTCTTCTCAACCAGAACCACAAACCTCCTTCCCAACTTCTCAAATAACTTCCTCTCCCTTAAACATTGAACCTTCTTCTCAAACTCACATCATACCTTTCCAATCTCCTTCACCTTCACCCTCTCAAAAGACCTTCTTCAACTCCTCCTACCTTAACCCCTTCTCTGTGGGCGTTACTCCCCACATTATCCCTCCTTGGGAATCCAAGGACTCTTCTCTCCCACTCACAGCAAGACGCTCCCGGTGCTGTGATGGTTGCTCAACAAAAGTTCACATCTTCCCTAGTGACCTCTCCTTCAAACCAGTCACCTTGGAAGAAATGGGACAGTTTGCGAGTCCTTATGACACCATCCTTGTCAGTGTCATTAAGGGGAGTCTTCTGTTGAAGGATATGAGATTTGTACATCCTTCACTGATCATCTCTTCTGCAACCGCCATCAAGATTCAGCCGGATCGGGTTTGTCCAAGGTTGCTAATGGTGGATTTAAATAAAAACAAAGACTTGAAAAAGTACAGAAGCCAAACCACCTTTCCCAAGCCTATCAATTTTAAACCAAATTTTGGGAGCTTACGTTCCCCTGATGTTGATGTTGATTTCTTGTGGCAAGTCTCGAATAAAGGAGAAACTGAGGAGAACGAGGCTAAGACCTTCTGGGAAAAGCACATTTGGGAATGTGAGCAACAAGCGTCTTCTTCAGGTCTAAGCGATGAAGATAAGGAAGATACTATAACTATGCCTGGTCAGAGCTTCCAGTGTTTTCGTCCTATCTTTATGGTAGATGATCTTCTTGGACTACCTCTGAACTCGCCGTTGCCAACAATCTTCTCTTGTCCAAGCTATGTCTCTGGACCTCCGTCTGACAACATAGGCAGGCTTTATCCCTGGGATCAAATGTTTGGATACCGGAAAACTTCTCTTCCTTGGGATGTTGACCTTCCTCTGTCTGAAGACGAAGTTGAATCTGTTGTGCAGCAAATGGATGTGACCCCTCCTGCTTCTACCACTGAGTTAGCTATTGTGGAACCACAACCTTCTGCTGACACTCTCACCCAAGTGCCCCCAGCTTTTCAGGCCTACGTGAATAATCAAATGGACTTGATGTATAAGAGAGTTGAAGACCTCCTCAAATCTCTTTTTCAACAAGGGCCACCTCCTCCTCCTCCACCTTCTTCCTCTTGATTTTTTTATTTTTTTTTAGCCAAATTTTTTTTGACAATGATGTCTTTCTTTCTTTTTGTCTGATGACAAAGGGGGAGAATAATGGGAATTTGACTTGTTACAAACTTGTTGTATAATTTAAATTGATTCAATGAAACTATGAAATTTTTTTTTTCATCTGGTTGTTTCATTATCCTTGTCTCGTTTATTCTGTTGCTCTTATATAAATGCTTTAATTGAAATTATGAATACTCTGCTAATACACTATGTTGCTGTGAAGGATTTGCTCTAAATATTAGCATGATTTATTTCTTTTCAAAAGGTATTGTCTCTGTTAACGTTTCTCTCTTAAAGTACTAATCTTCTATACAGAGATAATGTTATCTCTTTGAAATGTTTTTCTTAGGGGGAGCAAATTTTGTTTTAAAAAGAATCTGTGTTCAATCAAATTAATAGTTTTTGTCATCATCAAAAAGGGGGAGATTGTTGAAACCAAAATCTTATAAAAGGTTTAAGCACTAAATCTTAAAAAGCTGTAGCCTTCCCTGTTTAAGTTTTGAGGATAACAAAAATATTTATTTAGTTTGAACAAGTAAGTGTTTCGACATAGTATTAACAAATCGCTACTTGTATGTGCGTCCTTTCTGCTATGACCTTAAAGAAAATGCTTTGTGCGTCCAATGAATGTCTAAAAATGCTTTGTGCGTCCAATAACTGTCTTATATACTGTTACTATTTTTATTGGTTCGTCCAATACTATCCTTTTGCCAAAGCTTAGACTCATTTCTCTATTACAAAGTTCAAGCTCAAGCCTTCGTCCAAGTTAAAATTCAAAAATGAAGAACTGTTCTTCATTAAATGCTAGAAAAGAACTTTGACAGCTCTCGGCGACAGAAGAAGTCAACTAAGCCACTTTTGCTGACATTGTCTAACAACTACAAAGATCTGCAAATAAGAAACCTTCTGCAATCTTAGACAAATCAGGACTTTGTTTTCTCTGATTGGAAATCTCAGAGAATAAAAGTCACCGTCAGAAGAAGTTCAGTACTTTTCTAGTAGATGCATTTAATGCTACTCAGAACGGTAATAAATGTTTCCGTTGGACGATATAGCCCTTGAAGTCTGCTCAATTTGTTCTTACATATAAAGAGAAGAAGCAGCACTTGAAAGACAGAGAGATCTTTGCCAAAGCATCTTACAAAGTCTAAAAAGCTTTATTTCCTCTTGGATTATCTTATACGTGTAAAAAGAAAAAGCCTTGAGATTTCTATTGTCTATTCTCATTTGTTAAGTGAGTTTAAAACTCAAGCATTCATCTTCTTATACTTATTCTCCTTTGCCTTGAAAGCCTGAAGAGGCTGTGTGTAAAAGAATACTTGTGTGATTGAACCTAAAGAGGTTGAAAATACTTGTTACCTGAAGAGGTGTATAATACTTGTAATCTCGAAAAGATTAGTTGGAAAATCCTTCTGGTTGAAGGGACTGGACGTAGCTCTTGGTTGATAAGAGTGAACCAGGATAAATCTCGTGTGTAAGCTTCTCTTCTCTTCTAGTGTTTTTATTATATTCACTAACCTCTGGGGTTTACTATTGTGTTTATTAACAAAGACCTTTGAATTGGTTTTAGAACGTGTTAACGGTTTTCTTAAAAGTCTTTTCAAAATCCTTAGAGTCCAATAGGACTGAGCTGTGTTGGTTCTGAGTTCTTTACTTGTCAAACTTTATCCTTCGCTGTGTTCAGTTTTCTGTTGAAAAGGAAAATCTTTTATTAATTTTCAAAAAGGGTTAAGAAACACAATTCAACCCTCCTTCTTGTGTTTCACTTGGTTATTTCAACAATGATAATGTTTTCAACAAGTAAGATCTAAAATGATGTTATATTTTCATATAATTGGCTTAGGATTTTATGTTTACATTCTCCCCTCTTGGATTTTCAAAAGAATGTTGGAATAATATAATATTTCTTATGGATTGCAATCAATTATTATTTTGTTTTTCCAAAAATGGGCTAATATTATGATCCAATTGAAGATGCATATGAGCCCACTTATTAATCTCTATGATCCATACGTGTAATGGGCTCATGACATCTAAACACTAGTTAGTGTGGATAATAGTATGGGCCTTAATATATAAGCCCATGATGGGAGGGCCTTAGGGTTAAACTGGATGGTTAGGTCCCTTCTGCACTCACGTAATACCCATCTTTTCCCATTGAGAGTTGTGTCAACAGAAGAGTGACTTGTAGACGAAGGTCTAGCCTCTTATCAATTTGCAAGACATTGGATTAGCAAAGCAATTCAGGAACCACAATGATAATGTCTTCAACAAGTAAGATCTAAAATGATGTTATATTTTCATATAATTGGCTTAGGATTTTATGTTTACATTCTCCCCTCTTGGATTTTCAAAAGAATGTTGGAATAATCTAATATTTCTTGTGGGCTGCAATCAATTATTATTTTGTTTTGCCAAAAATAGGCTAATATTATGATCCAATTGAAGATATGCATGAGCCCACGTATTAACCTCTGTGATCCATACGTGTAATGAGCTCATGGCATCTAAACACTAGTTAGTGTGGATAAAAATGTGGGCCTTAATCTATAATCCCATGATGGGAGGGCCTTAGGGTTAAACTGGGTGGTTAGGTCCCTTTTGCACTCACGTAATACATATCTTGGCTCATTAAGAGTTGTGTCAACAGGGGAGTGAGTTGTAGAGGAAGGTCTAACCTCTAGTCAATTTGTAGGTCATTGGATTATCACAACAATTAAGGAACCTCAGTGATAATGTCTTCAACAAGTAAGGTCAAAATTGGTGTTCTATTTCCATATAATTAAATTAGAATTTTAAGCTTACATTTGGTATCAAAGCCTAAATTATATGATTTTAGGACCCATAAATGAATTGCATATGATTATGAGGCTTCTTTTTAAAAAAATTTCCCATTTTCATGTCCAATTTTGTGAGCTCTCTATCTGGTATTTTTTTTGTTAAAAATTGGAACCAAAAATTTTACGGATTTTGTAGACCTTGTTGAGACAAACTCATTGACACCCAAAATCATTTTAATTGCGCACTGTGGATAGAGCAAATCATTTGGTAATTTTCAATTTAAGAAAGTTAGGGTTCAAATACGCTTTTGATAAATATGTCAATTTTAGCTTAAATTGTTAATTTTAATATTTTATACCGTGTGCTTAATTGATTGGATTTGGCCACATTTTCTAAGTTTAGGCTCTAATTGGGCTTAATTGCATTTTCCAGCATTTATTGAGATTTTGCACTGTTTCTGTATTTCGGGCATATCTTGAGTTCTAAACATCTAAAAATTATGAAACTTACCTTTTAGAAAAGCTTAAGGAAGCTCTACAACTTTGATGAAGAGCTCAATAGCTAAATCGAAAGCCTAGTGGACCTGGAAGTCAGAGCAAGGATGCTATCGATCATTGGAACTTTGACAATGTGTGAAGATTGGGTCATAACTTGGAATGTATGGGTCATAGGGAGCTAGACTGGTACCATTCGAATTCTTAAACAAATGCTTCAACTATTCGAAGACCACTTATCAAAACTACAACATTTTGACGATGTTTTTGGCCTTTGAAGTCAGTTGAAGGGTCCAGAGACCTTCTAAGAGTGTTTTGGACATAACTCTCTCATCCTAAGCCCAAATTAGACAAACTTGGTGTCCAATTAAAGGTAAGAGGAAGAGGATTAATCTAATTCGTGAGAAACTTGTATTTTGAGTTTTAGAGGTAGTTATTTTGGGGGGGGAATATAGAGAAAAAATAGATTCTGGACATACCCATATTTTCTTTAATTTCTCTCTAGTTTTCTCTCTTCTTCTACAAGCCTCTGTAAACTGCAGCCATGGAAGGCTAAAACTCAAAGATCAATCCAAGGATCTTATAGAATTTCTAGTTTGATCTTAAGACCTTGTAATAAATTTTGAATTTGAGTTCAATTGATGTTTCTATTCTTATCTTGATAATTTGTAATGAAATTTTGATTGATTGATCTTAGTTTTGTCATTTGAATTGAAGATAATAAGTTATGCAGATATGCTAGCCTAGGTTAATTACATCCTTGTTCTTAAACTAACATAGATTCAACATGAATTGTGCAACTGCAGATTTGTGTATCACTTGTTAGTTGAATCCTAGGTGATTTCCTAGTAGTGCATTATGGATTTTATGCAGAGATCTTGATTAAATTCAAGTTAACCAATCTATTGAATTTGTATACATGTTTTGTAGTCAATGAAAGGTCAATTGGAATTTTTGATAGATTTATTTGATTGGATGTTTTGCTATTGGATTCTTATTCATTCAAATTGTGTATTCTAATTCTACAATCCTCAACCCCCTTACTCATGTTAATTTGATTGAATTGCATCTAGATTCTTTAGAAATGACTCGGTTCAACCACTTACACTACAATTTTGCTTGTGAAGCGATCTTTTTATATTTGACTGAGCTTGACACTCTATTCAGTTATACAATTTAATTGAAAGCTTTTGGTATTGAAGCAAGCCTTTCACATAAAGCCAACTAGTTCACATGATTTCTTGAAAAACCATAATAGAATGAATATTGGCTTTTAATTTGGGTTTTAGCACCAATGCTGGCAATTTTTTTTTGTTCAAAAAGGCCTTTTCCCAACAATGGCAGAACCCATATTTTCTAGAAAATACAATTGTAGTAATGGAAAAATTTTGGAAAAAATATTTAAAAATAGTACATGGAGAGAGAAGACCACTATAAAAATTGGCATAGTAAAAAGGCGTCATATGAGCATTCACTGTTGATATATGCCCTAGAGGCCAGTTGTATACTAACTTACTAGTTCATGTAACACCCTCGGTTGGATGCCACATTTTAAACCTAACCAGTTTCCTAATCAATTTCCCTTAATCCTTTATCATAAAATTTTTTGTGTTTATAGTGAAGTAGTACAAACAGATGTAGAATATACAACTAATATCCACATAGTTTTTATTTCTTTAAGTTCATTTTTCACATACTATTTATACACAGATATATACTAGTTTTTAAACATATATACATAACCTAGACATCTCCCTCCATCTACATTAGAGGGTCATCATCAATAAACCCGTTATGATGCGAGGGTCTTGGAGCTGAGGTTCGATGAGCACGACGCCACCTAGGGGTTCGCGCAGAAGAGACTGTAGATCTCTAGCGAGGCGTACGGTGGGTAGTGGCATTCCAAATGTCACCAAATGGCATGTGTAACTCAACATAAGCTGAAAGAGAAAACATCGTCACATAATTCCCATCGTAGGTCCTCCGAAGAGTGATAGTGAGTTACCTATGTTGGTGAACTCACCAACATGGGTCCTCCCAGCCATCTTTAAATGTACAACCAAAACACAATTTTTACAAAAAGGGGGTGAGATTCTCATATCATAAATATCAACAAAGTAGTATATAAATAGCATACAGTAATAACATAGTTTCTATCCAAAATCAATAAGCACTTAATTCACGTATAAAGTTATATTTAATCAATAAAGTGACATACTAACCTTAGTGCATAAATTAATAATGCAAGTATGACAACTAACCGTGCAGATGCACACAAATGACTCCTACTCCATAGAGCTAAACATAACAAGACGGAAAGAGTGATTGGGAGTATATGTTTCGTATCAGTTAGCCAACAAGTGCTAACAGTTCATTTGCGCATACGGCTCACGTGAACACTCTCCACTGATCGTGAATGGACTGGTGTATAGTCAAGATCTTCGGTGTTTTGCAATCATAATACCACGACACAGTCCCAGCCAGCCACTTGTGGTGTTTCTGGACCCCTGACGACTCCAAGATCATTGAAGATCTTCACTCGGCCATTCGCACTAGCACTAAGGTGTAAGCTCAATCCCCTAAGCTCCAAGTCTTATAACAATAATGTCTCATACAGACTAATATATATACATGTAGTATAAATATTCCGAGAATATATATACACAATCCCCTTGAGATTCAAGCTACTATTTCTTTAAGAATAGCGTGATGACAAATACATAATCCCCAATGGTTTATTGTATTATGTTTTGATGATGACAAATACATTACAAAAAGGATTACAAATATGCTACATATGTGCGTGATGAGCTATATTGGATAATGCATGGTTATATATTATCTTGTTGTTCTTATTATAAGAATCATGCATTAAGTTTTGTGTAGCATCATTGATAGGATATATCCAATGTACTTGATAAGTGATATAATTAATTATTGGATATGTGTCTATATGTGAATCATATATGCATGAAGAACTTTATAAAGTTATATACATGTGAATCATGCATATTTAGTTATTGAGTTATGGATTTGGACTAACCATGGTTTTCAAGTGAGTTATGCTTTGTAGGATAGTCCAAGTATCAAGTGTGAGCATTGGAATAAGAAAGTGAAAGATCCTATTTATGCTCAACTCAAGAAGAAGGAGAATGAAGAGATGAACCAAGCATTTAGAAGATTTGAAGAGAAGAAATCTTAGAAGCTTGAAGTGCATCAAGAAGCTTATAGACTCAAAAGGGTATATTTTCTCCTATAGGCTATTCTCCTTTGTAAGGACAGAGGTTTTGCATGAAGAGAGCTCAAATATCCTTATTCAATCTTGACAAATGTTTTTAACATGATAAAACGCCCAACAAACAAGTTTTGAGAAGTTAGTCTTGGTGGTATTTCAAAACCTTGAAAAATAGTCAAATCTGAGTTTTGAAAGCTGACCTATGGTCACCATTTTTATCATAACTCTCAAAATACTTTGAGTTTTGATTTGAAACTTATCTCATATGAAAGTAGACTCAAAGAGCTTTCCAACGCATTGTCATTTGCTTAATTTGGATAAGAAATGAAGAAGTTATGACATTTTTAAGAAGACTACTTTCCGGATAAGAATTGTACTCGACTACACAAGACTTGTAGTCGACTACAAGACCTTGAAAAACTGACATATGGTCACTATTTTTATCATAACTTTTAAAATACTTTGAGTTTTGATCTGAAACTTATTTCATATGAAAGTACACTCAAAGAGCTTTCCAACGCATGGTCATTTGCTTAAATTGGTTAAGAAACGAAGAAGTTATGATCATTTCAAAACGACTACTTTCCCGAGTGGAATTGTAGTCGACTACACAAGACTTGTAGTCGACTACAAGACCACCAGAAATGGATTGTAGTCGACTACAAGACCTTGTAGTCGACTACAAAGTGTCAGAAATCAAATATATTTTCCAGAGATGAATGGTAGTCGACTACAAGGTATCTGTAGTCGACTACAAAGTGTTAAAACTCGAAAACTACATTCCAGGAATGGATTGTAGTCGACTACAAGGTTGTGTAGTCGACTATAAAGTGTTACAATTCAAAAACTACATTCCAGAGAGGAATCGTAGTCGACTACAATTTATCTGTAGTCGACTACAATTTATCTGTAGTCGACTACAACGTGCCAAAAATGCCTGTAACGGCTATAAACGGTTAGATTTCGAAATTAATCATTCCTAAACACCACCAACGGCTATTTTATCACTTGGGCTATTAATATATGCTAAGATTGAAGCATTAACAAGTTGATGAACACCCACTTGCAAATCATTATGAGGATTTGATCATTTTCTATCAAAATCAACATTTGAGCTCTTCATTTTCATAATCCCTCTATCCATTAGTTCTTCAAGTTGTATTATCTACTCTTTGAGAGAGTTTATTCATTCTATCATATTCTTATCTTGTAAACACTAAGTGAGGGCAGAGGATCCCTCTAGTTGAAAGTGTGAGGCTCTTGCACAAGGGTGGAGGATCCCAAAGGTGTGAAGAGTGCTTAACTTTGTAAAGGTTTCTCAAGCACCTAAGTTATAAGCTTGAAGAATAGTGGAAACCTCAAGTGGATGATCTTGGGGCTGGACGTAGATCACAAGAAGTGATCGAACAGTAAATATTGTTTGCACTCTCTCTTATCCCTTACTCTCTTGACATTACAGCACTTTCACTTGATATTCTTGCTATCTATACATATTCTGCAGCTATAATTATAAATTTACTGCATAATCTTGTGAGCTTGTTGTCTTGATCATTAGAACTTAATGTTTAGCTTGTTTGCTTGTTTTTACACTAATTGAAGTTGCATTTGAGCTATCTAGAATATTTGTATCAATGATATTGATTGTTCTTGGTTAATCACATTATGATTAATATTGTCATATAACTTTAATGTGATTAGCATAATGTTTTGAATGTGAAGTTAATGTTCTTGATTGTCTCCAAGCATGATATGTGTTTAATGTATTTATTCCGCTGCATATATTGATTGAGTGCATCAAAATGCACAATTGCTTAAGTTTGTTATAAAATTTGTCATCACTCAATTCACCCCCCCTCTTGTGTGATGGTTGCCCTTAGCTAACACTATCTATGGTCCAGTCTACGTTGGCCTGATAGTAGTACCGTTATTTCTCAATTATATGGTGCTACAAAATAATTTATAAAATTGCGTAACATATCTGTTACGGTTTTCAAATTGCGTAAAGCTTTTTCTATAAAAATTCAATCGATAAGGTATAAAAATCGTTTTTCAGTCGCGTAAAATGCTTTCCGTAAATTTTCAGTCGCGTAACTTATTTTCTGTAAACTTTTAGTCACGTAAAACATTTTACACATAAACTAATTTATTTTATGCTAAATAAAATATTTTCAAGTTTATTTTCACTTTTTCATCATAAAACAAGTAAAAATAAATATTTTAACTTTAAAATAAATCCTCCAAATTTCTTCCTTTATTCAAAATATTAATTAAGATGATAAATATTAATAAAACTATTTATCCTCATTTTTTTCGAAATTCTAGAATTCTTCTAAATAAAATAAATCTCAATAAAAATAATTATTTTCCATAATCAAAACATTTAATTAAAGTTCTAAATCTCTCTAAAACAATTTCTCTAAATTTTCAAAAATAATAATATCTTAAATAATATAACTTTAAATAAATCCATACATCAAATTAAATATGTATATGTCCTAGATATGGCCATCATTTTATATATGAATCAACTTACTTATAATAAGATTCTATCATATTTTCTCCATCATAACTTATATCCTATTCAAGGAATATATGTAGTGTAACATATAAACAAAGCAAAGAAACAAGTATAAAATAGAACATGAACATAATTCTTAACCATAAAAGATTAATCCAACAATATGAACTACACAACTAATCACGGTTTATCACATATCAAAATCCTATTATATACCATAATATTGGTTGATAAAGAAAACTCCCCCTTACCTTTGTTCTCAAGTCAAGATCCTTGGACAACACTTAGCTTCTTGACTTCTAACAATACAAGATCACAAGGAAACACAAACACATATCAAGATGATCATGGACTAATCCAATGATCTAAAACTTTGAAATAGAAATTTGAAAGTGAAGGGAAAGAACTTTCACCTTAGGATTTCTCCAACCTCAAAGCTTCTTCTTGAGAAATTTCTAACTAGAAAAGCTCTCAAAATACTATCAAGATACTAGGACTAAGCTTCAAAATGTATCAAAGGCTTCAGAAGGAAATTAAAAGAGCAAGGCTGTGGTTCTTAGAGAACTTGGTCGTGAGCTATGGAGAGGAAGGAGGAAGGATTTTTGTGTGAAGTTTATGAATGGATCAAGGTGCTATTTATGAAATGGGAATAAAATTTGGAGATATTTCTCCATGGCTTGGCCGGCCTCACCAAGGCAAGGTGATGGTCTTCAACTTGGCTTCCTTGCTTCATTTAATGCCATGGTGATTCACCATGGTAATAAATATTCACCATGACTCACCCCCCTTGAGTCACCAATGCCATTAATAACCTAAAGATATTTTCTCAAGATTTTTATCAGTAAGTTTTATCCAATGGACAAATATCAGTATCTATTGTCCAATGGACAATAAGATGTACCTAAAATTACCCAGAGATTTTATTATTTCATAAAATCCCTAAAATTGGAAAATGATCAAATTTGTTAACAGATTTGCTGAACTTCCATTTATTCTTAAAAATTCCTCAAAGGTATTCTGGATCAAAAATAAAATTATTTTATTTTATTTTCCGAAATGGTCTAAAGTCAACTTATAAGATTAAGTTCAGTTAAATTTTGATTTAATTGAACTCACAAAAATTCCTAAAAATTATTTACCACAAAAATATGAGAAAATAACATGTATAGCATAAGTTGAAATTTTGGGGTGTTACAGTTCACATTGTAACTTGCCATTTATTTTATATATATGAGACATTTCATTTATTATGTAATTTTTTTTATTTAATATACATAATAAAGTCCTTAGAATAGTAAGTAAAATGTCATGGGATATCAAGTGCATGACTTGGTTGCGAGATCCTATTGGTTACAATCGAAACACTATTCTTAAATGTCCATTGTCAAGTATTATTGTGAATTAGGACAACAATAATGCATTGAGACTAGCATGTGTGTAAACTGATGACCATATCTCACGAGTAATGGATGAGATATCAAGTCTTCACACGAGTACATATTATAGTAATAGTGTACTAGATTGAACCACCATGAGAACGCGACATGGATTGTTGTGTGAGTGTCATGAGTGTTTCTGATAGTGACAATGGTGTATGAGGTCCGTTGACTTGAAGGCATTGCAGTTCCCTACATATATATTAAAGTTGATGTAGTACAATATAATGTAGAAGAATGTTGTAGTCTTTCGATTTAGGCTTCAATTTTTAGGATTTAGAATATGCTTATTAGTTTTATGTATTTATGTGAATAGTGAATGTAGCATTGTATGACATAATTAGAATAATGAAATAATGCAGAATTTTGGGGAAAATTATACGTTATTGTTAAAAAGTAAAACTAATTAGATAAAGATTTAAAATGGGAAAAATCAATTTACGTAGTTATTTAATAATAAAGTTCCATATTTCCTACAAAATTTCAAATTGTTAACTAAGGTTTCGTAACTAAAAGTAATTAGAGAAGACATGTGACACTTTAATAAGAGAGAGTAGGTGTTACACTGCATATCACATTGATTATTTCTGTATTAGAGAATTTATGTATAGCTCATAATAAATTGAAATCTACATTTTAACTTAGTTGAGCAAGGTCACTCTATTCTATTAGTTGAGCAAGATCACTCTACTCAACTCTGTTAGGGCTGTCAAACGGGCCAGCCCGGCCCATTTAAGCCCAGCCAGCGACGGGGCTAGGCTTAAATGGGCTGGGCCAAAAATGAGTCAAGAATAACGTGTTGATAAAAAGTCAGCTCAACCTGTTTAAGGCTAGCCCGCGGGGCTAAACGGGCCACCCATTTAATTAATTAATTATTTTTAAAACTTCAAATTTATAATATAACATATGAATCAAATTCATAAATGACTCAAAGACAAAGTCAATCATCGTCCAAAACAAACTCAATCAGACATTAATACATAATCCAAATGACCAAATCTAAACAAACATCAACCAACAACTACAAGCATAAAAATTTACAGAAAAATCAAAATTGCATAAATCCAAAACAAGAATCTAATCCAGATTTCAAAATCCAAGAGTATTCACTCTAAAACATGTTCTTTTTTGCAAATTTACAAGCTTATTTCACAATCGCAGCATCCATCATCCATGATATCTACTTGTTGTATGTAAAAATTAAAGATCATTCAATATATATGTATCAATAACTAAATAATATGTCTAAAATTAAAGTCTCATGTTAAAATATGTAATACTATCATCATATAATATTTGAATCCTAAGCTAGGGGCATCCATAAAGGATGTTGATTTTTAAAAAAATTACAAAAAAAAAAAATACATGGGCCAACGGGTCAGCCCGCGAATAAATGGGTTTAGCTCGTTTAATTAGTGGGCTAAACGGGTTGGGCCAAAAATACATTGATTTAAACGGGTCAATAATTTTAAAGCCCAGCCCGCATAATTTTGACGGGTAAACGGGCTGGCACGACGGGTTTGGCCCATTTTGACAGCCCTAAACTCTGTTATCTGTTTAACTGACCATTCTTAACTTTATTCTCTATTCTGTTAGTTGAGCAAGGTCACCCTACTCAACTCTGCTATATGTTTAACTAACCCTTCTTTACTTTGTTATCTATATAACTGACCCTTCTTAACTCCAAGTGACAGCACTTGAGAAAGATTTTATAAGTTTGTAGAAAAAGATAACAAAGTTTCAAGCATAATTCAATCCCCTTCTTGTGTTTTTGCCACCTTCATTATATCCAAATATTCTTGAAAGTAACTTGGATCCTAATTATCTATAAACAAGAGCATTTTTTTCCTTGATGTTGTTGAGACTATTAATAAGTATATTATTGTAGAAATTCCAGGAGATTAAAATGTCAATATGAGTTCAGATAGTGTTGACAAATCTTATGTCAATTGTGATCATGTAGTTGAAACACTTACTCCAAAATTTGTGAATAGTCATGGTTGCTATGGAATACCTTATCATGCTTTGAAACAGAAGGTTGGGTTTCCTATCATGCTTTTAAGAAATTTGGATCAGTTTGTTGGCCTTTGTAATGGCACTAGGCTAGTTATTTCAAGGTTGTCTAACTATGTGATTGTAGCAATGGTGTTAATTAGAAGTAATGTTGGCAAAAAAATCTTAATTCAATGAATGTGCATGTCTCCTTCTCAGTCACCATGGCCTTTCAAATTGTAGTGGAGGCAGTTTACTATTATTCTTTCATATGCAATGACTATCAACAAGATTCAAGGGTAGTCTCTCAGCAATGTTGGAGTGCATCTTCCAAAACATGTTTCCAATGGCAGGCAACTTTAATTTGCTATATTTTGAGTTAGAAGCAAGGATGGATTGAAAATTCTTATTCATGGTAAAGAAGGTCAAGCTTTGAATAGTACAATGAATTTTCTTCTTAAAGAAGTTTTTCAAAATCTAGGTTAGCATGTTGGTTAGTAGATTTGTTAATATGTTTGTTTTTACTACTGTTTATGTGTACATTTGATATATAATGCTAGTTTCTGTTTGTTTTGTGAAGTTACAATGTCTTTTATGTTTTAATGTTTCAAAGTCTTTTTAATGTATATGTTTCTAGTTGCAATGTGCATGAATGATAATTTCATTTTTCTATTATATTTATGCACATATTAGTTTTCTATTAATTTAACCTATTTGGAAAGAGGATTCAATTGATTTATAATGGTTCTAAAAATATCTTTTATTGAATAGATCAATGATAAGAAAGAAACTTGGAAACTTAAGGGTAGGATTATAGATCTTTGGATTGTAATGAGGTATCATAATACTATTAACAACATTAAAGCCATTTTTCTGGATGAGAATGTAATTCTTTTATTTGTAAGCTTCATTCAGTTTTTCTTAAATTAATATATATGTTGTTGTAATGTATTAATAATGTTGCTTTTATTTATAGGGAAACAAATGTTGGAACCAAAGCACTTTTTTAGAAATTAGTTTCGGAACCAAAGTTGTTTAAAGAATTAAACCCCTCAAAGTTTTGAAGATGACAAAAGGTTTAAATTAGAATGAACCAGTAAAAGACTCATGTAATTCATGTATAATTTGTTCTATTAATGTTTTTCAGCTTAAAGATATGTTGGTAATTCTATAACATACAACACAATGTAAACAAATTGTTATTTGTACGTGCCTCCAAATTTTATCTTCTAAACTAAAGGAAACTAAGTATTTGTCCAATAAACTCTAAGTTATTTTTCAAATATATTATATTGGATCGTCCAAATGTTTCCTTACTTAGCTCAGATTAGAGCTTTCATCCAAAGCTCAAATTCAAATATGAAGAACTATTTATCATTAAATGCTGAGAAGAACTCTGACAAAGTACACGACAAAAGAAGTCAATTGAGCTGCTTAGCTGACACTACTAACAACTACAAAGACCAGCAAATAAGAAACTTTCTGCGCTCTCAGATAAGTTAGGACTCAGCTATCATATTCTTAGATATTCCTAATAATCAAAGTGACTTTTCAGAAGAAGTTCAACACGATATCAGCTTATGCATTTAATGCTGCTCAGAACGGTAATAAATGTTTCCGTTGGACGAAGAAGCTTATGAAGATTGCTCAAAGCGCTCTCACCTATAAATACAAATGTCTTCGAACGAGAAAGATGAATGCAACAATTGAGTGATCAAAAGTGAAAAAGAATCAAAGCTCCCATTCTTCTAAATATTCATTCTCTTGTATAGAGTTCTAGTCTTGAGATTTATTCTCTATCCTCACCCGTAGTGAGATAAAAGCTCAAGCACCATTTACATCTTCTTATTTTCAACCTAGTTGTTTAAGCTTGAAGAGGCACCCATAAAAGAATACTTGAGTATTAGAACCTAAAGAGGTTGAGAATACTTGTGTACCTAAAGAGGTGGATAATACTTGTAATCTATGTCAAAGATTAGAAAAAAGTCATTCTGATTGAAGGGACTGGACGTAGCTCTCGGTTTGTGAGAGTGAACCAGGATAAACATTTGGTGTAAGCTTCTCTTCCCTCCTCGTGTGTTTTATTTATTCACTAACATATGAGGATTGTCATTGTTCTCTTAACAAAGGTTTTTAAGTTAAAACTTAAAACTTTTTAACTACGTTCAAAGAGAAATCTAACAAAACCTTTTTAGCGTCCAATTGGACTGAGAAGTTTTTATTCGTCCATTGCGTGTTATTGTATCAACCATTTTCTTGATTAATTTGTTAATTATCGAAAAGTTTTTTAAGAAGGTTAAGAAATACAATCCCCTTTCTTGTGTTTCACTTGTTTACTTCAATTGGTATCAGAGCTTAGCCTCTTGGGTTGAGCATTTAACAGTGCAGAGGAAAAGATCCTGTACAACCTTAAATGGAGAACAAAGCACAAGCTGTGAACAGACCATGTCCATTCAATGGAAACAACTATGATTACTGGAGGAAGAGGATGCTTGCATTTTTTGATGCACAAAATATGGACATTTGGGACGTAGTCTAAAATGGCTATCAAATTCCCACCAATGCAGAGGGATAGGGACTTCCTAGACCACAATGGACGGAAGGACAACGAACCAAGCACCAATTAAAGTCGACAGCCAAACACTACCTTATGTGCGCCATCACCAGATCAGAACATGACAAAGTTTATAGCTATGAAACAGCTAAAGAGATATGGGATACTCTAGCTTTAGCACATGAAGTTCCTTTCAGGTCAAGGAATCAAAGATAAGCATGCTGGTTCATCAGTATAAGCTCTTCAAAATGGGAGAGCATGAAAATATTGATCAAATGTTTGGACAATTCTAAACAATAATCAATAACTTGAGATCTCTGGGAAAGAAATATAATAATCAAGATCATATCAGAAAAATTCTTAGAAGTCTTTCTAGACAGTGGAGGCCTAAGGTTACTACTATACAAGAACTAAAGAACTTAGCTTCTCTCACCGTGGAGGAACTCCTAGGTTCCCTTAAAGTTCACGAGCTTGAACTCCAAAAAGAGGAAAGCTCAAGAAAAGGGAAATCAATTGCCCTTAAAGCTCACAAAGGAAGTGCGTCCAAAGCACTTAAAGCTTAAGAATCTTCATATGAGACTGAGTCATTTGGAGAAGATGCCTCAGACAATGACGAGCTATCTTTCATCTCCAGAAAGATACAAGCAATGTGGAAAAAGAAAGGACGCATGCAGAGAAAACACTTTGGACGAAGACTTCCAAAGGACAAGACTGAGACAAAAGACAAGAGTCCAATCATATGTTATGAGTGCAAGAAGCCTGGACACATTAAAGCTGAATGCCTTTTCCTAAACAATGAGAAAGAGAAAAAGAGATTCTTTTCAAATAAGAAAAGAGGATTAATGGCCACATTGGAAGATCTTGACCTCTCATCTACTGATAATGAAGAGGAAACATAAGAAGAAGCCAACATATGCTTCATGGCAAGCACATCCTCTAAAGAGGAAGAAGATGAGATGTGCTTAGCAACAAGAAAAAGACACCTGTCATGGTACCTCAACAGTGGTTGCTCACGGCACATGACGTGAGAAAAGTCTATGTTCCAAAACCTCAAACTTATAGCTGGCGGTTTCGTCACTTTTGCTGGAAACCAGAAGGGTAAAATAGTTGGAATAGGTAAGATTGGTAAGCATCATTTTCCCTCTATTGATAATGTACTTCTGGTTGAAGGGTTGAAACATAATCTGCTTAGTATAAGTCAATTATGTGATAATAGATCCAATGTTTCATTCAGCCAAGAAGAATGTATAGTTAAAAACTCTGACGGATCCATACTCTTCACTGCCAAAAGGAAAAACAATCTTTACAAGATTGATTTAGAAGATCTCTCATATCAGAATGTATCATGTCTAGTATCCATAAAAGGAGAACAATTGATATGGCACAAGAAGCTTGGTCATGCAAGCTTGAAATTAATCTCAAAGCTAAATAAGCATAACCTCATGAGAGGACTACCAAAACTTGTGTACAAATTGGATGTTCTATGCGAAGCATGTCAAAAGGGGAAACAAATCAAAAACTCTTTTGAGTCCAAAAATGTTGTTTCCATCTCTAGACCACTAGAACTGTTACATCTTTATCTATTTGGTCCAACAAGAACTGCCTCTTTAAATGGGAAGAAATATGGACTAGTCATAGTAGATGACTATACTAGATGGACTTGGGTTATGTTCCTAACACATAAGGATGAATCTTTTAAAGCCTTTTCTATATTCTGTAAAAGAATTCAAAATGAAAAAGGCATGTGTATCAACTCGATCCGAAGTGATCATGGAGGAGAATTTGAGAATGAAAGCTTTCAATTGTTCTGTGAAGAAAGTGGTACCCTTCACAACTTCTTTGCCCCAAGAACGCCATAGCAAAATGGTGTGGTAAAAAGAAAAAATAGATCTCTTCAAGAGATGGCTAGAACAATGCTCAATGACAACTCAACTTCCAAACACTTCTGGTCTGAAGCTGTTAGCACTGCATGTTATATTCAAAAAGATATATATATATTAGACCCTTATTAAATAAGACTCTTTATGAATTGTGGAAAGAACGAAAACCCAACATTTCTTATTTTCACTCTTTTGGATGCCAATGCTTTATTTTAAATACCAAGGATTTTTTAGGAAAGTTTGATACTAAAGTTGACTATGGTATTTTCTTAGGATACTCTGAAACTCCAAAAACATAGAGTGTATAATTCTCACTCTTTCACTGTTGAAGAATCTATCCATGTTAAATTTAATGAGAAAAAGCTTGATAAAAATTTATCAGAGCTAAATGAGTCTTTTGCAGAATTAAACCTTAATGACAAAGGAGAAGGAACATTGTCAACAAACAAAGAAGCATTGGATGATGAAAGAAGAGAAGAAAACACAACAAGAAATGAAGTTCAAATAAATTGGCACTTCAAAACGTATCATCCAGAAGACCAAATCATTGGTAATCCGAAAGATAAAGTGCATACAAAATCTACATTCAGAGAATACTCAGATGTAGCCTTCATCTCAGAAATGGAACCAAAGAAAATTGAAGAAGCTCTGTTAGATGAAGGGTGGATATTAGCTATGCAAGAAGAGTTAAATCAATTTACAAGAAACGACGTTTGAACGCTAGATCAAAAGCCTAAAGACAAGACCATCATCGGCACAAAATGGGTATACAGAAATAAATTGGACGAAGATGGAAAATTTATGAGAAACAAAGCAAGGTTAGTTGCCCTAGGTTACTCGCAACAAGAAGGTATAGATTTTACTGAAACCTTTGCCTCTGTAGCTAGATTAGAAGTCATACGCATCTTACTTTTATTTGCTGCTCATCACAGCATGAGGCTTTATCAAATGGATGTAAAGAGTGCTTTTCTTAATAGTATAATCAATGAAGAAGTTTTTGTCAAACAACCACCTGGTTTCAAGGATCAAGCCATCCAGAGCATGTTTTCAAATTGAAAAAGGCTCTATATGGACTAAAACAAGCACCTCGAGCATAGTATGAAAGATTAAGTACTTTCCTAATGGAAAATGGATTTTCTAGAGGGAAAGTTAACACTACTCTCTTTCGCAGAGACAAAAACTCACATTTTATTATAGTCTAAATTTATGTAGATGATATTATTTTTGGAGCTACTGATGAATCTCTTTGCAACGATTTTTCCAAATTGATGCAAAGGAGTTCGAAATGAGTTTAATGGGAGAATTAAAATTCTTCTTGGGTTTGCAAGTAAAGCAAACATTGGACGGAATCTACATTCATCAGACAAAATACGCAAATGAACTCCTGAAGATGTTCAAAATGGACGATTGCAAAACTATAAGAACACCAATGCATCCATCGTCCATAATAAGATTGGACGATAAAGATCAAAAGGTGGACAAAAATGTATACAAAGGTATGATTGGATCACTCTTATATCTCACTGTGTCCAGACCAAATATAATGTTTAGTGTGTGTTTCTGTGCACGTTTACAATCTGATCCTAGAGAGTCACATCTAAATTGTTGTTAAAATAATATTCAGATACTTGAAAGGGACTACTAATCTAGGTTTGTTATTTAAGAAATCTTATGAGTACATATTAGTTGGTTTTTGTGATGCTGACTATGCTGGAGATAGAATTGAAAGAAAAAATACCAGTGGAGGATGTCACTTCATTGGAGGAAACCTAGCATCATGGTCCAGCAAAAGACAAAGCACAATTGCACTTTCAACAGCTGAAGCTGAATATATTTCTGCGTCCAGTTGCTGCTCTCAACTTCTTTGGATCAAACATCAATTGGAATATTAAAACATCTTTGAAAGTAAGATTCCTTTGCTCTGTAATAATACTGCTTCAATTAATTTATCAAAAAATCCCTCTTTACATTCAAGGGCAAAACACATTGAAATTAAACATCACTTTATAAGAGATTATATCCAAAAAGGTGTATTTGATATTCAATTTGTGGATACAGATCATCAATGGGCTGATATTTTTACAAAACCCCTTTACAAAAAATTCTAAGAAATGGCCGGAGGAAAGAAAACCTTGTTGAACGAAGCTGAGGTAGCCGTGGAATACCTATTCCAGTCATCAATTCTAGCTAAGTGTGGAATAAATATTGCTAAAAATCTACAAGGAGCAGGGTGGGAAAGCTACTTCAAGGAAGCAGTAGAAGTTCATCCCAAGCTTATCTGTGAGTTCTGGCAAAGTGCAATAGTTTATGAAATAACTGTTACAAGAAAGGTACTGGGAAGGAGGTGACTGTGTCAGAGGTCAAAATTTCAGATGCAACCCAGTGCTGGCTAGAAGGAGCCAAGCACACTAAAGATTGGACAAAGGACATTGGGGGAGTCGACAATGTTTTTGAAATTCTTCTAAAGGACCCAAACCAAGGAACCAAGAAGATTGTTGCCTCACAAATGCATGATAAGACCAGAGTTCTTCACCAGCTACTGAACAAAGTGATACTTCACAAGGCTGGATCTAAGGACTCAGTCTCAAGCATACACGCATTCTGCCTGTGTCATCTGATGTTGTGCTAGCAAATCAACCTCCCTCATATTATATTTAAACACTTCAAGAAGAGTGTTCAAGGGAAGGGAAAGAAAACCACCATTTCTTATGGTGTGCTCTTGACAAAAATCTTCAGAGAACAAGGGGTTTTCAGTCAGTTTGGAGCCCTTGGAAATGAAGAAAAATTGAAGACTTTTGGACGAACTCAAATGCAACAGGTTTTTGGACGGAGTAATATGATGAAGATGAAACTCCAATCTGTACTGAGCTCCGTTGGACGGAAAGAAAGCCCAAAGCCTTTGGTCACTGTAGCTGAGCCTTCTAAGAAGGAAAAGGCCCTGTCCACTCAAGCTCCACAAAAAAGAAGGCTGATAATGGACGATGACTCTGACGATGACCAACCCATCGCGAAAAGGATGAAGGTTGCATCCAAAGTAACTATTCCTAAGGGAATGAGGACCAAGTTACCTATCAAGAGAAAACCCACTGCCAAACCTGCGTCCATTCTTGAGGAACCAATTCCTACCCCTATTCCTTCAACTTCTTCTCAACCTGAACCTTCAATTTCATCACCAAACTCTCCAATACCTCCCTCTCCATTAAACACTGAACCTTCTTCACAAACACAAATCATACCATACAAACCTCCTTCACCTTCACCATCAAAACACTTCACCTCAACCTCCCCTATCCCAAACTTTTTCTCTGTGGGAGTCACCCCCCATATAATTTCCCGTTGGGAATCAAATGACTCTTCTCTCTCTCTCACTGCAAGAAGATCCAGATGCTGTTATGGCATCACTACAAGGGTCCATATCTTCCCAAGCCAACTCTCCTTCAGACCAGTGACCTTGGAAGCAATGGATCACTTTGCAAGTCCTTATGACACAATTTTTGTTAGTGTCATCAAAGGGAGTCCTTCTGTTGAAGAATCTGCGATACGTACCCCCATCCATACGTATCACTCCTGCCACTGCCATCAAGATCCAGCCTGATCAAGTTTGTCCAAGACTGCCAATGGTGGATTTGAACAAGAACAAGGATTTGAAGAAGTACATAAATCAAACTACTCTGCCAAAACCATTTTACTTCAAACCTATCTTTGGGATTAAAAAATCACCTGAGGTAAACTTGGAATTCTTATGGCAAGTTTCAAAGAAAGGCGAAGCAAAGGAGAATGAGGCCAAGACATTCTGGGAGAAGCACATCTGTGACTGTGAACAACAAGCTTCTTCTTCGGGTCTAAGCGAGGAAGAGAAGGAAGAGATAGTTACTGCGTCAGGTCAAAGTTTCAAGTGTTTTCGTCCAATTTACATGGTGAACGATATTCTCGGATTACCTCTAAGGACGCCTATGCCCCCAATCGTTTCTTCTCAGAGCTATGTTTCCAGATCCCCTTCTGACAATCTAGGAAGACCATATCCATGGGAACAAATGTTTGGATTTTGCTGAGATTCTATCCCTTGAAAATTTGACTTCCCTAGATCTGACAACGAAGAAGACACAGTTGAAATGGGTATGGAAGCAGAAGAACTAGAACAAGTTGTATCAAATGTTACTCCAATTTTAGTTGCTCCTCCTGCAACCTCCACTGAATTAACAATCGCTGCTGTGGACACTGAATTGGAAACTTCTGCTGAGAGCCTTCCTCCTGCTGATCCCCAACTCACTGTGCCTTCGGAATTTCAAGCCTATGTCGACTCCCAGATGGACAATTTGTATAAGAGAGTTAAAGACCTCATAAAATCCTTCTTTCAACAAGGGCCTCCTCCTCCATATTCATCCTCTTAGCAAAAATTTTTTTCTCTTCTTTAAAATTTTCTTCTAAAATTTGCTCTTTTTTTTTTTACCATGATCTTTTTCTTCACTTTTTGTGTGATGATAAAGGGGGAAAATGGGAAATCTTGATTGAATCAATTAATTCAAATTGTTTATATCTCTGTTTATGTCTCTGATTCAATAATATGAGCAAATCTGAGCACCTCCTATGTTGATCTAAACTTTGTTTATTATGTTATTACTGTTGAAACCAAAATCTAATAAAAGGTTTAAGCACTAAATCTTAAAAAGCAGTAGCCTTCCCTGTTTAAGTTTTGAGGATAACAAAAATATTTATTTAGTTTGAACAAGTAAGTGTTTCGACATAGTATTAACAAATCGCTACTTGTATCTGCGTCCTTTCTGCTCTGACCTTAAAGAAAATGCTTTGTGCGTCCAATGAATGTCTAAAAATGCTTTGTGCGTCCAATAACTGTCTTATATACTGTTACTATTTTTATTGGTTCGTCCAATACTATCCTTTTGCCAAAGCTTAAACTCATTTCTCTATTACAAAGTTCAAGCTCAAGCCTTCGTCCAAGTTAAAATTCAAAAATGAAGAACTGTTCCTCATTAAATGCTAGAAAAGAACTCTGACAGCTCTCGGCGACAGAAGAAGTCAACTAAGCCACTTTTGCTGACATTGTCTAACAACTACAAAGATCTGCAAATAAGAAACCTTCTGCAATCTTAGATAGATCAGGACTTTGTTTTCACTGATTGGAAATCTCAGAGAATAAAAGTCACCGTCAGAAGAAGGTCAGCACTTTTCCAGTAGATGCATTTAATGCTGCTCAGAACAGTAATAAATGTTTCCGTTGGACGATATAGCTCTTGAAGTCTGCTCAATTTGTTCTTACATATAAAGAGAAGAAGCAGCACTTGAAAGACAGAGAGATCTTTGCCAAAGCATCTTACAAAGTCTAAAAAGCTTTATTTCCTCTTGGATTATCTTATACGTGTAAAAAGAAAAAGCCTTGAGATTTCTATTGTCTATTCTCATTTGTTAAGTGAGTTTAAAACTCAAGCATTCATCTTCTTATACTTATTCTCGTTTGCGTTGTAAGCCTGAAGAGGCTGTGTGTATAAGAATACTTGTGTGATTGAACCTGAAGAGGTTGAAAATACTTGTTACCTGAAGAGGTGTATAATACTTGTAATCTCGAAAAAGATTAGTTGGAAAATCCTTCTGGTTAAAGGGACTGGACGTAGCTCTTGGTTGATAAGAGTGAACCAGGATAAATCTCGTGTGTAAGCTTCTCTTCTCTTCTAGTGTTTTTATTATATTCACTAACCTCTGGGGTTTACTATTGTGTTTATTAACAAAGACCTTTTAATTGGTTTTAGAACGTGTTAACGGTTTTCTTAAAAGTCTTTTCAAAATCCTTAAAGTCCAATAGGACTGAGCCGTGTTGGTTCTAAGTTCTTTACTTGTCAAACTTTATCCTTCGCTGTGTTCAATTTTCTGTTGAAATGGAAAATCTTTTATTAATTTTCAAAAAGGGTTAAGAAACACAATTCAACCCCCCTTCTTGTGTTTCACTTGGTTATTTCAATTGGTATCAGAGCTCAGCCTCTTGGGTTGAGCATCTAACAGTGCAGAGGAAAAAGATCCAGTACACCCTTAAATGGAGAAGGAAGGACAAGCAGTGAACAGACCACCTCTATTCAATGGAAACGACTATGATTACTGGAAGAAGAGAATGATTGCATTTTTTTATGCCCAAAATATGGACATTTGGGACCTAGTTCAAAATGGATATCAAATACCCACCAACGCAGAAGGACAGGAACTCCCTTGACCACAATGGACGGAAGGATAACGAACCACACATCAGCTTAACTTAAAAGCCAAACATTATCTTATGTGTGCCATCACCAGATCAGAGCACGATAAAGTTCATAGCTGTGAAACAACTAAAGAGATATGGGATACCTTGGCCTTAGCACATGAAGGCTCATCTCAAGTCAAAGAATCAAAGATAAGCATGCTGGTTCACCAGTATGATCTCTTCAAAATAGGAGAGCATGAAAACATTGATCAAATGTTTGGACGTTTCCAAACAATAATCAATGGCTTGAGATCTCTGGGAAAGACCTATGATAATCAAAATCATATGAGAAAAATTCTAAGGAGCCTTTCCAAACAGTGGAGACCTATGGTTATTGCCATACAGGAAGCAAAGAATCTAGCTTCTCTTACCATGGAGGAACTCTTGGGTTCTCTTAAAGTTCATGAGCTGGAACTTCAAGAAGAGGAAAGCTCAAGAAAAGGGAAATCAATTGCCCTCAAAGCTCACAAAGGCAGTGCGTCCAAAGCACTTAAAGTTGAAAAATCATCAGATGAGGCCGAGTTATATGAAGATGATATATCTGATAATGACGAGTTATCTTTCATCTCTAGAAAGATACAAGCAATGTGGAAAAAGATAGGAGGTATGCGGAGAAAGCACTTTGGACGAAGGTCACCAAAGGACAGAACAGAAACAAAAGACAAGAGTCCAATCATATGCTATGAATGCAAGAAGCCCGGACACATTAAAGCGGAATGCCCCTCACTAAACAAGGAGAAAGAGAAAAGGAGATTCTTTCCATAGAAGAAAAGAGGATTAATGGCCACCTGGGAATATCTTGATCTTTCAACTACTGATGATGAAGAAGAAGCAGAAAAAGAAGCAAATCTATGTCTCATGGCGAACACCTTGACAGAAGAAGAAGAAGATGAGATGTGCTTAGCAACAAGAAAAAGACACCTGTCATGGTACCTGGACAGTGGATGCTCACGGCACATGACGGGAGAAAGGTCTATGTTCCAAGACATCAAAACTAATTCAGGAGGCTCTGTCACGTTTGGAGGAAATCAGAAAGGTAAAATAGTTGGAATAGGTAAGATTGGTAAGCATCCTTTTCCCTCTATCGATAATGTTCTTCTAGTTGAAGGATTGAAACATAATCTGCTTAGCATTAGTCAATTATGTGATAGTGGATCTAATGTTTCATTCAATCAAGGTGAATGTATAGTTAAAAACTCTGACGGATCCATACTCTTCACTGCTAAAAGCCAAAACAATCTTTATAAAATTGACTTGGAAGATCTTTCAGATCAAAATGTATCATGTCTAGTTTCCATAAAAGGAGAACAGTGGATATGGCACAAGAGAATACTCAAATGTAGCCTTCATCTCTGAAATAGAGCCAAGAAAAATAGAAGAAGCACTACAGGACGAAGGATGGATCTTAGCCATGCAAGAAGAGCTAAATCAATTTAAAAGAAATGATGTTTGGACGCTGGTTCAAAAGCCTAAAGACAAGTCCATCATCGGCACAAAATGGATATTCAAAAACAAATTGGAAGAAGATGGTAAGGTTGTGAGAAACAAAGCAAGGTTGGTAGCTGATCAATCAATTTGAGACACTTATATTAGCTTTGTATTAGGCTTCATTAGATGTTTATTGTGCCCAATATTATTATTTTAGATGAGTTTAATGTTGTTGGGCTTCATTGGGTTTTAATGTAAATATTGTTTAATTTTCGGATTTTGATGCATTTTGACCTTTCTTCCTTGGTTAGGCCATAACTTGGGACTCGGTGATCCAATTGAGGTGATCTTGGTGTCTTTGGAAAGCTAAGACAAGGATCTACAAGTTTTATGAAGAACTCAAGAGTTGGATCAGACTTCTAAGGGCCCAAAATAGCCTTGCAATACAGAGTGAGTTTGCTGTCACGGAACCATCTGGGCAGTATGCACATATTGGACTATATAGTGGGTTATAGGCCTCCTCTTGGGCTGAAACTTTGTCATTTGAAAGATAAGACCCATATCTCCAACTTCACTGAAGACCATTTTGTCAATAGATGTCGTTTTAGGCATGCTGCTCAAGCTACAAGTTGGTCTGAATTTGGAAACACGTTCTTCCAACCTAACTTGAGGTAGGTGCAGTGTTTTTGGCATTTCTGGAGTTCTAAAAGTCCAAATGACATTATTCAAATTGGAGATTTTCAAGGAGACAACTGGCTACAACTTTGATGAAGACATGCAAGCCAAAATGCACCTTCTAGGTGATGAATTTGAAGCCAGAAGTCGGATAAGAGTTGTTGACTAAAAGCCACCAACCATACACCAACCCACCTACCATGCACCATCCCACCTACCATGCATCAAGCTTCCATATTTGACAATTTCCTTGTTTTTATAGCTTGCATTCAGATTATGTACATGTACAAATTGGCTTCTAGGATTAGTATAAATAGAGCCAATCTCTTTGTATTATGATAGATTCAATTTGGAAGTAAGTTTCAAGAAAGTTTAAGTATTTGTGAGAGTTTTCTTTCTCTTCTTCTCCATTCTCTTTGCAATTTCGTTTTTGTTCTTTAAATTCTGAGTTCTTCCTTCCCATCCATGGAAGGCTAGGCTCTCATAATCAATCCAAGGGATTAGCCATCTTGTTGTTTAATTTGGAGATCTTGTTTTGCTTGTTCATATTGCTTAATTGTTATTCAAGTTTCTCTTCTTCCTCTTTTGATTTTTATCTAGATTAAATTGCTTAATTTGATTTAGATGTTGGTGTGGTAATAGCTTTATTATCATGTATTCAAAGAGGATCATAAAGATTAAACAATATATTAAAGCTTTTTGATAGATTGTTTAGCTTGGTTAAATTCTAGATCTTAAGTTAATCTATGTTGGATGGTGCTTACTTTATCTAACCTTGGTTAATCAAATCCTAGATGCTTATCTAGTAAAGAATTCTTGGATCATGTTAGGGCTTCTTGATGTGATCTAAGGCCAAGAACATGGTTAGCAATTAAGTGAATTCCTTGTGATCAATGATGAGTTAAACTCAAGATCGGTAAATTTCCTTGGATTGGTTGTTTCTTTAGATTTGTTTACAACTTTGAATCTCCTACTTATATTAATCTTGTTAATCAACAACAAACCCCCCCCCTTTTCTAATTATCTTGATCTAATTAAATCTTTGTTTTTGGATCCTTGAGAGACGATTCGGTTCATTCTCTATACTACAAATTAGTTTGTGAACCGGTTATTTTATTTGATAGGTCTCGACAACCTCTTGTCAGTAGCCCAAGGTTACTCGCAACAAGAAGGTATTGATTTCACTGAAACCTTTGCTCCTGTAGCTAGACTAGAAGCCATACGCATCTTACTTTCATTTGCTGCTCATCATAGCATGAGACTATATCAAATGGACGTAAAAAGTGCATTTCTAAATGGTATAATCAATGAAGAAATTTTCGTTAAACAACCACCTGGTTTCGAGGATGAAAATTTCCCTGAGCATGTGTTCAAATTGAAAAAGGCCTTGTACGGTTTAAAACAAGCTCCTCGAGCCTGGTATGAAAGGTTAAGCACTTTTTTAATAGAAAGCGGTTTTTTTAGAGGAAAAGTTGACACTACTCTTTTTCGAAAAGACAAAAACTCGAAATTCATTTTAGTTCAAATTTATGTTGATGATATTATCTTTGGAGCTACTAATGAATCTCTTTGCAAGGATTTCACCAATCTGATGCAGAAGGAGTTCGAAATGAGTTTAATGAGAGAATTAAAATTCTTTCTGGGTTTGCAAGTGAAGCAAACATTGGACGAAATCTACATTCATCAGACAAAATACACAAATGAACTTCTGAAGAAATTCAAATTGGACGATTGCAAAACAATGAACACACCAATGCATCCGTCACCCACACTAAGATTGGACGATAAGGATAAAAAGGTGGACGAAAAGGTATTCAGAGGTATGATCGGATCACTCTTATATCTCACTGCGTCCAGACCTGATATAATGTTTTGTGTGTGTCTTTGTGCACATTTTCAATTTGATCCTAGAGAGTCATACTTAATTGCTGTAAAAAGAATTTTCAGATACTTGAAAGGAACTACTAATCTGGGTTTAGTATTTAAGAAATCTCATGAGTACAGATTAGTTGGTTTTTGTGATGCTGACTATGCTGGAGATAGAATCGAAAGGAAAAGTACAAGTGGAGGATGTCACTTCATTGGAGGAAATCTAGTATCATGGTCCAGCAAGAGACAAAGCACAATTGCTCTATCAACAGCTGAAGCTGAATATATTTCTGCATCCAATTGTTGCTCTCAACTACTCTGGATCAAACATCAATTAGAAGATTACAACGTCTTTGAAAGTAAGATTCCTTTACTATGTGATAATCTGCGCAATTAACTTATCAAAAAATCCTATACTACACTCAAGGGCAAAACACATTGAAATCAAACATCACTTTATAAGAGACTATATTCAGAAAGATGTGTTTGATATTCAATATGTGGATACAGATCATCAATGGGCAAATATTTTCACAAAACCTCTCTCAGAGGATAGATTCACTCTT
Organism: Styphnolobium japonicum; assembly: GCA_023212625.1. Lineage (NCBI taxonomy): Eukaryota > Viridiplantae > Streptophyta > Magnoliopsida > Fabales > Fabaceae > Styphnolobium > Styphnolobium japonicum. Next base: position 31,245,953 of record JALBWW010000002.1, on the reverse strand, counting down.
ATTCGAAAACATCTAAGTATGCATTTTGTAAAGAATTAATACTTCTTGCGTCCATTGAAGATCTCAAGGCCCAAAATGTCAGTGGTACTTGTTAAATGGTGTGGTAAATTTCTTGATAAGACATAAATAATTTGCATTTATCTTGTTTGAAACTTTTCAAATTTCCCACGCTGAGTCAGTTTTTGAAAAGTCACAAAAGTAACTTTTTACTGCGGACGTGACAGTTGCTTTTAATACACATTTAATGTGCTTGTTTTTTTTTTTAAAAAAAGAAAAACGATTCGTTTTCTTTCAAGAAACCTTTCAGTGTAAAAACCAACCTTTTTCTATAAATATTTTCCTTCTTTACAAGATCAAATTTTTACGCCTTGAAGCCTTGAAAGAAAACTTTTGCAAAAAGAACCTTAGCAAATTTCTATCTCTCTCTCAAATTTCCTTAACCCTGAGAAATGGCCGGAGGAAAGACCCTTGATGTTGAAAGAGCCGAGGTATCGGTTGAATACTCGTTCCAAACTTCAATTTTAGCAGAATGTGGAATAGATATCAAAGATTGTCTCGTCGGTGCTGGTTGGGATAGTTACTTCAGAGAACCGGTGGAGGTTTATCCGGAATTGGTGAAAATGTTCTGGAAAGACGCATCCGTGTCTGCGACAGAGGTCAAAGGGTGTGTTTTGGGAAAACCTGTTGTGGTTTCAGAGGTAACCATCTCCAACGCCACCCAATGTTGGTTGGAAGGAGCCACCATCACTTCAGATTGGGAAAAAGCTTTTGGGGGAACTGATGCTGTTCTTGACACCTTACTAAAGGAGTCATCCACGGGGAAGATAACTGCTTCCAAGATGAATGACAAGGCAAGAGTTTTGCATCAACTTCTGAACAAGGCAGTACTCCACAAGGCAGGGTCCAAAGATTCAGTCTCTACAGTTCATGCCTTCTGCCTGTGTCATCTAATGTTGTGTCAACAGGTCAATCTCCCTTCCTTGCTTTTTAAGAACTTCAAGAGAAGTGTGCAAGGAAAAGGGAAGAAAACCACCATCTCATATGGTGTCCTACTAACCAAGATCTTCAGAAATCAAGGTATCTTTAGTCCCCATGAGACTAAAGATGTTGAAGAGAAGAAGAGGATCTTTGGACGGATCCAAGAGCAACAAATCTTTGGACGAAGCAATCTTCTAAGGATGAAACTTCAAAGCGTCCAAGATTTTCTAGACCAGAAAGAGCCTCTAATTCCTGAAAAGGCTGAGAGTCCAAAGAAGAAATCACCATCCGTCCAAGCCATTCCCAAACGGAGACTCATAATGGACGATGACTCTGAAGATGACCAACCCATCGCTAAAAGGATGAAGGTTGCGTCCATTGCGAGCATTCCAAAGGGAACCCGGACGAAGCTACCCATCACAAGGAAACCCTCTTCCAAGCTTGCGTCCATTCCTAAGGAACCCCTTCCTTCCATTCCCTCTTCCTCCATTTTACCCTCTTCTCAACCAGAACCACAAACCTCCTTCCCAACTTCTCAAATAACTTCCTCCCTTAAACATTGAACCTTCTTCTCAAACTCACATCATACCTTTCCAATCTCCTTCACCTTCACCCTCTCAAAATACCTTCTTCAACTCCTCCTACCTTAACCCCTTCTCTGTGGGCGTTACTCCCCACATTATCCCTCCTTAGGAATCCAAGGACTCTTCTCTCCCACTCACAGCAAGACGCTCCCGGTGCAGTGATGGTTACTCAACAAAAGTTCACATCTTCCCTAGTGACCTCTCCTTCAAACCAGTCACCTTGGAAGAAATGGGACAGTTTGCGAGTCCTTATGACACCATCCTTGTCGGTGTCATTAAGGGGAGTCTTCTGTTGAAGGATATGAGATTTGTACCCCCTTCACTGATCATCTCTTCTGCAACCGCCATCAAGATTCAGCCGGATCGGGTTTGTCCAAGGTTGCCAATGGTGGATTTAAATAAAAACAAAGACTTGAAAAAGTACAGAAGCCAAACCACCTTTCCGAAGCCTATCAACTTTAAACCAAATTTTGGGAGCTTACGTTCCCCTGATGTTGATGTTGATTTCTTGTGGCAAGTCTCGAATAAAGGAGAAGCTGAGGAGAACGAGGCTAAGACCTTCTGGGAAAAGCACATTTGGGAATGTGAGCAACAAGCGTCTTCTTCAGGTCTAAGCGATGAAGATAAGGAAGATACTATAACTGTGCCTGGTCAGAGCTTCCAGTGTTTTCGTCCTATCTTTATGGTAGATGATCTTCTTGGACTACCTCTGAACTCGCCGTTACCAACAATCTTCTCTTGTCCAAGCTATGTCTCTGGACCTCCGTCTGAAAACATAGGCAGGCCTTATCCGTGGGATCAAATGTTTGGATACCGGAAAACTTCTCTTCCTTGAGATGTTGACCTTCCTTTGTCTGAAGACGAAGTTGAATCTGTTGTGCAGCAAATGGATGTCTCCTGCTTCTACCACTGAGTTAGCTATTGTGGAACCACAACCTTCTGCTGGCACTCTCACCCAAGTGCCCCCAGCTTTTCAGGCCTACGTGAATAATCAAATGGACTTGATGTATAAGAGAGTTGAAGACCTCCTCAAATCTCTTTTTTAACAAGGGCCACCTCCTCCTCCTCCACCTTCTTCCTCTTGATTTTTTTATTTTTTTTAGCCAAATTTTTTTTGACAATGATGTCTTTCTTTCTTTTTGTCTGATGACAAAGTGGGAGAATAATGAGAATTTGACTTGTTACAAACTTGTTGTATAATTTAAATTGATTCAATGAAACTGTGAATTTTTTTTTTCATCTGGTTGTTTCATTATCCTTGTCTCGTTTATTCTGTTGCCCTTATATAAATGCTTTAATTGAAATTATGAATACTCTGCTAATACACTGTGTTGCTGTGAAGGATCTGCTCTAAATATTAGCATGGTTTATATCTTTTCAAAAGGTATTGTCTCTGTTAATGTTTCTCTCTTAAAGTACTAATCTTCTATACACAGATAATGTTACTTGCTCTTGAAACTTGTTTCTTAAAAATATATTTCGTGTACTACGTCCAATCGACTCTGCGTCCAACAGACTCTGAGTTTCATCTCTTTGAAATGTTTTTCTTAGGGGGAGCAAATTTTGTTTTAAAAAGAATCTGTGTTCAATCAAATTAATAGTTTTTGTCATCATCAAAAAGGGGGAGATTGTTGAAACCAAAATTTTATAAAAGGTTTAAGCACTAAATCTTAAAAAGCTGTAGCCTTCCCTGTTTAAGTTTTGAGGATAACAAAAATATTTATTTAGTTTGAACAAGTAAGTGTTTCGACATAGTATTAACAAATCGCTACTTGTATGTGCATCCTTTCTGCTCTGACCTTAAAGAAAATGCTTTGTGCGTCCAATAACTGTCTTATATACTGTTACTATTTTTATTGGTTCGTCCAATACTATCCTTTTGCCAAAGCTTAGACTCAATTCTCTATTACAAAGTTCAAGCTCAAGCCTTCGTCCAAGTTAAAATTCAAAAATGAAGAACTGTTCTTCATTAAATGCTAGAAAAGAACTCTGACAGCTCTCGGCGACAGAAGAAGTCAACTAAGTCACTTTTGCTGACAATGTCTAACAGCTACAAAGATCTGCAAATAAGAAACCTTCTGCAATCTTAGACAGATCAGGACTTTGTTTTCACTGATTGGAAATCTCAGAGAATAAAAGTCACCGTCAGAAGAAGTTCAGCACTTTTCCAGTAGATGCATTTAATGCTACTCAGAACGGTAATAAATATTTCCGTTGGACGATATAGCTCTTGAAGTCTGCTCAATTTGTTCTTACATATAAAGAGAAGAAGCAGCACTTGAAAGACAGAGAGATCTTTGCCAAAGCATCTTACAAAGTCTAAAAAGCTTTATTTCCTCTTGGATTATCTTATACGTGTAAAAAGAAAAAGCCTTGAGATTTCTATTGTCTATTCTCATTTGTTAAGTGAGTTTAAAACTCAAGCATTCATCTTCTTATACTTATTCTCGTTTGCGTTGTAAGCCTGAAGAGGCTGTGTGTAAAAGATTACTTGGGTGATTGAACCTGAAGAGGTTGAAAATACTTGTTACCTGAAGAGGTGTATAATACTTGTAATCTCGAAAAAGATTAGTTGGAAAATCCTTCTGGTTGAAGGGACTGGACGTAGCTCTTGGTTGATAAGAGTGAACCAGGATAAATCTCGTGTGTAAGCTTCTCTTCTCTTTTAGTGTTTTTATTATATTCATTAACCTCTGGGGTTTACTATTGTGTTTATTAACAAAGACCTTTTAATTGGTTTTAGAACGTGTTAACGGTTTTCTTAAAAGTCTTTTCAAAATCCTTAGAGTCCAATAGAACTGAGCTGTGTTGGTTCTAAGTTCTTTACTTGTCAAACTTTATCCTTCGCTGTGTTCAATTTTCTGTTGAAAAGGAAAATCTTTTATTAATTTTCAAAAAGGGTTAAGAAACACAATTCAACCCCCCTTCTTGTGTTTCACTTGGTTATTTCAATTACTTCAACAACTCTATTGCTCTTATACAATTTTTTTTGCTCTGACATTCTCCACCGATCTAAACTTTGCTTGTATTCTTGCTCTAATACCTGTCTTGCTCTGATACGTATTGCTTCAACACTTTCCTTACTGATCATTTTTCCTTACGTTTTCAAGACTTAAATCCTTTTACAGTAATATAGACTTTGCGTCCAATTCTTTTCTATGCATGTTCTTAGGGGGAATTTATATTTTCGCGAAAAATGATCTGTGTTCAATCAAATTTAAATAATTTTATTGTCATCAAAAAGGGGGAGATTGTTGGAACCAAAGAACTTTTTGAGGAATTAGTTTCAGAACCAAAGTTGTTTAAAGAATTAAAGCCCTCAAAGTTTTGAAGATAACAAAAGGTTTAAATTAGAATGAACCAGTAAAAGACTCACGTAATTCGTGTATAATTTGTTCTGTTAATGTTTTTCAGCTTAAAGATATGTTGGTAATTCCATAACATACAACACGGTGTAAACAAATTGTTATTTGTACGTGCGCCCAAATTTTGTCTTCTAAACTAAAATAAACTAAGTATTCATTCAATAAACTTTAAGAAATCTCATGAGTACAGATTAGTTGGTTTTTGTGATGCTGACTATGTTGGAGATAGAATTGAAAGACAAAGTACTAGTGGAGGAAACCTAGTATCATGGTCCAGCAAAAGACAAAACACAATTGCTCAATTATTGATAAGAAGATGGATGAATATAGTAAAAACAAGAGGTCAACTATTAAAATGCAAGATATAAAGTGAGTAGTTCTAAAAGTTGGTAGTTTAATTTTCTGGCACATAATATTGAGTTGTCCTTTGAAGTTCAGAAATTGTGATATAATTATTTTTATGTGATTGAACAACAATATTAAAATCACTTGCATTCTATGGGATAAATTTGGTGAAATGATGATAAGTTATTTGGAGAATCTTGCCGATGGTCCCATTGTTATTATTCTTACAATGGCCAAAATTAAACAATTTACTAGCAAGAATGGTAATGCTACATTTTTTTATTGTTCTAATCAATATATTGTTCTTTCCAATTTTCACTAAGTTATTCAAATATGTTTTGTAATTTTGTTTTGTTTCCTTGTAGGTGTTACTTCTGTGAGCATTCAGAATTCTATGTACTCATCCAAATTGTTCATTAATGATGACATTCCTGAAGTTCCAGAGTTTCAAAATAGGTTGATTTTGTTGTTAATTTGTCTGACAATCATCATATCATTAGTAGAAATGACACTAATGTTCTTGATTATTGTTTTGTTAGTCTCATTGTTTTGGAAGATTCATTATCAATTAGATACACTCCTCAATCTTCACTAGCTAGAACATCTTTTAACGATGAGTGATTGTTGTTGTTGGAAGATAGGAAAACTCTTAAACAGATCAAAGAGATGAAACAACTTAAATTTAGTTATTTAAGTGTTTATTGATTTAAGTAATTCTTTTGTCCATTTTTTATTTGTGTTTCGTTTTCCTTTTTCTATTTTATATAGGAATGTAGCTGCATTGTGCTTGTTGATGTATGGACAAAATGCACACATTTAGTGCATGTTTTGTTAAGGAATTTGGCTTAAATCTTAACATATCTTGTCTTTATTGTGATTTATCATTATATTTACCTTTTATGTCCTTTTAGTTTGTTTTTTATGTATTTCAGGTAATTTATAGAGATCTTAGACCAATTTGTTGGAAAATGAAGAATTTGACAAAGAACTTTGCATGCTGACAACCTTCATGACAGAGAGTAGAAAGAACATATGTTGTGTTGTAGAGGTCATATGACTGTAATGCCAAAGCTATTGGAAAAATAACACATAGGGACACAACTTTTATGTTCACAGGAAGTTCTAGTTCTCATGTTTAGAGGGTCGAATTCCAAGTCGAAACTTGATGTGGGATGAAGTTTACTAATTTGCATTCTAACCTTGCTTCAGTATTTTTAGCATAACTCCCTCCACAGACCACATATCAAGGTTATTCTTGTTGTAGTGGAAAGCTAAGAGATAAAGCTACAATTTTCCTGAAGACCTTGAAGGCTAATTCCATTTGTTGGTTGGACAAAATCACGTCATAAGAAACCATATGGCCTCTAACCGTGTGAATACCCTGAGGCCTTATGACTTAAGCTTATGGGCTGCGAAAGCCCATTGTTTTATTGGGCTTTGACAAGAGGTTGTCGAGACCTCGTCAAATAATAAAAATTACCGGTTCGCAAACTAATTTGTAGTATAGAGCATGAACCGAATCGTCTCTCAAGGATCCAAAAAGAACAAATATTTAATCAGATCAAGATAATTAAAATGGGGGGTTTTGTTGTTGATTAACAATATTGATAAATATACAAGACTCAAAGTTGAAAACAAATCTAAAGAAACAACCAATCCAAGGAAATTTACCGATTTTGAGTTTAATCCATCATTGATCACAAGGAATTCACTTAATTGCTAACCGTGTTCTTGGCCTTAGATCATATCAAGACGCCTCAACATGATCCAAGAATCCTCTACTAGATAAGCATCTAGGATTTAATTAACCAAGGTTAGATAAAGTAAGCACCATCCAAACATAGATTAACTTAAGATCAAGAATTTAACCAAGCTAAACAATCCATCAAAAAGCTTTAATAAATTGTTTACTCTATGTGATCCTCTTGAATACATGATAATAAAGCTATTATCACATCAACATCCAAATCAAATTAAGCAATTTAATCTAGATAAAAATCAAAAGAAGAAGAAGAGAAACTTGAATAACAATTAAGCAATATGAACAAGCGAAACAAGATCTCCAAATTAAACATCAAGATGGCTAATCCCTTGGATTGATTATGAGAGCCTAGCCTTCCATGGATGGGAAGGAAGAACTCAAAAATAAAAGAACAAAAACGAAATTCTAAAGAGAAAGAAGAAGAAGAGAAAGAAAACTCTTACAAATACTTAAACTTTCTTGAAACTTACTTCCAAATTGAATGAATGATAATACAAAGAGATTGGCTCTATTTATACTAATCCTAGAAGCCAATTTGTACATGTACATAATCTGAATACAAGCTATAAGAATATGAAAATTGTCAAAAATGGAAGCTTGATGCATGGTAGGTGGGTTGGTGCATGGTAGGTGGGTTGGTGTATGGTTGGTGACTTTTAGTCAACAACTCTTATCCGACTTCTGGCTTCAAATTCATCACCTAGACGGTGCATTTTGGCTTGGATGTCTTCATCAAAGTTGTATCCAGTTGTATCCTTGAAAATCTCCAATTTGAATCATGTCATTTGGACTTTTAGAACTCCAGAAATGTCAAAAACACTTCACCTACCTCAAGTTAGGTTGGAAGAACGTGTTTCCAAATTCAGACCAACTTGTAGCTTCAGAAGCATGCCTAAAACGACATCTATTGACAAAATGGTCTTCATTGAAGTTGGAGATATGGGTCTTATCTTTCAAGTGACCAAGTTTCAGCCCAAGAGGAGGCCTATAACCTACTATATAGTCCAATATGTGCATACTGCCCAGATGGTTCCGTGACAGCAAACCCACTATGCATTGCAGGGATATTTTGGACCCTTAGCATTCCGATCCAGCTCTTGAGTTCTTCATGAAACTTGTAGAGCATTGTCTTAGCTTTCCAAAGACACCAAGATCACCTCAATTGGATCATCGAGTCCCAAGTTATGACCTAACCAAGGAAGAAAGGTCAAAATGCATCAAAATCCAAAAATTATTCAATATTTGCATTAAAGCCCAATGAAGCCCAACAACATTAAACTCATCTAAAGTACTAATATTGGGCACAATAAACATCTAATAATGCCTAATACAAAGCTAACATAAGTGTCTCAAATTGATTGATCAGGCTTCATCACTTAAGTGACCCCAAGACCCTTTAATTTGACATAGAAATACAAAGAGCTATAAGTAGGAAAGTTATAGAGGCAAAAAGAAGGCAACAATGACAATCTTGGAACAATGTTAGAATGGAAGATTAGATAGAGGCTGATTCTAAGATCGAAGGCAATGGGCAAAAAGATTAGACAAGGATTGAAGAGATGGATCACATTTTAATGAGTTTTCTTATCTCTTCCATCTTTTGTTCTTATTCTTCAAGCATGTATTGCTGAACCTCTTTACTAGGATTAAGGATGTAGCTCTTCTATGAAGTCATGACATAATTGTATTTATTTTCTTGTTAATGACAGATTATTGCTTTAGATTCAATTCTAGTGTTCTTAATGCTTGCCTTATGTCGGATCCCATAAATACATTATCAAAGATAATTAAATGGTGGATCAAAAGATGAAGTTTAATAATGGAAAATCAAGATTTTGAACTTTGGAGTTATGACCATGAAAGTTGGCATACTCATTCAAGGACCAAATGAATTTGACAAAGCTTAATGGGTTTTAATTAACATAGTACCATAAAAATATGTATTATATTAATTCTAATACTTTTTTTGTTCGTTTGAAAGAGAGCTTTAAATACTTTAGAAAAATTTACCTTCAAAGCATAACCAAATCCATTAACAAGGAAGTTAATCTATGTGTCAAGACAAGTAGATGATTAATAAACTTCAAAATCCTAGAGCCTTTATTCCTTAGAACTTGTTATTTGCATTTTAGTTTATTTACTTGCAACTTAGTTTTACTTTTATCACTTTAATTAATTGTCTAGATAATTATAGTTATAATGCGGTATTCACACGATCCTTGTGGGAATGATATCTATACTTTACTACTTGTACGACTTGTACACTTGCGGTCATCAACACTTGCTACAATAGACAAGATTCTCCCTGCAAATGGATGGTGGTATTATGGTTGTTACAATCTTAATTGCGGCAAGGAGTTTGATGATGATAAAATTGATCAAGAATGCTTATTCTGCTATGTGAAAAGGACTACTGCCATCCCTACATAATATATTACTTTTTTAATGTTCTATTGCAGTTATATGATATCAAGAACACAATGTTCATAATATTATGTATAAGGATTTTTTTGTTTTAATGAAATAGATACAAGATTGAAGTCTATGTTGTTGATAGCTCTGGGTCTTTAGTTTTTATTAGGTTTGATTGTGAAGCTATCCAAGCTATTCAAAAGTGTGCTAGCAGTTTAATAGAAGAGCAAATCTGAGTAATCAATTGCAAATAGCATTTTCACATCATTTTAACAATGTTGATATCATTTGAGTAACTTCTTAATTTATTTATATTTTGTTTTACTGACAGGATGGTGAACATGATCCTAAAGCAATTCTAGAAGATTTAGATGTGCTTTTGGCTTGGAGTTTTGTCTTCGAAGTTATAGTTTCCAAATATAATATTCACAAAAGTTTTACCAATTCTTCAATCACAAAAATGACTGAGGATAGAGCAGGGAATGGGTGGCTTAAAAGCCGTAATTGCAGAACAAATTATAAGCACGCAACTTATGAGGAATGGACATAGCGAATTGGAAATTTATATTTCCAAGAAAATATTATTTACCAAATGCAATGATTTTTTTAAAATGAATTTCACAAGAAAAATATTGTTTCACAAGATAAATGATTTTTAAAATGATTTTCACAAAAGGATTTTTGTGTATAATGGATAATCAAAATTTTGATTCACCATTATCACCAAGTGGAGGCTATGTGCATTTGTTCACACTTATTTGTGTTATTTAATTTTATTGTTTCAAAATAGATTTTATTTCCTTATTTAAATTGTGAAAATTAGGCTCTAACAACGCTCTTGACAAAATTCAATATAAATTTTTCAAGAATATTGAAAATAGTTTAGTTGATTAGACTCCCGATCATCTTTCAATTTTTTCATCATCGACCAATTTTAAATGATTTAATTGTTACGTAATTGTGAAGATATTAAAAACAAATTAAAGCCTAGATGGAACAATCATTTTTATTGGAAATTATTTAAAGTCACATCAAATGCTCAAATTAGCAAATGCAACTAATTAACAATGGAACAAGATTTTTTATTGGAGATTATTTATAGCCACATTAGCGCTCCCAGTAAAATCATAAATATTTCCCTCACCTCAAGGAAATTAAAATGTTGTCACTATTGCAGCTAATTTTTAAAAATTCCATCATTGGAATCTTTTACCATAAATTAATTTAAAGTGGATAAATGAAAGTGCAACATGCCAAAAAATTAAGAAAACAAATTATCCATGGAAATATATTTTAATTGGGGATTATTTAAAGCCCCATCAACACTTCTAGCAAAACTGTAAACTTTCCCTTCACCTTAGGGACATCAAAATGTTACTGTCATCACAACTAATTTTGATTATCTCATCATTGGAATCTAAAACCATAGTTAATGACAAAATGAAATGACATATGCAATGACAAGTAATTATAAAATGATTCTAAAAAAATCAATGGCCAATAAGAGATTTTCTTGGTATGCATAAACTTAATCAAACAAATGTGTCAACACCCAATTTTGTTCGGCTCTTTCCTAAAAAATAAAAAATATATAGCTCATAAAGATTTTTATTGTTTGACATCCATTGTTGAGCCCTAAGCACAGTTCCCTAAAATTTAATAAGAAATAATATATAAAAATGAAACAATTTTGAATTTAAATATCACAATTAATGCCCCATTAATGGCGATTTGGAATATAAATGATAGATTGATTCTAATTGTGCAAGTTAACTTTAATTGATTCTTATTGAGCATTCATTGAGAGATTGATTGTAAATAAATTATGGTGATTGATCCTAATTGATTGGGAAATATTTAATTTTTTTGGGAATTGATTGGGGATTAGGGTGTTCATCTGCTTGGGTTATAAATAACTAAGAGTAGAAAACCCTAGGGGGGTGAGCCTTGGAGGCACAACCGCAACACCAACACAAAAAAAATATTGGAAAGAAAAACAAGAAAGGAGAGAACGGGGAGAAGAGCTGTAACACAGATAAGAAAGAGAGAAAAAATAAAGAGAGAGAGAGACACACAACACTCAAAGTGAAACAATAATACATACAAAGAAAGAGAAAAGGAATTAGAAGAAAGAAGAAGCCTCTCCCCACTGCTCTTCTGTCTGGGAATTCGAATCAAGGTACATATGGGCTTAACATTTTTCTATTCTTTACTTCTTGCATAAAATAATGGACTTCTTTTGTATCCATGGCCAAAATTCCAAGGCAGCCACCATGAGCCCTCCTCCTCTACTAACAAAATCAAGCCACCATACACCCTTGCTCTCACAAGCATATTGATATTTGTTCCTGCTGTTGAAAAAAATAATAATGAATTAAGATTTCTGACAATGGATAATTAAAATTAGCTATGGTATTAGCGACGTTTTAATTCTTCCGGAGGTGAGGGTATCCTTTTGGTTTTGCCCTGGGAATTGGCGGGCCTTAGACGATGCCTAATAAAATTATAAAATTGTCATTTCATCAATTTTCTTTTATTTTGTGTTACATTTGTTATGTTCTTTATCATGAATTATGAAGTGAGATCCCAACGAAGGAATAATCAAAATTAGTTGTGATGACAGCAACATTTTGACATTCCTAAGGTAAGGATAAATTTTTGAAGTTTTTAAATTTTTGTAGTTTTACCAGGAGCGTTGGCGGGGCTTTAAAAATGTCCAATGAAAAATCTTATTACAAATATTAATTATTATATTTTACTATGACATATGATATTAATCCATTTCAAAGTATCTTCGCATCCATCATTTAATTAAAATGTTTAAATCTGGCTGACGACGGAAAGATTAGGAAAGGATTGAGGTATCGATCAACTAAACTCTTCCCAATATTCTTGAGGCTATAAATATTAGATTTTGCTGGGAGTGTAAGCGAGGTCTAATTTTTATAATTAAATAAATAAAATGTTTTCATAAATAAAATATATAAGTGTGAACAAATTCAAAAGGCCCTAACTTTGTAGAAATGGTAAATTAACATTTTATTTAACTACTCATTTTGAAAATTGCCTTTTCTGAAAATCATTTATAACAAATAACTAATTTTAAAAAAAAATGTCCTTTTGTGGAAGACATTTGAAAATTTCTCATTTTCATTTGGAAATAGCTTTCTAAAATTTAAAAAATTTATTTACCACCTCCACCCAACATGTTATGAGCTTATATTTGTTTCATACAATAATGCCTATTTAGCCACTCATTCTCTGTTTTACTCATTTATTAATTTTTGATATTATGCCAGACACAATGAGACATTTAAAAATAAAAATAATAACAATTTTTGTTTAAAATAATAGATGACCAATTTAATTAATTTAGCAGGATAACAATAGATTAAATATGTGACCATTCTTAAAATGGACGGTGTAGGGTACTAACACCTTCCCTACCTGTAATCAACTCTCGAACCTAAACTCTTAAACGTAGACCATTCTCTTAAGTGTCCAATTGCACCATTCTATTTTTAATGGAAGAATCAGTTGGTGGCGACTCCCAAACAATTAAATTTTAATTGCTTCCTCACATTGCGGCGCCCTTTGAGACGGTTACGACAAGATAAAATTAATTTTAAATGATTTATTTTATTTATGCCGTATTCCTCTTTGTTACAATTTTTACTTCTCTCTTTTATCTCTCAAATCCAAAAGCCTATGTCCCTTCTCTAATGCAACATAAGGTCCGCGGCCAGACTTCAATTTAAACGGGATGATATTAACAAAAATTGCTTGACAGAGAGTGACTTCACAACCTTCTTCATGATTCAAGAAACAAAGTGATAGCTTAAAAGCAGAACCCAACATGTGAATAACTAATGCACAACCAAATGAGCATGATTAACAGATTCCATAATGAACCCACATGTTATATTAGAATGATTAAAATATCAAAAGAAATAACAAAGCAAAAGAGGATATGACTCAGAAGCTGTCAAAAGATTAGGAGGCTAGGAGGTGATGGGGGCAGTAGGCTAAACCAAAAAGAAACGATTTCTTTTTTTTGTTATTATCAAGACTATCCTGAGCCTATGGCCTAATTAAAATTGCACAAACAATGAAGTCTCATCTTTCAGGCAAACTGCATGCAAACCTTTCAACCAATTATTAACGCCAAGAGATCAAAATAAATAAAAAAGCCTGAAAATTCAATACAAGACAACCTATACATAATGAAGCCGAAACCCCTCTCCAATCGAGACTACTCAAATATCAGCTAGCACATTTATACACCATGGGACAAGGACAGGCAAGACCCAATCTAATGGTCATAATATTTGCAATCCAGAAGTTTCAACAAAAGTGGAAAAAGTCGTTCATATACTAATTTTTAAATCAATAGCCATGCTTTCAACAAAGAAATGTGGTCAAAGATTATGGGCAGAATTTGGCAGTAAATGGGAAGAATTCAGAGTTGATAATGATAATCAATAAGGCCCTACTTGTTAGCGTTTAAAATACAAAAGTAGCACATGACCTCAAGGTCTAAGGTCTTAAAAAATAATAGAACATTATATACGGTTAAATAAGGGTCCTGTAAAAAATCAAGTTTTGATTTAAATGCAAATTGATATTAAATAGAAAGGAACAAAGTTCTAAAAATTTTATGATTAAAAGACTTGCATGTTAGCTTTCTTACAAACTAATTAAAAAGTCATGATTTAGAGGTGTGTGGTTCAAGTTATGAGTAGAACAATACATGTTGCAAGACAAGGATTTAGGTAGAAATGGCTTCATTTTGAATGTAAATTAGTATTTTATGAAAAAGACTTAAAATCTAAAACTTTTACAGGTCAAAGGCCTACATGTTAACTTTCAAATGCAATTAAAAGTTGTGGTTTTGACTTGTGTAGTCTATTTTCTGCTCAAAAGTACACAAGCTACCAATAAATGAGTTCTGCAGAATATAGCACTTACTATGCAATAAGAGTTATATATCTCAAGTTATGACTGAAAAAGGAGGAGCTGCCAAACAGCAAATTTAAACATTATGATCATGTCATTTGAATGCATGTGACCTCTTTAAGCAACTCAAACAAAAGCCCACTTAAATGAGAAACATATCTGCAACTTAATTGGAAGAATTCAAAGCCTGTGGTATCGAAGTTATGCAATTAATATCCAAAACCAAAAATAAAAAATAAAAATACAGAACCTCAAGTGGGCTATGTGAGGAATTGGGTTATGCCTTTTGATTTGGTTCTTGCTGAAGAAGAAGGGATTTCGATCAAATGGGATCTTGTGATTAGATGGGCTGAACTTGATTGGGATCTTGGGTCAAGTTAAAAATGGAATTAAAAAAAAGAGCAAGACTTAAGTGATATCTTTCTTTTTTAATTTTCTTTCTTTTAATTTTTAAATTTTTATATATTTTTTATTTTATGAGACCAGAACAAAATATAGTGTTCAAACCATAAGCTTCAACAAATTTTATAATGGTATTTGTAGATTTCCTATCAAAAAGAATTATTTGCAACAAAAATCAGACATAGGACTTTTAGGCGCAGTGTTTCTATACTTACCAATTAAGTAACTTTGGTTCCGGTGTGTCTTATAATTTGTTTAGTGCCTAGTTGTCAGATCAGACAACGGTTACGACTGCCACCATGTTCCATTTCTATACGGGTGCAGTATCTTCAAATCTTGCCGACTTAATGGGCTCATTAAAATTCTGTCTTTAGCAACACCCCATAGTCTGTCTTGTTCCATTTTGGACTTCGGACATCCCTGTAACTTTATGCATTAAACCTTTCAACACGAGTGATGCTTATTTTTTAAATTTTTTTATACTTGTTAGGATATTTTTACATTTTTTAAATGTGAAATTAATTTGATCAGAAATAATAAGATCGTATCTTTCCATAAATGTTTATGAGCTAAACGTACTTATTATATGAGTCACCCATTATGATGGTGATGCTTATTTTAGACTATTTTTTTTCATAAACAAAGTGAGCTCCTAACTCAAGATTGTTCAATGATCACCTAACATTGTGAACACTTAGCTCAAGATTGTACAAAAAAAATTGATTGTTCATCGGTGCCACAAGACATTAAATGTTTTCATACCAAAACCAAAAGAAATTAAATATTTCAAAAAGCAATCTTCATCAAAATACACAATTTAGTTTTTAAAAATAATACCTTAAAGCTCATTCTTAACTCATACATTCATAAAACCTCACTACTCTTGATGGGACTGCGTGAATTAATGATGAATCGTCAGATTAATAAATGGATCCAATTTCATTGTCATATATTGGAACTTCAAACTCAAAAACGACAAGAATATATATGCACATCAAAGAGCTGTTAAATAGGTCCCCACATGACGATTAAAATATGTTTTCTGCATCATTTTCTTTTTGGCGAGATTCTTCCATATACCAAGTGTATTACATTAAATTGCTAACTTTTTACTTTAAAATCACTTAAACAACACAAAATTGAATTTTGTGCCACATATCACAAAATAATTAATTAGATACATTACACTATTGTATAAAAGAATTTTTACTTCTTTTGACTATTCCATCTTCTCTATTTAATTACCTGAACAAGGATGAAACCCTATATATCAAAAGTATAACATAATCAGGGTGTTTGGTTCGCGGATTGATTTTTCATTTATGGGAATCCTTACATGGGAATGTTGGATTCTCATGTTTGGTACAAGTTTTGAAAAAATATTCTCATCATAAAATGATTCCCGAGAATTATTTTTAACCAACATTCTCACACTTTCATTCCCATGGGGGAGGTGGGTTTGCAACATTCCTATGGCATGAGAATATTTTTGCCATGTGAAATGTCCAAAATATCTACCCTTCTATTGACATGTCATTAACCAACAACCGTTATATCATTATCGGTGATCATCCACGGCGGTCAATCACTGGAATCCGGCTACCTCCGTCACCGCCTCCAATTGACGGTGGTTAGAAACTTCAACCTCCGTGATAGTCACCGGAATTTAGCCACCGTAAGCCAGCGGTGGCTAACAATGACTGACGACTTTAGCCACCACACCGGTCACTGGATTCGACGACTTAAGCCACCACCCTAATCACCGGAATCCAGCCACGTCTGCCGCCTCCAGAGGTTGACGGTTACAAACGACATCGGCTACTGTCGCCGGCGGTTGGAGTCATTCTCGGGAAAGGTTTTAGTTAACCAAATGTAGTAATCATCATTCCTGAGAATACCATTCCTGGGAATATCATTCCTAGGCATGCTACTCCTGAAAATATTTTTTCAAACCTTGAACCAAACGCCCCGAATAGGTGGGGGAGGAGCAATACAAAAGATGTATAGATGGGTCCGCATACCTGTTTTATAGCCAGCTGGGAAAATCACGTTTTGATAATGGAGGGATTCTTGATAATTAATGACTCCGAAGTGCATGAATTGCCACATTTGAAACCAACCCGTACAAAATGTTTGATTTGATTTGTTTAGAAATACTTTAAATTTATCTGTAGCCAAATAATTTTCGATTTTTTTTTGGTACAAAATAATTTAGAGATTTTTTTTCTACTACTCTTATTGAATGCTAGAATTTATTGAAAGAATGGCCAAAATTTTTTATTAAAAAGTATCAAAAAAATGCAAATTTGTTTTTCTCTGACTAAAAATGTGATTTTTGTTTTTTTTAGAACGAAGTACTTAAAACATAGTTAAAAAATGAAATCATTGAGAGTCAAATCCAAAATCAAATACTTTGTGTAGCATCATTAGATGTCTCACTGTTAAATTAATGACCTATAAAAAGCATTTAATCGCTCTATGTGTGTGTGTGCGCTTTAGTTTTTTTAATATACAGAGGCATAATCTTTCGTGTCGATATAACAATATTACTCTTAAGAAAACGAAAAATGCTTAATGATGTGCATTTGGTTAATTTAGCTAGCTGAATGATTTCAACGAATTTGATAGTAGTTTTGAAAAGAGAATAGTCATTCCCTTCCATTGACATCCCAAAAAAATCTGGACCAAGCTTATGGGCCATAGCCCAATCCAATTTGCAGCTATGAAACGGCGGGCACATGCTGAAAAAAGGGGATAAGGATCACATTTGACCCGGTCAATGGCCCAGCCAAAATTCATGAAGCACATATGAACTATGAGAAAGAAGGTGTTGATGTGTTGTTGACTCAATCCAAGGTGAGGTTGCAACTCGTTCAACAGAAATACGAAGAAGCTCTTAAAAACAGGGAAAGTGGCATAATAGTTACTGCTCCAACGTGCAATGATAGAAGAAACTGTCAATGATTGCTTCAAGGCTATAAAAAGAGCTTGAGATTGATGAAGAAGGACGCACATCAAACAAATCAAATTTATCCTATTTTTCGTATTTATAGTTACTTATTTCCAACAATTTACTAGCTTTCCTTTACTTTTCAGCCATTTTGCTAGCTTTCCTTTACAATTTTCAGCACCTCTATTGTTGTCATTTACTTCCATTGCCATTTATTGTTGTTCATTTAAATTTCCAGTTCAATTTTGTTGTATTCTAGTTTATTCCTTATAATTCTTGCTTCTTTAAAGCTCATTGATGCAATTTACAGTTTTTTCTTTATAAGCACATTCATTTACCATTTTAGTAATATTTCATGAAGGCTTTCTTTATTCCTTCAAGAACCCACTCCAAAGGGCACAATTTTCTCACTTCGGGAGTTTCTAGGTGATGCTCATCATATTGGAACAACGGTGGAAGTGCATCAGCTAGCCTTGTTGGCAAAGCTTGTTAGCCCAAGGTTCCCTAGTGAGCTTATCTATGTGATGATAACAAACATGATGAATATAACGATTCAATTCAATAACACAATTTGCTAATGTTTGATCTTAGTCAAAGGATAAATGTGCATATTTTTCATTGATCAAAGGCATTCTCAAGTACAAAAAGTTGAAAATTCAAGAAGAGCTTATATCTTGGAGTACACGAAGAATACAAGGATTCTTAAAAGAAAATGAAGATGACACAAGTCTTATAAGTCTAAAAATTAAATGTACAAATTGTTGTCCTAAGTTCACATTGCTTAAATTAAGAACTTGGACTTTGAGCACTGCCTTTGAGAACTAGAAGACTTATGTGAAGATGAAGAATAGTCCTGGATGAAATATAAGGAAGAACAAGATGATGATTACTGTGGACATGCAAGTGGACAATTCAAAGATGCAGAAAAGCATTGCCATACTACTCACAAAGGAGCTTTTGTAGTTAAGTATGGCATTCAGAAGTTTGATTTTCACTTAAGAGGTTATCAGTTTGAAGTTCAAATGAATAATTCATCATTTCTAAAGATGCTTGACTTCAAGAACAAAATGCCTCCTGATCCACAGACTCTTTGTCTCAAAGACTGGTTCCTAAGATATGATTTTATTGTTAAACATATCAAAGGTAATCACAATCTGATTCCTGATCTTTTATCATGACCTCAAGCTGTTAAAGTCATTAGTTCCACACATTCCTATCCAATGATCCTAATGGCACCAATTTTTCCTTCAGAAGCTCTCATCAAGAAGGTTTATCCCCTGAACCTTCCTTCTTCCCCAACACCTAGCACAATCAAAGATTATGTCAGGACTCCTCTCTTCCATTTCTTATCCTTATATCTACAAGATCATGGTCCTCACCCTAAACAGCACTTTTTGACTCAGAAACACCTTTCATGGTTCCTTTTTACATCCATCCAAAGCTACCCTTACTGAACCAGCTCTTTGGTACCTCTAGTGTTCCACTGTTTTATACTCCATGTCTTTGGTATTCTCTTCGACAAAAATGCAGGACTTTCTGTCTCGTCCTGATAATCAAAATTCCTTTATCTGGACATTGCTTGAATGGTTTTCACCATTGAATTGGTGGAGATCTTAACTCTCCTACATCATTGGTCAAAATAATATTTGGAAGAGATCTCTCAATTATTATCAATCTTCATCGCCCATAGACCATATTTTCATATTCTCTTGGGTTTCCTTTGGTCACAAAACCAAGCATATCATTAGGATACTATTGACGATTTTCCAAAAGAAAGAGATACGAATAGAATCAACTTGGCTATCCACTTAAGTGAGATTAATAATTATGATCCAAAATCAAAGGAAGTGACTCGTACTTGCATGAGCCATAGTCCGAGTTTAACTTTTGATCCATCTCATAGTATTAGTGGGCCTATAGCACCTAAGTCACATCAGACATCCACAAGCACTCATCAGATGCCATATATGCAAGATTCTCAAGATCAAGACCTAGATAATAACACATTGTATTTTGGAAAAAATGACTCAGAAGAACTAGATGATGCTAATCTCTCTGACCAGAACATGTCACCATCACATGAGCCAATAAATGGTGATTGAGCTTTTCCTTATCTGCTCAGAAAGATGCTGCCGACACTAGTTTATGATATAATAATAAAATTGCCAGCTAAGAAGAGCAACGTGTGTGGTTGTAATATAAAGCTACTTTTAGTTAGTCAAAAGGTCTGTAAAAAGGTGTCTAAGTCTGTATAATTAAAGAGTTGTATGATTATGTCTCCGGATAAGATTTGGTTGTGATAAGAAATCTTATCCTAAATAGTACTCTTAGCTCTCCTATAAAAGGACAGCTTCTCCATTGTAAAAATTCAGATTTTGAATATCATTAGACTTTGTGCTCAAAAAACATATCTTCTTTCTAACTTCTCTCTTCCTGAAAACTCTTTATTATTATGTTCAGATCATATTGCCCCACAGAGATATAAGTATGCTCTGCACTCGCATCGTCATGACGATCTTGTGTAACAGAAAATATCTGACTAATGTTCTATGCTACGGTCCTCTCTATCTGGAGATTGAAATTTCTTATGAACTATGCGACGAGTTATTAAGCCTGTGTAGTGGCTATTTTGTCCCCGATTATATAATAAGACATGGATCTCTTAAGATATGTGAGGCTCCCGGCCAACATGGTATATATAATAAAATATATGAAAATATCATTGCCGATAATACTTGGAAGTGTAACTATCAGCTTCTTTTTTTTACTTGCTTAAATGGTTTATGATGTGTCATACTGTTGCAGGTAGTTGGGAAGCCTATCCATGGCAAATAGAGAAAGTCGGCAGGAATCACCAATAAATCTAGTCATTATTTTGTCCACTATTTTTTATAAAAAAGTAATAATTACAAAATGTCACATATTTCCACCATCACTTATCTCCTTTGCCATATCATTGGATATTTTATTTTAATATCAATGATATTATAGTGTTTTGTTATTTTATTTCATGATAATTCTAACTAAGCAAAAACATCTCATGAAATTATCAGTTAATTTTTAATCATATCAAAGGATTTGATTCCCATTCTTATATATGTAACAACCTTTGATCTAGATTTGATGACTGTCCCCACACACTAACACGAGCCTTTTCAGCGTGCTTTTGTCCCCACTCACACACATCCTGAAAACTTCCCAGGGGTCACTCATCC
This sequence comes from Styphnolobium japonicum, assembly GCA_023212625.1. Classification (NCBI taxonomy): domain Eukaryota; kingdom Viridiplantae; phylum Streptophyta; class Magnoliopsida; order Fabales; family Fabaceae; genus Styphnolobium; species Styphnolobium japonicum. The sequence continues at coordinate 31,224,984 of JALBWW010000002.1, read as the reverse complement.
CAGAATTTCTCTAAGCCAAGCACGTTTAATCTTGGGGTTTCTAAGTTATTGGCTCCTGAAAAGGAAATACACCTTGTTGATATAGGTAGTACTTATCAAATCTTATATGAGATTTTTTTTCTTAATTGTACAGTCTCATATATACTTGCACAATCTCGAAATTCTCCTCTGTGTTTGGTGTGGGCTCGGTTCATTTATGTCTCCCATCGGCCTAGAAGCCTGCTAGGAGCCGCTCATTGTTTGTGCCTCTTGCACCGGCAATCACTCTTGACTCTCCTCAGTCCTGGGCATTACAATATATGCACATTGCTATCCAATCAACTACAATTACATAACTAATTAACGTAACATAATTAACCTAACAAACCCATAAATAATATCCATTTTTATTATGTTTTATTTTAATTGATTAATTATATTTATAGAATTTATTTTTTATACATAGTTTTATAGCATTTCATTTAATGAATTTCTTTTTCCTCATGTGACAACAGACTCTAAATTATGTGGTTGCTGGAGTAATCTTCTGTCGGACTCGGCTACAGATGCAAGATACAAAAAACAATAAAGGTGTGCACATTCGACATGGCTGATTGGTACTGCTCAACACAGGGAACATTGAAGGTTACTACAAGTCAGTTGATGATGTGCTCAATGCTAAGCCACAGGCTATTGGGGAAAGGAAACCGTTCTTTCTTGCATGTACCATTCCCATATTAAATGACAGCAAAAACTGGAACCGACTTCAATTTATTTGGAAGCAGATAAAGTCATCAAGAGGAAGAAGCACACTGTAGCTGTTTCTGTCACGGGTACTCTTGAGATGGAAAATAAATCCGAAGGTTATGTTGTGGGTCTATAGACGTCATATACTTTTCCATAAGTGCTTACGCGCTTTCAGCTTTTATTTTCTCAACCGTCACGTATGTGTGAACTATATCTGGACACATCTAGGATCTGTTTTTGAAAACAACTAGACCCAAGCTTAACGAACATGTGATCCACGTAAAATTTTTGTATAAATACATAATACATAAAAATAATATTTTTTGTACCAAAAAAATATTTTTAGTACCAAAAAAAATATTTTTATTACATCATTTTTTTTGTAGTATTATATGATAAATAATAAAGTATGTTTAAATTATTCATAATTTATTATTTTATGTTAATAATTTTAATCTAATTGACGTTACTCTCACATCGTTATAGTTAAAGAAACTCATAAGGATTTTCTTATATAAATAAATATTTGTGTATTTGGGTAAACGCTCCAAAAAGAGTAACCTAAGACTACTGAGTGGTCAATTTAGAGAATGTTTGTAACTTTGTTTGTTCAAAAGTTGCAATATTTGTAAAAGGGATTCGTGCAAGAGTTGTCTCATAGCGTTGAAGAGAGTTTAGAATTTTGTCTATTCAAAAGTTGTTATATTTGTTATAAGTTGTTATAAGTTGTTATATTTATTTTCTCTGTCCAAAAGTATTAATATGAGTGAAGAGAGTTTGTGACTTTAATCGTGAAAATATTTTATTATAAGTTGTTATTATAATGTAGATTTTTATCTCTATGAGAGGAGTCGTGAGCATAAGTAAAAAGGACTAAATTGTGTTAAATATTGTATTCTTTTTATTATGATTTTATTTCTTTTCTTCTTATTCTCTTATTGTGAGTCCGTCAACCTTTCCAACAATAATTTCAAAATTTTTTTGATAATTTAACTTTAAAATATTAATGAAAAATTATCAATACAGAAGAGCAAATTACTAACAGAATAAACTTAAATTATTATTTATTCTAAAAATGTGTCAATAAAATGTAATAAATATAACATTGTCTATTGTACATAAGATAATACCTGAAAGTGTAACTATAATTTTCTTTTAGTTACTCGTTTCAACGGTTTAGGATTGTCATATTGTTGCAGGTAGTGGAGAAACATATCCATGGCAAATTGACAAAGTCAAGCGCAGGAACCTCCAATATAACTGGACCACTCGAACCAATGCTTTTGGCAAATCATCCTGTATATTATCCACAATTATCCACTTTTTGATTTCGCACATGCAATTCCCCCATCTTTCGCAAAGCTTGCAGCACATACTGTGTTTCCTTTTTTGCGGTTTACACGTAAACCTGTTTCCTTTCGTTCAGGTTACACCTAAACCTATGAAGTCATGAATTCCCAAAGCGCTAGGACTTTCTCACTTCTTATTTCCTAATCCTACCCAACATGTTTGTCCGTTCTATATTTTCTCCCCTTTCTTGCTTTTACATTTTTGTACCTTTTTTATTTCTTAACCACATGGGCTTGATCTTTTAATTTTCAAATCAAGGCTACAGTACTGAACAATAATGATCTTTTTATTTTACGAACTTTATAATGGTAACTTTTTTTTTTTTGGTATTATTACAAACCTAAATTTATATACTCCAACTAGACCGTCTTCCATAATTGATTGCATTCTATGAAGCACGTGTTTAATATTTATATGTGACGCGTACCAGACACGAAATGATATATCACATAACAATTCAAATTTTAAGGAAACACTATGAATTTTTTAAGTACCTGCCACCAATTTTCACTATTTTTTTCTTCCTTCTTTATCACACTTGTAGATTTTCTAATTTAAAATTTTCTCATTTGGTAAAATATCCATAACCTGAAAATTTAATATGTTTAATTTTTACCCATTCACAATTAATGTAAACTTCTTTTATATTATCAGAAAAACACATTGCCTATTTAAACAATAGTTGAAAACTTTTACTGGAAGTAAAAGACCTTAGTTACTATATTGGTGTGATACTTTCTTGTGATGGTGAAAGTAGGCTAGAGAATGGGTTGAATTAAGTCCAGCCCAATTGAAAGTTAATGCAAAATCAACTCCTTTACAAAATTGATGAAGAGATGAGATAGCTTATGAAAATAATGAGCAAGCTTATCACATTACATAATCATAAATAAGAAAATAGAGTATATATCATGCGGAAAACCAAAATCATACACACGACAAAAATCAACAGACAACCATGCATGATAATGTAGATAGAAAGATTAGCAAGAGCTTGCACATAAAAATTTATTGGTTCGACCTCAATGTGAAATCTATTTACAATTCTCAGTCTCGTTAATATTTTTTTAGTATAATTGAGTAGTCTTTGATCTACCTTAGCCTCTCCAAGCTAAGTTCAACAAGTAGTTTTGATCCAACCTTGCCTCTCCAAGTTAGTTACGAGTAATTTTGATAAATCATAGCCTCTTCAAGCTACGAAATAACATACTCTCATTGGTGAATAATTGAGAATACAATGGTGAATAATTACAAAGGGAATAAAAGCAACACAGCAAAGCTAACAACATTTATAGATAAAATACACAAAAATTGAGAACATGACATACAAATGGGAAACAAATAAAATGGGTAAAATGGATATCAAAAGGTTATACAATTTGCACAATTAGCTATAATAGGCCTGACTCTCCAACTGTCCCTAGTGGAGTCTCAATCTGTCACAACCAGGAAGAATCACAACGGGGAGTGGTGAGAGGAAAATAAGTTAAAAACAATGGATTTGTCACAAATCTTTTATTAGGTAGGGAAAATGACTGGTAAAATTCTTTAAAAATGGATTTAAAATAAAAACACAAAAAAGAGGTCTGTGAAAACCATGCACGGTTCAGGAGTCGATTATGCACAGGGAAGGGCAGAAACTTAATTTCATTGCACCCTTGATACATCCATCCTAAGACGGTTACCTTAAGCCGACTGTGCAAACTTTATAACCTAAATGATATCTATTTTTCCCTTTTAGCAAGTAGAAAATTAAATAAGTACGAACAATTATTCACAGATAACAGGAACTAAATTGCGAAAATTAAAAGTTCAGCTTGACTTGAGTGCCTACGTATCCCCTAGTGCAATGGGAAATTCAACGTCATGTAGTTCTTTTATAAAAAAATGGTTGTGGGTTGATTGATTTTAATTAAGAAAAATGTTGGTTCAAATTATTTAATTAAAAGAAAAGGAATTGCTTTGATTAAAACAAAATGAATTGATTTGGATTACAAGAAAAATGATTTGATTAGAAAAAGCAATTTTATTAACGCATCCTAAATAGAATGGAATGCGGTACTAGACTCACTGATCCATCATTAGAAAAATGTTTATTGGGTACTTGACCTCTGAAGATAACTAAACACAAACGTTATGGTATTGGACCATTTCAACTTTTATAACACATTATTTACAACATAAAATGAAACAATTATTTCATGGATATTTATTAAAACTAAAACTAAACAGTTTGAATGTGAAAATAAAAATCAAGCCAGTCGGTTAGTTGGAAATCCGAGCACCTCATAGAGGATTCGACCAGACCACTGATATTGTAACAGGAAACCATGATCTGGCCGGCCAGCCGTCTAATCGAAAAAGGGAGAGGGGGTACTCGGTTGAGACCAAATCGGTCAGGAGTAGATCGGACAAAGGAAAAGTCATGGGTTAGGATTGGATCAGGTACGAGCTCGATCGGTTTGGTTGATGGTCAACACGGAAAGGTTATCCAATCGGTAGAGAACCGATCAGTAAGTTGGCGATCATGAAAAGGTGGTGATCGGTTCTGAACTGATCGATTAATGGCAAGGTAGTGATCGGCATGGAAGGCTCAGAAGGTTTGGCTGATTTGGGGAAAAGGGATGATCTAGTCGGTCATGTTCTATTGGTGATTGTTAAGATCATAGGGAAATGTGGTCGGATTGGTTAGGGCCAATCGATCGGTTAAGGATAAGTTTGGTCAATTGAGTTAATAGGGGAACTATTAAGGTGATAAGCTCGGTTTGCTTGTTTGGTAATGATTGATCGAAAAGCATTTCTTGGGAGAAAGTGTTTGGGGAGTGATCAATCAATTTGAGACACACATGTTAGCTTTGTATTAGGCATTATTAGATGTTTATTGTGCCTAATATTAGTATTTTAGATGAGTTTAATGTTGTTGGGCTTCATTGGGTTTTAATGTAAATATTGGATAATTTTCGGATTTTGATGCATTTTGACCTTTCTTCCTTGGTTAGGCCATAACTTGGGACTCGGTGATCCAATTGAGGTGATCTTGGTGTCTTTGGAAAGCTAAGACAAGGATCTACAAGTTTTATGAAGAAATCAAGAGCTGGATCGGACTTCTAAAGGCCCAAAATAGCCTTGCAATATAGAGTGAGTTTGCTGTCACGAAACCATCTGGGCAGTATGCACATATTGGACTATATAGTGGGTTATAGGCCTCCTCTTGGGCTAAAACTTGGTCATTTGAAAGATAAGACCCATATCTCCAACTTCACGGAAGACCATTTTGTCAATAGATGTCGTTTTAGGCATACTTCTGAAGCTACAAGTTGGTCTGAATTTGGAAACACGTTCTTCCAACCTAACTTGAGGTAGGTGCAGTGTTTTTGGTATATCTGGAGTTCTAAAAGTCCAAATGACATGATTCAAATTGGAGATTTTCAAGGAGACAACTGGCTACAACTTTCATGAGACATCCAAGCCAAAATGCACCGTCTAGGTGATGAATTTGAAGCCAGAAGTCGGATAAGAGTTGTTGACTAAAAGCCACCAACCATACACCAACCCACCTACCATGCATCAAGCTTCCATATTTGACAATTTCCTTGTTTTTATAGCTTGTATTCAGATTATGTAAATGTACAAATTGGCTTCTAGGATTAGTATAAATAGAGCAAATCTCTTTGTATTATCATCAAATTCAATTTGGAAGTAAGTTAGAATTCAATTTTGTAGTAAGTTTGAGTATTTGTTAGTTTTCTTTCTCCTCTTCTCCCTTCTCTTTAGAATTTTATTTTTGTTCTTTATTTTCTGAGTTCTTCCTTCCCATCCATGGAAGGCTAGGCTCTCATAATCAATCCAAGGGATTAATCATCTTGATGTTTAATTTGAAGATCTTGTTTCGCTTGTTCATATTGCTTAATTGTTATTCAAGTTTCTCTTCTTCCTCTTTTGATTTCTATCTAGATTGAATTGCTTAATTTGATTTAGATGTTAATGTGATAATAGCTTTATTGTCATGTATTCAAAGAGGATCACAAAGAATAAACAATTTATTAAAGCTTTTTGATGGATTGTTTAGCTTGGTTAAATTCTGGATCTTAAATTAATCTATGTATGGATGATGCTTACTTTATCTAACCTTGGTTAATTAAATTCTAGATGCTTATCTAGTAGAGGATTCTTGGATTATGTTGATGCTTCTTGATATGATCTAAGGCTAAGAACATAGTTAGCGATTAAGTGAATTCCTTGTGATCAATGATGGATTAAACTCAAGATCGGTAAATTTCCTTGGATTGGTTGCTTCTTTATATTTGTTTACAACTTTAATTCTTATACTTTTGTCAATCTTGTTAATCATCATCAAAACCCCCCTTTTAATTATCTTGATTTGATTAAATCTTTGTTCTTTTTGGATCCTTGAGAGACGATTCGGTTCATGCTCTATACTACAAATTATTTTGTGAACCGGTAATTTTTATTATTTGACAGGTCTCGACAACCTCTTGTCAGGGAGGGTCTGATCGACTAATGAATGAGTCTACCCAGTTGGATAGCTAGTTTGAGGGTAAACTAGGGAGCTCGGCTCGGTCTAGTGATGGGGAATGTGTTTAAGGGGGTCAGTTCGAGTTGGTGAGCTGAGGGGCTAATGGATTAAGGGCAAGCTCTGTTCAGTCAGTTTGGAGAGCTGATGAGATAATGGCTAAGGTTGAGTCTCCTCAAACAGGTTGGTGGGTGATGCGGAAAAATGTTTAAAAGGGGTCAAATCGGTTTCGTGTACTGAGGGGCTAATGGATTAGGGGTAAGGTTTGCTCAATCGGTTATAAGAGCCGAGGGGTTACTGGGTTCAAGGTAAGGTTTGCTAGGATCAGTTGGTGAGCTAACACATTATGGGCTAAGGATCGGGTATGCTTGGTAGGGTAGTTGTACCGAGGGGTTATAGGCTAAGATGGGGTCGGATTGGTTCATGAGCTGAGGGGTAAGCGAGCGGTCGGTTTGGTGAGCTAAAGGGTTACTAGGTTAAGTATTGAGTCTGCTCGATTGGTTTGTTGAGCAAGGACAAGTGGTCTAATGGTGATTCTCGGCTCGGAGAAGTGCTTTGATGGGTTATAAGCTAAGACTAGGACAAATGGGTTTGGTTGGAGGTCGGATGGGTTTGTGTGCAAATGCTAGCGGTCAGATCGGTAAGAACCAATCGGCCAAGTGTAAGTTTGTTTGGAAGCGATCGGTCAACAAATGTTTCTGGGGAGTTGTGGTCAGTGGAAAATGATTCTGGGAATTGGTGGTTGGGCAGACACGGGTGTAGACTCTGTTTTCTAGTTTTTCACAGATTTGGAAAATTGTTTGATGGATATTGGGATGAGTATTGGTGTTGTGTTTGGAGGAAAAGTAGTGGGATGTTGTGGTGGTTTTGATTGATCATGGATGGCTTTGTTTGATATTTTAAGAAGGTCATAGAGAGGCTCTGTTTTGTGCGAGAAAAGTATGTGGAGTTGGATTATATGGCCATGGTTGATGTTTGCTGCAAGGGTGTGGGGTTTGTGGAGGCTGAGGTGATGAATGGATAAGAAAAAAAACAAAGAAGATCAAACGAAACTTAAACAAATCCAAAACCACCACCATATCGTATATATTAACATATTTAGAAGCATGGGCAGTAGGTAGTAGATCCCAAAGCAAAATACAAAAAACAAAAAGCTAAAGACTTACCTTTTAGAGAACGAAAGGGAAGAGCACATGATAGAAGATCAAACATTTTCTTGGAAAACACTAACTCTTCCTCTCTCAGCTTATTCCTTTCAAACTCTCGACCTTTCCCTCTCAGTCCCCTCCTGTTTCTTTCGGTTCCCCCAGCAAAAAATTGTTGGAACCAAAGACGTATTCAGGAAACTATGTTTAGAACAAATCTTGATTCAACAAAATTATACCCTTAAAAGTGTTTTGAAGATAACAAAAGAATATTAAATTAAAAAAGGTTTAAATAAGTGTTGATTAAACTTATATTCGAAAAATACTTGTTCTTAAAAATACCTTTGTTGAGATCTGTGTAAAATCTTCGATACAAAGACAAGCTTTAAGTACAACATCTCTGTTTATACATCATGCGTCCAATGTTTCTAACTTTATATACTATTATATTGGATCATCCACTGTGTTATATTTTTATTACTTCTCTTAAGCAGCTTCGTCCAATGCTTTTTAAAGACAAGCAAAACAATGTGCAATAAATGATGATGAGTTCTCTGACACAAAAGTGAGTCAACTGTGCTGTTGAGTTGACACTCCTAACAACTACAAGGACCAACAAATAAAAAACTTTCTGCACGCTCAAAATGGTCAGAACTAAGATATCATATTCTTAGTAATCACTGAAAACCAAAGCCACTTTTCAGAAGAAGCTTAACACGATATCAACTTATGCATTTAATACTACTTAGAACAGTAATAAATATTTTCGCTGGACGAAGAAGCTCATGAAGACTGTTTCAAGTGCTCATTGCCTATAAATACAAAAGTCTTTGAAGATAGAAAAGAGAAGTTTCAAGAGAACAAAAAAAATTCAAACCTCCTACTTTTTTTATTTTGTCTACTCTTGTATAGAGTTTTCAACTTGAGATTATTCTTATATTCTCACCTGTTTTGAATTAAACTCAAGTGTTGTTTTAACACCTCTTTATCAACTTGTTTGTTAATCCTGAAAAGGTTATGTATAAAAGAATACTTGTTTGTTAGAACCTGAAGAGGTTTGAGAATACTTGTTGTAGCCTAAAGAGGCATCAAGAAGAATACTTGTAAACTTTGTGAAGTTTAGTGGAAAATCTTTCAAGTCGAAGGGATTAGACGTAGCTTTCGAGTTGTGAGAGTGAACCAGTATAAATCTCTAGTGTAAGTTTTTCTTCCCTCTCTGTGTTGTTTGTTTTATTTACTAACATCTGGGGATTGATATTATTTTTCATAACTCAACTTTTATTAAAAGATAAAGTTTTAATCTATCGTTTAATACCTTTAGAAAAACCCTCTTTGTGTCCAACGGATTGTGAAGAGTTTATGATTTGTCCATTCTTACTTACTTCACTGCAAAGTTTTTCTTTCAAAAGATTGTTTTAGAAGAAGTTTTCCAAAAAGGTTAAGAAACACAATTCAACCCCCTTCTTGTGTTTCAACTAGTTATTTCAAAAACATTGCCCCTTCTTAAAGCTCAACTGCTGTTAACGTGTGTGCAGGGTGTGTGCAGAGCGTGTTTGTGTATGGAGGGTAGCTGGGCAGTGGTTTGTGTAGAGTGTGTCCGTGTTGGGGTGTGCTGCAGGTATGGGGAGTGTGTCTGTGTGCGATGCAGCAGGTGTGTAAAGGGTAGCTAATACAGTAGTGTGTGTAGAGGGTGGATGGGCTCGATGGAGTGGATGTTGGGCCTAGATTTGGGCCAAGTTCTTTTTTCTTTTTTTGTACTGATTTTCTTTGTAAAATTTTTTTATTGAAGTTTACAAACATGACTGAGTCAAAATAAGGTGTTCATAGCCATGCATTTTGCAGTCTCACTCAATCAAGGGGTCCAAAGATATCGCTCCTGTTGTGTAGGATGAACAAATCCCATTTAAGTCACTCACATCCCTCCGCAAGATTTGTAGTATGTCCAATAGCTTAATTTATAATCACCTTATTACATGAGACGTTTGACAATATTAAGACATACAACTTCTCATGTGGGGAACTATAGTGTCTTGAAATCAAAAGACCACATATACCATTGTCACTATGAAAATCGTTTATGACACTCACACAACGATCAATGTTGCGTGTTATAGTGGGTCAGTCTAGTACATTATTACTCTAATATGTACCTCATGCGAAGAATTGATATCTCATATCCATGACTTGTGAGATATGGTCATCAGTCTACGCATATAGTAGTCTCTATGCATTATTGTTGTCCGAATTCACAACAATACTCAACTAGGGATATTTAAGAATAGTATTCTAATTTTATCCAATAAGATCTCACAATCAAGTCATGCACTTGAAATCTCATGGCATTGTACTTACTATTCTAAGGACTTTATTATGTTTATTTAATTGAAATAAACAACACAATAAATGAAATGCCTCATATATTGAAAAAATACATGATACAATGTAAACCAATAAGGTCAGTATACACTAACATGCATTTTCTGGCCTCTAAGGTATACGCCAACATGCAAAGTACGATCAAATAATGCTAACAATACATTTTCGAAATATTGCACTATCTTTTTTCATATCTTAGAACATTTTGTTGGAACCAAAGACGTTTTAAAGAAATTAATGTTGGAACCAATATAGTTCAAATATTTAGCCCTTTAGAGTTTTGAAGATAACAAAGGTATTAAATTGAAATGAACATATAATTTTCAAATATAACCAGTTGATAACTTAATTTTGTTAATCCAATATTGCTTATCTTGCATATCAAATGTTACTTATATTCTGTTTTGGAAGCATAGGTTTAACTATTCGATTGTTTTTAAAAGTGCATCCAATTGACCTTTTTGGTAATCGTCCAATGTTCTTTGTGTTGTATTATTACTACTTTTTTGGATCGTCCAAAGTGTCTCTCAAAGTTCATATTCAAATATTCGTCCAAAGCTTTGGATTCAATTTTAAGAACTATTCATCATTAAATGTTGAAGTGACCTCTGATAAAGTGCACAGCAAAAAGAAGTCAAAATGTATTGATGCTGACACACCTAATATCTGTACAAGTTCAGCAACTAAGATATCTTTGTTCACACAGAAGATTCAGTACAAGACTTCGAGTTTTTAGCAATAATGATAACCAATCTCACTTTTCAAGAGAAGACAAACATGTTATCTGTGTTATACATTTAATGAAGCTCAGAATGGGAACATTTATTACCATTGGACGAATAACTTGCGCGGACAAGCCTTGAAGCATATAAATACAAGTGACTTCAAAGATGAAATAAAGTGACGAAAAATTCAAGCATATTCTAGCTTATGTGAATTCAATCTTATTCTTTCATATTTCCTGTAAAGATATTCTAAACACATAGAGCTTCATATTTCTTATCCTCACCTTTCGTGAGTTATCTGTCAAGTGTTTTCATACACAACTCTCTTATTACCTGTTACCTGAAGAGGTGTAGAATACTTGTTACCTGAAGAGTTGTAGAATACTTGTTACCTGAAGAGGTGTAGAATACTTGTTTCCTAAAAAGGAGAAGAATACTTGTAATCTTTAAGAGATTAGTGGAAATCCTTCTCATCGAAAGGATTGGACGTAACTCTTGAGTTTTAAGAGTGAACTAGTATAAATTGGTTGTGTGTTTTTCTCTTCTTTTACCTTATTTTAATTTATCCTGTGAAAACTGTTGAGAACCTTCTATTATTGTTTCTTACATCTTTTTAACGTTGGACTTAAAGAATTGTTCTTGCGTACAAAGTTTTTACTGAAACTGGTTCTCTGCATCCAAAGCCTTTTTTAAACGGTTTCTGCGTCCAAAGTTTATTTGCGACGCTGTTGCTCTCAAAAAGTATTCCATTTTTTTTATATAACACAGTTCAACCATTCTTCTTGTGTTATATTTATTTATTTCACATTTAATAGCAACATAAGCTGTTAATAATATAACTTTTCATATCTAGAGAATTACATACTCATACTCATTACATTTTAGAACTTGTCTTTCTTTATTTGTAGGCATAGCCTTATGCTTACATGGTCAATACAAATTATTACAAAAATAGGGCGTTCCCTAAACCAAATGGTCATGCCACCGTTTCAGGTGGATTCCATCTGGTTCTCAGATAATATCACCTTTATTATGGATTATCACCTCAAGATACATGTAAGACCTTTATAGATCACTTGTGTCTAGGAAGGATCATTTACATCAATTTTTATTATCTGGGGATGATTTTTTGTGTTGAGGATAATTTATTTGCCTTTAAATCTTCCTTTATACCATTTAATGAGCATGTAATATCATTTCTATGTTTCTAAAGTAATTGAATAATTATCTCATAATGTCAACTTTCTTGACCTTTTATCTTATAATTAATCTTAGAAACCTATGGTGTGTGTTAAATGTACCTCGGTAACTAAGCCAAGAGTTGTGCCATTCTGAAAGGAATCACCAAATTAAACCTTGCAGAAAATGTAGTGTAGGGTAGTGGAAAGCAATGGTCATTCCCGTTGAGAATTGTAACAATTGAAATGTAAAATGTCACTAACTAAAACTAAAAGAATAATAACTAAATGTGAGGGGTTTTGAGTGATGAAATAAAAGTAAAATAACTAAATTAAATTACGAAGATCAAAGTAAAAGTGCAAACGAAATCAACAAATGTAATGAGTAAGAGATTCAAATATGAAAAAAGCTTGGTTAAGGGATTTTCTCCACCACTAGACTTAAGATAATTGCAATTAGATTTCTTATGTTATTCTTTATTCCTAATGAAACTGCCAATTGTAAATAACAAGTATACTCTGTTACCCCAATCTTTCCGTAGTTTGTCATTAATTAGAAGTCTATTATTTAATTAATTCCCTAACCATTAAGCAACCTAGAAGTCTGCTCTCTAGATTTAACCTAACGACAGCCTTATGTTGAGAAAGATAGATTGATCTAGGCGACAACCTTGGTCTGATTGGGTTATCTAGCCTAGATTATGTTCTTCTTCACAATTAACTAAGGAGTTCACTACAATGATTCATTGCGAATTGCTACTTGGGATTAGAAAAACATGACAATTAGGGATCAAGTTCCCTAAACTATCATTAGATTCTTATCAAGTTCTATTTAGTAGGCCTCCTAAATGGATCAAGATAACAACCACAAACAAATCAAGTAGAAGAATCATAAACAATCTCAATTAAAACCAAGGGAATATAACATATTTAATCCCATTACAAAATCATGTCTAGGGTTTCAAATCACCCTTAACCAAAAAAAGAAATCTAGCCTAACATGTTCTTGAACAACATCAAAAGATAATATTGAAACATCATGAGTTCAAGACACAAAGTAAAAAGGGAAGAAGAAACAAATCGATGAATCTTGATCTCCTTCTTTTCGAGTTGCTCCCAAGGAAGAAAACTCTCCTCTTGCTCCTTAAGCTTAACAGCTACTCAATTTCATCTAAGTGAATGTTAGGGTTGAGGTTTGACCCCTAATTCTTCTTAATTAGGCCCAACAATGCAAATGGGCAATTTTCTTACTTTTCTGCTTTGGGCCTTCAACATGGTCGTGTTGTATAACACGGCCCATGTCTCAGACCATGTTGGCTGCGACAAGAAACACGGTCAGGCCATGTTCAAAAGAACGACCGTGTTTTCCTATGTGTAGGGAATTTGCAAAAATGTCCAACATGAAACTTGTAGCCTTTTGTCTTAGATTTTCACAGCCACTGGAATCACCTTAATTTGATCTTTATAGCTCAAGATATGCTTAAATTATTGCTCAGGGGTTCTGTTGACTTTGAGATTTCTACTCGAAAAAGATAAGATTTGATTTCCTTTATCTTCCCTTGACGTATCCATCTAATTTCAAATTCAAATAAACATAAAATTCAATTAGGAAATATTAAATCTCAATTAAGGGGAACATATCATAAAAAATCCAAAGCTAAGATATGCAATTAATGCACATAATCAAATCAAATCAAATTAATTTAGGATTCTATGGAAATCATCTAAAACATTAATTTTCTATGTCTAGCACATCAAAATGAAGCAATGAGTGTATCAAAGGGAACTTATTAATAAAACACCTAAAATTAAATAAAACTACTCTAATTTGACTCTAACTCAAGATAAAATAAGCACATAATATGTGTGTAAATGACACACATCAACCTACTTGAATAATTCCTAACCTTAAAAACTATATTTTAGCCGAAACCCTATTCCTATGGTTTAGGTTTCTTACATTCATCATTGACAAGAGGTTGTCGAGATCCGTCAAATAAATAAAATTACCGGTTCATAAAATAATTTGTAGTATAGAGCATGAACTGAATCGTCTCTCAAGGATCCAATAAAACAAAGATTTAATCAGATCAAGATAATTAAAAGGGGGTTTTGTTGTTGATTAATATGATTGAAAAAAAAGTACAAGAGTTAAAGTTGTAAACAAATATAAAGAAGCAACCAATCCAAGGAAATTTACCGATCTTGAGTTTAATCCATCATTAATCACAAGGAATTCACTTAATTGCTAACCATGTTCTTGGCCTTAGATCATATCAAGATGCCTCAACATGATCCAAGAATCCTCTACTAGATAAGCATCTAGGATTTAATTAACCAAGGTTAGATAAAGTAAGCACCATCCAAACATAGATTAACTTAAGATCAAGAATTTAACCAAGCTAAACAATCCATCAAAAAGCTTTAATAAACTGTTTATTCTATGTGATCCTCTTGAATACATGATAATAAAGCTATTATCACATCATCATCTAAATCAAATTAAGCAATTTAATCTAGATAAAAATCAAAGGAGGAAGAAGAGAAACTTGAATAACAATTAAGCAATATGAACAAGCGAAACAAGATCTCCAAATTAAACATCAAGATGGCTAATCCCTTGGATTGATTATGAGAGCCTAGCCTTCCATGGATGGGAAGGAAGAACTCAGAAATAAAAGAACAAAAACGAAATTCTAAAGAGAAAGAAGAAGAAGAGAAAGAAAACTCTTACAAATACTCAAACTTTCTTCAAACTTACTTAAAATTGAATCTTGATAATACAAAGAAATTGGCTTTATTTATACTAATCCTACAAGCCAATTTGTACATGTACATAATCTGAATACAACCTATAAAAATATGGAAAATTTCAAATATGGAAGCTTGATGCATGGTTGGTGGGTTGGTGCATAGTAGGTGGGTTGGTGTATGGTTGGTGGCTTTTAGTCAACAACTCTTATTCGACTTCTGGCTTCATTTTCATCACCTAGACGGTGCATTTTGGCTTGGAGGTCTTCATGAAAGTTGTAGCCAATTGTCTCCTTGAAAGTTTGCAATTGGAATCATGCCATTTGGATGTTTAGAACTCCAGATATGCCAAAAACACTGAACCTACCTCATGTTAGGTTGGTAGAACGTGTTTCCAAATTCAAACCAACTTGTAGCTTCATTATCATGCCTAAAATGACATCTATTAACTAAATGGTCTTCAGTGAAGTTGGAGATATGGATCTTATCTTTCCAATGGCCAAGTTTCAGCCTAAGAGGAGGCCTATAACTCACTATGTAGTCCAATATGTACACA
This sequence comes from Styphnolobium japonicum, assembly GCA_023212625.1. Lineage (NCBI taxonomy): Eukaryota > Viridiplantae > Streptophyta > Magnoliopsida > Fabales > Fabaceae > Styphnolobium > Styphnolobium japonicum. Next base: position 31,209,643 of record JALBWW010000002.1, on the reverse strand, counting down.
CTGCCCAGATTTTCGTGATAGCAAACCCACTCTGTATTGCAAGGATATTTTGGACCCTTATAAGTCCGATCCAACTCTTGAGTTCTTCATGAAACTTGTAGAGCATTGTCTTAGCTTTCCAAAGACACCAAGATCACCTCAAATAGATCACCGAGTCCCAAGTTATGGCCTAACCAAGGAAGAAATGTCAAAATGCATCAAAATCCGAAAATTATTCAATATTTGCATTAAAGCCCAATGAAGCCCAACAACATTAAACTCATCTAAAATACTAATATTAGGCACAATAAACATCTAATAAAGCCTAATACAAAGCTAACATAAGTGTCTCAAATTGATTGATTAATCATCAATATCTCATTTTGCTAATATAGATTAACCATAAGGAAGTTTATAGATACTTCATAACTTTGCCAAATTACTATTCATTTGATAAGTTACAATTCATTTGGTCATTTTTTTTCAAATACTTGAAATTTCATTAATTCCAAATACCTAACCTTATTTATTCATTCTGAATATTCATTTCATTAAATCTAAACCAAATTTTAGATTAATAAACCCTAATTTGGCCAAAACCTATACAAGGATTTCTTTAACTAGTTTCATCACTTGAACTTATAATTTTCTCTCATTTTCTTTTAATTCTCCACCAAGATCATCTTCTAATCACCATGATATAATTATATCATAAAAGATTTCCAACCTAGGTCATCTAGGTCTCTTGGCCAAAACCAACATATTAGGTTTCTAAGTGATTTTTCAAGCTTTAATTACCTAACTATGCTTGGATTTTATCAAATAACCTAATTAAAAACTAATCCATTTAATTAACTATCAACTTAATAATTAAACAAATTCAAGACCTAAGTCCTAGTCTTGGCCGTAACCTTTCTCAAACTATGTTTCTTAGGTTTTTCATCTAAATTAAGCAAATTTCACCAAATCTTGCTTAGCTATCTTTAAATTTTCTAATTAATCATTAATTCATTTAATTAACCCTGAACTCCATAATTAAACAAATTGAAAATCCTAGGATAACATGAAAATATAACATAATCTACTTAAAGTTTCATTGAACCATCATCCAAAACTTATCATCCATGAATTTTGAAATTCATAAAAAAGCCATAATCTTCAATCATCATCCATATATATTCAAGCATAACTTAGTTGTTTTCTTAATTAAAATTCATAAAGGAAGTAAAAGCTATGGAATAACTCATTAAAACTTCAAACTTGAAAATCAAATAAATGCTGAACACTTGAACTCCTATCTTGGTTCTTCTTCCAATGAAATTTTGAGCTTGAAAACAAGGAGAAAATGCTTGATTCTTCTTGGTTATAGGTTGATTCTTGATCCTAGATATTCAATTTCCACCGCTTTTCTACTTTTTTAGAAATTTTCTCCTATTTTCTTTCTCTCTTTCTCTTATTTTATCTTCTTTTCTCTCTTTCTCTCTTCTTTTCCTCTTAGCCAAATTCTCTATTTGGGCGTTTAGTTTGTGGATTGTTTTTTCATTCTTGGGAATCCTTACATGGGAATGTTGGATTCCCATGTTTGGTATAAGTTTTTTAAAATTATTCCTATTTACAAAATGATTCCTGGGAATGATTTTAGCCCAATACTTCCACATTTTCATTCTCACAGGAGGAGGTGGGTTTGCAACATTTCTATGGCATGAGAATATTTTTGCCATGTGAAATGCCCAAAATACCTACCCTTCTATTATCATGTCATCAACCAACCACCACCACGTCATTGTTGGCGACCACCACCAACCACTGTCTACGGCAACCAATCACCAAAATCTGGCCAACTTTGTTGCCACTAGCAGTTGACGGTAGCTGTCGTCTTCAGCCACCATGCAAGTCACCAGAATCTAGCCACCCCTGTTACCGCTGATAGTGGTCAGCAACTTCAGCCATTGCACTAGCCACCAGATTCTGACCACCCTTGCTGTCACAGGTAGATGATGGTGGCTAATGACTTCAGTCATCGCGCCAGTCACAGGAATCAAGTCATTGCTTGCCATTACTTGTTGCTGACAATGGCTGGCGACTTCGGTCACCACACTGGTCATTAGAATCCAGCCTTCCCTGCTGCCGTCCCCGGATGACGATGGCCAGCGACTTTCAATCACTGCGTATTGAATCTAGTCACCCATCGCCATTGTTGGCAATTGACACTCATCGACTTGGGCCACCATCGGCCCACTGAAGGTTGGAGTCATTCCCGAAAATGTTTTTAGTCAACCAAATGTAGTAATCATTATTCCCGGGGATATAATTCCCAGACCTGCTATTCCCGACGAAGGCATCAAGGAAGGGCCTCTTCAGTTTTGTTAGAATACAATCCCGCGACGATTTATACATGTTACGCATTCCCTTAGATATTAAGTATACAGATATTTAAGACTTTGGTCAATAGGATGTTATACCGAATTTGTAGACAGCGTATATTTTATGTATTTTGTTAAACAGTAGAATTAAATAGTAAAATTAGATATAAATACTTATGATATATATTCTTGAAATATTTTAATATTGAGTTATTTCTTTTCTAATTATTTTATGTTATATCCGCGAAAAGAAATTTTAGAACTCATATTTTCATAAAGACAAAACAAAAGATTTTTGAAATTATTTTGACATTCCGTTAAATGTGACATCCAAAAGAGGGTGTTAAAATTACTTTTTCAAAATAATATGTTTATTTTATTTTTATTTTGCCAAAGGTACGATGTACGATTAATAGGGCGCCAATAATTTTCAACATCTGCGAAGCTGACTCTAACATTCATATCTCAAAGAATCTACAGTATGAAATGGTTGAATTGATTGGCAGTATCTGTTGTATTGTATGTCTGGTTTCAGACAAACATGGGACAACACATACATATAGGTTGGCTCTCATCAATTAATTTTCGGTGGCTTATAGTTAGCCAACAATTAATAGAACTAACCAGTTACCGCTCTGAGAGGGTGGTGGGTGGTGGGTGATTGGTGAACCTAACTCAAGCTAGGTATAACCATTGAGAACATAGCGTCTTCGAACTTTTAATTGAAGCGCTTTCGAAAAACTTTTTCTCTATCTCGAAATGATTCAAACTGCATGTACAGAATGTATGAAAAGGAATCAGAGTATTTTGACTTCGATAAAACTGCTGCATGTTTGATAAGAATTATAATAAAAATATGTCTTCGTAAATTGTCAAATAAATAAACAGTCAGCCTAAATTGTTACAAGAATTATATATATTTTAATAGTTGCCCTAGATAAGAATATTATCTTTCTTCTCTTACAATTTGGGTTGTATAAATTATTGAAGAAAAAGTGGCATAGATGGATTGGATACGTTTTACCGAATAAAAAGATGCAGTGACACTATAGAAACTACAGACAACCATTGTCATAATACTAATTTTACAAATATTTGACTAAATTTACCCATATTTAAATTAGCTAATGATTATCATATCAAAATATAATAATGCAGCAGATAAAGGATTAACTTTTAGTATTGCTACTGATATTTTTTGTCTTTACTAAGGTATTCTGATACTCATTAGATGTGAGACTAATTATGTTCAGAGTAATAATGAGATTATCTTTCCACATAAGTGCTTTCCTGCACATGGAAAAAGTCTCTAATCTAACTCATACTTGCTTACCACTTGAACAAACCTGGGTACTATTACTATACTAATTTTGAATCACGTATTACAGTAGTTTCAAGAATTTATTATTCCCATTCTTTTAACTTGCTTCTATCCTCAAAATTATTTGACTGGCACCTAAATTCTAGGTTCTTGTGGTTGATCTGTCACTCATGCACTGCCTTGTTCTTATCAAAGTAATACCAGTTATTCAATTTTAAAAATAAATTACCACTTGGTTGTAGCAAGGTAACGCTGGCGCGTCTCTCAATTGTCCTTTGTGTATATATAGTTTTCTGTTTCCATTCCACCTCAATTCTCAGGTCCTCAAACTTCTGTGTTTTGTAGTTCTAATATATCTCTGATCCCGGTACTAAAAATATATAGTATAATGGAACACCAGAAAGAGGAGCAAGCAGAACCAGTTAGTCCGATGGGACAATACTTTAACAGCTCTGTTCTATGCATATATATTATTGGAGTTTTAGAATTCGAAGTTCCGATAGATGACTTGCAAACCATGTCCCTTCTTAAAGATGTTTTCCTTCCTATCAATTCACGCTTCTCCTCCATCATGGTTCTCTCTCTTTTGCTTACCTTATTGTTGTTTAATTCCTTCTATAATTATATCTATTTATTACTATTTTTAAATGGCTAAATATATAATGCTTAATAACAAATAATTCGATTTTTAATTCCATAATGCTAAATAATTTCCTATAGATAGTAGTATATATTTTGCATTAGTTGCTTTGTATCATGAGTTGTATCTTTGTTTGCCCAATATATGGTTAATCATCTCATCATTATGAATATACCAAGTTTTATCATTTACGCCTCTATCAATTTCATATGGTTTTATATTGACTAGCAGTGTTCAAATATATGGCAATAGGTCCAAGACAAAAATGGAGAGAAACGATGGAAGCAAGTTGAGGTAAACTTAAAAGAGCATGTCAGCATCCCCATATTCCCTGGAGGCAAGTCACTGGAATCGTATGACAAGTGTTTTCATGATTATTTGTCAAGAATGGCAGTGGAGCAACTGCCACAAAGCAGACCATTATGGGAAATTCACATAGTCAATCATCCTACAAGCGAAGCAGCTAGCACTTTAATATTTAAGCTCCACCATGCACTTGGAGATGGCTATTCTCTCATGGGTGCACTTCTTTCTTGCCTGCAAAGAGCTGATGATCCCTCTCTTCCCTTGTCTTTTCCTTCTCTCAAACCATCAAAACAAGAATCTGCCACCAAAAGCCTCAGCAGGAGATTTTCTTGGATGTTCTCCTCAGCCTACAATACTGTAGCAGATTTTGGATGGAGCATATTGAAGAGTAGCATCATTAACGATGACAAAACACCAATATGGTCCGGAGTTGAAGGAGTCGAGTTTCACCCAATATCCATATTAAGCTTGGCATTCTCCATGTACCATATCAAGGACATCAAGTCCAGACTTGGAGTGGTATGACAATAATTTTTGGTTGTTGAAATTTTGTTTATGGTTTTCACTTTTCAACCTCCCATAAGAATGCCTAGTCTTTATTAGAGTACCTACTGGTCAGAATATGATAGGAACTTAGAGAAATGAACAAGAAAACACTATATTAATTCAGTACACAATGGATTCAAGTAAGTAATCTCTGGATTACAGAAGAAACTCTCAGAAACAATGGATTCCAGTGAAGAATCCTTGATTACTAAAGATAGAAAACACTCAAGAAACTTAGAAACAGAATAAGAAGATAATTCTGGAGAACGAGAATCCTTAGGCTTTCGAGGAGCCTTAGCCTCCCTCCCAATCCTTACCCAAATTCTTCTCCCCATCGTCTCTTTTATCCTCCCTCCATGATTTCTATTGTGGTACCAGAATCCTTCTCCCCATTCCCCCTCGTGACAGCTGGCAAGGATGTTATTCACATCCTTAACTAATTTCTCTCTTCTTCCCTCTGTTGGGAATATTCCCCTGCGTTTCCTTCTACTGATGGCAATATTCCTGTGTTTGCTTCTATTCTTTCGTTCATACACCCACAGCCCCCTTCCTCTTTCTTCTAGTATACTCGGGGTCTATCAGAATACATATGTTGATGTATCCAAGAAGTAACAAATAAGGCATTTTTCAACTTGTGCGGTGGAACTGGTAGGACCATAATTTGTCAGGTTGTGGTGCTTTATATATAACTTGACTCTACCACTCTAAATTTACATTAAGGAACTGAGTTGATTTTTTTTATTCCTATGAACTTAGATTAAAGTTAGATACACAATAAACAAATGTTACACTTTTTTATACATGTATAAAATATTCTTTTGAGGAGAGAACTTAATTTATACATGTATAAAACATGTACATAAGCATTGTACAATTAAAGTTACTTCTCGATTTTGCAAAATGATATCAATATGTTGTGCATAAGTCTACATAAAATATATTTAAAGAGTTGGCCACTTAACATTATCTAAAATTGTGATTGGTGTTTTAAGTTTAGGAAAAGAATAATATACATATACTTATACACTCCTCACAATTTTATTACCGGTCATTAATTAGATAATATTCTGAACCACACTACAATTTCTTAAGAATTTAGATTCTGCACATAACTCATGGTATATGCAAATTAATGACACTCAATCATTATTTGCTTTTAGTTTACCAGTGCATCATATATGAATGGCATGCACTTTTCTTAATTGGGTTTGACATCAGATTATCTTGTTTTGTAACTTGGTTCTATATAATTGCAGACTATAAACGATGTGGTCACTGGAATAGTCTTCTGTGGGACACGGTTATATATGCAAGATATGAACTACAAATCAAAGACTGCACACTCCACGGCATTGGTACTACTCAATACAAGAAACATTGAAGGTTACCAGTCAATCAATGATATGCTAAATACTAAAGCCAGAGGTTCTTGGGGGAACAGATTTTCCTTCTTGCATGTGCCAATACCGAAATTAAATGGAAGCAGAATTTCAAACCCTCTTGAATTTATTTGGGAAGCACATAATATAATCAAGAGGAAGAAACAATCTTTAGCTGTCGCCCTTACAGGGACACTTTTGGACATGGAGAGTAAATTCAGAGGAAATGAGGTTGGGTACATTAATTTCAATAAATTGAATTTTATCATGATATTGTTATATTTTCTCGTTCTAGTTTGGTCAGTGCTTTTGTTCATTTTAGCTTGAATGTTCTCAACTACACGACACCATGTAATGTGCTTGCCTAAAATAAGGCATATAAGCACATAAGTAGAATGCTTCGAAGGTTAAGATGGTTCATGTTGCTGCAGGCAGTAGCTAAACACATTCATGGTACACTAACGAAGTCAAGTGCAGTGATTTCAAACTTGATTGGACCAGTACAACAACTGTCTTTAGCTAATCATCCTGTCAAAGGCTTATACTTCACATTGGCCGGTGGACCTGAGGTATCTTAATCCCCTTCTATCTTTAGCTAATCATCGTGTGAAAGACTGAAGTGGCAATCGTGGGGTGGGTTGAGGTAGAAGAAATAAATTGAATCCCTTTTTATAAATTTTTTTGTCATAAAGTAATCTAATATAAAAAATTGGAATGGACAATTTAGGAAAGCATTTTTTATTCTTTTTGCGTTAATTAAGAAGGCTTTTTCTTACCGAACGATCTAGCTTTGCTCTTTCACTCCTTCACTTGGTTGAAGTGAAACTATACATGTATGTTTGACACTGTTTAAACATCTTGTAATTTTATGGGTTGCAGAGTCTTGTCATTTCAATTATGAGCTATATGGGAGTGCTAAGAATTACCCTCAAAACGGAAAAAGACTTCATAGACGAACAGAAATTGAAGTCATGCATGCAAAATGCCTTTGAGATGATACACAAAGCAGCTATGGAAATTCCTCCCGAAACCAAATATTAGTGCTCCTCGCCAAAGCAGAAGATCAAAATTCTTATATTTGGTTTGGGTATTGGAACTGTTTATTAAGGAAATGAGAAGAAAAAAAACAAGGAAATTATCATGTATTTATTTATCAGGATTCATCATCGTCTTAATTATTTATTTTGTTGTCTGTATGCTTTCAAAATTAATAAACAAGGCCCATTTATCTCTTTGTCGATTTATAGGATCTGTATTATATTTTTCATTTTCATATTTTATTCATTATTACAATGACTAAATATTTTTATTCAATGGACTATGAGCAACTTAATTTAGTTTAGATAAACTCGCCTCTCTCTCTCTCTCAAGTGCGACTAATTAGTAGTGCGGTGGTCTTTTATGTTTCTTCCTTGTTTTTGTCGCGAAGTTCGATGGTTACAGTATTTTTTTTTATTTTTTATGTTGATTGTCACTCAGCTATGAGAAAATCGGTTATATGGAAGATCAAGAGGATTCGGAAGAAGCCATACTACACTAAGAAGAAGGAAGTAGGACAGCCTTTGCTTTAGTCCCCTATTTTATAGGCTCACAATTTTATAATTATATATTAATTATAACTTTTATTAAAATATAACAAAGTTAATATAACTAATAAAATATTCGTAACGTTTCTCCTTTTTTTTTTTGGTGCTACTATTCATAATGTTTCTAGTGAATCTATATTTTCTATCACTTCTCACAATCTTTACTAATTCTCATTGCATTATTGTTTCTCATTTTAACACAACCAACAGTTAATTTTTTTTCCCTACAAAACCAATTTTTTTAATTTATAATATTCACTTATGAATTCTTATATTCTTATAATAAAACAAGTAATTTTTTCACTCCAAAGTAATTTTAATTCTTACATAAAATTGACAATGTCTCAAAAAAAAAAATTAAATGAATTGGTAATGTTAACTATTGAAAAAGAAATATTAGAAAAAATTGATTATAAAAATTTCATTTACAAAATAAATTTGATATTTTTATAATATTTAATAAGTAAAAAATGCCTCATTTTATAATTTTACTTTAAGCTACGAAATATCTTGAACCGCTCTTGGAAGGAAGCCTTAAGATGAAGCCAATCAATAATGGACCAACGCTTGTTGGGTATGGATTAGAAAAGTGCATCCTTATAGACGTCACTGTATGTGCTACGATTTAGTGATCTCAGAGCAAATCAAACTAACTAACTTGAACACTGCCCAAGTCAACTTCCCTGCCTCCCTGGGTATGAATAGGACGCCATTCAATTCAAAAATTAAGAGATAAATTTTGAGAAAGAGCAATTAATATATATGCGGTGAAACTTATGGTCATTACACTTTTATTTTTTTACGCTAAGAGGTATCATGGTAACAATTTTTATGTTAATAAGATTATGTCTCATTTCTGAACGATCTTATAGCTAGATATATTCATATATCGACTTATGCATTTAAGAAAATTAATTTTTCAAGTGTTGTACCAAAATTTGAACTTGATTAGTAAATGTAGATGGCACACCTCTTAAACTACTCTGCTTTGAAAAATTTGTAATTGTATTAATGTAAAATTTATTATGTTATAGATTTGTTTGTTCCCTAGTATTTACATGAATTGTTGTTCTATGTTTCCTTTCTTTCATTGCTTATTGCATCTTTTGGTGGAAAAAACTATGACGAAAGTGAAAGAGTATTTACGTACTGTTGGCTCAAAAAATTTAAAACTAGCTTTGCCAATGAAGCTATATAGCTTTTGCACTTCCACTGTTATTCTAATTTGATGAGCTTCTCCTTAAAGTTCCCGAAGTGGGAAAACTATACCCTTTGGAGTGGGTTCTTGAAGGACTAGAGAAAGTGTGCTGATCTTTGTTGTCAGAATGAGCTAAAACTTCGTCAGTTAGTAGAAAATGACCTAAACTACAAAACTCAGAGTTAAGCTGTGAGCACCACCCTATTTTGTCCAAATTCCATCGTTTAGATTTTTCACTTCACCCTATGGTGATCCCATAATTTTTAAATTTGTAAAGATAGGTTAACTATAGCTATTTTGTGTCATTTTTACACTTATCTTGTCAATTTGGTGTTGAGTCATTTTGAGTCTTTACAGTGTTATGTAGTGCATGACTAGGTTTGATCCTTCTTATAATCTGTTTGATTGGATCCTGAAATTGAGCTTAATATTTTTTATGCTATGCCGCATCCCATGGGCAATAATTTTGTTTTTTACATTGATTTGATCGTTGATTTAGTTTAGGATACTTGTGATAAGTTATGTGCTGAATATGTTGGTTTTACTGATTTTAATGATTATGTTTGTTGTACTGGTTGTGATGGTGATGTGCTGTGTACTGCATGTTTTGATATTGCTATCTTTTTGAGACATGATGAATCTATTTCAATAGATTATATAGAAGTTCAATCTACAAATGTAGTGCAACACATCATATTGCTTCCTTATGTAGTGCAGCCACCAAAATTAGAGTTGAAGCCTCTGCCTGCTCATCTGAAATATGCATACTTAGCAAATGATGAGAAGCTTCCAGTCATTATAGCCAAGAACCTCCTTGCTAAACAGGAGGAGAGAGTGCTATAGATCTTAAGGGAGAATCAAGAAGCCATTGGATTGACACTTGCAAATATTCTTGGTTTTAGCTCTTCTACATGTATGCATACTTTATTATTTATTTAATGTTTATTTTTACACTGTTTATAATTGAAGATATGGGAATTCTTTGTTTCATCATGAAAAAAAATATAGAGAATTATCTAGAACCAATTATCTTGTAATTTATGCATGAGAAATAAAATTTATTTTAATTACAAAATTAATTTAGTTAATTCTGTTCTTAATAGAATTATTGCTTTGTTTCTTTGAGATTTTAGTGAAACAGAGCCTTAAAAATTACCTAGATGGATAGAGAAAATATTAAATCACCTAGTATATGTTTATAGAATATACAGTGCTATATCTGTAATTATAGGATTATGACCATAAGGACCTAAGGCTTTGTTTGGTATCATGGAAAGAAAGGAAAAGAAAGGGATATGATAGAAAAGAAAAGAAAAGAAGGGAAAGGAGAAGTAAAGAGTTATCACTTACCTTGTTTGGTATAATAGAGTGGAAAAGAAAGGAAGTTTATCTTCCTTTGTTTGGTTTTATTAAAGAAAAGAAAGGAAGAAAGAAACAAAACTAATAAAAAAAAATTAAAAAATAACATAACAACTCCTTTCCCTCCCAATCCATGGGTAATGGGAAGGATGGAATATTGGTGGGACCCATGGATTTTTTATCCATCCAAATCATTTCCCTCCCTCTCTAAACTAAATACCAAACAAAGGATGATGAGAATCTTTACCTTCCTTTCCTTTCCTTTCTCTTCTAATTTGCATACCAAACATAGCCTAAATGTAATTATGGAAATTTGTTAGTATAATAAGACAAACAAAGTAAAGACAATACCTAACTAAATGGAATCTAGTTAGCATATTCTTAGAATCAAGTTGCCATATAACTAATATTTAATTAGTTAGGTTAGAATGTAACTAAACTAGTTAGAATCTAATGAAATTAGTTAGATTAGAACCAATCTAGTTAGGATCTAACTAAATGAACTAAAAATCTAACTAAGTCATGATGAGGTCTACAAAGTGGAGTGCTTCTATTGGTCCATGAAGATTGACAAAAGCTATGGTCAAGCGTAGAGATGTGATTGGATAAGATAAGATAACAATGATTACTCAAGTAAAATATCACATTTTCTTAGTTAACAAAATAAATGTAAAATAAAAGTGAAATTATCATCTTACACCTAGAGGAAGAGCACGACACATCTAAAGAAAAGGAGAAGAGTGAGCGTGGAAGGGACAGAGAAGAGTAGGAGGAGAAAAACAAAGAAAAGAAAATAGGAGAAGAATAGTGAAAAATCTCAACAAAAAAAAATTGCAAAAGCTTGGAAAATCAACAAGGAAGCAAGATTCTTTAAGATTCAACCAAGAAAAACCTTCCATCCTTCTTAGATTCCAAGTTGAAAGGTAGGAGGTCAAGTGTGCTAACTTTCTTACATATTCAAGAATGGTGTTTTCATGGATTTTTAAGGGCTTCGATGGTATTTTAGTGATTTCTTTCAAGATTACAATCAAATAATGACTTGATATCATGGATTGATGATATGAACTTTGTGGTGATGATGCTATGTAAATTTTGAATTGCCTAGCCATGGTTTCTTGATGGTGTTTTGTTTGATTCCAAGGTAGTTTATGGTGAAAATGATGACTATGATGTTTGTTTGGCTCAAAAACAGTAGGAGCTAATACTTTTCATATTTGACCATGTTATATTCTAGGGTTTCAAATTAGGGCTTTGATGGTTTTAGGCTTGATTAGATGGTTTAGGCTGAATTAAAGGTGTTTAAGATCAAAATAAAATAAGATTTGGTGAAAGAATAAAATAAAACCAAGGTTAATTCAAGAACTAGGTTTTGGCCACATGTATGGGTAGGATTTGCATTGAGTAATTTGTGAGATTAGTGATCTATAAGGTGGATTAGGGTAACTTAAATGAAATTTAAGCAAAATTTATGGTTTATAGTTTAAGAAAATACATGGAAACCCTAGCTAGTAGGTTTCGGCCAAGATAAATATAAACCCTAGGATCATTCCAACATATAACCTAAATGTTATATAAGGATTAGAATGTGTATAAGGTGATAGATTATAGAAAGTGAAACCAAGTGGTGAGTTATAAGCATAAAGAGGTTAAGAAACCCTAATTATGGATTTCGGCCAAGTAAGGGTAAATTGACTAAGAATTGATTTAAATATCATAGAATGGAGGATTAGAATGGATATGGAATGTTAATTGTACAAAGATAATGAAAATTCAATTATTTGAAAATTTGACCAAATGAATAGTAACTTGTCTAAGTTGTGAAGCTTACTTGACCTATCATATGGCTAATGTATGCTAGCAAAAGATCATGGTTATTATGCATGTAAGAAGCCTAGACCATAGGGTTAAGGTTTTGGCAAAATCCTAGTTAAAAGGTAAGGAAATGATCCTTGGCTAGTTGATGCGATATTCATGTTATTCTAGAAATGACCCTTTATAGAATAAGGTGATCTAGATGATCATTTTTAGCCCAAGGACCCCAAAAGTTCTTACATATGACACATATATTCCAATATTTAATGATAGACATGAAGATGGAATATTCTGTTCATGAACCAAATGGACTCCACCTTAGAAAATTTGTGGAATGATTATTTAGCATAGGATTCTGGAGGACGCTCCAAGCTAAGGTAGAGCACTAGTTACCATTTTTGTTAATTTTCATGGACCATGTAAGCATGAGTTTATGGACTATGATAAAGATGATAAGCATGTAATTGTCCAAGAAAGAAAAAGTTAAAGGATTAATAGCTTATTTGCTGTCAAATGCTCTAAGAATTAAAGTTAGACAATAAAATTAAGAATAGATCAAATTAAGATTATTTAATTGTATCTTGATTTCTATATTAATATCCATGGAAATATTATTTTTTTCTGTAGTTTGATGTAGCTAGAAATACTACTATTTTTATTATTGTTTTATTTAAATGCTAAATATTATTTCTCACTCCTGTGTATGGTATTTCCAGAGTAATTATGTAAAGGGTTACCATCTTGCTAGATGTTGAGGTTGACTGGGCATACGATCTGAAAGAGGACTGTATTATTCTTACATGCTATGGTTTTTATGCTCGACGCTTTATCAGCCTGATATAGATTAGTGTGATGTAAACTACTATAGTATGATACAATAGTATATATGTAAATCTATTTTTGATAAAAGCGCCAGGGGTTTAGAACCCTTTTATTTTGAGATGTATTATATTATATAAAACAATGTGTATATGGATAAAATAAATGAATGACCAATTACATTTGTTCTGGAATTTTAAGTATGTGCTGTAAATCAACCATGTCATCATGAACCATTCAATTACTCCTCACAAAAATGAAATAAAGAAAAATATTAAATTAAAAATATTTATGTTATAATTAAATCTAATAGATTTAATTTTACGTGACACTTTTTTGCACTATTTTTCTGTTTCTGTTATATTTTTCCGCAATTGTTTTCTATTTTTTGAACTGTTTTTCTTTTCCTATTGTTTTTTGCCATTTACTATTTTCTATTTCTGTTTTCTATTTACTGTTTTAATTTCTGTTTTTTGTTTCTATTTAATTTTTTGTTTCAGTTTTTAATCTCTGCTTCTGTTTCAATTTTTGAATTCTGTTTTTGTTTTCTATTTTATATTTTTTTTACTATTTTTGTTTTTGTTTTGTTTTCTATTTTTACTTTTCTTTGTTTTTGTGGTTTTCTGTTTCTATTTGCATTTTTTTTGTTTTTCTATTTTTAGATTATGCTTTTGTTGTTTTAAATTCTGTTTTTTTTCTGTTTGATGAAAAAGAAAAAAGAAAATGGAGGTTTCTATGTGTTTTACGTTCTTTCCAATGATGTTGCAAGAGTTGTGAAAGTTGTGAGTTGCTTTTAATGAAGTTCTAGTTTCAAGCATGTTGAATAAATTGTCTTTCATCTAGGTATAGAATTCCATGAATATAGAACTACAAATCCAAAGCATGAAAGTCAAATTCATCAAAGAAACTAAGAGAAGATGAAGAGAAGAACTTGGGATTTGAGAATCTTCAAGCTCAATCTTCTTCTTTCTACTTGGGTTTCTTGATTCCTTGCTTTCCCACTTTAGAAATCCTTGAAAATCTAGAGCTTCTCTATCTAAACTCTCCTTTCGTGCAAAAAAAATGAAAAAGATCCCTCCAATTTGATTTGAAATCACTTAGATACTGATATCAGCGTCAAGGGCCAGGGCCGCAGCTTCATTTTTCAGAGTCGTGGCCTTATGCTCTCGGGTGGCAGACATGCACTCAGCAGAAGCCATGGAGTCGTGGCCTCAATTTGTGAGGCCTAGGCCTCAAAGCATTTGACAGCAACCATCCATTTTCTCTTCTTCTATGTTGTTTCCTCTTGCTTTTATGTTATCCCATAGTTATTTTTAACTGAAATTTAACACAAAAATGACTCAATATAAGATCAATTAATGAGGGGGGAAGTCATAATTGAGAATAAAAATCTTGAATGAGATGCATGGTAAAGAATTATAACTTTTTTAGAGAAAGCATGCAAAATTAACACAAACTCAAGGATCTAGAATCAATTTCTCATGAAAATAGAAGCTAAATAACTCTATTTCATAAAGTTATCATAACTTTCCAATGGCGCTGGATGAACCTCCATTTGACCTCTATAACTCAAGATGTGCTCTTTCTACTTCTTACAGGTCATAAGGGCTGTCAGCATGCAAAGTTCATTGTCAGATTCTTGATTTTCTAACAAATTGTTCCAAGATCTTGATGTGTGAGTAAAATACACACATCCAGTGATTGATTTCCCTATTTGCTATATTTTACATACTTTTATACTTTGACTCATTTCCTCTCATTCTTAATGTTTTCAGGTACTTCATAGACATTTTGGACCCATTCCTTGGAGAATCCACAAGCTTGATCAAAGATTATTGCTGAATCCCAAGGTTCTTCGACCCCCTGGTAGTAAAATTGTTATATCTTGAGCTAGAGATGTGATATTGATGTGATTTTTAATGTGTTGGAAATCTAAGAGACAAAGCTACAACTTTTCTGTTGGACACATTTTCTAATTCGCACTTTAGAGTATCACATGGCCATGGCTGTGTGAATTCACACGACCATGTGAAAAGACATGGCCTAGACCATGTTGTGTACGAATTATACAGAAATTGGTCTTCTTGGGCTTGGGCTATATGAAATAGAAAGAGAGAGTCCTCCACTCATGAGGAAACCAAAAAGGGAGGCAAGACATATAAAAGCAAAATGAAAGAAAACCTAAAAGGGGAGGAAGATCAAAGATTGAAGATCGAAAACCGAAAGACATAAGAGAAGAAGATTGTTCTTGAAGAAATTGGGAAACTCTCTCATCCTTACCTCTATTTCTTTGTGATGTCTTTTATTTCTTCGATCAACATGAGCTTTCTTGTAAACATGAGAGGCTAGGTCTCTTATCTAGGATAGGGATGTAACTCTTCTATGACTATATGACAAAGTGTTAACCTCTTTTAGTTAATGGAAGATCTTTGTTTTGATTCAATTCTAATGTTCTTAATGCTTACCTTATGTCGGTACCCATAAATGCATGATCCAAGATAATTATATGAAGAATTGAGAGGTGAAGTTTGTTATCTAAAAATCTAGAATTTGAAGTTAGGTTTTATGACTACGAAAGTTGGCGTAATCCTTCGAGGATCAACTAAACTTCATAGAACTTAATGGATTTCAATTAACTTAGTGACATGAGAATAGGTATTATTTTAATTCTAACATATTTCTTGTAACTCGAGAGAGAGCATTAAATAAAATAGGAAGATTCACCTTCATAACATGATCGAACCATTAACTAGAATGTTATAAGTCTTTATCATAGAAAGTAGTTGTAGTAAATCTTCAATCTTAAGAGTTTCAATCCCATAGTATTTCATCATTGTTATTTGCTTAGTTTGATTTCCTTGCAATTTAATTTTAGTTTTATCACTCTAATTAATTGTCTAGATAACTATAATCGTTATAGTGCGATATTCACACGATCCTCGTGAGAACGATATCTTTACTTTACTACTTGTACAATCCGTGCACTTGTGGTCATCAACAGATCACTAAGAATCATCTGAAATTCATATAAAACAAACCAAAAAGGCATAAAAGTAATATATGATGATAAATCAAAATAAAACGCAAGATATGTGAAGAATTAAGCCAAATTCCCTAACAAATTAAGCATTATATGTGTGTATTTTATCCATACATCATTTTTGAACAACTCCGAAAACCCAACTTTAGGCTTAACCTGGTCAAGTGTGCATTTGGGGTACAAGCTAGTAAATTCCATGGTTTTATGCAGACAAACAGAGGAATTGAGGCCAACCAAGGGAAATGTTGTGCGGTGATGCAGATGAGGAGCCCAAGTAACGTGAAGGAGGTGTAGAGGTTATCCGCTTGAATGGACGCTTTGTCCCGTTTCCTTTCAAGATCGCGGGATACAAATTCCTTCCATTTTTCAAGTGCCTAGAAAAGGGAAAAAACTTTGAGTGAAGCCTAGAGTGTGAAGAAACCTTTTAGAACCTCAAGGTTTACGTGTTAACGTTGTCGATCCTATCAAAGCTAGAGGTTGGAGAATGTATATATCTCTATCTCTCGGTAAGCCAAATGGTGGTCAGCTCGGTGTTGGTGAAAGAAGTTGGGAAAGAGTAGAAGCATGTTTACTTTGTCAGTAAAATCCTTTAGGGCCTTGAAATCTGCTATCAAAAGATTGGAAAGCTACTTTTTCTCTGGTCACTACAGCAGGAAGGCTTCGCCCTTACTTCCATAGCAATCAAGTAATGGTCAGAACTGACCTGCCCATCAAACAAGTCCTTTGAAAGCCAGAGCACGCGAGAAGAATGATTGCATGGTCAATTGAATTGTCAGAGTTCATCCTATAGTACCAACCACAAGGCCTAATTAAATCACAGGTATTGTCTGACTTTCTCCTTCAATTACACAAAGATTCATTGGATGGACCTCATAGTAACACCTGGGTTATCTAAGTAAATAGAGCATCCAATACCAAGGTAAGCAGAGCAGGTGTAATCCTCAAAGGGCCAAATGGAATCGTGACTGAGCAATCATTGAGGTTTGACGTCAAAGCCTCCAACAATCAATCAAAGTATGAAGCACTAATTACGACGTTGAAACTGGCTAAGGAGATGAGTGCTGGAGAATTGAAGGCACTTAGCAAATTTCTGATCATGACAAGTCAGATGAAGGGAGAGTACCAAGCCAAGGATGAGTAGCTCTTTGGCCAAGGAAAAATCCCTTGTCGGTAGGATTTTAAAATTCACCATTAAGTATATTCTGAGGTACCATAACACAAGGGCTGACCTCTTCTCAAATCGAGACAACACAAAAGGCCTAGGGAATAACAAGTTGGTCATCCAAGAAACTCTCTCTCACCCGAGTATCGCAGAGACCAAGCTGATGGAAGTAGAGAACTCATGGACTCAACTGATCCTCAAACACGTGAAGGAAGGTTGGGAACCAAAAGAAGAGAATGAGATAAGCAAGATGAGGAGACTAGCTAGCTATTATGGCATTGATTGGCAATGAACTGTACAAAAAGGGGCTTCTTGCCACCCCTACTAAAGTGCATCGACACCCAACAAGCAGCATATGCCATGGCAAAAGTTCACGAGGGAGTTTGTGGATAGCACTTGGGAGGCCGATCATTGGCAACCAAGGTGCTTAAGGAAGGTTACTAGTGGCCCACAATGAGTAAAAACCGCACAGAGTATGTGAAAAGATGTGATAAGTGTCAGAGATTTGTAATCCTGCATCTGGAACCCCTGGAATAACTGTACATGTGAGATACCCCATGGCCATTCTATAAGTGGGAAATGGACATCTGTGGCCCATTTTCCCAAGCTCTTGGATAGGTGAAATACCTGCTTGTTGCTTTTGATTATTTCATGAAGTGGGTTGAAGCAGAGTCTTTGGCCAAGATCACCTCGAAGAATGTTAGGAGGTTTACTTGGAAAAATATCATATACAGATATTCGTTTCCACACGCCCTAGTCACTGACATCGACACTTAGTTCACTGACAGGAAATTCCAAACTTTTTGCAAAGACCAGGGGATAAAATAGATATTCTCATAAGTTGAACACCCGCAATCGAATGGTTAAGCTGAAGCTACCAACAAAGTTGTTCTATCCAAAAGTATCTTATTGAGAATACTTTCTTAAGAACGTTTACTTCTTCGTATCGCTCATTGGTTGACTCCTTCCACGATCAGGTTGGAGATGTTACCTACGAAGACACTTCGACGCTCAAGTTAGGAAGTGGTCAATATATTAAGAGTGATCAACTGAAGTTAAGTTTATTACCTGTGCAGTGTAATCCAATTATATAGATGTTAGATGTAACCATGTTTCCTATAAATCAGCTAATCCTTATGCGGAAATTGTAGGTGTTATCCCCTATTTCTTAGGGTTTGACCTGCTTTGAATACTTTTAGATTTAAATATTGTTCCTTGTTTGTAAGGGTAAAGATAAGATATCACTCTTGTTATGGCGATTTATTTCAACCCATTTAGCCGGGATGCCTATCCTCGGCTTCTTCGTGAGAGATACTGCCGAGATATTAATGCTCGGCTTCCTTATGGGCAGGTGACCGAGTTGTGACATAAGTAGGCTAAGTGGACTCCCCGGTCCTTGGTGATATCCTTCGGATATGCTGATGACCGAGGTTTGGGACCAAGTCGATCATCCTTCTTCACATTCTTAGTTGGTACACAAGCCCCCCGAGCTTTGAACTTGAATAAGTGAATGAGCTCAATAGGAAGTATTCGGAGACCGAGTTGATAGATCATGAGTTTTGTATTTTCAGAACATTATCCGAGCACACGTTTCTTGTTGAATGGTGATGGTTGGATCCTCGCCACGCGTTAGTTGATCTTGCCTCTCCATATATTAGTTGTTTGGAGTCTTGTGCCTCATTGATGACAAGTCACGTCTCTTTAACTTTTCTAATTTTGAATTTCGAAAAACCCTAGGCATTCGAAGGGTCGTGTTATACGTGCCCTTTTGCCTTACTGAGCGGGAAGACCTTGATTTGGTTTCGATTCCCGCTCTTGGTCATCAAAGATACGTGTCTTTCTAAGAGGTGCTCTTTCGTCAATAGGGGTGTTTGGCCTATAAATATTGACTTTCTTGTTCATTTCCTTTTTTCTTTCTCACATCCTCACTGATTTTCCTGTGCTACTTTGCCCTCCTTCGTCGTCAAAATTCTTCCTAAGTGTTTTAAGGTACGTCTCTTTTCAAGTTTTCCCTGCATCTGTTGCTTCCTTAATCATGGGTTCTTCTGGGGAATCTCAGGCATCTTCTTCTTTACGCCTTCTAGTGTTGCCTGAGTTTGAGGTAATTGGGGGGGTTGTCCCCTTCCAATTCTTCCTTTCCGAAGAAGGAACTGGAGGTTCCTCCGGACTTTCTACTGGGGGTTACCAGGGGAAGTGATGAGGGCGATGAATCTACGAGCGTGGTTGCCCAATCTCCCAAACGTCGCAAGAAAACCCCCAGGGTAAAAAAGGACCCGATTCCACCATTGCCCTACCCGGCTATGAATGGGTGAAAGGGGAGGTAAGGGTTTACTTGTCTAAGTATAAAACTGTAAACTCCATTGTGGAGCTTAGGGGAACCATCTCCCTTTCCCAAACCGGGAACGAGGATAGTGTAATAACCGAGCCATGTTTGGATACCGAGCATGTGTTCATGTCGCCCCCTGATAATCATCCACCCTACACTTATGTTGATAGAACCTTGTTCGAACGCCTCGGCGTTTCCCTTCCCTTCACTAAGTTTGAATGCCAGGTTTTAAGGGTGTTGAATGTAGCTCCAACTCAGCTTCACCCTAACAGTTGGGCCTTTATGAAAGCTTTCCAAATTCTTTGCTCGGCCCTAGATATAGTCCCTACAGCCTCTAAATTTCTTTATTACTATCAGATTCGGTTTGGTGACAAAATCAGTTAGATATCCCTCTGCGGGATGAACAACCGAGGGATTATCGGCCCTTTTAAGTCATCTTACAAACATTTTAAGGGCGAGTTTTTTAAGATTTGTCCAATCGAGGGTTATGATCACTTTTTCTTTAACTCCAAGGGGTAACCCAAGTTTCCATTTTATTGGTCTTGTTCCCCCATCAAGTTTGCCGGGTGGTGTTACGAATTGATGACTCCAAGGGAGAAGTCTGCTATTAAGAGGTTGGATCAATTACCCCGGCCCCTTAAATGTATAGCACTTTTAGAACTCCCATCCTCGTCTACCCCCAATGAGGATTTGAAGAGTGAGTATCATTATTTCGGTTATTCCTTTTACAGGCCTTTTTGTCATATTTTGCTTTGATTCTGACTTATTCTCTTTTTCTTTTTGGCAGTAACCATGGGCAAGTTTGATTTTTGTACACTAAAGAAGGGCAAAGGCGCCATTCCTTCTTCATCCGCCAGGGATGTTGGCGATAAGAAAACTAAGGTTGTCCGTCAAGTCTTGGCGACCAAGCATCATGTTGAGCCGTCCCTAGGTCCTCGGCTCAAGAGGGGGAGAGAAGGGGGTGTTGAGACTTCCCCTCCCAGGAGCCCTCGGCAAAGACTGGTTGAGGCATCCTTGGAGTTGGTACCTTCTGCGATCCAAATGGTGTCAGAGGGTCCGCCAAGTCTTCCTCCTACTCCGAGTACATTGAAGTGGTACAATGCATCGGCTAAGCCCGGCTTTTCAGTATTTGGCAATGACTTCACATCTTTTTCGACATTGAAGCCCGATTTCCTCAAGGCAGCAGATGTGAGGTTGCTGAAGAGGCAAAGTCTGAAAGCCGGTATGGAGGCTTTGTCGGTTTATTGTCTTCGTGCGGTTGCCATGGCTCAGTTTTGGGGGCAGCAGCTAGAGGATAACCAGCAGAAGGTATGGGCCATGGAGGCAGAGTTTTTTGAGATTTCCCAGACAAAGGAGAAACTATTAAAGGCCTCATCAGACTTGGTCGAGTTGGTTAAGGCCAATGAAGTATTGAAGCTAGGGGAGGCCGAGCGAGAGAGGGAACATTTATTAGCTGAGCTTGGACAAGTCAAGTGTTCTAAAGCCGAGTTGCAAGTGAAAGTCGCCCAATTATCCTCGGCCTATGACCGTAAGAAGGAGAAGAAGATGGCCAACAAAGAAGACCTGGAGGCGGCCAAAGAGAGCATCATGACTCAGCATGTCACCGGTTTTGAAAAGGCTTTGAGGCAAATTCGGCTCGTTTTTCCTGAGTCGAACTTATCTTATTGCGACGTTGACAAAGATGTCAAGAATGGCGAGCTTGTCAACGAGAGCGAGCTTAATGAAGGTGCAGACCAAGGCGGCCATGCTGATGAAGATGTCACCTCGGCCTTAATCGACGGGGAGAACCCTTCTTGAGAGTTTTTTCTTTCTGCTCGGCCTTTGAGCCAATTTTTGTCATTGGCCTTCCTGCTCGGCTTTCTTTTCAGAACTTTATTGTACTTGTTCCAATCTTTCTATAAATGGATGTTGTTTTGCTGATTATATAGATCTTGGACCCGACCTTTATTTTATCACCCGTGGTTTGACCATACTAATTGAACCTAGCTGCAATCGGACCATGCGTTTTTCACATGTGTTTTAATTGTAATTAATATCTAGTCTTGTTGCTTTGATTGCCTTGGGAATTTTGAGAAGTTTCTTGGGGAACCAGCTTATTTATGCGTTTTAATTCCCAAAACGATCGATTTTCCAATGCCTTAATTGCTCCTTTGGTGTATAAATACTCTCTACCTTTCGCCTTTTCTTCCTCATTCTTCTTTTGGGATGTCCACTTGGTCATTTTTCATTCTTATGTTTTTACTTTGGCAAAGATGGGAGCGATCCTTCAAGGGCTCTATATTAACGGTGATAAGTTATAGCATTCGTCCTATTGAAAGGTTGAAGCCTCGAATTTTTTGCAATATTGATATGACTTTTACATTGTCAAGCTAATGTGTCTTTCTTATAGAAGGACTTGGGTTTGGGATCGTTGGAGGCCAACTTTTTGCTCTTCCAAGATCCTTCGTCTTCTTGTTCTTCCAAGATCCTTCTTTCACGGGGTTATTTTGGATCGGTACCTGGCCAATGTTGGACACCGGGATTGTCGGGATTGTCAGATCTTATTCCAAGGAATCATCCTCGGCCTAAGAAGTCTGCCACCCCAGTAGGCCGAGTGTTAGATAGGATCTTTCAATTTTGAGCGTGTACAAATGTATACTCGGGTTTACCGAGTGAGTGAGATGTATTTGGATTTATCCTTTTTATTTCATCGTTCGCAAATGTACACTTCGCAATTCAGCTTTACCAAAATAGTAATTTGGAAGAACAATTTTTCTTTGTATTCGAGTCTATCTTATGCTTGGCTTTTGTGTTAACGTTTGGCTAAGTTGGGCTTGTAATCAACCATAAGCTTGTACTCGGCTTTTATTGGCCGGGGGTAGCATTTTGGCTAAGTTGGGCTCGTAATCGGCCTTAAGCTCGTACTCGGCTTTTATCGATTAGGGTAGCCTTTGGCTAAGTAGGCTCGTAATCAGCCTTGAGCTCGCACTCGGCTTTTTATTGATTAAGGTAGCCTTTGGCTCGGTTGGGCTCGTAATCAGCCTTAAGCTCGTACTCGGCTTTTATCGATTAGGGTAGCCTTTGACTAAGTAGGCTCGTAATCGGCCTTAAGCTCGCACTCGGCTTTTTATTGATTAAGGTAGCCTTTGGCTCTGTTGGGCTCGTAATCGGCCTTAAATTATTGGACTTGTTATGGCATAATTGCTTAATTTTAAAAAAATAAACGAGTATAACAAGAGGGTTTAAAGCAAATGATACTGAAACTTCTTTTTTATTGAAACTAAAGTGTGCCTCGTTAAAACCTTCTCAGAGAAAAACCCTTTTTTTTATGGTGGGATAAAAACTCCGAGTTAGGAAAAAGAGTACACATATGACATTATTTAACTGAAATAAAATTTTAAATGAGAGGCATTCCACGTTCATGAAACGACTTTCCCGGATAACTCTTCCAGCCTGTAGGCCCCATTGCCGAGGTTATCCATGACTCTGAACAGTCCTCCCTAATTTGCCTCTAATTTTCCTTCAGACGTGTCTTTCCTTGCTTCCTTTTGCCACCTTAGTACAAGGTCACCGACCTAGAAACTTCTTGGCTTCAACTTCGAGTTATACTTTCTGGCGGCTCGCAACTTGCAAGCTTCTTCTCTGATGCGGGCTTGTTCTCAAATCTCCTCCCCCAAGTCCAGCTCTATCTTCATATGTTCATCATTGTATTCCAGGGTGAAGCTCATATGACTAAAGGAAGGTTCCCCAATTTCGACCGGGATCATATCATCCGTGCCGTATGCAAGTCTAAAAGGCGTTTCTTTGTTGTGGACTGGGGGTGCAATGATAAGCCCATAAGATGCTTGGCAACTCATCTGCCCAAGCTCCTTTGGCTCTGCCCAGCCGCTTTTTTAGTTCACCGAGGATGACTTTATTAGCCGCCTCGGCTTGTCCATTTGTTTATGGGTGCTCTACCGACGTTACATGGTGCTTGATTCCTAGGTTGGAATAGAACTTCTTCAGATTTTTGTCAGTAAACTGAGTTCCATTGTCGATTATTATGGCAAAAGGGATCCCATATTTGCAAATGAGGTTCTTCCATACAAACTTCTGTACCTTGTGAGCCGTGATCTTGGCCAAGGGCTCGGCTTCAATCCATTTTGTGAAGTAATCGACTCCTACCAAAAGGAATTTGACTTGTCCTTTTGCTACCGGGAATTTACCCAGGATATCCATCCCCCACATAGTGAAGGGCCATGGTGAGATAATATGGTGAAGCTCGGTGGGAGGGGCCTGATGTAGACTGCTATGTCTTTGGCATTCATCGCACTTTTTCACCCATTCGATACAGTCTGCTTGATAGTCGGCCAATAATAACCAGCCCTGATCACCCTGGCGGCCATGGATCTCCCCCCGCTGTGCATTCCATAGATACCTCTATGGATTTCTACCATTACATACTCGGCCTGGTTCGTGGTGAGGCACTTCAATAAAGGGGTAACAAACCCCCTCTTGTATAGTTCTCCAGCTTCCACAATGTAGTAACTTGCCTTCAGTTTGACTCTCTTTGCTTCCTTTTCATCATCAGGCAGAGTTCCTGATTTCAGATAGTCCCAAATCGGACTCATCCATTCTCGATCAATTGATTCAGTAGTCAATACCTCCCCGAGATCTATACTTGGCTTGGTCAGCGTTTCTTGTATCATGGTGTTGTGTTGTCTGAGCCATTTTGTGCTGGCTAACTTTGATATGAGGTCGGCTCTGGCATTGTTCTCTCTCGGGATATGTTCAATGATGAATTTATCGAAGTACCGAGTTATTTGTGCTACCTTATGGAAGTACCTTGTTAGCTGATGATCTTTTGTCTGGTAACTTCCTGATATATGACCAGTAACTAACTGAGAATCACTTCGGCATTTTACTAGTTTTGCTCCCATTTCCTTTGCTAGATTCAGTCCGGCTACTAGGGCTTCGTATTTTGCCTGGTTATTTGAAGTTTGAAACTCAAATTTCAAAGACTGCTCGAGGATGAGGATGAGGAACCGTCTATATAGAGAATCCACCATTCGTCTTCCAGTCAGTCTGTGGGTGATAGCTTAGCTATAAAATCGGACAAAAACTGGGCCTTCATTGATCTTTGGGGCTCATACTTTAAATCAAACTCGGATAATTCTACCGACCATGCAATCATCCGACCTGCCAACTCCGGCTTTTGCAAGACCTGTTTTATGGGGTGATCAGTTTTTATGATGATTTGATGGCTATGAAAATATGGTTTAAGTCGCCGAGCAGCCGTTACTAATGCGAGGGCGTGTTCTCAATAACCTGGTATCGTGTTTCAGCATGGTGTAGCACTCGGCTAATGAAATATACTGGCGTTTGCCTCTTATTTGACTCTTGTACTAGTACTGCACGAATGGCAGATTCAGTCACCGACATGTACAGCAGTAATTTTTCCCCGGATCAGGCCAAGTTAAAATGGGCGACGAGGACATAAAAGCTTTGAGATCTTGAAAAGCGGCTTCGCATTCTGTTGTCCATTCAAACTGATGTGGTTTCTTTAATAGCTTAAAGAAAGCTCTTCCCCTGTCAGCGGACCTTGGCAGGAATCGAGATAGAGACGCTAATTGACCTGCTAATCTTTGCACTTCTTTAAAGTTTTGAGGGCTTCTCATTTCAATGATTGCCTGGCATTTATCCGGGTTGGCTTCAATCCCCCTGTGAGTCAGTTGGTAGCCGAGGAATTTCCCTCCGTGGACTGCAAAGGTGCACTTCTCGGGATTTAGTCTCATGTTATATTTTCGGATTTCTCCAAATATTTCTTCCAGGTCCGCAGTGTGCGGACTTATATCGTCGGACTTTACCACCATGTCATCCACATATACCTCCAAATTTTTTCCAATCTGTTTTGTGAACACCTTGTCCATGAGTCTCTGATAAGTGGCCTCTGCGTTCTTAAGTCCGAAGGGCATTACTTTGTAGCAATAGTTAGCGCCCTCAATCATAAAAGTTGTCTTGTCTTCATCAGCAGGGTGCATCTTTATTTGGTTGTACCTGGAATAGGCATCCAGGAAGCTAAGGATTCTGTATCCAGATGCCCCATCTAAGAGGTCATCTATGATCGGCAATGGATATGCATCCTTACAGCAGGCCTTATTTAGATCAGTATAATCGGTGCACATCCTCCACGTTCCGTTGGCTTTTTTTACCAGAACAACGTTCGCCAACCATGTGGTATACTCCACCTCTCTCACAAAATTTGCTTCTACTAGCTTTGTTGTCTCCTGCTCAACTACTTTTCTTCTTTCCTCCCCTAATCTCCTCTTCTTTTGGGCGACTGGTTTTGCTTCTGGGTAAGTTGACAACTTATGGCACAAAAAATTAGGATCAATTCCCAGCATATCAGACGTTGTCCATGCGAAGAGATCCGAGTTAGCTTTCAAGACTCTGATTATTTTTTCATTCAAGGCAGGTTCTAGATTCGTACCGAGTTGAGTGCATTATCCCAACTTTCCTCCGAGTTGGAGTTTTTGTAGATATTCTACGGGTTTAGGTCTTTCATCACGCATATCCATTCTCGGGTCTAGTTCCACTAAACTCACCAAGATTTCTAGGCTGGACATTTTCTGTCGCTTTTCTTTACCTTTTTCTTCCACCTCTTTTTCTTCCATTTCGGACTTAGGTTAATCGACCTTTAGGCTGTCAGCATAGAATTGCCGAGCTATCTTCTAGTCGGCCCGAATTGATACGATCTCCCCTGAACTTGTCGGGAACTTCATAGTCAAATGAGGGGTTGAAACCACGGCACCTAATTCATTCAATGATGGCCTCCCAATTAAAATGTTGTAGGAGGTGACTGCGTTAATGATCAAATACCTGACGGATATGGTTTTGGACAGAGCGCCATTCCCAAATGTAGTCAACAGATTTATATAACCGTGCGTGCCCACTTGCTCTCCCGCAAACCCATCCAATTTACTTTCATACGGCATAACTACACTAGCTGGAATTTCTAGTTTCTGAAATGTTGAATAGTACAAGATATCCGTCGAACTCCCTTGGTCAATTAGGGTTTTTCGAACCGAGAAGTTTGCTACTTCAACCGTGATCACCATGGGGTCGTCTTGGTTGGGATCGATGCCTTTGAAGTCATCATCAGTGAATGTGATGGGCTGAGAGGTCTTTTGTGGTTTGAACGACACCGAGTTAACTAGTCTGACTGCACGTAGGTGTCTCCGCCGGGCTGAACTCGTCGTTCCCCCACCGGCGAAAACCCCAGCAATGGTATTAATGACTGTTCTCTCACGATTTCCCTCTTCTTCCCGGGCGTTTTCCTGATTCCTCCTTTCTCCATCATTTTGCTGCCCCCTACCACCCCCTTGCCCTGGACCTCAACCTCTTCCTCGACCTCGGCTAGGGTTAGGTGCTCGGCCTTCGTTATTTCTTTGCACAAAATGGGCAAGGTGCCCAGCTTGAATAAGCTCCTCGATTTTGTCTCTGAGTGTCTGATCAATCAATTTGAGACACTTATGTTAGCTTTGTATTAGGCTTTATTAGATGTTTATTGTGCCCAATATTAGTATTTTAGATGAGTTTAATGTTGTTGGGCTTCATTGGTCTTTAATGCAAATATTGAATAATTTTCGGATTTTGATGCATTTTGACCTTTCTTCCTTGGTTAGGCCATAACTTGGGACTTGGTGATCCATTTGAGGTGATTTTGGTGTCTTTGGAAAGCTAAGACAATGCTCTACAAGTTTCATGAAGAGCTCAAGAGCTGGATCGGACTTCTAAGGGTCAAAAATATCCCTGCAATGCAGAGTGGGTTTGCTGTCACAAAAATCTGGGCAGTGTGCACATATTGGACTACATAGTGAGTTATAGGCCTCCTCTTGGGCTGAAACTTGGCCATTGGAAATATAAGACCCATATCTCCAACTTCACTGAAGACCATTTAGTCAATAGATGTCGTTTTAGGCATGATAATCAAGCTACAAGTTGGTTTGAATTTGGAAACACGTTCTACCAACCTAACATGAGGTAGGTTCAGTGTTTTTGGCATATCTGGAGTTCTAGACATCCAAATGGCATGATTCCAATTGCAAAATTTCAAGGAGACAACTGGCTACAACTTTCATGAAGACCTCCAAGCCAAAATACTCCGTCTAGGTGATGAAAATGAAGCCAGAAGTCGGATAAGAGTTGTTGACTAAAAGCCACCAACCATACACCAACCCACCTACCATGCACCAACCCACCAACCATGCATCAAGCTTCCATATTTGACAATTTCCATATTTTTATAGGTTGTATTCAGATTATGTACATGTACAAATTGGCTTCTAGGATTAGTATAAATAGAGCCAATCTCTTTATATTATCATAATTCAATTTTAAGTAAGTTTGAAGAAAGTTTGAGTATTTGTGAGAGTTGTCTTTCTCTTCTTCTCCATTCTCTTTACGATTTCGTTTTTGTTCTTTTATTTCAGGGTTCTTCCTTCCCATCCATGGAAGGCTAGGCTCTAATAATCAATCCAAGGGATTAGCCATCTTGATGTTTAATTTGGAGATCTTGTTTCGCTTGTTCATATTGCTTAATTGTTATTCAAGTTTCTCTTCTTCCTCTTTTGATTTTTATCTAGATTAAATTGCTTAATTTGATTTAGATGTTGATGTGATAATAGCTTTATTATTATGTATTCAAAGAGGATCACAAAGATTAAACAATATATTAAAGCTTTTTGATAGATTGTTTAGCTTGGTTAAATTCTAGATCTTAAGTTAATCTATGTTGGATGGTGCTTACTTTATCTAACATTGGTTAATCAAATCCTAGATGCTTATCTAGTAGAGAATTCTTGGATCATGTTAAGGCTTCTTGATGTGATCTACGGCGAAGAACATGGTTAGCAATTAAGTAAATTCCTTGTGATCAGTGATGAGTTAAACTCAAGATCGGTAAATTTCCTTGGATTGGTTGTTTCTTTAGATTTTTTTACAACTTTAAGTCTCATACTTTTATTAATCTTGTTAATCAACAACAAAACCCCCTTTTCTAATTATCTTGATGTAATTAAATCTTTGTTTTTGGATCCTTGAGAGACGATTTGGTTCATTCTCTATACTACAAATTAGTTTGTGAACCGGTAATTATTATTATTTGACGGGGTCTCGACAACCTCTTGTCAGTGTCCAACAATCTTCGGTCATGTGACCGTAGTTGTTGTGGTATCGGCAATGTTTAGATCAGTCCGCTGACTCAGGGGTGTGTCCGGGCTTTGGTAACTGCATCAGTTTTGTGTGGCATATTTCCTCAAGTATTTTAGTTCTATTGGTGTTAAGGGGGGTATAGAAATCATACTTCGGTCCCTGGAGTTGTCTTTCTTTCCTCGGCTTCCATCGGTCGCCAATCTGTTTTCCCCTTTCTCTAACTTCTGCCCGCCTCTCCAATTCAGCCCGAGCTTTATTCCTGAACTCAGATACCTCCTCCATTTGAATATACCCGGCAATTTCGGGACTCAGATCTCGGATTTTGACAGACATAGCGGCAAACCAATCCATGAAACTTCATAGTGATTTATTTTTTTCTTGTCTGAGGTTCACTAATGCAGCCGAGGTCATATGATGTGCTCAGCTAGTGGCGAACTGTGCATTGTACCTGGCTACTAAAGTCTCAAAACTATCAATAGATCGAGGGGGCAGCCGAGTATACCAATTCAAGGCTGCTCCCTTTAAAGATGTAGGAAAAACTCTACATAAAATTGCGTCGTCATTAGTAATTAGGTTTACCTGGGTAATATATGCATCCAAGTGATCATTTGGATCAGTTGTACCATCATACCTTTCAATATTTAAAGGTCGCCAGCCATTTGGTAAAGGTGTCTCCATAATTCTATCCACAAATGGATGTCTTCTTGCTCCCACCCGTCCGGGTTGTGCTACGTGTTGATCCTCGTGCCTTGGCCTAGAATGATGGGAATATTGACCTTTTCCTGTTCTAGTTGGGGGGACCTTCGAGTTTCTTGGTGGGAGCGGT
Organism: Styphnolobium japonicum; assembly: GCA_023212625.1. NCBI lineage: Eukaryota > Viridiplantae > Streptophyta > Magnoliopsida > Fabales > Fabaceae > Styphnolobium > Styphnolobium japonicum. The sequence goes on along the minus strand of JALBWW010000002.1, from coordinate 31,179,810 downwards.
GGTTGTCGACATTAATATGTTGATCATCACGAGTTCCGGGATGTTGGTTGGGCTCGACCTCCTCATCTCGGTGAGATGAGGCAGTTCTTTCTGTATTTCTCTCCTTTTCTCTTTGCAGGTGGAGATAATTGTCTCTTATCTCCTCATTTTCTCTTCTCAGCACCTCCATCTCTACTCTCATTTCTCCGATAATGGGGTTATCCTTCCATGTAGGACCTCTGTCTACTTGCTTTTCCCCAGAATTAGCACTCCGTTGCGGCTCTTCTGACTCTCTCCGTCCTCCTCCGGTTCGACTCCTTGTTAATACCATTATGTTAATATTGTTGTCTGGCCAAAGAAAAGTTTACCTTGGGCCCCACGGTGGGCTCCAAATGTTCTATCCAAAAGTACCTTATTGAGAATACTTTCTTAAGAACGTTCACTTCTTCGTATCGCTCCTTGGTTGACTCCTTCCACAATCTGGCTGGGGGTGTTACCTGCAAACACACTCCGACACTCAAGTCAGGAAGTAGTCAATATATTAAGAGTGATTAACTGAAGTTAAGTTTTTTACCATGCAGTGTAACCCAATTATATAGATGTTAGATGTAACCATGTTTCCTATAAATTAGCTAATCCTTATGCGGAAATTATGGGTGTTATCCCCTATTTCTTAGGGCTTGACCTGTTTTGAATACTTTTAGATTTAAATATTGTTCCTTGTTTGTAGGGTTAAAGATAAGATATCACTCTTGTTATGGCGATTTATTTCATCACATTTAGCCGGGATGCCATCCTCTGCTTCTTCGTGAGAGATACTGCCGAGATGTTAGTACTTGGCTTTCTTATGGGCAGTGTGACTGAGTTGTGACATCGGTAGGTTAAATGGTCTCCCCGGTCCTTGGTGATATCCTTCGGATATGCTGATGACCGAGGTTTGGGACCAGGTCGGTCATCCTTCTTCACATTCTCGGTCGGTACAAAAGTCATACTTAACGAGTTGAAGAAGTGATTAGATCAGGCAAAGGGGAGATGGGGAGAGGAGTTGCCGAGTGTGTTGTGGGCATATCTAACAATAACCCAATTGTCGACCCAAGAGACTCACTTGAGGTTGACGTTTGAGGTAGACGGGATGATCCCAGTTGAAGTGGGAAAGCCCAGGCTAAGAAGACAATGCATTAACCCTGAGAACAAGGTGAACGATGAGCAACGTCGGACCGAGCTTGAACTTGCCGCCCACATCAAGCAGGTAACTCGTAAGCAACGAGCTGCAAGGTGCTACAACAAGGGCATGCGACTATGAAAACTCAAACCTGAGGAACTTATCTTGAAAAGGGCATAAATTGGAGGAAAACCTCCTCCTTTGAAAGGAAAGCTAGCACAAAACTGGGAAAGCCCTTACAAGGTCATCACAGACCTCGGCAAGGGAGCATACAAAATTGTACAATGTTAGGACAACTACTCCATATGACATGGAATGTAATCAACTTAAGGTGCTATTACAGTTGACCTCTCCACCGTCATCTCCCCTGGGTTATTGATTCATGTCACTACTGATTTAATTTAAATTAATTCATACACCTTGGCAATCACTTGACCCCTCGTTGTCCAATTTTGAGTTGGGGATAGTGTACTGTACCAACTTCTTGGGCTTGGCATGGACGAACCCAACCTAAGCCTATTAACCCACACGATTGCGTAAGAGAATGAGGCACCTCCAACGTGAGGTGGTGGGGTCCACCCTTATGTAACCAACTTACTTTCCCATGCCTGTATCCCTCTTTTGGTGGTAACAACCAAGGTGTATAAGGAAGGAGGAATCCATTTAAGAGATACCCTAAACACTAGGCCTTCCTTACTCACTCTAACTTGAGCACTCAAGTTTTGTTCGCTAAGGTGATATTAAGGAGATGACGTGAACAATTTTGATTTTTTTTAGCTGTACGGTAAGAGTATTTTTGGGCAAGAATTTCCATCAATTGAGACTAATTTTTTTTCATGACGATCTTGTGAGTGAACCCCCCATCAGCCTTGTACATTTAATAGAATTAATTCTCCTAAGTGCTAGCTCATGGTTCAAACCTAAGTAGTCAAAGTAAGAAGCATACCTCCTTAACTACTAGGCCAACCCTTTGAATTGGAGGTTATGATTCTTTAGCAATATTAGTACCATGCGATATGGACTTAATTACAATTTTAGTGTCTTGACGTTTTAATTAGAGCAGTTTGTCCATTTAATTATTTAATTAGAGCAATTAAGGACAACTGTTAAAACAATGAAATATAGTGTAACAAAAAAAATGAAATATAGAAACTCTTTAATTGATTGATTTTTTTCAATATTAAAGATGAAGCTTTAATTGAAATTCGAGAGATTAATTAAATTGCTCTAATAAATAAAAATTAAAGAGAATAGTGCTCTAACTAAAATTATAAAGGCTAACTTGCTCTCGAGAACTAGTCGAGAAAAACAAAATGCAACTAGCCCTAAAATGTAACATATTAATATCAAGAAGCAATTATGACTTTCATCATACCTTATAAAAGAAAATAATTTTTTATTAAAAATAATTCACGTATGTACGAAAAAAAATTCTGCATTAGTCAGGATATAGAATCAAATATCAAGAAAAGCAGCAAATCTGAACCAGGTTATATTTAAGGAAACAACTTGAACTGTTATGAAGCGCCAGCAGTTATGAGAGTAACAATGTATCTCTTATTATTCGTTGTAATGAACCCAAGTTTGGATGAAATCAAGAGTTATACTTCACTGATTTGTTGTGGTACATCAAAAGTGGGGGAAAGCACACTGTTCTTAAGTCTCTGAAAAATCATAGGGAGCTTTGGTGGAAAACTTGAAGAGCATAGAATGTTTGTAAGGCTTTCCTGGGCTCACAATAGTTGAAGGGAAATTAGGGTGATTCACTGAATCAGGGAAGGCTTGACTCTCCAAACATAGTCCTGCATGACTTTGGTATACATATCCACCTTTCCCCTTCACATCCTTAATGTAGTTACCAGTATAAAACTGCAAACCAGGAGAATTTGTGGAGAGCTCCAACACTCTCCCAGATTTCTTATCCTGCACTACCGCTGCCAGCTTGATATTTTTCCCTTTCTCACCATCAAGCACATAATTGATGTCATAACCTTTAGTTACAGCCAGCTGGTTGATCCTGCTTCCAACTGTGTGTGGCTTAAGGAAATCGTACGCGGTTCCTTTCACAGAAGCAAATTTTCCAGTGGGAATGAGTTTGCTGTCAACAACTGTGATTTCGGATCCAAAGATCTGCACCACCTCATTTAGAATATTGCCACTGTTCTGGCCTCCTAGGTTCCAGTAAGCATGGTTAGCCAGATTTACGGGAGTAGGCTTGTTTAGAGCTTTTGCTTTCATAATTATACTCAAATGGTTTTTCCGAGTTAGAATGTAGCTCACTGTTACTAGGAGGTCCCCAGGGAAACCTGAAACACAATTTGACCACACAAATCACATACATATCTGTAATTCCATTTCTTGTCAGAAATTAATAGAGGTTTCAAAGTTCAGCTACATAGAAGCAATGAAGATAATGGTATTGTTTAATTACCTTCTTCACCATCAAAACTGTGGTAACTGAAGGTGATACTAGGACTGTGACCTTGTCTTTGATACTTTTCCACTTTCCAAAGAACATCACTGAATCCTCTGGTTCCACCTAATTAGTAGGGCAGGCAGAGTATGAGATCTTTCTGTAAGAGATTGTGGTACCAAATGGACAATACAATAATCATAGAAATTCTGTGCTTACTTGTGGTGTAACATACCATGAAGTGTATTGTTTCCTTCGTTAGCAACTAATTTGTAATAGATTCCATTTAGACTAAACTGAGCACCTCCAATTCTGTTAGCAACCCGGCCAACAGTAGCTCCAAAGTAAGTTGAACCATTCTGCATATAGTTTGGCATTGTAATCAATAAGTTACTATCTTTTTACTTCTATTTGAGAAACCTCTGCAAGCAACATGAACCATTTGTTTGGATGAGTAAAAAAAATTGAAGGAAAGCAAATCAACAGTAGAAAATAAGGAGAAAAATGATTTTTCCTTGTTTCGATGCACAAGTGAAAATAAAGGAAAAAGAAAATGTAGTTGGAAAAGTATGCCAGCCCTCACCAAAAAAAAATTCTGCTCAAAGTTGGGGAGAGAATGAAGGAAAAAACTTCCAATTTTTTGTTTCCATTATTGCCCTCTCCTAATGTATAATTTCATGTGTAAAAATTTGAAGTGAGGGCACAATTATAATTTCATAAAAGACCTTCCTTCTTTTATTATTTTCTTTTAAGATTTGAATGATCTTATATTATTCATTAATATGAAAAGGTCATATTATAAGAGTTAAAAATATAAATTTTATTCTAGTAAAATTATCAATATTTAAATAAGGTTTATGCATTAATTTTACTTTTGTATTTTTTACTCTAATAACATGGCATTTTCATGTTATTACATATTCTGAGAGAATTCTGATTATGTTTTAAGACTTTCCTTTCAATTTTTTATACAACTAAATAATAGAAAACAGTTTTCTCCTATATTTTTTGGTCTCATTTTATCTCATCCAAACAAAATATAAAGAACGTAATCTCTCTAATAAAACATTCTTATTTTTTTTTCCTCTTTTCTCTCCTTATTCAAACTGTAAGAGGATATTTGCATAGAAGTCATGAATAAAGTTAGCATCGTGAATTGTGGACAGTTGGTTTGCACTGTAGGAAAAGTTTTGGTCGATTTTGATGATGCGTGATAATGCAGCCGAAGGTAATTTTGGTTTCTCAGGCTTCTCAGTCAGCTAAATCTTCCGTTTCAGCATGTACTTTCTGCTCTCATTTACTTTTGAGACTTTTACATTTTGAAGTGGCTTTACAATACTACCCTTACTTATAATAGTTTTGATTCATTTTATATGATTAATATTTATTTTTTTCTTTTTCTTATATTATTTGTAACAATGTTAGTCATTCTCAAATTGACTTTAACGTGATTTTTTTTATGTCACATCATTTTCACGTTAATAAAATCAATAAAAAAATGTTTCAAATCATCCAATTCTATGCATTATAATTAATTTAAAAGCTTTGAATAATATTTTTAAAAGTAAAACCAAAAAGATCAAAATTGAATTTAGCAAAACTTAGAACACATATTTAACTATTATGACAATAAGCCGAAAATCAGCTATATTTTTTTAGGATACAATGAAACCTACCCAGACTTATGTCACTAGATAAACTTACTAATTTCTTGGAAAATATATATAAAGTAGCTATCATAATTCATATACTAATATAGTTTTTCTTTTCTTGGTCATTTTAGGGTTGCCTCCTGTGAATCACAATTCAATCTTGTCATTATCAATATGAAGCTAAAGGGAAATAATCATGTTTTTAATTTATTATTCGTCTTTATCATTTTGCGAAACATATAATCATTATTGCAACAATTATTGTACCAAGAACATTGCAACCCCAGTTATTCCCGGGATCATTGCACATGTCCTTTATTCCCCCTAGATATTAAAATATTATATACCAACACCTGGACTGAATATCAATATTAAGCTTGTGTTACCCATCTCAAAAGCACGTTACATAGTTTAAGTGGACTTTCAAAGTCTACTTAATATGTTTTGCTGAATCAAAGTGAGTGATTTGTAACGAAAATTTGTTCCTCAATCACAATTTCAACTGAAGTTATGTATAATTACTTTTGAGTTGCGGTTAGAGAATCATAACTGAAATTAAATTCTCAGTAATCTTATCTGACCATAATATCTTTCAAAGTTGAATGCAATATTAAAATAAAGAATGTACAGAAGGAGAAGAACGTGCATTGTTGTGTGTGCTTTATATTTTATTTTGTTATTTTGTGGTCCTTACACCAAAAATCATGGTTCTTTCAAATTTAAAGTAACAGGTTTATCTTATGCTTTTACTTCTGTCATCTTGGCCATTGTTTTCTTCTAAAATTTAGCTTATTATACAATAATATTCTTGTTTCCATACTTCTTGTGGTGTTTCTAATAACGTTGCACGGCCATGCAAGCTTTCACAGGTGGCCGTGCAACAAACTTTTAACGCATGAATCCTTTTTTTTTCATCAGGAGGTCATGGTACGACTATGCAAGTTTGCAAAGGCAGGCCGTGTAATACACTACCTTAAAACTCCTTTTCTTTTTCCCCTAAATAGCCTCTTGCACGATTAGGGTGTGCAAGGTTACATACCCGTGTGAGATAATATCAGCTTTTCATCCTTGCTTTTCAGTTAGAATTGCTTCATCTGACATCTTCACTTCTTAAACCTCTCAAAAGATATAAAGAACTTGTGCTAATAATATATTTTATTATCCATTATATAAAATTTATTTAAATTGTCATTTTTTATCAAGACTGTGCATTTTGTTGAAAAAGTTAAAATAACTTACATATTTTTTATTTTTAATTTAATAATAGTGCTAAAAAAATAGATCAACATTCATGCTATTAGTTAAATTATACTTAAAAAATAATAAAATTAAAATAAAAGATAATTTGGACAAAGTAATATAAAATTCATACCCTTTCTAGTAATTATAAATTTAGAAGTGATTGTAATTAATAATGTGCAAACAACATCCATTCTACCAAAATCACTTTTCAAGTTAAGTTTTCCAAACATAAATCATGGTCAATCTAACTCACTTCTGACCAAAATCAAATTTACAAAATCAATTTATCCAAAATCAATTTTGTAAAATCTAAAACCAAATACACACTAAATTAGTCATCATCACTTATATGCTTCTTTTTATTTTTTTAAATTTAGAAAAGTAACTAACAACATATAATGAAAAGGGAAGTTTATATAAGTTTATATTAGATAGGGAAAAGACAAATGTATATTATTTTTTATTTAGTTAATAATAAGTAAATTTTTTGTTAATATAATATATCATTTGATTAATGAGTTTTGATAATTAATCACTTATAAGTTGGTAATCTATTAACCAAATGATATACTGTATTAACTAATAATTTTTTTATAATTAACCAAATTCATAAGTAATTAATTTTCAAAACTTATTAATTAAATAATATATTATATTAACTAAAAATTTATTTATTATTTATTAAATATAAAAATAATATAAAATTTTATTGTAGATAGACAATATATAGCAGTACGTTTTTATATGTAGCCAAGCAAGCGGTGATGAATAAAAATGTCAAAGTGGAAACATCTAGGAAAGGGGCATTGAAAATTATCAAATGCATAAGATACCATTTTCTTCTTCAAAGCTAAACTTTAATGCGGTTCCTTTTTTCTATGGATTGAGATAAAACGTCAAAGCTATCCTTATCACATTTATGAATAAAATTTACTTAGCCTTGCAAAAATAATATATAAAAATGAAACTATTGAAGTAAATAAACAAATAACAGTAACCATAAAATAATGGGTGGATAAGCAGAGCCTAGTACGCAAGTTGTGACTAGTAGTCAGAGGATTTGAAGGAAAATGTCAGCAAGCGACAAACTATACTCAAAATCTTAGCTGTCGCATGTTTGAATTAATCCTAGTTGGAAAACAGTGAGAAAATTTCCTTATCTCTTTAGTCTTTGCACAAGAAAAGAAAGCAGAAGGTAGGAAAATTTGGAAACAAAATAATCAATAAGTATATACAACAAAATGTTTTGGAAGAAGTACAAGGTAGACTCACAGTGTAATCCTTGATTGAATTATATCCAAGAACAACATCACCCAACTTTCCTGAAAACAAATCACAGATAAGGAAACCAAGTTTAGAAAAATATTGTCAACAAAAGAAAAAGGAAGTTCCCAGAAAAGAAGCAACAATTAAAGTTTTGAACACTAAACAGAGGCATACCATTCTTATCAGGAAGGACCAGGGACAAAATTGATGCACCCCAGTTGGTGACCTTTAAAGAAAGATCACCTTTCTTGAGCTCAAATATCCCAATCTGTTCCTTCTTAACAGAGCCATTGACAAACCCAGAAGCAGCTAAGAAGAGCAGACAAAGCAGCACAATGATCTTGGCCATTTTTTTATACAGGAATTTCCTATCAAATAAGAATAAGAAGGTACTGGTAGATGTTCGAATGCTGGCTAATGGGTTATATCGGCAGCAAGAAATTCAGGGGAAGCAATAAAGGGGTAATTAGGAAAGACAGTGGGCGAGAAAGTGTATACAAAACTCTCTGTTTCTGGCTTGCAGGCACTGTTTGTATGGTTTTCTGACTTAGCCTAGTTGGGCCAAACGGGCACGGCACACTATGTGGAGGTTCTTAATTGTCATCCTGTGGTCCAAAGTCAATGAATTTCCATTTTCAAGTGTTTTAAAGACAAACACTTCACAAGTTAACAACAAAGAGTTTAAATTTTATCCTTAAATTTGTTTACACTGTTATTTAATGATATATTAACATTGAAAGAATTAGATTTTTTAAGTAATTTTTTTATAATACTCTTTTAATAATTTGAAAATATATGATTGAATGACAATATAAATTATTTTTACAATAACATTATATCAAAATTAAATCATAATAACAATATATTACGGTGAAAGATGCATTTACTTCATGAGTAAGCAATGTTGTTAAAATTGGACCAAACAGTAAATCTATGAAATTTTCGGTTCAGGTTCAACTGGTTCAATAGTTTAAACCAACTAGTCAAACTATATGAAGTCACAACAATAATTCACATGTAGCAATATAAAATGAGTTTAATTTTGATCCATTGTCAGTGTAAAGTTTCTTTACACTGTCATCCAATCATATATTGCCAACTCATTTAAAGAGTTTGACTATTATAATAACTACCTTAAAAGTCTAACATTTTTAATGGTGTCAGTACATAATTAGATGACAGTATAAACAAACATTTACACTAACAGTGGATTAAAATTAAATCTATATAAAATATATGAGAATATTTATGAAATGTGAAAATTATTGAATTTTAAAAAAAATAGTAGTCGGTCTGTTTAACTAGATGAATTGGGTAGTTTAATCAAATTTTGACTGATTTTAGCCGATTTTAATCAGTCCAAAGTAGTATGATTATAATTATAGGAGTAAATCATAATTGTCTAAATGTCTAGACCGGTTGAACTGTGTAGTAAGATTCGATTTCAACAACACTGTCAATAACACTAACATATTATGGAGGTTGTTGGACAGGTAGGTGGAATATGGGTGCTCTTTATGGGGAAACTACTCCATTAAAGTGGTTGTGTCATTCCATCAAGCAGTGACGTTAGAGATTAGCTGTGGAAGTAAAGTGTGGTTTTGCACTGCAGTTTATGCAAGCCCTATTCCAAGTATTCGGTTGCTTTAGGATCATCTTGCCTCCCTTAGACAGTTGGACCTTGGATGATATTGGGAGACTTCAACAAAGTGATTTTTGCATTTGAAGTAAAGGGTGGCCTGTTTTCCTCGTCTCGTGCAGCTCTTTTTGCTCACATGGTGGATGATTGTAATATGTTGGATCTAGATGCCTTTGGTTGCCAATATACTTGGCATCGTCATTGTCAGGATGCATGCTTTGTTTCAAAACGACTTGACCGAGCTTTGGCTGATAGTTTGTGAAGAACTTTCTTTCCGGAAGCGATAGTTGAGAATCTCTGTTGGCTTCATTCGGACCATAACCCGTTACTTCTTTGGTGTGGAGGCTTTCCAGCTGCCAGGGGTGCCCGCCCTTTTGTTTCAAAGCAACTTGGGTGACGCATGCTTCCTATCATGCTATAGTTGCTAATGCTTGGCTTAGATGTGAACATGATGTGCTAGGTAGTCTCGCAGAAGTAAAGGAATGTTGGAATCAAAGATAAATTGAAAAATTGTTTTTGAGTCAAAGTAGTTCAAAGAAACTGAACTCCACAAAGTTTTGAACATAACAAAAGTATTAAATAAGAACGAACTTGTAAAGTTTTTATCCAGTGTGTAACATAATACATAATTCAATAATGTTTATCTGGCTTAAGAATATGTTGATAATACTCTGATAAGGAAACATAGTTGTAACTAATCTTTATTAGCGAGCGTCCAATTCAACTCCTGTTTTGAATGAAATTGGTATGCGTCTAATATACTCTCAATTACTTTATTATATTATATTGGATCATCCAAAGCTTTCTTGAATAAGCTTAGGTTCAAACTTCCGTCCAAAGCTCGAATTCAAATAACAAGAACTGTTCATTAATAAATGCTGAAGAGACCTCAAACAAAGTACGCGGCAAAGAAAAGTCAACTGAGTTGCTAAGCTGACACTGCTAACAATTACAAAGACCAGCAAATAAGGAACTTTCTGCGCGTTGAGATAAATCAGAACTAAGATATCTTATTCTTAGCAGTCTCTGATGATCATAGTCACTTTTCAGAAAAAAGCTCAACACGAAATCTACTTATGTATTTAATGCTACTCAGAATGGTAATAAATGTTTTCGTTGGACAAAGAAGCTTATGAAGACTAGTTCAAGTGCGTGATGCCTATAAATACAAGTGTCTTCCAAAACAACGGGAGAGAAGTTTTTACGTGAACGAAAAAGAAAAAGATTCAAAATTCACTTTCTTTCTATTTCTTTATACTCTTATATAGAGTCTCTTTCTTGAGAATTATTCTTTATCCTCAACTGTTGTGAGTTAATCTCAAGTGTGTTTTCAACATCCTTTATTCAACTTAGTTGTCTAGCCTGAAGAGGTTGTATATAAAAGAATACTTGTGTGTAAGAACTTGAAGATATTTAAGAATACTTGTTTACCTGAAGAGGTGGAGAATACTTGTAATCTTTGTAAAGATTAGTGGAAAATTCTTCTCGTTGAAAGGACTGGACATAGCTCTTGTGTTGTGAGAGTGAACCAATATAAACATATGGTGTAAACTTCTCTTCTCTCTACTTGTATTTTATTTATTCACTAATATTTGAGGATTGCTATTGTTTTCTTAACAAAGTTTTCAAGATAAACTTAAAACCTTTCAACTACATATAAAAGGAGTTTTATAAATACCTTCTCTTCATCCAACGGACTAAGAAGCGTTTCTTTTAGTCCATTTCATATTAAGTTTCAACAAGATCTTGCTTGAACTCTTGGTTAAAAAAGAAGTTTTCCAAAAAGAATAAGAAAAACAATTCAACCCCCCTTCTTGTTATTTCAAGGAAGACTCTGTTTGGTTCAATCAAGAGGTGTTTGATAATATTTTTCGTAAAAAGGGTACTATTGAAGATGACTAGACACTACTGATTCCCTATCCTTCATCCAGCTAAAGAACTCTCCAACGTGAATACAACGTGGTGTTGAGGGAGGAGGAAATACTCTGGTATCAAAAGTCCAAGGAGAAGTGGGTTGAGCCTGGTGATAGAAATACTAGATTTTTCCACACACGGCCTAAGGAGAAACAAAATACAAGGTCTGCATTTATTGAATGGGCCTTGGTGCACAGTTGAGGATCAATTGAAACTTGAGGCTTTAAGCTATTTCAAGGGTCTTTTTTGCGTTAACTTAACTGTACATGAGACCTTGCTTCCCTCAGTGCCTAGATCCTGTTTAAGTGGGCAGGGATGAGAGCATCAAAGATTCTCATTTGTCTTATTCCCAAAGTGGATTGCCCCTCGAGTATAAAGCACTTTCGGCCTATTAGTCTTTGCAATGTGATCTATAAATTGGTTACTAAAGTTCTAGTTAATAAATTAAGGCCGTTTTTAGACGAGGTAGGTCCTCTCTAGAGTAGCTTTATCCCTGGACGAGGCACATCAGATAATGTTGTTTTGGCGTAGGAGGTTCTCCACCACTTACATAAATCCAAGAGCAAGCATGGTGATTTAATTTTGAGAAAATTACCATTTTGTTTTGCTTGGGGGAAATAATTCCCCATTAGTTCGTTTTGAAAATTAACCAAATATTTAACTATATTAACCAATAATTTACATACGGTTAACCACGTATCAAGTATCAAAATGAAGATAAATTATTGGATAACCCTATATAAATTATTGGTTAATGTAGTTGAATACTTGATTAATTTTCAAAACAAACTAATGGGGAATTATTTCCCCCAAGCTGAACAAAATGGTCATTTTCCCTTTAAATTTTAAACTTGACCTAAAAAAAGCCTACAATCATTTAGATTGGACTTTTCTATAAAAGACTCTAGTCAAGTTTGGTCTCCCTGCAGTCACTGCTTCCCTGATAATGTTTTGTGTAAAATATTTGAATCTCATGCTTCATTGGAATGGAAATAAGCTCACCCCTTTGGCTCTCTACTTTTATGACATTTTCCTTTCATGGCAGTTTACTTACTCGTCAGTTCATCTTGTTGCAGATTTATTTTTAGTTATTTACTTTAATGAACCTTTACATTATGCACATTTAATTTCCTTGTCCATTTATGTTTCACGCACTTTACATTTTGTAATTTATTTTTATTGTAACTTTTCATTTCTTTGTCTTTACAATTCTGTCTCTTAATTTTACTCTTAATGCTGACATTTTCATCTCCAACACTTTAACAGTCCTTTAAATACATTCTTTAATTATTGTCAAATTTCTATTAGATATTGACATTTTCATTTCATTATCATTGTGATATCAAATTTTACACTTGATCTTTACAAATTATCAATTACTTGAGAATCCATTTCGAGGAGATTTCATTCCAAGATTGAGAACTGGAATCATGACCTAGTCAAAATCATTAACAAAATTTCACCATAAACAAATTTGCACGCCCAGTGGGACAAGTTGAAAGTAGTTTGTAAAAGATTGCTTCTCGAAGTGTCCAATCTTTAATTGCAGAGTATGTACTTCTCATGCAATTGAGAAACAGAATATTAGTACTAAGAATGTTTGGAAATTCTGATCCAAAAAACACTATGAATGATGTCAATAGCAATGACAATGGTAATGTCGTTGTAAACTCTACAGATCCAAATGGAAATATTGAGACCTTGGTGTCACAGGGTAATTGACCAATAAACACACAACAACTATTGCAGCCTAATGGTGTCAAAAATACCAATAATATGAATGTCAATAATGGTGGCACTAGGCTTGCACCGCTGTATGGTTTACCACTAAGTTTCACACCGTAAATTGTGGCATAAACAACCATGGGTATGCCACCTATGAGTTTTACAAATCCAGTTGTGGCAAATTTTCTGCAACCAAATGCTCATTTGACAAATCCTGCCATGGATCAATAATTGGTGGTAGCAATGAGCATTATGAATCAAAATACTAGGCAATTTGCTGCAAGTTTTATTATGCCTCGATAAGAAAGGCTGAACTTAGGAAGGTCAGGCCTAATCTTTCCTAGAATGTCTAGCGTAAATGTCAAAAAATGAATTTGGACCAACACAAAATTTCTTGGCTTCCATCCGACAACAGATGAACAAAAGGAATCATGACATTGTCCATATGATAACTCAACAAATGAGTATTGTCATAACCCCATTGATCGAGTCAACAAATGGTACTTGTAACACTGTGGCTCGTCAAGTGGGTAGATTGACTGAGGCATTAGGGAATGAAGATAATCCTGATGATCCTCTAATTTGACAAGTAAGGGAAAGACAATCACCTTGGAATGTAAATCATCAACCTTACATCCAGTATGGCCAAGTTGACATGCTGAGGAGAAACCAAGAAGAAAATCAACCTAGTGTCAATTTAGCCCAACAAATTCAATAAAACAATATGAGGGGGGATCAAAACATTAATTAGGATGTTAAACAAATCCTCAACATGTTTGGTTTTGATGTTGGTTATGCAAACCAACCTTATTTTGTGTTAGCCTTCCTAGAATGCATCCAACAAATTGAACTACCAAGAGGTGTCAAAGTTCCCAAATTGACAAAATTCTCTAGAGAGATTGAAGAATCGATAGTTGAACACATAGCTAGGTACACTATTAAACTAGGAGAAATTGCATCCAATGAATAGCTTAAAATGAGGCATTTTCCTAGTTCATTGACAAAAAAATGTATTCTCATGGTTTTCCACACGTCGACCTAATTACATCCATTCATGGTAGCAATTGGAAAGAAGTTTCCATAAACAATTTTTCTGGGGTGAAATAAAAGTTAGTTTGACTGACTTATTTAATGTTAAAAGACTACCCAAGGAATCTGTCGTTGACTATTTAAGTAGATTCTAACAAATAAAGAGTGTTTTACACCTATCCCAGAATTTGCAATTGTCAAATTAGTTGCTGGTGGCTTAGACTATTTTATAAAGAAGAAATTGATTAACCAACAATTGCTTGACATGGTTCAATTGGCAGAAAAAGTTCGACAAATAGAGCAATTGAAGAATGAAAAAGAAGAAAGACATTAAAGAATTGTCAAAAATGAAATTGTTTATGACAACGAAGAAATGGGGATAGAAGAAACCAAGGCATTTGACATAAACTATATTAAGTTTTGCATGATCGACTCATATGGTTTTCATAAGATCCCCAAGGTCGATGCTAGATGGCCAACATAATCTGATCAAAATGGATGTTAAGAGCCATATGGCTCTTTTGTCGGCTTATTTGGTCGACATGAATATGGTTTGTCTCCCTATGTGACAATTTTGTCAAGTAGTCATAAAATAAAATTTTCAGAATAAAAAAGTTTGTTGGTTCCAGTAACAAATACCAAAAGAATTACAGAATTTGTCAGTGTAAAATGGCTGACACTCAAATGAAATGGTAGAAATAAAATATTTAAGGGAGATACTTGATATTTTCAACCCATTTCTATACAAAGCCTTGTCATTCTTCTTCAATCTTTGTTTGCTTTGACAAAGTGCATTTTCCTTGGCAATGTAATTAATTTGCCAAATGTTAATTGTTGAAGAGCAACAAGAGAAGTTATTGTCAGAAGACTTGCCTGTCAAAAGTCCTGAAGAATAATATGTCTTTTTCCTTCAAAATAGTCAAAAGACAAATATTGGGAAGCATCTGTTCGCATCAAAATAAAATCTTTTGACAGAGTAGTTATTATTTGATAAGGAGCTTTGAAAAAAAAAGCATTCATCAAAAAGGAGAAGATTGACATAACTCGAAAAGCCATTTTGACAATGACCAACATGGTTTAATCATGGTTTTGACGTAAATTTTCAGCAACATTTGGGGACCTTTGACATTCAAAGAAAAGATGAGAGATGCTGAGATGATGAAAATAAAAAATGTGTCTAAAACTGACAAATGTGTTGGTGGCATGAAGTATGTAATTTTGATCACAAGGATGGTGATTGTAAATAATGTTCCAACACTAACAAATAATACTTGTTTGACATTACTTGGTGTCAAAATCAGGTTTTGTCAAAAATTGAGGTAGAAGGTAACTCAACACCAATACTTGGTGAATGTTTGAGGGAAGATGGCTTACAGTGACTTGACATTTGTTGATAATATAAAAATTACGTTTTTGATAAAACATGAAGTTGTCAAAAAGATCTTTGATATTGAGAAAATGAATGCACATGGTTTTGATAAGCGTTAGGAAGAGTTATCATGAGAATTTTCAAGTGATTTCAACATTAATACTTGTGAAAATTTGAAAGAAGAAGGTTTATTTTCGACTTGACATGATATTGGAAGTTACTTGCTCATTTAAATTCAAAAAGAAGATAAGGGAATTATGTTGGAAGAATTCGATTATTTAAATTCAAATATTTAGAAACTGACTGATGAGTAAGTGTCAATTTTAAGAAGTTTTAGAATTTTAGTATAATAAACAAGTGTGTCATTTGTATGCACAACACCTGTCCATTGTCAATAGGTGACATAATTTTAGGACCTAGGCAGTTTACTTTTTTTCTATAAATACTAGTTCTTTCATTTGTAAAGGGGTTGACTCTTGAACACATTATATCATCCTATTGTCACTATGTTGCTTACAAATAATAGGATTATAACTCAAATATGCCTTCCACTTTCAATTCATGTATCTTTACATATCAATGTAATTAAATTTAGTCATTGTTCTTTATTCCTTTAGACTTCCTGCATTTTAATTTGACATATTTCTACTTTCACGTCATTTTCCTTTCATGACAATTTACTTACTCGTAAATTTATCTTGTTGCAGATTTATTTTTAGTCATTTACTTTGACGCACATTTACATTATGTACATTTAATTTCCTTGTCCATTTACGTTTCTTACTTTTTACATTTTGTAATTTATCTTTTATGTAACTTTATATTTCTATCTTTACAATTCTATCTCTATTAATTTTACTCTTAATATTAACGTTTCCATTTCCAGCACTTAATTTAACAGTCATTTAAATACATTCTTTAATTGTTGTCGAATTTATGTTAAATATTGACATTTGTATTTCAGAATCCTTGTGATATCAAATTTGACACTTAATCTTTACAAATTATCAATAACTTCAAAATCCATTTGGATGTGATTCTCTTCCAAGATTGAGAATTGCAATTATGACTTAGTCAAAATTATTGACAAAATTTCACCATAAACACCATGTGATAGGAATGTTGCAAACTTACCTCCTCTCATAAAAATGAAAGTGTGAAAATGTTAGTCAAAAATCATTTTTGATAATCATTTTTGATAATCATTTTTATATGAGAATTTTTTTTAAAATTTGTACCAAATGTAAACATTCAATATTCTTATGTAATGATTCCCAAAAAATAAAAAAGTAATACGCGAACCAAAAGCTCCATTAATTATTTATAATGACGTTATCGAATATTTTACGACCTAATACAATGGATAAAGTTGACAAACTCCAAAAATAAAAAGCAGCGAAAACAAACAGAATTTAGTGTGGCGGCTGCGAAAAAAATATTTTGTTTGTAAAATTATTGACTAAAATTGAATAAGGGATATGGGCAGTCTTCCGACTAAGATATTGACATCTCCTCCTCATAAAAAGACAATCTCATGACATTTAATAACATTTAAATCTGGCTTCCACCAAAAAAAAAAAAATCTGACGAACAATACCTTCTTTTGTTTTGGTACATATTGAACCACGCTTTCAGAATAAATCAATTACTATTTCAATAAAAGAATATTATTATATGTTGGCCCACTTAACCTTTATTTATCTACTCGATATGACTTTTTTTTGTATTCATTCCTTGAGATATTAAAAAAAAAATAACTCTTCCAATTAGACAATGTTATCAATTTCCTAACCACTTCAAACATAAATACTAAAATCTTAGTTATAATATATGCTCGTGGTTTTTTATTTAATAAAATAATCTCTTTCCTTATTGTGTCCAAATGACTTTTTTTAAGAAAAAAAAGATGAAGTATTAAAAAAATACTTTTAAAATTGTTTTACCTAGATTTTTATGCTTGAAGAAAGACATTTTTTATAACATAAAAAGTTATTCAAATATTAAAAGAAAAAACTTGTCAAAGTATTTTATCCACACATAAAATAACTTTTATTTTTTTTTGGTACCTGACCCCGTTGGGGTCAATAGATGCCTCACTACTAGAGTGAGACTTAAAGGCAATCCCTGAAAGGGGTCTCAAAAGAGGGAGAGGAGAGAAGGGAAGATAAAAGGAGTGTACAGTCTTTAAAAATCGAATCTCGCATCTAACACTAACATCAAATATCCCTTAACAAGTGAGCTAAACTCATGGGATTGCATTTTATTAAATGTCTTTTCTAAAAAAAAAACTCATATAAAGAAGACATTTTTTTAAAAAAATTCATCCAAACGGACCATATGTCTGACATGTCTAATTCTTATATCACCACCAATTTAGCATGATTATCTAGATAGTTATTGGACCACTTTCTTTTATCAAAATGGTTACTTATTTGGGGGATTTGACAAATTACAAATTGGTTCAGAACTTGAAATAAAACTTAGTTAGATAAATTTATATAGATTTGAACTTATTGAAAATAATATATGTAGTTTGTCAATAAATGAAATATTAAACTAATTTAATATCAAATAATGTTTGTTCAATCCCTGTGTATTTTTTTAATTTAATAAAGTAACGAAAATAAAGAAAATTTTGATTAAAATATAAAATGGATAGTTTCAAACATTTTTATTAAAGTATTTTTAACAATTTTTAACTAAAAAGCTAAAATAAGAAATATATATATATATATATATATATATATATATATTTAAATTTAAGTGATCGAATACATTATACTTTTAAACCATCCTTATCATACCAAGTTATTTGAATATTTAACATCCCTTTAAAACCATTTTTCTATAAACAATGTAACATCCTAGCATCTAATGCTACACTCATGTTGAATCTAAGGTTCAGTTTTATTATTTTGCAAATCGTACCTCAGTCTTCAGCCTATGAGCATATTAGAACTCAACTTTCACTCATAATTATCCTGTAGTCATGTATAGATCTCATTGATAATTACAAAAATGGTTATTTACATAAACTTAGTCACCAACATATAAGTTCAGATACAACACTTGCTGCTGACAACACAGTTTGTATATTCCAAAACTTTAAGGGTCTTTAGTTAAACATAAACAAAATGATTGAGCCCTAAAATTACTGACGGTACTTAGTACAGATTTTATTACATAAACATAACAACATTCAAAATCTACAAAATATCCTGCTAATACAGCAAGCCTTCTCAAATAAATATGTCCAAGACTGTCCAATTTTAGCTAACACAACATTTAGTTTAACAGCTGGTTTTTGCTTCCGTCTCAGTCTTGATCTAAAAGGAAAATTTACAAATAAACGTGAGATTCATACATCTCAGTATGTAATTGATCAATCAATTTGAGATACTTATGTTAGCTTTGTATTAGGCTTTATTAGATGTTTATTGTGCCCAATATTAGTATTTTAGATGAGTTTAATGTTGTTGGGCTTTATTGGGCTTTAATGCAAATTGTGAATAATTTTTTGATTTTGATGCATTTTGACCTTTCCTCCTTGGTTAGGCCATAAATTGGGACTCGGTGATCCATTTGAGGTAATCTTGGTGTCTTTAAAAAGCTAAGACAAGGCTATAAAAGTTTCATGAAGAACTCAAGAGCTGGATCGGACTTCTAAGGGTCCAAAATATCCCTGTAATACAGAGTAGGTTTGCTGTCACGGAATTCTAGGCAGTGTGCACATATTGGACTATATAGTGGGTTCTAGGTCTCCTTTTGGGCTGAAACTTGGCCATTGGAAAGATAAGACCCGTATCTCCAACTTCACTAAAGACCATTTAGTCAATAGATGTCGTTTTAGGCATGATTATGAAGCTACAAGTTGATTTAAATTTGGAAACACATTTTGCCAACCTAACTTGAGGTAGGTGCAGTGTTTTTGGCAAATCTGGAGTTCTAAAAGTCCAAATGGCATGATTCCAAAGGCAAAATTTCAAGGAGACAACTAGCTACAACTTTTATGAAGACCTCCAAGCCAAAATACACAGTCTAGGACATGAAAATCAAGCTGGAAATCGGATAAGAGTTGCTGACTTGAAGCCACCAACCATACACCAACCCACCTACCATGCACCAACCCACCAACCATGCATCAAGCATCCATATTTGACAATTTCCATATTTTTACAACTTGTATTCAAATTATTTTCAATTACAAATTGGCTTCTAGGATTAGTATTAATAGAACCAATCTCTTTGTATTAGACATCATTCAATTTTAAGTAAGTTTAAAGTAAGTTTGAGTATTTGTGAGAGTTTTCTTTCTCTTCTTCTCCATTCTCTTTACAATTTCGTTTTTGTTCTTTTATTTCTGAGTTCTTCCTTCCCATCTATGAAAGGCTAGGCTCTTGTAATCAATCCAAGGGATTAGCCATCTTGATATTTAATTTGGAGATCTTGTTTCGATTGTTCATATTGCTTAATTGTTATTCAAGTTTCTCTTCTTCCTCTTTTGATTTTTATCTAGATTAAATTGCTTAATTTGATTTAGATGATGATGTGATATAGCTTTATTATCATGCATTCAAAGAGGATCACAAAGACTAAACAATTTATTAAAGCTTTTTGATGGATTGTTTAGCTTGGTTAAATTCTGGATCTTAAGTTAATCTATGTTTGGATGATGCTTACTTTATCTAACCTTGGTTAATTAAATCCTAGATGCTTATCTAGTACCTCGAATGGGGCACTCTAATAGAACACAAATTTAAATAAAAGAAAATATGATTAAATCACACAAAAATACAGAAACTATAGCAATTTCTTGCTGTCCCAGAGTTTAGAAACTCCTACAAAGGTTATCTTTGTTCAGAAAAAAAAACACTCAATATGAAAACTAACTGTCCTTCTTGCCTACTACACAAATAAAACGAAAATAAAGAAAATAAATAACTGTTCCATAAACTGTCACATAACAGTTACTAAAATTAATTCCTAGGTTTCCTAGAATAGGCTTTTCAGATAATGGGTCTGTATGGGCTTGGATCTGACGTCTTATCATCACCCGTTGCTGGAACACTTGCCTTGTTGATCAATCAGTTTGAGACACTTATGTTAGCTTTGTATTAGGCTTTATTAGATATTTATTGTGCCCAATATTAGTATTTTAGATGAGTTTAATGTTGTTGGGCTTCATTGGACTTTAATGCAAATATTGAATAATTTTCGGATTTTGATGCATTTTGACCTTTCTTCCTTGGTTAGGCCATAACTTGGGACTCGGTGGTTGACAAGAGGTTGTCGAGACCTCGTCAAATAATAAAAATTACCGGTTCACAAAATAATTTGTAGTATAGAGCATGAACCGAATCGTCTCTCGAGGATCCAAAAAGAACAAAGATTTAATCAGATCAAGATAATTAAAATGGGGGGTTTTGTTGTTGATTAACAATATTGATAAAAATACAAGACTTAAAGTTGAAAACAAATCTAAAGAAACAACCAATCCAAGGAAATTTACCGATCTTGAGTTTAACTCATCATTGATCACAAGGAATTCACTTAATCGCTAACCATGTTCTTGGCCTTAGATCACATCAAGACGCCTCAACATGATCCAAGAATCCTCTACTAGATAAGCATCTAGGATTTAATTAACCAAGGTTAGATAAAGTAAGCACCATCCAAACATAGATTAACCTAAGATCAAGAATTTAACCAAGCTAAACAATCCATCAAAAAGCTTTAATAAATTGTTTATTCTATGTGATCCTCTTGAATACATGATAATAAAGCTATTATCACATAAACATCCAAATCAAATTAAGCAATTCAATCTAGATCAAAATTAAAAGAGGAAGAAGAGAAACTTGAATAACAATTAAGCAATATGAACAAGTAAAACAAGATCTCCAAATTAAACATCAAGATGGCTAATCCCTTGGATTGATTATGAGAGCCTAGCCTTCCATGGATGGGAAGGAAGAACTCAGAAATAAAAGAACAAAAACGAAATTCTAAAGAGAAGGGAGAAGAAGAGAAAGAAAACTAACAAATACTCAAACTTACTACAAATTTGAATTCTAACTTACTTCCAAATTGAATCTTCTAATACAAAGAGGTTGGCTCTCTTTATACTAATCCTAGAAGCCAATTTATACATGTACATAATCTGAATACAACCTATAAAAATATGGAAATTGTCAAATGTGGAAGCTTGATGCATGGTTGGTGGGTTGGTGCATGGTAGGTGGGTTGGTGTATGGTTGGTGGCTTTTAGTCAACAACTCTTATCTGACTTCTGGCTTCAAATTCATCACCTAGACGGTGCATTTTGGCTTGGATGTCTTCATGAAAGTTGTAGCCAGTTGTCTCCTTGAAAATCTCCAATTTCAATCATGTCATTTGGACTTTTAGAACTCCAGAAATGCCAAAAACACTGCACCTACCTCAAGTTAGGTTGGAAGAACGTGTTTCCAAATTCAGACCAACTTGTAGCTTGATAAGCATGCCTAAAACGACATCTATTGACAAAGTGGTCTTCAGTGAAGTTGGAGATATGGGACTTATCTTTCAAATGACCAAGTTTCAGCCCAAGAGGAGGTCTATAACTCATTATGTAGTCCAATATGTGCATACTGCCCAGATTTTCCTGACAGCAAACCCACTCTGCATTGCAGGGATGTTTTCAACCCTTAGAAGTCCGATCCAGCTCTTGAGTTCTTCATGAAACTTGAAGAACATTGTCTTAGCTTTCCAAAGACACCAAGATCACCTCAATTGGATCACCGAGTCCCAAGTTATGGCCTAACCAAGGAAGAAAGGTCAAAATGCATCAAAATCCGAAAATTATTCAACATTTGCATTAAAGCCCAATGAAGCCCAACAACATTAAACTCATCTAAAGTACTAATATTGGGCACAATAAACATCTAATAATGCATAATACAAAGCTAAAATAAGTGTCTCAAATTGATTCATCAGTGGTCCATTTGAGGTGATCTTGGAGTCTTTGGAAAGCTAAGACAATGCTCTACAAGTTTCATGAGAACTCAAGAGCTGGATCATACTTCTAAGGGTCCAAAATATCCCTGGAATGCAGAGTGGGTTTGCTGTCAGGAAAATCTGGGCAGTGTGCACATATTGGACTACATAGTGAGCTATAAGCCTCCTCTTGGGCTGAAACTTGGCCATTGGAAAGATAAGATCCATATCTCCAACTTCACTGAAGACCATTTAGTCAATAGATGTCGTTTTAGGCATGATAATGAAGCTACAAGTTGGTTTAAATTTGGAAACACGTTCTGCCAACCTAACTTGAGGTAGGTTTAGTGTTTTTGGCATTTCTGGAGTTCTAAAAGTCCAAATGGCATGATTCCAATTGCAAAATTTCAAGGAGACAACTGGCTACAACTTTCATGAAAACCTCCAAGCCAAAATGCACTGTCTAGGTGATGAAAATGAAGCCAGAATTCGGATAAGAGTTGTTGACTAAAAGCCACCAACCATACACCAACTCACCTTCCATGCACCAACCCACCAACCATGCATCAAGCTTCCATATTTGACAATTTCCATGTTTTTATAGCTTGTATTCAGATTGTGTACATGTACAAATTGGCTTCTAGGATTAGTATAAATAGAGCCAATCTCTTTGTATTAGATGGATTCAATTTTAAGTAAGTTTGAAGAAAGTTTGAGTATTTGTGAGAGTTTTCTTTCTCTTCTTCTCCATTCTCTTTACAATTTCGTTTTTGTTATTTTATTTCTGAGTTCTTCCTTCCCATCCATGGAAGGCTAGGCTCTCATAATCAATCCAAGGGATTAGCCATCTTGATGTTTAATTTGGAGATCTTGTTTCGCTTGTTCATATTGCTTAATTGTTATTCAAGTTTCTCTTCTTCCTCTTTTGATTTTTATCAAGATTAAATTGCTTAATTTGATTTAGATGTTGATGTGATAATAGCTTTATTATCATGTATTCAAAGAGGATCACAAAGACTAAACAATATATCAAAGCTTTTTGATGGATTGTTTAGCTTGGTTAAATCCCCGATCTTAAGTTAATCTATGTTTGGATGGTGCTTACTTTATCTAACCTTGGTTAATTAAATCCTAGATGCTTATCTAGTAGAGGATTCTTAGATCATGTTGAGGCGTCTTGATGTGATCTTAGACAAGAACATGATTACCAATTAAGTGAATTCCCTATGATCAATGATGGATTAAACTCAAGATCAGCAAAATTTCCTTGGATTGGTTAATTTGTTAATTGCATTTCCTTTAATTCAATTAGTGTATTATCTTGATCTGATTAAATCTTTGTTCTTTTTGGATCCTTGAGAGACGATTCGGTTCATGCTCTATACTACAAATTAGTTTGCGAACCGATAATTTTTATTATTTGACGAGGTCTCGACAACCTCTTGTCAAATTTGGCGCCATTGCTGGGGATCCGAAGGCAACTATTTGATCATTTCATCTAACTCTAACAATTGTGTTTGTTTTGTTTTTGAAGCATTTTCAAGTGGAATTTGGCTGAAATTGGATAAAGGGCATTGTGTCAATAATTTCAGTTCGATAAAGTATCTCTAATTGACCTGAAGTTTGGTACACTAATGGAAAACGTTATTTTGAGAAAATGGCACTTCTCGATTTATGGCCAATATTCCAAGATGAACATGAGCGTTATAGTCTCTGGAATCTGACTCAAAAAGACCCTGTTTACCAATTTTTAAGAAAATTGGATGGGAAGCCGACCATCGGCCCATAGAGAGCATTCAAGTTGTTACTGGACGTAAAACCAGAGGAAAATGTAAGCCACAATCACACCTCCTGTTAGTATTTTTTTATTTTTTATTTTTCTTTTTTTTCTTCTTGTTTATTAAAAAAAAGAAAAAAAAATCAAAAGTAGTCGTATTCTTTTGAAATATGCGTTGTATATTTTCAAACTTCTTCTGACACATATAGATTAGTCTTTTATCATTGTCATATAGCTATTATCATTGTTGTGCTTATTTTCAAACTTACCTGACACACGGATCTACCCCTCCTTTATAGGTGTAATTATTACCTTTGAGTTTTGATGCCTTTAAATATTGCACTTTGCTTTCTTCAGATCATTGATAAGGTGAGAGTACAAAAAAACAAAGAGAAAAAAAGAAAAAAGAAAATAGAAGTCACTTCAGTTCGTCGGATCAAGAGTGTTTGTGTCTTTTGTGGATCTAATCCTGGGAAAGATAAAGAGTTTGTAAATATTGCAAACCATCTTGGTCGAGTGCTAGCTGAGAGAAAAAGCCATTTAGTTTACGAAGGTGGTAGTCTTGGGTTAATGGGTTGTGTAGCAACTGCTGCACATTTAGGAGGTGGCAAAGTCCTTGGTGTCATTCCCAGTTCTTTATCTATCAGCAAGCCCATTGGAAAAACATTAGGGGATGAAGTAATGGTATTTTGCATGCACCAACGCATGAACATTATGATAGCAAATGCTGATGCCTTTATTGCCCTACCTGGTGGTTTTGGAACTTTGGAAGAGCTCTTCCAAATTACATCCTGGTCACAGCAGAACTTTCACCAAAAACCCATAAGTATATTAAATGTTAATGGTTTTTATGATAGTTTGTTTTGTTTTCTTGATCATGCTGTAGAAAAAAGGTTCATCTCACAAGCGACACGTCAAAGTCTTGTAACTGCTGCAACTCCTGAACAATTGCTCGATCAACTAAACGAATTTGTACCACAACGTGATCCAGCAATGACTCCACTGAATTGGGAACAAGGCAGCAGCAGCAAAAAGCAAAAACTTGATTTGACTTTGTCTTTGTGAATTTTTGTTTTCTGTTATGGTTTTAGTTTTTTGTAATTTTTTTTTATTTCAGGCTTGATTTGCAGTATTCTGGTAAGATCTTCTACACACTACCTATCTTTATTTTAATTTTGGGAACAATGTCTTAAATTAGTTGGGGGGAGGTATAGTTGACAATACCAATGACATAGTTTAGTTAAAAAAAAATTAACAAGCTAATCTTTATTGTTACTAGCTTATTAGATGTATGATGGTAGAATAAGGAGTAGTTTTGCTCGAGACGCATCTTAACTTACATTTCATAGTATGTCTTAAATTATTTTGTTCTTGCATATTAAAAAAAATTAAAAAATTAAAATAAAAAATTTCATTTTGATCTTTTCAATTAATTTTGATGCAACCATGTGCTGAATCTGAGCTTAATTGATAATAAAAGTATGCAAAACAGTTTATAGTTGAATCAGTTTCATAATATACATGTGTATATGATTGTGGATATTAGGAAGAAGGCATGGTTGAATTGAATGAATGTTCCATACCTTTGTGAGTTTTGGGCTTTTCCAAGTTTGATACTTACACTTGGTTTATTTTCTTTCATGAGTGATGTCAATTATGAATTTATTTTCTAGAACTTGCATTGAATCGATTTGAGATTACATTGGTCTGTATGTTGCATGAAAATGACATAGGCATTTTTTTTGACTTAGCTGCTTTGGCCAAATAAACCTACCTTGCATTTATCCCATTGTTAACCCCCTCTGAGCCTATTTGCCCATTCTTTGTTCTTAGCTCATTACAAGCTATGAGTGAAAAATCATGTTTTACCTTACCTTAGGGAATGGGAGAGCATTGATTTTCTTATTGGAGGAGTTCTTTTGCTTGCAATGATTTAAGTGTGGGGGAATTGGTGTGCTGATACGAAATGCTTGGTACCAAAAAAAAAAAGAAAAAAAAAAGAAAGAAAAAGAAAAAAATAGAAAAAGGAAGGAATGTGTGAAGAGAATGAGCATTTTATGGTTTTGGGTAAAAATTTTATGCTTTCTACTTGAGTTACTCCTCAATGCTCTTTTATCCTCTTTGGTTTTAACCTGCTATTATCCATATTGTTCCTTTCCTTCACCTTATAGCCATTACAACCTTTTTGAAAGACCTCTTAATTTTTGCAATTTATTTGATCTAAGTAGTGGAGAATTGATGTATATGCAAGCCTATGGTAAAATACTTTTATAATTTGACTGAGTTGAGTGCAAACAGATAACCTAAACACCTTGTGTGATTTGAGTGTCACTTGTGAGGAATTTTACTCAATTTGAACATGCCTATTTCTGATTAAAGCATGATTATGCCATACTTTATTCTCAATTGGTTTGATTCAACTATTCTTTGTTAAGCATACTTGACTTATTAATTATGGTTTTTATTTGATACAATGCTTGTATTTAAAAATTAGTTGAATTGATTAAATAAAGTACTACATGTTTGTGGGTATCATCCTGGTAAACCCTCACGAGACTATAACTCATCCACTAGGGACACCTAGGGGTTTAAAGGCTTGTGGCACATGCTAAGTACCATCGTGTTTTCCTACGAAAGTGGATTAGATTAGGTATAATCAGTTTTTATGCTTTTAGTTTAATAATATGATGTTTCTTGTTTTTCTTTAGTTTTGTTCTTATGTGTTTTACCCAGGAGTGCAAAAGCTTAAGTGTGGGGGAATTTAATCAATCAATTTGAGACACTTATGTTAGCTTTGTATTAGGCTTTATTAGATATTTATTGTGCCCAATATTAGTATTTTAGATGAGTTTAATGTTGTTGGGCTTCATTGGACTTTAATGCAAATATTGAATAATTTTCGGGTTTGATGCATTTTGACCTTTCTTCCTTGGTTAGGCCATAACTTGGGACTCGGTGGTCCATTTGAGGTGATCTTGGTGTCTTTGGAAAGCTAAGACAATGCTCTACAAGTTTCATGAAGAACTCAAGAGCTGGATCAAACTTCTAAGGGTCCAAAATACCCCTGGAATGCAGAGTGGGTTTGCTGTCAGGAAAATCTGGGCAGCGTGCACATATTGGACTACATAGTGAGCTATAGGCCTCCTCTTGGGCTGAAACTTGGCCATTGGAAAGATAAGATCTATATCTCCAACTTCACTAAGATCATTTAGTCAATAGATGTCGTTTTAGGCATGATAATGAAGCTACAAGTTGGTTTGAATTTGGAAACACGTTCTGCCAACCTAACTTGAGGTAGGTTTTGTGTTTTTGGCATTTCTGGAGTTCTAAAAGTCCAAATGGCATGATTCCAATTGCACAATTTCTAGGAGACAACTGGCTACAACTTTCATGAGACCTCCAAGCCAAAATGCATTGTCTAGGTGATGAAAATGAAGCCAGAATTCGGATAAGAGTTGTTGACTAAAAGCCACCAACCATACACCAACCCACCTACCATGCACCAACCCACCAACCATGCATCAAGCTTCCATATTTGACAACTTCCATTTTTTTATAGCTTGTATTCAGATTGTGTACATGTACAAATTGACTTCTAAGATTAGTATAAATAGAGCCAATCTCTTTGTATTAGATGGATTCAATTTTAAGTAAGTTTGAAGAAAGTTTGAGTATTTGTGAGAGTTTTCTTTCTCTTCTCCATTCTCTTTACAATTTCGTTTTTGTTCTTTTATTTCTGAGTTCTTCCTTCCCATCTATGTGATCTAAGGCCAAGAACATGATTACCAATTAAGTGAATTCCTTGTGATTAATGATGGATTAAACTCAAGATCGGTAAAATTTCCTTGGATTGGTTAATTTGTTAATTGCATTTCCTTTAATTCAATTAGTGTATTATCTTTTCCAATCATCAAAACCCCCCTTTTAATTATCTTGATCTGATTAAATCTTTGTTCTTTTTGGATCCTTGAGAGACGATTCGGTTCATGCTCTATACTACAAATTAGTTTGTGAACCGGTAATTTTTATTATTTGACGAGGTCTCAACAACCTCTTGTCACTTGTCCTCAAGGCAAAAAGTTAGGAACTGCTACTGCAAAACAGATTGATTTTCCCAAGTTGCATTGTCCACTGCCAAACCTTTCCATTGTACTAAATATTGCTTCATTTTCTGCCCTTTCTGCATCACTTCTCTATTGTCTAAAACTTTGTCTAGCTGAACTGCTTTGATTGGAAGAATCTCCAATTCAGGAGGAAGTTCTAGTGCGACAAAAAGAGGATCCAACTGCCTTATTTAATTGAGACACATGAAAAGCTGGATGTACCTTAGAAGTAGGAGGAAGTTGCAGCTTGTAAGAAACTTCTCCATACTTCTCTATAATTTGAAATGGCCCATAGAAGCTAGGAGCTAACTTTTGGTTAATACGAATAGCCACAGAGTGTTTTCTATGTGGCCGTAATTTCATGAAAACCCAGTCACCGACAGAGAATTGTTGATCCCTCCTCTTTTTATCAGCATATTGCTTCATTTGATCTTGGGCCTTAGCCAGATGATACTTGAGCTGGTTGAGTGCTTCACCGTGTTCTTGTAACTCTCTTGCCACAATCTCCACTTTTGTTTCACCTTCCATAAATCGAATAATGGTAGGAGGAGGACATCCATACAACACCTGAAATGGCGTAGTACCAGTGGATGCATGAAAGGTTGTATTGTACCATAATTTAGCCCATGGTAACCAAGTAGACTAAGTCCTTGGTTGTTCAGATGCAAAACAACGACGATAAGCTTCCCAGCAGTGGTTTACAACTTCAGTTTGACCGTCTGTTTGGGGATGATATGAAGAGGACATCTTTAAAACGGGAACCAATGATAAAATACATAAGAGATATCCTCCCACACTTGACATGCACCTCTTTATAAATCTCTTGGCCTTGCAACCAAATAGGTGAAGAAAGAATGGTTTTTAATTCTCCATCCCCATGAATTCATGATAGGGCATCTGAGACTTGGTTTTCCTTTCCAAGCTTATAGACTATGTCAAAATGAAAGCCTAATAATTTAGCCATCCAACATTGTTGGTTAGCAGTGATGATGCGTTGTTCCAACAAATGTTTTAAACTTTTCTGATCTGTAAAAACCAAGAATTTTCTCCCTAATAAATAATGCCTCCAATGATGAATTGCCAACACGAAAGCCATCAACTCTTTCTCATGCACAGACTTGTTAAGATTGCTGCCCGATAATGCCTTGCTAAAGAAAGCAATTGGTCGCTTTTGTTGCATATGAACAACCCCAACTCCATTACCACAAGCATCATATTTGATTTCAAAAGGAATGTTAAATGTAGGATATGCCAACACAGGAGTAGAAGTTACCAACTGCTTCAATGCTAAAAAAGCTTCTTCGGCCTTCAATCCCAATGAAAATTATCTTTCTTGGTAAATTCTGTTAAGGGCCTAGCTATCTTCCTATAATTACAAATAAATTTTCTGTAGTATCCAGTGAGATCTAAGAAACCACTTACTCCTTTAACATTTTCTAGGAATAGGCCACTCCAAAACACTGCTCACCTTTGCTGGATCTACTTCTACTCCCTTATGAGAAATTATGTGACCCAAATATTCAATGCGTTGGTGTCCAAAGCTGCATTTCTTTTTACTAGCCACAAATTGACTTTTGAGCAAACTTGTCAAAACTTGAGATAAATGCTGCAAGTGAGTTTTCCAATCCACACTGAACACCAACACATCATCAAAGAAAACTAACACAAATTTCCTCAGAAATGGTTTTAAAATATGGTTCATAGCTGTTTAATTGAAAACTAGCAGGGGCATTTGTCAACCCAAAAGGCATCACTAAAAACTTGTAGTGGCCTTCATGAGTGTGAAATACTGCTTTGATATATCTTCTTCCTTAACCCTTATTTGATGGTAACCAGATTTCAAATCCAATTTAGAAAAATAAGTAGCACCAAACAATTCATCTATCAACTCATCTACCACAAGAATTGGATATTTATCTTGCACTGTTACCTTGTTAAGAACTCGGTAATCAATGCACATGTGCCATGATGAATCCTTCTTCTTTACCAAAATTACAAGACTAGAAAAAGCACCCCCACTAGGTCGAATGAGACCCTGCTGTAGCATGGACTGTATCTGCTCGTCTATCTCATTTTTGTGGTGATGAGGGTATCGGTATGGATGTACACTTACTAGTCCACCCCTGGTTGTAAGGTAATTTAGTGCACTAAATTACCCCAGAAAAATGCTCTAACAACTCAGCCAACTCTCTATTTTGATCTGCAGTTAAGTGACTTATTGTTGCCTCATTCGAATGAGCCTCAACTGCCCATAAAAATCCTGCAATCTCTCTTGTAGGACTTCCCACAATATTGTTGAAAGCTACAGGTTCTGCCTCTGAATTTCTCTGCTTTCCAAACTATTTTTGCACCCTCATTTGCCATTGTAAATGAATTACTCGAGTACCTTGCACTACAAGAAAAAAGGGTTTTAAATTCAGCAACTTTAATTCGGTGATATGACTAGTGGATTGAAAATATGTTTTCCAATTCGGTTCTTATAATGACCGGATTCATATATAAGACACATTAATTCGTTTCATTATAACCGGATTTATAAGTTATTTTCGAATTCGGTATTCCAAGAAGCCGGATTCATACATAAGACATTTGAATTGATTTTAATGTTTCCGAATCCGAAAGTGCTTTTGGAAACCTGGATATACCATAACAGGATTTTATTTTAATCATTTCATTTCATTTCGCTTAATTATGACATTGAAATGATGTTTTCGAATCCGGTAAATCAAGTAATCAGATTACAAACTCCTGATGTTTAAATTATGTACTAGAATAACTGAATTATAAATCAATTATTTTAATAAAAAATATTGTCCAAATGTAATTTTTCACACTATACTAATTCGTTTATTAAAAACCAAATTTGTTGTGGGTAGTTATCAAATCGGTTTATTCAATAACCGGATTGGAAAGGCAGCATTGCCTATTGAGAAATGTGAAATTTGTACATTTATTTTTATCTCCCATTTGAGGTATATTTCCATCTAGGGTTTTATAATTTGTGCATCAGTGCTTCCATTTCATCAATTCATTTTGTTAGGTAAGGAAGTTATTAAATATTTCCATTTTTAACTATCGTTACTCTGTTTTGTTCATTTCAATGGTGTGATAATATTTTCATTTTTCTAAATTAAACATCTTATGTCATGGATCGTTCATGGATACACATGGATTGCTTGTCTGGTGCATATGGAATGGGTGTTGAACATTTTCTTGATTTCGCACAAAACAATTCCGAATTCAATGGATTGATGATAAGATGTCCATGTTAGCGTTATGACAACCTAACTCAATTAAGCATCCAACAGGTTAGGGATCACTTGTACTTCAACGGGTTCGACTTGACTTATACTAGGTGGATTTAGCATGGTGAAGCTACATCGTCAGGGACATCCAATGTATAACCAAATTCAACCGGATTTGGAGTGCATAAAGATTTTGACATGATTGACAAATTAAGAACAGATGTTGAAATTGATGCTGTTGTCAATCCTCAAAAATTTGAAGACACAATGGATGAGGCCGAATTACCGTTATATGAAGGTTGTAAACAATTCACAAAAATTACAGCACTTATTAGATTATTCAATTTGAAGGCTTCCAATGGATGGTCTAACAAAAGTTTCAGTGACCTTCTTACTTTAATTCATGATATGCTCCCTGAAGGTAACCTCCTTCCGACAACAATGAACAATGCAAAGAAGACAATGTCATCACTTGGTTTGAAATATGAGAAATTTCATGCCTGTCTAAATGATTGCATCATCTACTACGATGGGTATAGTGAAACTGACTACTGTCCGAAATGTGGAAAATCAAGATGGAAATCACAGTGTTTAGGAAAGTCTAGGAAGAAAAAAATTCCCGCAAAGGTATTTTGGTACTTGCCAATCATTCCAAGGTTTAAGAGACTTTTTCTAAACAAGGAGCATGCAAAGATGTTAACATGGCATAAGGATGGAGACGATAGGAAGTGTGATTTCAAGTTGCAGCATCCAACTGATGCACCTCATTGGAGGAGTTTCGACATTACATATCTAGATTTCTCGGCCAATCCTAGAAATCTTAGATTGGGTTTGTGCACTGATGGAAATAACCCATTTAGTAATCAGAGCACTCAACACAATTCTTGGCTTGTTATTATAGTTATTTATAACCTCCTTCCCTCGCTAACGATGAAACAAAGATTTATGCATCTAGCTATGTTGATATCTAGTCCAAAACAGCCATGAAATAAGATAGATACTTAATTACGTCCTTTAATTGATGATCTGAAGACTTTATGGAGTGATGGCGTTGAAGGTTATGATGGTTATCGGAAGGAGTCCTTCACACTGAGATCAGCTATGATGTGGACCGTGTCAGATTACCCCGCATATGGTAATATTTCTGGGGCTGTGACAAATGGGTACTATGGCTGCGCAATTTATGGAGATAATACCAATGCTTTTAGACTTAGACATGGGAAGAAAATGTCATACATGGGACATCGAAAGTGGCTACCATTAAACCATCCATATAGAAAGCGTAGAAAGGCATTTAATGGCCAACAGGATTTGATTCTGCACCAAAGCCTCAAAGTTTCCGTCAAATCCTACAACTTCTTGATTCTTTGAATTCTAATAACCTAATGACGAAGTATTGGAAGAGAAAGTGTATCTTTTACGAGCTTCCTTATTGGGGATTTCTGATGGTCCGACATAATTTGGATGTCATACACATGGAGAAGAATGTATGTGAATCTTTGATTAGTACATTGTTAAATGTGAAAGGCAAGTCAAAAGATTCTCTCTCATCTAGGCTCGACATGGTGGAGTTAGGGATTAGGACTACACTTGCTCCAATTGAAAAGGATAGCTGAATGTACCTTCCTCAGTCATGTTATACAATGTCAAGGAAAGAAAAACAAAACTTCTATCAATTCATAAAGGATTTAAAGGTACCTGAAGGATACTCGTCCAATTTAAGGTCCAAGGTTAATATGCAAGAGTTGAAATTGCAAAACATGAAGTCTCATGATTGCCATGTGCTAATGCAACAGATTCTTCCAGTGGCATTGCGAGGTAATTTGCAAAAAGAAGTTGGGATTGCCATAACCAAACTTTGTTACTTCTTCAATAAGTTATGTTCTAAAGTTGTGGATCCTTTCATCCTTGATGACTTGCAAATGCATATCGTTGAAACACTTTGTAATTTGGAAATGTATTTTCCTCCATCATTTTTTGATGTCATGGTGCACTTGGTAGTCCACTTAGTACGTGAAGTAAAGATATGTGGTCCAGTATTCCTTCGGTAGATGTACCCATTTGAACGGTTCATGAGAACATTGAAGAGCATGGTTAGGAGCAAAAGTAGGCCAGAGGCTTGTATTATAGAGTGTTACATTGCAGAAGAAGCAGTTGTATTTTGTTCAGAGTACGTTGCTAAGGCAAATGTCATTGGACTCTCTATTCCCAAAAATATTTATGGTGAAACTGGAAGAGGATTATTTGGACCCAAGATGTTGTTTGTTCCATCTGACGAGCTTAATATTGCTCACCTATATGTTTTGAGGAACATGGCTATTATCCAGCCATATGTGGAAAAACACTTTGCATTTATTAAAGAATCATTCCCTTCTAAGTGTAGGAATGAGGTAAGTTTACAAAAACTATCATACTAAATCATTTGCAGCATGGTTGCAAAATCATATAGATAAAGAGATTCAATGAGGTTCATCTATTGATGATACTTTGAGATGGCTTAGTCATATGCCACAAACACGAGTATTGAGCTATGAAGGGTACCTGATTAATAGTTTCAGGTTCCATACTATGCAGAGAGACAACATGCAGATTAGTCAGAACTCTGGAGTCACATTAGTGGCTGAATCATACTATGTGTCATCAGTGAAGGATGCAAACCCAATACTATCAAGTACCTCATACTTTGGGGTGATTCAAGAGATATGGGAACTTGATTACATAAAATTCAAAATTCCTGTTTTCAAGTGTAGATGGGTTGATCCAACTGGATTGAAAATTGATGATTTAGGGTTAACATTCATCAATTCCAACAAGATTGGGTTTTAGAATGATCCGTTTATCTTGGCTACACAAGCTAGATAAATTTTCTATGTCAATGATGGTAGCAATACAGCTCAAAAAATAGTCCTTGCAAGGAATTCAAGATTCATGACAGAAGGGAACTCCATCCGGGAAGATGATTTGGAACTGGGAACATTTACCAAATTACTAATCCCATGTTCATTGACTGATGCATACGATGAACCAAACTGGTTGGGCAATGGGGAAATGCAAGTCATGGAAGAATTAAGGAAACCTTAATTTTGTTCAACAGTATTCTAAATTAGTTAATGTTTCTCATTATAATAAATAAACCAACTCTGTTTATTCGTTGTCACTCGTTCATGTTTTTCATTGTATAATATCCAACGGATGCAAATAAAACTTTGTATTCTAGCAGTCAATGTCAATGTGTTTTGGACCTTTCATGACATTAATTACAATGAATATGTGTTAGAAATAATTTTTTTTAATTTAAATATACTTTCTAATCCCTTAAACGTGGGATTAATTTTTTTTTATTTTTTATAAGACACTTTACAATGAGATATTTGTCGGATTAAAAAGTGCATATATTGGAATCCACTAATCTTCAACCGGATTAGAAAGTGATTTTCTTCAAGCGTAGAAATTTTTTTTATTTTTTTTATATGATACTTTTGAATCAAGTGGAATCTTCCCTGGATTAATAAGTCGATATATTCAAATTCACTAACTCATTAACCAGATTGGAAAGTTATTATATGAAAATTGAGTTTAATAAATTTTTTTATTTTTTTCTATTTCATACTTTAGAATTTGATGGAACCTTAGCCGGATTAATAAGTTGATATTTTCAAATCCGCTAACTCATTTACTGGATTGGAAAGTTATTAAATGAAAACTGAATTTAATAATTTTTTTTATTTTTTTCTATTACATACTTTAGAATTCGGTGGAATCTTAGCCGGATTAATAAGTTGATATTTTCAAATCCGCTAACTCATTCACTGGATTAGAAAGTTATTAAATGAAAACTGAATTTAATAAAAAAATTTATTTCTTTTGTCCGATCAATTCAAAGTAGGTACATTAAATTAAATTGGGCTACTGATTTGATGATGTTAAGTATGTCATTTATTGACATCTGCCTAATGTAACAGGAAACTAGGGAGAAGTGCATAGCACATTCCAGGAAAACCAAATTCCAGCATCGCACTTCAAGGAAGGGATACACTCAATTGAAGAGAGAGTTGGTAAGGCATTTTCCATTTTATTATAATTAAATTCATTGTCCACATATGTTCAATATGAATCATATTATATATCAGACTACATGTAACTATTTAATGTATTACAGCAAAAGAAGTTACAAACAACGGAGAAATTCAACAGTATGAGCTGTTGAAATAAGCAAGAGTGGACAAGAAATGGTGTTTAAGAAGCCCGAAGAAGCAGAAATCACAAGACGAATAGTAAGTGTGCAACTTATATGGTCTAAGTAGCTATAAAAAAATTTGAAGTTAAATCCATGGTTTAAACTAACTAATAAATATATGGTTGCAGGATGACCTCACAACAAAGCAAAGTTTAGGTTTGATCAAGCCAATTGGAAATAATGATATACTGACAGAGGCATTAGGCACTCCTGAGCATAGTGGATGATTACATGCAGCCAGCTCGTTGTCCAATCTAATGATGTACTGGGGAAAAAGGAACACGGTCAGCATGGAAGAACACAAGGCAGTTTGTAGCAAGGTATCAGAAATGGAGACAATTTTACTGGGCATACTGCAGTGACAGGAAATGTTGGTCCAAATAAATCCCAATATCCCAAAATTAGATTTGAAGGCTTTGATGGGAGACAAAGGGGTCAATCTGAGTTCCTCCAACTCAATCAACCTAAATGTCACCCCTACAACATCTGTGAAGAATGTTGCAGAGGACCCAGTCATCGTTGGGGGCACATCAGAAACCAAAAAAACAACACCATCTCCAACAAGTCTACCTGCAACTCCACTCCATGATACAACCTATTCTTTAGGATGGTAAATAGAAGTTTAATGTTTTACATACTTTCATATTGCATTTAAAGTAATTAAAATTAGATTATTATGTATCTAACTATGGACAATTATGTAGCCAAATATGCGATGTCTACTAGCTGCTAGCTAACCGGACAATCATGTTGCGGAAGGTACGGTACATGCTGTTGGGATGACCTTCCACAACAGGCCCCTCCACTTGGAATTTGTCAAGGTCAGCGTGGACAGGGTCATTAAACCTGATGCACCAATTCCATGCCCAAACGACGATGTGGAACTGGTAAAAGATGCATTGGGAACTTTTGTTGCTAGGCCTCGAAAATTTGTCACTCACGACATGGATGTAAGTAATTTAAAGATTATGTACATGTGGATTAGTGGTTTTTAGACTCATTAGTTGCCTATTATTTTGACTACAGGCAACTCAAAGATCGGATACAGAAGTCATAACTGACTTGGACCTGCTAATCCAACTGTCGGATGAAATGGCTAAAGATGACGTACTCTCACGTAACATACAAGCTCCTGGGTTGGATGTAGACTTCATGTCATATATCTGACCAGAAGATATGCATGACTTTTTCCATTTGGAATGCATATCTGCTAGTTCTATAACGTGGTTCTTCGGGTAAGACAATTATCTTAATTATTGGTTCGTATTTGATGTAAATATTGCTTTAGTTATTATGTCAATTTGATACTAAATTTTGTTCATTTCCTTTCAAGTAACTTGATTGACTTGATTGACCACATTCCTGGATGTCCAAGTTATGGCTTTTCTGACCCAATGAGCGTGTCACTTCTTAGAGGCCATGAGGATCCCAAGTCAAGGGGCTAATACCTATCCGAGGTTTTATTGCGGGTTCTAACAGACTCCATGGTCTTTGTACCTTATAATGGAGGGTAAGATTCATAAAATTAAAAAATTTAATACAAATATTGCATATATGTACTGAATATGTTACATATTGTATTTTCTAGGTCTCATTAGATGCTTGCTGTGATTAAGATCTCCAAGATCACTGCTTATTGGATGGACCCTATAAGAAAACCAATTCGAGATGACATTAAGAAGATACTTGGAATGTAAGTTATTCTAACCCCCATCATGTGGAACTTGGTTGTTTAATGTTAAACATAACCTTGATGTATTCATTTGATTTTTTAAAAGAGCTGTGAGGTCTTACAAAAAAGAAAAAGGACTATCACAAGGCAAAAAGGACGTTGTCAACATCATCACTCTCAAGGTATCGTGTTAACTGTGTTGTTTAAAAGAGATTTGATTATTTGGACCATTGTTTGTTTCAATTAATTAGTTTTGGTATTATGTATAAGCACCAAGGCAACCCGATAGTAAAACCTGTGGTTTCTATGTCTTGAAATATATGAAAGACATCATAAGTCAACAGATGAAAACAATGAGTCAGAAAGTAAGTTTTAAGGTTTGTACTTATATTGATGTGGTTCTATATTTGACTTGTACAAATATCTGAACTTTATATTCTTTTTTTGCTTGGCTCAGTTTTCAGAAGCAGCAACTTATACAGAAGAAGAGATAAAGGAGATACAGCTTGAATGGGCGGCATCTGTTCTATCTGCATTGAATTAGAATAAGCATGAGGAGCTGCTCAGATGATTGATGTTTTTTTTGTACTTTTTGTCCATAAACAGTGTCTTATTGGAAATGTTGTTAGGTTCACATTATTTATAAACTCAGTGTAAATTAACTTTATAAATGTTAATATTATGTACAGGATTAATACTTTTATGTTGTACTGTTTTTGATTATTTGTATGGAATTTTGAAAATGTAAATGGTTTCCAGACCTTCTTTGTTAATAGGATATGTATAGTACTTTTCAATTCGGTTGTTACCCGAATTTAAATTAAAAAACACACACTTTACCAATTCGGATGATAATAACCGAATTCAATTGTCAATTTTCCAATTCGGTTATATATTTAATTTCAAGTTTCCAATCCGGTGTTTCTAATTCGATTATACTCAACCGAATTTGACGTCAGGTTTCACTCTAGAGTTTCCAATTTGGTTGTAGTCAACTGGATTTAATGTATATTTTCCAATCGGTGTTTTGACCGAATTATATTTTTATGGCATTTTTCCAACTCGATTCGCCATTACAGCAACCGAATTGGAAAAGTATTTTCCAATTCGGTTCTTTTATACGTTGTTAAAAGTCAGAACAAAAGACTACCCCCAGACATAATCTGTTGTTAGAACCGAATTGAAACTGCCTTCACAGCCGAATTAAAAAGCCATTTCTGTTGTAGTGTTGGTGAAATATCATTGACATTTCCTTCCAATCAACTAACACCTTTCCCAATGTTTGTAACCATGCAACTCCTAAAATCACATCCACTCCTCCCAAGTCCAACACATAGGCATCCATGATAACATCCATATTGCCTAATTTCAACAACAATCCCACACACTTCCCTTGTGTCTCAACTCTATGGCCATCTCCTAATCTCACCCCAAACTTCTTTGATTGATCTACCTTAAATCCTAGAGCAAAATGAGATTTAAATTGATGAAATTGTGGCTAGCACCATTGCTGATCAACACAACCATTGACACTCCATTTATTTCTCCTTCCATCCTCGTAGTTTTGCATTCAGTCAATGCTTCATTATTATCTCCAAAGAGTCCCAATGCTTGACACTCAAAAATTTGTTCTTCATTTTGCTCATCAACTTCCAAAGCAATTACCTCTCCTTCCTTATTAAGTGTTTCATTTTCACCCAATATCACTAACCTCAAAAATTTTTCAGAACATTTGTGCCAGGGATGAACTTTTTCCCCATACTTGAAACATAACCCTCGAGTCTTTCTTTCCATCAACTCCTGATATGTTAAATGTCTCAGGCCTCTATTTTTTTCTACTGGATTTCGCAATTCACCTTCTGTTCTTTTACCCAAGGAGGCTGTAGATGACAAGGCTCCTTTATTTTGACTAGATTGTGTTATATTTGGGCCTGTATTGAAACGATTTTGGCCTGCGTTCCACCCTATAGTCACCTTACTTGTTGTAGTAACTGATCCTGCATCCGCACCTCGCTGACCAAACAGCCATTTTGATGGCCTTGAGACATTGCTAGAAGACCCCATTTTCACACGCCAATCTGCTTTCCTTGTTCCAAACTCAAGTGCATTTTTTTTCTACCTCTATATTGCGTGCAAATTGCATGGCTTGAATTCTCATTTTGGGTTGTAGACTTTGCGCCCGATGCCTAATTTTAGGTTGCAATCCATCCAAAAAATAACCCAAATATTGTTCTTTTGGTAAACGCTTAACTTGTGATGAGAGAAACTCAAATGCTTCTATGAACTCCTCAACTGATTTTTCTTGTTTCAATTCAGCCAATTCTTAGAAAGGATTTTCATATTGTCGCCCCCCAACCCGTGTTGCTATTTCCCTCTTAAACTTCTCCCATGTAAGTTCATCTCCTGTTTCCCTCAATAAATTAAACCAATGGATGGTAGAACCCTCCATGCTTAGCTTAGCTAATTTAATCTTCACTTCTTCACTAATATTTTGAACTTCAAAATAAGTCTCTGCCCTATTGATCCACCCAATAGGGTCATCTCCGTTGAAAGATGGCATTTCCACTTTCGTAATTGTCATGCGGTAATCATCCATATCAAGATTGCTTGAATGTGACCCTTTCTCATCTTCTTTATGCGATGAACTGCCTCCCTCATCTTGTGCATGTTTGCCCAATAATTGTCTAATCTTAAGTAATTTTTTTTTCCAGAATTTGCCTCCATTTGTCCTATTCGCTCATCCACTTTTGCCAATTTATCATCCACACTAACCCCAATCATGGCCTCAATTATTGCTTCCATTCCTTCTAGGCTCGCTTCCATTTCATCCAGCCTTTTCGATGCGCATGTCATGATCTCCTCTCGCTGGTCACATGAACTCCCTCTTCTTGATCCGATAAGTCGGACCAAAACGATAGAACACCAATTAAAATAGAAGAAAATATGATTAAATCACACCAAACTACAGAAACTACATCAATTTCTTGCTGTCCCAGAGTTTAGAAACTCCTACAAAGGTTATCTCTGTTCAGAACAAAAAACACCTAACATGAAAACTAACTGTCCTTCCTGCAGACTACACTAATAAAACAAAAATAAAGAAAATAAATAACTGTCACATAGCAGTTACTAAAATTACATAACAATTACTAAAATTAATTCCCAGGTTTCCTAGAATAGACTTTCCAGATAATGGGTCTATGTGGGCTTGGATCTGAAGTCTTATCACACTCACTATACACTTCATCTTTTAATATCTCAAAGTTTGGCCACTTCTTGAGAAAATACAAGAGAAAAAACAAAATAAGGTATAAGCCACTCATGAGAGACTTCACAAACAGAGTATGTCCTCTATTTTTATTGTGTAATGACAAAGAATTCAACTACTTAAGTGGCTCCTCTATGTTTTTTCTTATTAATTAAATGGATGGTAATTCCATTGAAAATGGAAACTAGGAACCAAGCTTCACTTATCCTTGCAATTAGGACCTTGCGTAGTATTTGCAAGGCTGCTTGCTATGAGAAAATTCAAACTAGATTGTTCTCATAAGTTTCAAAGCAGGAATATAATAAGTGATTCCTAGGCAGACCCACATTAAAATGGACTTAGAATCAATGTTTAATTATTCCCATGAATTTCACTGGCCTGCAACTATTGCAAAATATTTTTTGTATGCTACCAGGGGAAAAAATAAAGCTTAAACAATGCCCAATTTAAGGATAGAGATATGCTTTGGTATTGTTCTTGATTCCTGGGTTCAATCACTTCTCTCTCAAGCATCTTCCATCGTTCATTTATTAAACACAAATACATGAGATAAATTTAATTTATTTCAAGTCTTAAAGTCCTTTTATTTTAATTTTTATAGTTATGCCAAATTTTTATAGCATAAAAAACAAAAGGTATCTTTTGCTTTAAATTCCTAAAGTTGCACCATGAACCAAATGTAATCTAAGATTGCAAAATAGTGAATGGTATAATGTCTTACCATATTAAGTTCATCTGCCTCAAATACACCATGGAAGGTGTGCAAAGAATGTGGTAGCACAAGAGGTGGAATTGGATCACATGAACATTCTTTTGGAGCTCTCATTCTCATGAGAATGTGCCACTAAAGGGTTAAAAAAACAAACAACAATTATTAGCAAACAACATTTTGTAGAAGAAATATATGCAAAAATTGAATACAAATCTTGAACAAGAAGTAGCCCTTAAACATTCATATATTTGCTTTGGAAGGCATTAAGGACTGGACTTGGGAAGTCAATAAAGTGAAAAATTAAAACTTCAACAATAAACAAAGTACTACTAGTAAACTAGAGAAACCACTAAAAATTCCCCCATAAACAAAATAATGAAAAGTGCACACGATAGAAGAAAACCATATTACAATGCAATCGAAAAAATGGAAATTAAATGAGTAAATCAAAAAGGAAATCATAAGTTTTCAATTTGGATATATTAAATAATCAAGCACATTTTATGGTAACTAGTAATACAGCTATCCCAACTACACATTTAACTCTACACAAAATCAATAATAGGGATATGACAAGAGGTTGTCGAGACCCATCAAATTAATAAAAATTACCGGCTCACAAACTAATTTGTAGAATAGAGAATAAACCGAATTGTCTCTTAAGGATCCAAAAACAAATATTCAATTAGATCAAGATAATTAAAAGGGGTTTTGTTGATTTGTAAAGAAAATACACCGGTTGAATTAAAGAAAATCAATTAACAAATTAATCAATCCAAGGAAATTTACAGATCTTGAGTTTACTCAATCATTGATCACAAGGAATCCACTTAATTGCTAACCATGTTCTTAGCCTTAGATCACATCAAGAAGTCTTAACATGATCTAAGAATCCTCTACTAGATAAGCATATAGGATTTAATTAACAAAGGTTAGATGAATTAAGCACCATCCAAACATAAATTAACTTAAGATCTGGGATTTAACCAAGCTAAACAATCCATCAAAAAGCTTTGATATATTGTTTAGTCTTTGTGATCCTCTTTAAATACATGATAATAAAACTATTATCACATTAACATCTAAATCAAATTAAACAATTCAATTTAGATAAAAATCAAAAGAGGAAGAAGAGAAACTTGAATAACAATTAAGCAATATGAATAATCAAAACAAGATCTCCAAAGTAAACATCAAGATAGTTAATCCCTGGATTGATTATAAGAGCCTAGCCTTCCATAGATGAGAAGGAAGAACTCAAAAAATAAAGAACAAAAACAAAATTCTAAAGAGAAGGGAGAAGAAGAGAAAGAAAACTCTCACAAATACTCAAACTTACACAAAAATTTATTGATGCAAATACAAGAGAGATTGACCCAATTTATACTAATCCTAGAGGTCAATTTATTGATAAAAGATGTAAACAACTGTATGCAAGATAAACAATGGATGTTTGTCAATAATGGTGGCTTGATGCATGGTTGGTGGGTTGGTACATGGTTGGTGAGTTGGTGCATGGTTGGTGGCTTCTCCTCACCAACTCTTCTCTGACTTCCAGCTTAACTTGCATGACCGAAACAACATATTTTGGCTTGGAAGTCTTCATAAGAGTTGTAGTTTTATGTCTCGGCTTTCCAATGGCATTGGTTTCAGCTCAAAAGGACTTTTACAACTCAAGATATTCTAAAAACACTGCACCTATCTCAGGTCACGTTGGCAGAACTTGTTTTCATATTCAACCCAACTTGCAGCTACATAATCATGCTGACAACAACATCTATTGACAAAATGGTCTTCAGTAGAGTTGGAGCTATGCGTTTTATCTTTCCAATGGCACTGGTTTCAGCTCAAAAGGAGGCCTATAACCCATGATATGGTCCAATATGTGCACACTGCTCAGATTCCAGCAATAGCAAACCCACTCTAACTTTCAGGCCTATTTTGGAACACTATAATTCTGATCCAGCTTTCGAGTGCTACATGAAAGTTGTAGATCTTTATCTTAGCTTTTGACAAACACCAAGAGCACCACAAACGGATCATCGAAGCCCAAGTTATGACCTAATTAATGAGGTAAGGTCAAAATGCATCAAAATCTGAGAGTTAATCACAATTTGCATTAAAGCCCAATGATGCCCAACAACACAGCTAATATACTAATATTGGGTATAATAAACATTCAATAATGCCAAGTACAAAGTTAACATAAGTGTTTCAAAATGATTTATCATGATACCAGAAGTACTTTAACAATATTAGTAAGGAAATGGCATCATAAACTAAAATGCAATTTCATACCCAACCAAGTGCAAAAGGTAGATTATTCCCTGTGCCTAAGGGAACTGTGGCTATTAGCGGTGGATGAGATAATTTGAGATCACAAACAACTCCAAGTAACTAGCATGTTGTTCCATCACCCCCTGCAACCTAAAGGCAAGGTACATATTAGAAACTAAAAAGACCATACCCATATAAAATTGCTTATAGAAAAATTACGACATCAAAACATCAACTCATCAAATATTATTACAACTCACCATTAACTTCAACCTCTCCATTGTCCTTATAGCAAATTCATCACCTTGAATCTTGAGATTTTCAAAATTAGCATAGTTGTGCTTAGCACCTTATCACGAGCATGTTCCCCCAAATAAAAAACCAAAAAATTACATGTTCTATTCAACTCCCTTAAAAATTTGGGAGTGCCATAACTACAAATTTCTAGTTCATGTCTATATATTCCAGACCCAAACTCTGAATCCAGAAAACCCCAACCCATGTATAATTAAATCTCAACAATTAATTTGCACATATTAAAGCAAAAAAATTGTGATGAATCAATTCATTAGAAAACCCAGAAAATAAAAGCCTAGATAAGAAGCACCCCATCTCAAAAAAATGCATAAACAGGTAAGTGAAAATTTTGGCTCTCAGAAACCACAACACCACAAAACTGAGACTTTAAAACTGCATTTTTCATGTCCATTCTTTTGGCAATTTGGCCCAAGTACAGTAGATTATGAGACAAATTACCGAAATGCCACTCATTTGAAAAAATTTACCCGCATACTGTCGTTTTTGCCACGCTGGCATATTTTTTTTTAATATTCCACATGTATCACGCCAAAGAAGTAGGCATGATACACGTCATCACGCTAACGCGGGTGGCGTGACATACGTGGACACGCTTAAAGCAATAGCGTGAGATACACTATTAGGCTAAAAGCACTGACGTGACAGTACATAAAACGTTGTAATAAATGGCG
The DNA here is from genome assembly GCA_023212625.1 of Styphnolobium japonicum. Classification (NCBI taxonomy): domain Eukaryota; kingdom Viridiplantae; phylum Streptophyta; class Magnoliopsida; order Fabales; family Fabaceae; genus Styphnolobium; species Styphnolobium japonicum. The sequence continues at coordinate 31,135,168 of JALBWW010000002.1, read as the reverse complement.
AGATAAAATATATCATGCCTAAGTCATTGACGTGATAATGATAAACCGGGAAAAAAATAATAGATTAAAGATAATCCTAAAATTTAATACAACAAAACCTATATAATCAAATATATAAATCCAACCATCAATCCAACAAATATAAATCTCCAACAAACAAATTAATAAAACAAAACTTGTATAACCATATATCCAACAAATATAAATCTCCAATAAACAAATTAATAAAACAAAACCTGTGTAACCAAATATATAAATCCAACAATCAATCCAACAATATCCAAGTATAAGCAAATATAGAAATGAATCCAGTAACCATGGATAAATACATCAAATAGGAATGCAATACATTGTTAATAATAATAATGTCAATCTAATGTTAGGTAATAAAAAGTAAAACCTAAGACAACAATGATAATACATAATATAAAGGATGTCACTGTGGCGGCCTGTGAGGGTAGTCAGGCTGTACAGGTACATGAGCAGGGTCTGCCTGGGGTAGTGGATGAGAAGGGCCTGCCTGTGATAGAATGTATGAAGAAGATGGAGCATCATGTGGTGGATATGGAAATGGTGGGTAATGATAAGTTGGTGTTACGCTAAAATCGCACTTAAGGGCAAGTGCACCCTGTCGCACAAGTAATAAAGGAGTATTTGGGACTCCAAGTATCGAACCCACAAGGATTGTTGGCAATTACTAAGTTAATTAATCCCTTATGTTATCTAGACAATGAAATTCGAATGAGAAAGGAAAAACTACCAAGCAATTAGGAGAAAGTGAGGAAATCAAAGATTATCAAGCAAAGATTCAATTATGGAAAGCCTAGGGTGTCTGGTTTCACTTATGTCAAAACTCATAAAATTACCCAATTCCTCAATAATATGTGTTCCGATTGATTGCCAATCACCTGCTCTAATGCTATTAATACCCAATGGTCATGCAATATTAATATTCTTTTTCTCAATCTGAAACCCCCAATGGTCATGCAAGGCAAACAGTTAAGAAAAGCATAAAGAACCAGCAGATTTGTTAATTAAATAACTGATTGAAAACAAAGGATTGAGTTTGGTCCACACAACCCCAAATCCGATTAATCCTAGAGTTCCGTTAACTAATTGTGGTACGGTCGCCAGTCAATCAATTAACTTTTTTAAGGGTGCGCAAACCTTATTGGAAAACAAAGCACTAGGAAAAATCCAATCAATTGGGGAAACACAAAATTATTTAGAATTAGGAAAACATTATAAGAATTTGAACATAAGATCCACCATAACCCTAGTTATGGATTTAGCTACGCATAGTCAAAGAGAACAAAGCATAAACTAAAACCAAATTCAAATCCATAAAAGAACAATAGGAAAACTAAAACCCGGAAACCCCCTTGCGGTGAAACAGGTCCTTCACTTGATAGTTTCAAAAACCTCTCAAGCTCCGCTACAACTCTCTGATCAAGCAAAGGGCTATAGCTACTTTCTTTCTCTGAATGCCGGATATGTTTCCTTGCGCTGCCACTCCTCCTTTATAATATTTTAGTGGCCCAACAACTCTACAATCTTTTCTTCTAGGGTTTCCTAATTGTGCACAAATTCATTTAATGTGCAATTCTTGGATAACAGAGAAAGTAGATTGCTTTCCCACTTTGAGTATTCTTAATTAATGTGAGATAAGAGGGAAAATCTTCCAAGAATAAAAATAGGAAACTTCCACAACTGGATTGATGATATCTTTATAGGATCTTGCCAAAATCTTTCATAATTATGATGATGATATCTTTGTATCTTTCCCAAGATTGCTTCCATTTTAACACTTTAAAGCTTGATTCTTATAAATCTTCAACCTGCAATATTCAAAGGAAATTGGGTAAGTTTCCCTCATAAAATCATCAAATAAATACCAAATCAAACTCAATTTCCCAGCACTTAAGTATATAAAATGGCAGTTTATCAACCTTCCCACACTTAAAGATTGCTTGTCCTCAAGCAATAATCCTGACCCAAAAGAATAGGGAAATCAAATAATAAATCGACCAAGGATTCCAACCATACCAATCAAAAAAATGACAAACAAATCAATCTCAACAGATAAGAGAGTAACCCCGAGTCAGCCCAATTAGAGGCTTTAGGTTCCCAAAAATCAAATCTTCCACTGGATAGGGTCACTCTTCTCCCATCTCTCAATGTGTATGAGGGTAAAGACTTAACACTCAATTTCCCTTAAGAAAGCACATTACCATAGGCTTGATAATAAACCAAATCTCCACTAAGGAGACCACATGCATGCAAAAATCAAGAGGTCTTTTCATTGGTTGTAACTTGGCCATGGGTTAGATGACGTAAAGGTAAGGTAAAGAAAGAAAGGATAAACACAAATGGCTTAATCAAAATTTGCATTAAACAAAGTACCCTTTTAGAACAAAGATGGAGTAACAAAATTCCATTCCTACCTTACAAGCATTCATCATAAATTCCTTTTCTCTCATCACTTGACTTTTCCTTTTTCCATTCTTTTCTTTTCTTTATTTTTCAAACCTTGTTCAACAATTTTTTTTTTCTTCTCTGTTTTTTTTTTTCATCATTCTGACAATTGTCATTTTGATTTGAATTTTTTTTTCTTCTTCTTTTTTTGTTTTTCAACACGATTGAAGGAAAAGGCAAAGATCTGCTAGCAACACAATTATTTTCTTTCCAAACTAAGTTTCCAACTAATTGCTCCATCCTTTTTCCAAAAGGTTACCTGCATATGCTTGAATTAAAGACAAGGGTACCAAGGAATATCAGTATTCATAAAGCTCAAAATGGGCAACTAGTGGATAAGCAAATCAGAAGGCATTGAATAATACCTAAAGTGCCTCAATCATATTTAAGCATGCATGCGATCCAAATTCGCCTTGAAATGGTTACAAAGCAAGTTCTAGAATGCACAATCTTTGGGAAAATCACTCAAACAAAGAAAGGGATAATACAATATCAAGCACAAATCCCTGTAATGGTCCAATTCTCACCTTTAGAAGTTCAATTCAGTGGAAAGATTTTCAAAAAGGGAACTTTATGCTAATTTTTAGCTTTCTCAGGATTAACCCAAATCAATTTCGATCAAATGTTTATCAAAAAAAAAAAAAATCTTTTAATTGGGATCCTTGACGACAAAAATTGTTAATTCCCAAAATAAATGGGTCAGACTCATTACTCAAAGACAAACTCTCAATATCAGTTCAAGCAACTACATGCAAACAGATATATTCAATGAATGAGCATGCATTTAATTAGTTGAAGACTTAACAAACTTTGAACTCCCTTCCCACACTTAGAGACCAGCATTGTCCCCAATGCAGAAAATAAATAAAATAAAAAGATAATGAAGGGAGAGGGATGAAAAGAGCACTTCCTGGTAGGCAGCTAACGACAGAAGTATTCCGAGTGCATCAGCAGAAACGCAACTTGGCGGGTTTTAAGTTTAAAAAGAAAAAGAAAAAAGAACAAAACACACAAGAGATAACAAAAAGGGAAAGAAACACAAAGTTGCCTCCTCGCAAAGCGCTTGTTTAACGTCCGAGCTCGGACGGTTAGGCCCCAAGGGGCTTATTCCAATAGCATAGTTTGGCGCTCAGGTACCGCACCATCCTCATAATGCTTAGCTCTCTGTCCATTAATTTTGAAAGTCTCATGACCATCATTGGTAACTTCAAGCACGCCATATGGGAAGACTTTGACAACTTCATAAGGGCTAATCCATCTTGACTTTAGTTTTCCTGGAAACAAATGAAGTCGTGAGTTAAAGATTAAAACTTTATCACCCACAGAAAACTCACGCTTTTGAATATGTTTGTCATGCCATCTTTTTGTGCGCTCCTTGTATAACTTGGCATTTTCATATGCCTCTAGATGGAATTCATCCATCTCATTAAGCTGCAATAAGCGCCTTTCACGTTGTGCATATGAAATATTAGGGGGAATGATATCTGGGGGCTTTTTAATTGAAGGCTTTGGCATTTGTGAATTAAGCCCCTCTAAAACATTGAATAATCTCGTCCCTTTCCATCTCTCTTGGACCATTCCTGCCTCCAATATCATTATGTCATCTATTACCTCTTCGGACTCCATAAGTTCATCCCTGTCAAAAATTAAAATTTTCTCAAGGGGATCTTGAATTAATTTTTCCTGAAAGTGAGAAGATATCAATGCAGTAGTATTATCCAAAAAATTAATAAAATTACAAGAATGAAAAGTGGAAGGAATTTTCAAAGAATCAAAAATTTTAAAAACAACTTCCTCATCATCAAGCCTTAAAGTAAGCTTCCCTTGCTGAACATCAATAATGGTTCTGCCAGTGGCCAAAAAAGGTCTGCCCAAAATTATGGGAACCTCTTCATCTTCCTTCATATCAAGTACTATAAAGTCAGCAGGGAAGATAAACTTGTCAACCTTGACTAGGACATCCTCCACTATGCCCCTGGGGTAGGTGATGGACCTATCGTTAAGTCGTTAACGAAATAGTAGTGGGTTTAGGCTCTTGCATACCTAACTCGCGAAACAGATAAAGGCATCAAATTAATGCTCGCGCCTAAATCACATAAAGCTTTTTCAAAATAAGAAGGACCAATAGAGCAAGGAATAGTAAAACTCCCTGGATCTTTAAGCTTAGGTGGTAACTTCTTCAAGAGGATGGCAGAACACTCTTCATTAAGCCTTACCATTTCAAACTCTTCTAATTTCTTTTTATTACTCAATATCTCCTTGAGGAACTTTACATATTTAGGCATTTGTGCAATAGCTTCCACAAAAGGGATATTTATCTGCAGCTGCTTTAACAAATTCAAGAACTTGGTAAATTGTGGGTCATGTTGGCTAGCCTTCAACCTCTGAGGAAAAGGAATTTTCGGCTTTTGAGTTTGAATAGGAGCTTCTTTTTCTAAGACTTCCTTCACCACATTGCCAACTTTCTCATCTTCTTTTGGGCTTCCATCAGTAGGAACCTTTTTGCCTCCTCTAATCTTTCATCTTTCTTACCATGAGGGCCTTCGACTTCTTTACCGCTTCTAAGGGTAATTATGTTAACCTGCTCCTTTGGATTTGGTTCTGATTGACTAGGTAAGGTCCCTTGTGCTCTCTGAGTCATCAATGTCGTAAGAGTAGAGATTTGATTTTCCAATGTCTTGATCCTGTCATTAGTTTTCTCCATGAATTGCATCATAGTATCATGGAGATTAGGCTTCTTTTCTTCTTGCCTGTCACCTTGGTTTTGCAAATGAGGCAGCCTATAGACATTCTGATTTTGGCTTTGACCTTTCTGTTGACCTCCCCAAGAAAGATTGGGATGATTTCTCCAACCAGGATTATAAGTGTTGGAATATGGATCGTTTTGCCCCCAGTTAGAGTTACCCAAATAGTTGGTCTCCTCAGCTGATTCAACAATGCGATTACCCACCTGACAATTCTTGCTTTCATGCCCCGCCATGCCGCAAAGATCACAAAGAGATGGAGAGACAGTGTGAATTGTGATTGTGGTCTCGCATCGTTGTTTCCAATTTCTTTGTAATGACATCCAATTTGAGATCCAATGTCGCATTTGACTCCACCTGATATACCCCAGGTTGTCTCTTGACCACATGCCTGTCACCAGATTTCCACTGATAACTAGAAGTCATTTGCTCTATCAACTCATAGGCTTCTTGTGGCCGCTTGTGCCAAATACTACCCCCTGCTGCTGCTCAATCATGGCCTTATTAGAAGAAGATAGCCCATCATAAAAGGATTGAACCAATTGCCACACCGGAAAGCCATGATGAGGACACTTTTTCAGCAATTCCTGGAATCGTTCCCATGCTTCATATAGAGATTCCATCTCCACCTGCACAAAAGTAGATATGTCATTACGCAATTTAGCAGATTTAGCAGGTGGAAAATATTTATCTAAAAATTTAATTGAAAGCTGATCCCAAGTAGTAATGGATCCAGAGGGCAAAGATTTTAACCATAGTTTGGCCTTGTCGCGCAATGAAAAAGGGAATAGGCGTAACCTAATGGCGTCATTAGAGACCCCATTGTATTTTATAGTGTCACAAATCTCCAAAAATTCATTTAAATGCAAGTGGGGGTCATCACTTGGTGACCCGCTAAACTGAATGGAAGATTGCAACATAGAGATCAAGGCTGGCTTAATCTCAAAGTTATTAGCCTCTACAGTAGGCCTAGTAATACTTCCTGTTAGATTTGTGGCCGTAGGCCGCGCAAAGTCTAGCATAGTCCTCTGGTCTTCTTCAGCCATGGTTTTTCTTTGTCTTCTAATTCTGCAAAGAGTTCTATCAATTTCAGGGTCAAACTGCAAAACAGGATTCTGGGAGCGCGTAAAAAAATAAAATAAAACAAAATAAAATAAAATAAAAATTGGCGTCTAAATTAACTAGGAATTAATTTCCCTAATATCACCAAAAACAATCCCCGGCAACGGCGCCAAAAACTTGTTACGCTAAAATCGCACTTAAGGGCAAGTGCACCCTGTCGCACAAGTAATAAAGGAGTATTTGGGACTCCAAGTATCGAACCCACAAGGATTGTTGGCAATTACTAAGTTAATTAATCCCTTATGTTATCTAGACAATGAAATTCGAATGAGAAAGGAAAAACTACCAAGCAATTAGGAGAAAGTGAGGAAATCAAAGATTATCAAGCAAAGATTCAATTATGGAAAGCCTAGGGTGTCTGGTTTCACTTATGTCAAAACTCATAAAATTACCCAATTCCTCAATAATGTGTTCGATTGATTGCCAATCACCTGCTTCTAATGCTATTAATACCCAATGGTCATGCAATATTAATATTCTTTTTCTCAATCAAAACCCCAATGGTCATGCAAGGCAAACAGCTAAGAAAAACATAAAGAACCAGATTTGTTAATTAAATAACTGATTGAAAACAAAGGATTGAGTTTGGTCCACACAACCCCAAATCCGATTAATCCTAGAGTTCCGTTAACTAATTGTGGTACGGTCGCCAGTCAATCAATTAACTTTTTAAAGGGTGCGCAAACCTTATTGGAAAACAAAGCACTAGGAAAAATCCAATCAATTGGGGAAACACAAAATTATTTAGAATTAGGAAAACATTATAAGAATTTGAACATAAGATCCACCATAACCCTAGTTATGGATTTAGCTACGCATAGTCAAAGAGAACAAAGCATAAACTAAAACCAAATTCAAATCCATAAAAGAACAATAGGAAAACTAAAACCCGGAAACCCCCTTGCGGTGAAACAGGTCCTTCACTTGATAGTTTCAAAAACCTCTCAAGCTCCGCTACAACTCTCTGATCAAGCAAAGGGCTATAGCTACTTTCTTTCTCTGAATGCCGGATATGTTTCCTTGCGCTGCCACTCCTCCTTTATAATATTTTAGTGGCCCAACAACTCTACAATCTTTTCTTCTAGGGTTTCCTAATTGTGCACAAATTCATTTAATGTGCAATTCTTGGATAACAGAGAAAGTAGATTGCTTTCCCACTTTGAGTATTCTTAATTAATGTGAGATAAGAGGGAAAATCTTCCAAGAATAAAAATAGGAAACTTCCACAACTAGATTGATGATATCTTTATAGGACCTTGCCAAAATCTTTCATAATTATGATGATGATATCTTTGTATCTTTCCCAAGATTGCTTCCATTTTAACACTTTAAAGCTTGATTCTTATAAATCTTCAACCTGCAATATTCAAAGGAAATTGGGTAAGTTTCCCTCATAAAATCATCAAATAAATACCAAATCAAACTCAATTTCCCAGCACTTAAGTATATAAAATGGCAGTTTATCAGTTGGATAAGGTGGATAAGGATATGGTGAGTATGGTGGATAAGGATATGGTGGGTGTATAGGTGGGTAAGTGTAAGGTGTAGCAACAGGTGGCTGAGGTATCTGTGAAGTAGAGGTATCTGATGGTTGAGAGAGCTGAACGTGTTGTTGTGATGACTCAACACGTCTCCTCGAATCAGCTAACCTTGTTCTCCTCCTTCTCTGACTCCTACCTTCGTCTTTGTCAGCGAGTGGCCTGGGAATCTCACTTGCTGCAGGAGCTCTCTGTAGTTGGCTGCTTGAGATACGATCATGCTCATCTAATGCAGCTAAAATGAAGAAAGCTGATTCTCGAAGGCTGTCAAGGTTAAAGGTAGAATGACCCTCCGGTGTAGTCCAGCTATATTGCATCTCTGCAGTGTCAGCCTAGAAAATGCAATAACATTAGATAAAAGAGACAAATTGCATGTGCAAATACAATAGACAATCTACGTACCACAAGTCCAATACTAGCTGCAATAGGAGTAATCCACCGTCTAGTGACCTACTTATACCATCTCATGTACTCAGAATGTACCCCCAAAGGTTGAGTTAATGACTCACATTGTTCAACAGGAGTTACTTCAGTAATGTAAGAAGTGTGAAAAGGCTCATGACGTTCAACAATATTAACTTCTTGATATTGATGTATCGGATCATTTTGAGCCACAGACAATTGAGTGTTGATGGGATAAATTGAGATATCTCTTGAAGGTCCAGCTTCAATACAAGTAACAGAAGGAGCTATCACATTGACATGATCTTCAATTGTTTCCACCTCAACATACACTTGCATCGAAGCAATGTTAGGATATTGCCTGTAACTATCAATTATACATGCAATATCTTCATCTTCTTCCAATGGAAGAGCTATCCACCTCAACACGTTGCACCATTCAGGGAATTGATACTGGAGCCGTGAGATTACTTGATTTAGTTAAAGTTTCAATTTTAAATGAATCCTCCGCTTCAAACCACTAATAGTAGTTTCTCGTTTAATTAATATTGACTTAGGAGGAGGACCATCATACTTAATACCCTCTTACCTTCACACATTCTCTTGTTAGAGAAAATTAGCACAATGAGTGGTTTTCCCATTTTAAAATATTCTGAACACAAATCAACTAAAATTTAGGATCATAAAACATACAAATATATGACATATATTTCTTACACAATATAAATTATATATAGATCACACCCTTTACCGCATTAAAATTTATGCTATCAAAAATGTTATAAATATACTAAAAAGCATACATCTTATACTATACCATAAGAACATAAAATATAGCATATAGACATCATACAATAAAGATCATAAATAAATCATAGCTTTCAACTTATCAACAATACTATTTTATAAAATATACAATATACATATATCCTATCACAACATAATATATATAATATAAGTATCAAATAATATAAATCATAGCAATCAACATATCAATAATGCTACATTACAAAATATACAATATACATATATTCTACCACAACATAATATACATAATTTAATTATCATATAATATAATATAAACTATAAATAAATTATAATCTCTACATATCAACTATAATAGCATTCAAAAAAATAAAATATACATATGTTTTATACTTCATCATAGCAATATTCCTACAAAATAACTAATGTACAACTATAAAAACTTAAATCATACATATAAACAAAAAATATCAGTTACAAAATATAATTATAAGATGAATAACATACCTGCAAATAGGAATAATGGGGGATATGGTGAGTTGAAGGAGGAGAAATGGAGGAAAAATGGAGAGAGGGGGCGACGATGGCGGCGGAGAAGAGAAAGGAAGAAGAAAAGAGAAATGTAGAAGAAGAAGAAAAGATAAGAGAATTAGGGCTCCGCGTGTATCACGCTAAAGCGGTAGGCGTGATACACGTCATCACGCCAACACGAGTGGCGTGATATATGTAGACACGCAGAAGTAGTAGGCGTTATCACGTATGTCACGCCGTTGTCATGAGCGTGTCCACGTATATCACGCCACCCGTGTTGGCGTGATGACGTGTATCACGCCTATCGCTTTGGCGTGATACACGTGGAATATTAAAAAAAAAATATGCCAGCGTGGCAAAATGACAGTATGCGGGTAAATAGTTTAAAATGAATGGCATTTCAATAATTTGTTTCCTAATCTACTGTATTTGGGCCAAAAAGCCCATTCTTTTTTTTAACCCCACATATATTATGGAAAACCAAACAAGGCATAAGGTAAGAGAGTTATCAAAAAATCTCATGGAGAGAAAATGAAAAAAATAAAGATAAAAATCTGAGACACTTAAAATGTCTTAAAGTTGCTTATATTCACATATGATTGAATTAAAAAAAAAACACAAATGAAAGCACAGCATAAGGAGACAGGGTTAGAGAGAGAAAGAGGACAGAGAACCTAAAGCAAAATGCTTGGCCTATCTGGTGTGGCACACTCTGAGTGAGAGCCCTGAGTGAATGGTTCTACAATAATATGTTCAGGCTCAGCTAGTGTGGACTGTTGTACTATATAGGAAGTAGAGGAAGTACCTCACAGATGAAATATATATATATATATACACACACACACACACACCAACCTTTTGATTTTATTCTCTTTACAAGTATCCCTTTAGCAACCTTTTGGTCTGGCAGTTAGACAAAGAAAACAGTAGCACATAGATGGCCACACATAAGTATATGTTTGCATATGCAGTATGCTGATAATTGATGTACAGAAAGCTTTATCTAGGCTCAGTTGTTCATTACATGATTGATAGACAAATTGATAGAGGAGGGGAAGCACAAGAATAACATATATAAAAACAAAACAAAACAAAGCCTAGCTATGCTATCTATGTAAGGTACCAAAATAGGTCAGAGATCTACTCAGAACAAACAAACTATGCATGCGTGTCTTTGTTGGGTTGAAAATAGACCTTTCAAAAATACAATGACGTTAGATAGACTAGATTATTCTAAAATAATGCATTTGATGAAATGATAACAATAGATCTCTCTTATCAAACAACTCATTCAATGATAACAAACAGAAAATCACTACCCAAAGTATCATACAAATCAATGAAGGCAAGGGAGAAGAAACACACCCATCCATCATCAAGCGCAATGAGTATTTCTAGTGGCAGCTGTGTCTTTAAGAACATGGATGGAGTATATCACACAGTCAAGAAACTTGCATTTATTTATGGGCACTTATTAATATACGAATACCTTCTTCTAAATTCAAACAAGTCAGAACATATAATTGAAACCCACAGATATAAATATAATTAAGACATTGGCTAAAAAAAATTTCAAAAGTAAAATTAGAAGTTACAGAAAAGGAAGCAAAACATTAAATACAAGGGGTTGTGTGCTAAACAACAAACATTTGAGGCAGCATAGATAATTTCCCTGATATGACATCCAAAATCCATAATATTTTGAAACTCAAGTCCATGCATGCAAAGTAAATGAAGAGGAACACAAACAGATATCAGCTGCATTCTTCAAAACAAGGCAACCCTCAATATAAACAAAGTTCATAGAATACTGGTTTTTGAATAGAACCATTCCCAATATTGCATAAAAGAAATGCTCACGAGTCATCACGGAACCAACAGAAGAAAACTTGAGAAGTCTAATACCCATTTTATCAAACACCTCACATGCAACATTCATTTTAGAAGTGAGATTTTCCTTATTTCATTGAAAATCAACAAGTTTAGAACCAAAATCAAATTCGCAAAATACTAATCCAAAAATTAATAAAAAGGGAGAACGTGAGATCAAAGAGAGCACAGATGTTACAGTCATGCCCAAATTTAGGAAGAAAGCATTTAAGAATTGGAATCAAATAAACCATATGGTCCATGCCTGAAGCACCGAATCATCGGTTCACCGAAGAAGCTCGGCACGTATCAGAGTGAGCAGGTTTTGTGAATGAGCAGAGAAACCTTATTTCGTTTTTGGAGAGAAATAGCAGTGAAACCATACGAGGAGGATCAAAATGCAGTAAATAAACCTTTTGAAAGTTTAGCAAGCACGCAAACTTTAAAATGGTTGTGTGTTGGTGTGCTTGCGTCAGTGTAGAATATTTTTGGATATTTTTAGTTTACGTATTTTTATTTATTTATTAAATTTTTGTATTAATACAATTGATATATTACAATAATTAAATAAATAATAATATTTTATTTTATTTACAATAAATAATGTTGATTTGTAAAATATTAATGTCTTTATTTTAATTTAAAATATATTTTTATATAATCTTATATTAATTAAAAATGTTATATTTAATCATCTTATAATTTTTAAAATTTATCATGTTATCATAACTATATCATATCGTATCCGTGCTTCATATTATTTTTGTGCTTTCTAAGTTTTATTTCGTCTTTTAACGTCGGTCACATAAAATTAGTTTGAGAGAGTGTTATTTATGACACTTGTGCTTACCTTGGTAAAAGATATTTATTATCTTTTCCAACGGGTGCAAATAAGTATTACAATATAATTCATTTTTTTTATATATAATTTTATTGACCGTCAAAAATTGTGTGTCACAAATAACCAACTTTCCTGTGATTGTTTATATAAAGGCTGTTTATAAATTATGAACTACCTTTCATGACTGTAGACTTAACTACTTATTTTATTTTAATAAATAAAATACTGGTCTATAGATCCTATACATAAGCATGTTCCAGGAATGAGTATTGTTAATTGGTACATTTTTTTTACTACTACTTATACTAATATATAAGAGAATTGGATCTCCAGCAATTCGCTTTCGGGTGTATCACTGTCTATTCCTATTAATTAGGCATATAAAAAATAGAGCAAATTTAAACCTCTTAAGGATTTAGAATTTTTTGTGACTACTTGTCACATAACTATATCTGTGATAGGTTAGAGCTATACTTTGGGAGGCCAAGGAACATATCAAATTCTTTAGTTTGGTCAATAGGTTTCAAAATGATTATTAACCATTTTTTTTTTTTACTTTTCTTGGTCGAGGAAGTCAACTTAATTACGCCAATGTATTAGGAAGAATTAGATATATCCAAATTAGTTTAACTTGATGTCTAAGATTCTAAATTTTGTATGAAACATGGTCTATGATAGGTTGAGGTTATACTTTCGGAGGCCAAGGATTAGATCACATTAATTATTTGTTTCGTCAATAATTAAAAAATAAATCTTAATTGTTTTTTTTTTTTACAGCAAATCTTAATTGTTTTAAGAGGAAGTAAACTTGTCTTAATGTATCTCATTCAACTCCTTAATTGAGGAATATTTATATATATATCTAGTTGACTTAATTCATTTAAATTAATTAAGAAAATCTAAAAAATGTCATATAAAATAGATTGAAATCAATTCGATGATAATTGGGTAACTGATACTAATTAATTATAACTATATATAAATAGAATGAATAAGATAAAGAATTTATCGGTATCTAAATATGACTAGTTCCTTTCAATTTTTTTACATAAGATCAAATTAAATCGACCTAACTTAATATCTTTCTCGTCGTCTTAATCTCGAAAGTTATCCTCATTAATTGAATATTTCTTTTTTCTTTTCTTTACAGACTAATTGCATATTTCTATTATTTATAAAATGAACATATTAAAGGTCGTCTTTCTTTCACGTTCATTTTTTTGTCTAATGATTTTTTTCTAAATCCTTAATTCATATATTTCTCAAACAAAATAATAAATATTCGATTATAATTGCATATATATATCATACTTAATATCTTTTAATTTTCCTCACCAAAAGTTTGATCCCACCGTTGTACATAAAAAAGATTTGGAATGATCTTGGCGTTACTTGTAGGACACCTACAATTGTCTATTATATATATATATATATATATATATATATATATATATATATATATATATATATATATATATAGCATATCTTTAGTCAGCATTCATTGTTCAAACTAAGATTTTAAAATCATATATTGTCCTTATTCATACATTGCCTTTTTCTTGCCATACATCTGACGAAGTCTCAACAAATTTATAGAGGCATCTTGCAAAAGACAGTGAATCTGAAGCTCTTCTACCATGGCACCGCCTAAATACAACTTAGACTTGATTCTTTGTTGGCTATTATTTTGCCTTCATTTAATTACAGCATTTTCAGGCTCAAATGTAACATATATATTCTTGAATTCTATTACAAATTAACTTATCAGAAATCCTTTTTTTCATTGTTTGGTAGATATGTGAAGCACTTATTCTAAACTGGGCTAATTTGCTATAATTTACTTGATTTCAGTCGCTCAGAGAAGATTCACAAGACTGGTTTAACCATGGTGGAGATTTGTATAACAGAAGGTATGCCTACAAGGAACGCAAGATCAGCCCAAAATCGGTTCCTAGCCTAAGTTTGAAGTGGAAATTCTTTGCAGGCAAAGACATAACTGCAACACCAGCAATCATCAATGGAACCGTTTATTTTCCAAGCTGGAATGGTTACATCTATGCTGCGAAAGCATCTGATGGATCACTTGTGTGGAAGCAGAACATACAAAATTTAACTGGCCTAAATCCACCAGGCATTATTTCCAATGTTAATTCGACGTTGTCCAGATCAACTCCTACTTTAGCTGGCGATAATTTACTTCTTGTTGGAATCTATGGCCCAGCTGTAGTTATTGCTCTGAACAGAACCACTGGTGAGCTTGTGTGGATGACCCGTTTGGATAACCATACCACAGGTGTTATCACTATGTCTGGAACATACCATAAAGGGTTAGTACACGCTACTATATATGGCCTCTTTCATCAAATTCTTTCAACTTCTTCATATGCCAATACTCTTTAGCTAGTGACCATCCTTCCAACATGTCATTTTATTATAGACAACTTTTAGTCTCAGATAATTTCCACGTACAGTTGCAAACACAGTGGTTACACAAATATTTCAACAAAATGATCCTGTATATAGAGTTTCATAACCGAGTTATTTACATGTTTGCCTTCTTATCTATTTTTCTCCACAAGATTGTGTGTTTATTTAGAAATACACTTGGGAAAGGAAAGTCTGCTTGAGAGTAACCTGATTCTTAGTCTCGTGTTTTTCTTATAAAGCAAGTTACCGTAAGTGATTTGGGTCCACATTCAGTTTAGGCAGATGTGATTTGGAAACTATCACACTTTTTTCCCCGTGAGCTTCAAAAATTTTGTTGTTGTACTGAAAATGTATTCATGGACCAATTTTTGCGTTAACTGAGAAGAAGTCTCTCATCAGACGTTCTTAATGATATAGGGAACACTCCTCCCATATAAACATAATCCATTTAAAAGAATTAATTAATTTTTTTAAATGTTAACCTAAAATTCAAACTTGAATAATCAAAGTAGGAATGGACACACCTCCTTAACCACTAAACTATACCTTTGAGTTACCGAGCTTCAAATTGAATATAATAATTAATTAAGCAATAATATAAAAGTGTAAATGGTCAAACTAACACTTTATTTTCTGTTTATGACGAAGTTACCCTTTCAGAACTATATGTTATAAACTAGACTCGTAGACAGGTGGTACCGCCAAAATACCCGCCGAATATTCAGCGTTGATATGTTCATACTTCATACTATATTAATTTATTTTAAATATAAAACAAACATGTAACCAAATTTAATTTATTGTTGTACACATTCTTTTATATAAAAATTTAAATCGAACTAATTTTTTCATAGGAATCGGTCCAATCCCTACATTCACCTTTTTGGTTGAATCTATCCCCATGTAAGAAAAATTTGTGAGGAAGTAGCTAGCGTAAAAAACGTGTAGATAACGTTGTCCTAATAAAAGAAAATTAGGAAAAATTACATTCACCTTTTTAAGGTATGTTTGAACTTTGAATTACATTCATAAAGTTAATGATTTTTAGAATTGTCAAATGTTGTTAATTTTTTACTATTTAAGTTGAGTTTAATTGAAAATAATTTGCATGAAAGCAATTGCACTCAAATATGGCGGAGATCGAAATAAAAAATTGTTCATATCTAGCTATGACTAGTCTAATTAACTTTATTTTTTCTTTTAGACTCAAATTTCAGCTACTTGAAGTGAAATTTATTGCAATATAACTTCAAACATTAACACAAGCAACCCGTAAATATAATAAGCTGATCTGGAGTTTGCCCTTAAGTTTATCCAAGATGAGACTTAGTCTCAATTGATACAAAAACTAGCTCAAGAATATCCAATACTATACAACAAATAAAAAATAATAGTAACACAACCAGAATTATATGAAATACTTTAAGGGAGATTGTTGTAAAGTTTCCTAACTGGGATTAACAATATCTAATCTCATAGAATCAACTATCACATTGAAAGTTAGTATCATGGTTATCATGCTTATAAGAATTTATTGAGCGGTGAAGTGTATTAAATTTTATATCAATATTAATTGATCTCTACCAAATATAAATATTTGTAAATTTATTTCACCCATATATATACATATGATATCTGCGAGGGTACAAATATTTTTCATAAATTCTATTCTAATGTGTTCACAGGGATTTCTACGTAGGAACATCTTCGGTAGAAGAAGGCTTAAGTGTAGAAGAATGCTGCACATTTCGTGGCAGCCTATCCAATCTAGACACCAAATCTGGTGCCATTTTGTGGCAGACCTATATGCTACCAGATAACCATCGCAACAAAGGAGAGTACGCCGGGGGTGCTATTTGGGGAAGTAGCCCCTCCATTGATCCATTGAGAAACTTGGTATATATCGCCACTGGAAACCTGTACGCTGCCCCATTAAGCATACGTCAATGCCAAGAACGAGAGAACAATCAAACAGTGCCAACTCATTCAGATGAGTGTGTTGAGCCTGATAACCACACGGATTCAATCCTGGCCCTTGATTTGAATTCTGGAAAAATCAAATGGTACCATCAACTGGGAGGTTATGATGTCTGGTTCTTCTCATGCAACAATCTTTCAACCCCTAACTGTCCTCCGGGTCCAAACCCAGATGCTGATTTTGGGGAGGCACCAATGATGCTCACTATTTATGTAAATGGTTCCAAGCAAGATATCGTTGTTGCTGTCCAGAAAAGTGGTTTTGCATGGGCTTTAAATCGTGACAACGGTAGCCTCATCTGGTCTAGGGTAACAACTGCATTCCTTTGTAAAGTAGGATACATCAAAATGTCTGTCGTACATATGTGTCGTATACATATTCATATCAGATATTCTTCAGACACCATCCGATATTGTTAGCATGCATCATATAATTAATCTCTATTTTTTATTTCTTAAATTTTTGTATTAGAACATATGTTAATGTGAGATATCATAAAGGTTTGATAAATGTTATTCTTTTATTATAACTATAATGACTAATACTGAAAATAAATATTATTTTCTCCACTTTTCCTCTTCAATCTTGGAATGACTAACTATTATTTTATACTCATGATGTCTTATGATGATTTTATATGTTTTTTTATATTTTATGAGAGGATATATATATATATATATATATATATATATATATATATATGTATTTATGCTATGTTGTATATCTTGCTACACTCGTCCTAATTTTTTCGAAAATATCTTACTCCCGTATCATACTAGTATTGTATCCAATAACCGTACCTGTAACACCATATCCTACATCATAGAGTTAATTGTAATTAGGTATGTCATATATGAACTAATCATATATGTATATGTATATATGCAGGAAGCAGGGCCAGGTGGGCTAGGAGGAGGAGGAACATGGGGAGCATCCACTGATGAGGAAAATGTCTACACCAACATTGCTAATTCTGACGCTAAAAATTTCCCACTTGTACCATCCAATAGGACTACAACCAGTGGTGGATGGGTGGCAATGGATGCTAGGGATGGTAAAATCCTGTGGTCTATAGCCAATCCTAGCAACGCTATTAGTAATGGCCCAGTCAGTGTGGCTAATGGTGTTGTGTTTGCTGGATCCACAAATGAAGAGGGATCAGTATATGCGATAAATGCAGAGAGTGGACAAGTTCTATGGTCTTATGACACTGGCGTTAGAGTCTACGGCGGCGTGTCAATTAGTGATGGTTGCATTTATGTAGGTCAGGGAGTTAGTTTATTTACTGCGCCTGCAGGGTCCAACGCAACTTCACTCTCTGCCTTCTGTGTTCAAGGTGTTGGAGATATAAAATAACATGGACAATTTTATTTGCTTGACAATAATAAAATAATTAATTATATAAATAATAGTTATAAATAAAGAAAAGTTTAGAAATAAAGCTTGGGAATTTTTGACTGAAAGATGCATAGATGCATTATGTTAAAACACAATATATCTTTTCCTATATAATTATATGATGTCTAACTTTTAAGATATCTAATTTGTATAGTTTCTTATGTAAAGAAAATAGTTCCCGCGAACCACTAGTCTTTAGTGTGAAGTATTATGTCAAATCTCATGTTTAGGTTATGGTGTCACACTGTCACTTGATCATGGCTTTTTTTCTTTTCTGTTATGGCAGAGATAGGATGCCCAAATTTCATGTTATTTTCAAACGCTATTTGGTAATTTCCATATTTTGATTTTGTTCATCTCTAGTGTTATATATTAGGAAGATTATTTATGTTATAATCATTAATTTTATTATTGGAAGATTTTGTTAGCCTAGGTGCAGTAGATTCTACCCCAAAAATTAGAGATATTTTCACATTAAAATTTGTGATGTTTTTAATTGTCTTTTCTCCTACATATGCTAGTTTTTTGTGGTTTGTGATATTTGATGCTTCAGGGATTTGTTTGTTTCTATTTAATTGCACAAATATGAAAAGTGTGATCCTATTTTGCTTTTGAAAGCATTTTTGTTACTCAACAAAGTGGTATAAAAATTTTGGATTTTTTTAATAAAAAATATTGTTTTTAAGGATAAGTTACTTATATTACTGACTAGGGTAGAGGGTCACTTCTAGGGCTTCACTTAAGGAAATCATCACATGGATGCTACTCAAACTTAGCCTCTAACACTACAAAAAAATAGGTTTATTATCGCGGTTTAAAAAAACCGCCATATTATGCCTTATATAACGACAGTTTTGGAATCGTCATATTTTGCATTGATAAAACAGCAGAGTTTTGAATAAAATGGTAGTTTTCAACAGCCGTAATGTACATTTCTCACTTAAAAATTTGAAACTCCTAATTTCATATACTTATCTTTCGCCTCTCTTCAAACATTTCCTCTCTTCAAACTCATCTAAAAAGGCATAGATCATTGTTGCCCCTTCGAAGAACCTCGTGGTGCTCTTCTCGCAAGTAAGGATCAACTATGTGGTACTCTTCTCAAAGACCATTCTTGTTGGAAACTCAAGTACAAGAATCGTGAAATTTGTGCATTTAATTTGTTCGACTCTGCAGTGTTTGATTTGGAATTTGATGCAATTGAAAATTGTCTTCGTGCAAGCCAGAAGCTAGATAATGAAGCTTTGAGAGGAGACCAAGACTTTGGGTATGTCTACGTATTTTTTTGTTAATATAATTTGATTTATCTTACTTAGCTTGTAGTTGCAGATCCTGGGGTATTGTTGCAATGGGTGTTAATTTTATTTTATAATTCTTAGATATCTAGAGTCAATCTTCCTGCTCTAAAATTTGTGGTTCATGTATCATTTAATCTAATGCCTTCTATTTGTTGAGGAAGTTCCTATATAAAAGTTCCTGTATAAAAGATGAGGTTTGGAATGGTTGATGGCATTGGAGATGATCTAGGGCTTGTTGGAGGTCAAAAGTTTCTCAAAAACTCAATTGTGTTTGGTGGGGATTCTACCCTCTCTACTTTGCCACTGTTGCCCAAGCTCATATTCCTCACCTCCTTTCTCAATGCCTCTATCTCCTTCATCTCACTATTGGTCTTCTGCCTTTTGCTTTGCACTCCAAGTTTCAGTTTTTAGTGAGTCCGAGTCAAGAACAGGTTATTTGGAGTTTATATATCCAGTTCCGTATATAGCGCTACATCATGTTGAAATGTTGATCATTGTGTTTATAATAATCTTGTGCTCTAAATTTGGTACTTTCTACCTATTATATTTTGTATGGGATCTGCACACCTAAAGCTGGTACTCTTATGGAGAACTTAATATAATTGACACTTTGTATTTTTTCAAATTAAATAGCATTTTAATTTAAAACATTAGGGACAGTTTAGATTCGAGAAGATCAGGTGAAGTCCAAATTCTTGAGCTGCAGATCATGTAAGCTCAAGTCTAGCAATGACAGTTTATATTACATCGGTTAATGAAAATCGCCCTATTATACACTATATTATGGCAGTTTATCAACTGATGTAGGTCCTCTAGAGTCTTAGTCAGTGCGTTGGAGACATCTTCAGGTGCATAGTCACTGATCTTGTATGGATAAGAAATTGAAGGCAACCAAAAATCCGTTGCCTCTAAGCTATGGTCTCAATCATTTTGACACATAAGAAGGCTAGTGACAGAAGGTATCGACTCTTCAACCCACAGATTTCCTTGTCCCCTAGAAAATTCACAAAGTAAGTAATCAAGTATGGGCAAACATATGATGTTGCAGCATTTACTACTGCAAAAATTGCATTGATTGTTGTTTTTTTCCTAGCAAAGAAATAGATTGCCTTATAGATAGATGGGTTTGTAGTTCCATCCCTCACCTTAACTTGTCTAAGGCTCACCCAAGGAGCAGTTTAGAAATTCACCAGAGTTCTTGATGTCAACATCAGGAATGTCATTATGTTCAAGGGGTTTCTTATACCCTACTGCACACAAGGGATTGAGCCAGGGGAAGTTAATGAGTTGGAGAATAGTAGCTTTCCCATATGGAGATTCCCTTTGACACTCTGAATGTTTCTCAGTTTTCTCACCCAAAAGTGGGTTGGAGATACCATTTGTGGCAATTAAGACAATGCCTATCTTCCCTCTTGTTGAAATAACCAATAGGCATGTTGAATCAAGCAAACCAAGGAAGTCTGCATATTCTCTAGTACCAATCTGACCCTTAATGAAATGGGTATGAATAGCTGTGCTAATAATGCACAAAACGAAACTGCAAAGCCACCAAGCCCTTAGAATTCAAGGAAAATAAGTATTCGATTTTGATATCTTGCATACTGCTATTAGACTAATTTCCCATGATAACACTTGGATTATCTCTGATGTAAAAGCCTGAAGTTTAGAGGTACAGTGAGTCTCTTGATTGAGCATCAGTAATAGCATTAATGCATGAGCAGCCACCGTAACAAGACTGCTACGTCCATAGGAGCTAATTTGTTATAATCTATTTTTGTAAATTAATGTGTCTCAATTAATGTTACATCTTTTTGTTGTATATCTCTGTTTTTTTTAAACGGTCAATCAATATATGTGTCTAAGGTTGTACGTACAGAGAATTCTTGTGACATGATATATCAAATGGCAATTCCTATAGGCATCTTTATGGCCAATATCCTCAACTACATTTTTGCCAAAATGAAGAATGGTGAAGGCTATAGTTTGGGTTTTGCTGCAATCCCTTCAATAATGATACTTAATGCCCATCGGGTTTCCGGATCTCTATATGATCCGATTATTTCATGTTTCATGAAGGTTCTGCAGATACCTCATACCTGCGTGAAAGATAGCACCAAGGTCGATTTAGAGTACTAAAGGGGGATTTGAGCTGCACAACTTCTATTCAAACCACATCCCTTCCATGAGAGGTACTCGTACCCCCTATGATTCATCATGGTTTTAAATTGTACATTTTTTAAAATGTATTTATGGTTTTGAAGTTGTAGGCTCTGAATTTTATTTTATCTTTTGGAGTTTTTATTTGAGAAATGAAATGGGTTTTCTTCAATTTGACGAAATTTTACTTGTGAAAGGATATGCAGTTGATTTAAACAACTTCTCCCATTTGCTTTGATTGTATTGGATTGTCTATAAATTAACTGTTAAATGTGCTTCTTGCAGAGCAGAAGTAGCATTGAGATTGGCAACTTTGAAGGTACCTGTTGGCTGACTACTGGTAACTTGTGACAACAACTAATTCATAGGTAGGATACATTTATGAATCTGATGTGGGATTTGATGGATGTGTTGATGTTTCCTAGTGGCTGCTGGTGTAGTTTCAAGGATGAAGCTCTAATATGGAAATTTTATAATTTCATTTCAATTACTAGATTATGCCACTTATTCAGAGTTGGCAGTCTAATCTCTTCTTTTTGTGTTAGTATTGTCAAGTCTCGTGTAAATTTGACATTGTTAACTAAGAACATTGTGTTTATGATACAGAATATTGCTCCTTATTACTGCTTTCTCTTTTGCCCTCCAACATCCTATAATTAAAGGCTCTGTATTCTTTGTAACTGGTGCTGGTTTGCCACAAATCATGGAATAGAATCAAATTGTTTATGTAGTTGTCTACTTTCCTCTGCAATAAGAACTATAAATTGTTGAACTGTAATATGATTGCAGACTGCAGTTCTTTCTATTGCTCACTTGAATTGCTATTCTTGTCTGCAGCTACTGCTTGTCCACTACAGTTGGGTGTTTTGTTTACTTCTGTTGCTAAAGTTCTGTGTGTTCTTCTATAATTATATGTTACTAAGATGAACAAGTAGCTAAGTGCATCTTAATTGATTTCAATTCAAAGTAATGTTGAGATATGCTTTTCACGCAAACCCATTCATGTCATTTGTAACACCTAATTCTTGCATACGAGAATTTTTCTTAATCTTACACACAATCCGATAGAGCTTCCTCTATTTCTCAAGCATTCTCAAACAAGCAAACATAACAGAAGTACCAACTAGCCTGGTCATATGCAATACCGACAAACATCCACAAAATAGATATCATATAGAGGTCTCTGACCTCAACAACAAAGTACAACATTATGTTTCATGCACAAAACATAAATGTCAATATTCACAACAACCCTACTGAGCACAATTTACAATAATATTATCACAATTTTCTACGGCGGCATGAACAAAGTACTAGTGGAACTGGAAATATCAACAGTAGTTCACCAGTTCCCCTACCATGCCCTAAAAAAATAAATATACAACGGTGTCCCATTAAATACTTCGAAGAGCTCAGCTCCATCCAAAATAAGTCATGAAAATAAATACTACAACTATGACGGCCAGTTATTAGCAACCCCATACTCATTTTGTAGAGGACCCTAACTCAACCTGCGAGTCTAAAGGTGAGAGGAGTGAGATATAAATCCCAGTGAATATGAATATACATGTAATTATAGTATGCATGAGAGTCAAGATATGAGAGCATAAGGTCATCAATGTATCTACTTCAGTTGTGAATTTACTTGAATAGCTTGGAAAATTACATGGTAACTAGTGAAATTTGTTAAGGGGAGAAAATATACCAGCAATAACACAGTGTGTGGATGGTTGTTAAGGTATAAAAATAGTCTTGATAGATTTTAACCGTGTAGGAACTTTTATAAGCTAGAGAAGCATGGAATAAGAGCAACTCAACCATCGCTCAACGATACAGGGCGTTCACTCAGCGAATTTCAACCAATTTGCTACTAACTCCCATCGCTTAGCAAGACTTATAGTTGCTCAGGGACACCCATTTTTGGGTACCATCACTCAACGAAATTAGCCAAATTTGCTACTGACTTCCCTAACTCAGCGAGACTTATAGTTGCTTAGCGACACCTCATTCTTGGGTACCATCGCTCAGCGAGGCTTATCATTGCTCAGTGATACCCCATTTCTGGGTACCATTGCTCAGCGATGACAGTCCTTATATTCCACACGAATCATTAATAACCTAACCAATTTTCACCCTCTATCATCATGTACACCACAATGCAATAACATAACTAGGACTTACCCTCCATCATCATACACATCACAATGCAAGAACATGACTAACGTTCACCCTTCATCAACTCACATACCACAAGGCAACAACATAATTGGATTTCACCCTCCCTCAACATCACATTACAATGCAATACATAACCAAGGGTCAATCCCCACCATCATACACCATAATGCTCAATGACTCTCAAGGTCTGGCTTTTCCTCATATGTGCCAAGGACTATGTCATGGTCCAACTTTTCCTCATTTTTGGCCAGGACTATCTCACGGTCAGGCTTTTCCTCATTCTGCCAAGGTCTAACTCACGGTTCGAATTTTCCTCATTTTGCCAAGGACTATATTGTAAGACCTATTATTTAATACATCATTTACCAACTCAAAAGTTTTACGTGGAATTTTTTTTCTCTTTTATTACATATAAAATTCGGCACCGTTTCCTTTATTTCTCGTATGTTCTTAACGTCATAAATAAACAGCGGATTCCAATCAATCATCTCAAATCAACCAGAGTACATATATATATATATATATATATATATATATATATCAACAAGAGATCTCCGATCTCATTCAAAATATTATCTCATTTAAAATATTATCAGAGTACGTACATTATACAAGTGTATACTAGACACTATCTTGACTGAGCACAATTAAATACAACAGAACTGAGAACAACAATACTAGTTCATCAGTTTCCCTGTCATGTCTATATAATACACTTCATATTATAATTACATAATGGAGCTCAACTCCACCAAAATACAAGTATCATAATATATCCTATTGCTATCAGCAATACACCACAGAATCCTCCGTACTTAACCCATAGAGGGTTTGGGGTATTCGTGCGAATCTGAGAAAGAGGGGGTGAGAAATAACTTCCCAGTGAATGTGAATGAAAAATTGTATATAATGTATGCATGTAATTAGAATGCAAGCATACACACAATTCAATATATCAAGTAATATCAAACCAACATATGCAATGAGTTTATGAATGCACATGATGTTCACACCTTTTCTTCACACCTTTTCTTTCTCCACTCCTCTTGTTGTGCACTAACCCCTTCCGGTTAGGCCCTCGCAATATGCAGTATGCAATGTTTTATGTCATTCCGTTTCTATCTAACCCCATAGGTTAGGCGCCCCTCAAGTATTGTGCACTAACCCCTTCTAGTTAGGCCATCTCACTATGCAATGCAAGTAATTATGCACCGCTTATTCCTTCATTTAACCCCTTTCGGTTAGGTAACCTCTCACATATTGTACACTAACCCCTTCCGGTTAGGCCATCTCACTATGCAATGCAATGCTTTTATATTCAATCATAATATCATAATAATATCACATTTAATCAATACGAGATTTAAACTACACAAGCATTATACTCAATCCTCTCAATTTATGATTGAATCGCATAAGTAGTATGCTCAATCCTCTCAACCACTTTCACTTAGTTACACATCCCTTCATTGTACTAAGTTATCATTTTAAGCCAATGTGATTCTATAACTCTTAGTGAATCTATTCACACAATATTGTAAATCTGTTCACACACTATTGTGAATCTATTCACAATGCTATTCATGGGTCTGTGAATCTATTCACAAAATGTTGTGAATCGATTCACAGTGCTAGTCACGAGTTCACATTGCTATTCTCAAGTCTGTGAATCTATTCACAAAATGTTGTGAATCGATTCACAGTGCTATTTACGAGTTCACATTGCTTCACAAGTCTGTGAATCTATTCACACATCTTGTGAATCGATTCACAGTGCTAAAAAAATCAACATTTGATTATATACCTCTTCTCTTAAACTTCATTCATTCATCCATTCATCCATACCTTTCATTCATTCATTCATTTCATAGCAAATCCAATCATTCTCATACATCCATACCATTGAATACTCGTAACAATCCAAACATTCAAACACAACATGATCACATAGAAGTTCTTATCTTCAAGACTTAAACTTACACCCTAAATAAGACCATACCATATCACAAATCAACCCACACTCACCTAGCATTGATTTAGGACAAGAACTCGGCTTGAGGTGATATCAAACCAACCAAAATCCTTATGATAACTTCCTCTTCAACTTCCTTCAAAACAACCAAATCATACAAAAACTTTAGAATTTGTGTTCTTGATTCTCAAAGATGAACATGAGTTCTCCAATAAACTAAAACCATAGGATTGAAGAAGAGATGAAGGTGATCAATAACCATCAAATAACCTAAGCCAAAAGATGAGTAAAAATACTTACTTTGGACCTTGAAAGCTTGGAAAACCTTGGCTATGGATACTTTGATATTTTTAAGATGACCATTTGATCATCCAACATGCACAGCTTCAATATGAAGAAAGGGGGTGAAGTTGAATTGTCAACTTTGCCCTCCACTTGAATGAGAATTCACAAAATTGCCACTAAGGGTGTAAAATGGCCAAAATACCCTTGGTGGTTTCTAAAAATTCCCAATTTATCCCAATGCCAGAAAATTACACTACGACTTCCATATGATTTAGTTAAGCTAGAATTAAGATTAGAATCAAAATTTAGGGATGTTACATACATCGTGGTCCGGCTTTTCCTCATTTGTGCATCCAACATTCATACATGTCAAAATCACAATCATGACAATAATGCCCAATCCACGACTTTCTCAACATCAACATTATAATCAACAATCACACATCATCATCATTCATCTCAACACCACAATCAAACGTTAATGCATGATCCACAATTCCCTCAACATCATCACTAAATTCAACAATCATGCATCATCATCATTCATATTAAAATTTCAATTAAGATAATAATGCACAAGTCACCATTTTAGATAAGGCATTCCTCAACTTCCTATAAACTAGGCCATACACCAATTCTCAAAACTAAGCAATTATCCTCATTTTGATACATGCTCTCAACCTATCCATTCTACAATTCTAACCACATTCTTATATCATTAACAAGACAAAACAAGCATCAAACACATATTAAAGTTATAATTGTTAGATTTTCCCCATTAACCCTTAAACCCTAACTTTCCCTATACCAAAGCTACAAGTAAACTCCCACTCACCAAGGTGATGTGGGGCACTAAACCACCACCTTTGAAGCCTCCAATAAGCACCAAATGGCCTCCAAAAATGCAGCCTTGCTCCCAATTTTCGTGCTTCAAATGCTCTCAAACTTTGGTGGTATACTCAAGAGGCACTCCCCAACACTTCATCTCAAAGGACCCAAGTCATCCAAACAACTTTAGGCAATGGGTATTTTTGAGTTTGGGGAGGAAAATAAAGGTTTCAAGATTTTGAAACCATAGGAGTGTAGAGGAAAGTGAGGGGAGTAATTTTTGTGAAGGAAGCAAGTTGAAAGAAGGTGAGGAAGAGGGTGTGGAGGAAGAAGATGAAGTTTTGGCTCTTCTCCCTCCCTCCATCATCAGGTCCCGACATAGAGAAGGGCAGAGAATTTCTTGCTTCCCATTTTGCCCCCCAACCATTTCCAACTAGGACTAACTTGCCCACAACTAAGTGATATTATCAAAATTGTCATTAATGAGTGAAATGGACTAGAGTGTCCCTAGTAATTTCACATTGATTCCTAACTCCCTCACTAATATTTTTACTAGTTTGCCACTGGGTGTGGCCTTCTACTGAAATGCCCCTGCGGTCTGGCCGGAACTACAAAAATTTAAAATTTCGTATTCTCTTTCTTTTTTCCATCCTGATTCTTCCAGGTTGGCCAAAGTTATTAAAATATTATTATAGTTTTTTAAATCTTGATTCGCGCCCTAATTTTCCAAAGTCATACACTTAGTCAACCACAGTTTAAATAAAAATCTCAGAATTAAAAATCAGGGATGTTACATCATTTACTTTACTTATCAATTGAAAACCTTCTGCTTAATACTTCTATTAAAGTTCTCACTGCTGGGGCTATTTTTCATGCATTCTAGTTTGGCCTTGCTAAAAGCATCTTATCTTTTAGTGTTATGTTTAGATTTAGCATGTTATGTCTGGTGCTTGAAGATGCATATTCATGTCAGGCATATATGTTATGCTTTGCAGGAATACAAATAGGCAGACGAAAAAAGGCAATGTATTTGGTTATAATATAAGTTTAGATAAATTGTCATTTCACCTTTCACATTTTTCATCCCTACTGGGCAACACCTTTAGTGAGATAGAAAATAAATTATCAATTTGAATTTTGTGTCTAGATACGTTGTTATTTCCCCCTTCCCATTTCAATATTGTTCTAGCATGTTTGATGCAATGTGCTTTAAAACCTTTTCAATCCCATTTTGGTGTTGTCTAAAATATTCTGAACAAGAAATTCTAAGTGAGATGTAGCCAATACGGGTACAACAGCAAATATGATGTATGAAGTGCTTCTTAGATTGACTCTATAATGGTTTTTAAATTTTTTACGTGGCATATTTAGTCAGGTTCTAACTAAAATAAGGGACAAAAAAAATATGGTTTCAAGTCTTCAAACATTTGTTTAGATATTGGTTTGGTTGGATAGGACTCTGGAAAATGGTGATTATAGTTTATGGCGTGACTCCAAAGTATAGCATGGTTGACTAATTAATATTGCAGCTAAGCTGGTACTAGGTGGTGGTTCCTCTTGGTTGTAGGTGGACCCCAGCATATCATAATGCTTTTAACCATTTTCAGTCACTGAAGTTTATGTTTCAACATTTGTTGGAGCTAGTATAGTTGAACACCTAAAAATTGTAACACATGAATAATATATATCAGTATCTCTTCAAGGTTAAAAATTGTTGAAGCCAATGTTCTACACACTATACCGATCATTGACCGGTGAAAGGACTGGTCCGGGTTCAATGGACCAACTGTGGTTAAATCGTGTTTGAACAGAAATATAATTATATATATATATATATCTATATTTAAAATATCAACTTATCAAAAACTTCATGTCCTTTGATAAATTTAACTTGGAATCGAAGAGATAATTGTAGCCTATACTGGAATTGTATGAACAAACAATTTAATAATTGTACTTTATCCTTTAAAATAAGATACCGAGAATCTATAAAGAAAAGTTAGATTCTTCCATAAGCTGATTGCTATTGGCATGAAAAGTGACATGCCCTTTCTGACCACAATTTTAATAAAGCCACAATCAAATAGAATCTACGAGTTCATATAATAAAGCACTTCCATAACCTTGTAAAAATACCATATGATTTTAATTTTGTAATTTATCAGACACTCTGTGAGTACCTGTAGTCTTTACCCCCCCAAAAAATAAAGCAGTGGTAATACTTATAGAGCTAGGATGAGCTAGTTGTGTTAAAGAAATTGAGCTCAATCTGTAGAGTGCAAAACATAACCAACAAGAAGAGTTAGGCATTATGCTCAGAATTGTCTCTTTAGTTCCCCCAAGTTACCATAGTCCACAAGCATGAATTATAACAAGTAAAAGTAACAGTAAAGCAATCTAGCACTTCATAACCCCTTTAGCATAAATACCCAGTAAAACAAAAACAAATAAAGCAAATAACAGATACTAAACCCCAGAAAGGTTTCCACCAGAAAAAGCTCAAAAACCCAGTAATTTAATAAGAATAAATAACAAAGAAACTGAAAAATATATATATAATAATTGGGAGAGAAAGAAAGGGATGGCTAGAGGAACTTGGAGAGTAATCACAGGAGATGATGACAAAGGTTGAGACTAAACAAGCGATACACACAACTCACAAAACCAGGCCTGCAAACTTCCAAAATAATAATAATAATAAATGATAATAATAATAATAATAATAAAAGGCCTGCAATCTGTACACTGTTGTGAACAACCATTGTGAAATCTCCAACAAAAGAACACTAAATACCCAGAAGCAGACACACCCCAGTGAGCCTAGAAAACTAGACAAAATTGACAAGAATAAAGAAAAAACAAATCTATAGATTTGATAATCTCTGTAACGGTGTCTCTTTTTGACTCGCATTTCCCTTTCCAGTGTGAAAAAGACATGCCTATTTTTATATTACTTTTAATAATCTCTGAGATTTGGAATTTTCAATAATTTTTCTTATTAATTTTAATTGAAATGCTTATTTTTATATTACTTTTAAACAATAGCCTCACATGAAGAAGAGGTTCAAAAAGTAAAAGCCATGCCTAGTTTGAATATAAAATAACTTTATATAGAAAAATAAGTATCCAACTTGCAACATAAGTTAACGTTGATAGTTTCCCAATACAATTAAGAGCGTACTATGTGTGTATTGTGTGTTCATTGTGGGTTGTTATTGCAATTTAATATTTTGGTTAACAATGATAGCAGAGTGTATTGTGTATGATAGGCAGTTGCTCGTTGTCTACCATTAGGGAATTGCTTCACAATCTTTGTTACAAAGAGAGACAAGAAGGGCCTCACAAATGCAAGTTTGAGAAAATTGTACTTTTTCTGATTTACTTTGTTTGTCAAGAGTTGAATTGAATTGGTTAAACTGTAGGAGAAATAGGATTTCCTGTTGGGGTTCTAGTACTTTGAAACATGTATAAAATGGTTTGAATTTGAAACTAGTTGAATGCACCATTGTATTAATTTTATGTTGCAATTTCATGTTTTCCTTTGTAGTTATGACGATTGATAAATCTTGGATTAACAAACCACATAACACACCTGCATATGTGGATGGGTTACATGGGTTAAGCAAATTTCTGGATTTTGCATATCAACATTGGTCTATTGAGGGGAGTACAATAAAGTGTCTGTGTCCAAAGTGTGGTTTTAAAAAGTGGCAAATAAGAGATGTAGTTCAAGAGCACTTGATTTGTTGGCCTTTCCCAGAAAATTACAAAGTCAGGTATTGGCATGGTGAAGAATCAAATGTAATTGACTCAAAGACTTTTGAAAGCACACATGTTTTGGAAGATACTTTGCAGCCCCAAAATGTAATGGAAACCATGATCAACGATGCATTTGGGTTGACTAGGAAAAATGTCAATGAACCTTGTGCTTCCTATGAGCATGTAAATAGAGAAGAAACTTTAAATGAAGGGCATAATGAGGCGCATAGTGAAGATTATGTAGAGTTTTATGAGTTGCTCAAGGATCGTGGGTGTAAGAAATATTCAAAATTGTCTTTTCTAGTAAAATTGTATCATATAAAGTGCTTGTGTAGAGTGAGTGACAAGGAAATGACTATGTTACTAGAATTGTTAAAAGATGCCTTTGAAGATGCCTATATTCCTGTTTCATTCTACGAGGCTAAAAAATACCATCAACAAACTTGGGTTGAATTATACCAAAATACATGCATGCCCAAATGATTGTATGTTATATTGGCGTGAAAGTGATGAAAACTTGCAAGCATGCAAAAGATGTGGTACATTAGGTGGAAGAATAATAAGAAAAAGCAACTGTCAAGTGGTTGTCGATATCCGTCAAATAATAAAAAATATCGGTTCACAAATTAATTTGTAGTATAAAGAATGAACCAAACTGTCTCTCAACCCTAAAAAAAATAGATTTAATCAGATCAAGATAATTAAAAGGGGGTTTTGATGATTTGTAAAGTAAATACACTGGTTGAATTAAAAAAACACAATTAGCAAATTAACCAATCCAAAGAAATTTACTGATCTTGAGTTTAATCCATCATTGATCACAAGGAATTCACTTAATTTCCTTGGATTGGTTAATATGTTAATTACTTTTCTTTAATTCAACTAGTGTATATTCTTTATAAATCATCAAAACCCCCCTTTTTAATTATCTTGATTTGATTGAATCTTTGTTTTTGGTCTCTTGAGAGACGATTTGGTTCATTTTCTATACTACAAATTAGTTTGTGAACCAGTAATTTTTATTATTTTGACAGGTCTCAACAACCTCATGTCACTATCTAACATAAATTAACTTAAGATCCAGGATTTAAACAAGTTAAACAATCCATCGAAAAGCTTTGATATATTATTTAATCTTTGTGATCCTCTTTGAATACATGATAATAACGCTATTATCACATCAACATCTAAATCAAATTAAACAATTCAATCTAGATTAAAATCAAAAGAAGAAGAAGAGAAACTTGAATAATAATTAAGTAATTTGAACAAGCAAAATAATATCTCTAAATTAAACATCAAGATGGTTAATCCCTTGGATTAATTACAAGATCCTAGCCTTCCATGAATGGGAAGGAAGAACTCAAAAAATAAAGAACAAAAATGAAATTCTAAAGAGAAGGGAGAAGAAGAGAAAGAAAACTCTCACAAATACTCAAACTTCAAATTTCATTGATGCAATTACAAGAGAGATTGACCCTATTTATACTAATTCTAGAGGCCAATTTACAGTTGATAAAAGCTATAAACAACTGGAAATGCAAGATAAAAAATGGATGTTTGTCAACAATGGTGGCTTGATGCATGGTTGGTGAGTTGGTGCATGGTTGGTAGCTTCTCCTCACCAACTCTTTTCTGACTTCCAGCTTAACTTTCATGATCAAAACAATGTATTTTGGCTTGGAAGTCTAATAAGAGTTGTAGTTTTATGTCTCAACTTTCCAATGGCACTGATTTCAACTCAAAAGGACTTTTACAACTCAAGATATTCTAAAAACACTGCACCTACCTCAAATCACGTTGGCAGAACATGTTTCCAAATTTAAATCAACTTACAGCTTCGTAATCATGCCGACAACGACATCAATTGACTAAATGGTCTTCAGTAAAGTTGGAGGTTTGCATGTTCTCTTTCCAATGGCACTGGTTTCAACTCAAAAGAAGATCTACAGCCCACGATATGATCCAATATGTGCACACTACTTAGATTCTAGCGACAGTAAGCCCACTTTGACTTTCAAGCATATTTTGAATCATTAGAAGTCTGATCCAGCTCTTGAGTTCTTCATGAAACTTGTAGATATTTATCTTAGCTTTTCACAGACACCAAGAACACCTCAAACGGATCACCAAAGCCCAAGTTATGGCCTAATCAATGAGGAAAGGTCAAAATGCATTAAAATCTGAGAGTTAATCAAAATTTGCATTAAAGCCCAATGATGCCCAACAACACAAAACTCAGCTAATATAGTAATATTGGGCACAATAAACATCCAATAAAGCCAAGTACAAAGTTAACATAAGTGTCTCAAAAATGATTTATCAAATTCCCCCACACTTAAGTTTTTGCATTCCTAGGCAAAACACATAAGACCAAAACTAAGGAAAAACAAGAAACACCCTAATATTAAACTAAAAGTATAAAAACTGATTATACCTAATCTAATCCACTTTCGTAGGAAATCACGATGACATTTAGCATGTGCCACAAGCCTTTAAACCCCTAGGTGTAACACTCCAAAATTTCAACTTATGTTATATGTTATCTTCTGTGATTTCTATGATAAATGATTTTTAGGAATTTCTGTGAGTTCAATTAAATTAAAATTTAACTGGACTTAACCTTATAAGTTAATTTTAGACCATTCTGGAAAATAAAATAAAATAATTTTATTTTTGATCCAGAATACCTTTGGGGAATTTTTGTGTATAAATGAAAGTTCAGTTCTCAAATCCATTAACATATTTGATCATTTTCTATTTTTAGGGATTTTATGAGCTAATAAAATCTCTGGGTGATTTTGGGTACATCCTATTGTCCATTGGACAATAGATACTAATCTTTGTCCATTGGGTAAAACTTACTGATAAAAATCTTGATAAAATATCTCTAGGCAATTAATGACTTGTGGTGACTCAATGGGTGAGTCATGAAGAAGTATTTATGAAGATGGTGAATCACCTAACCATGCAATTAAATGCCTTAAGGTGGCCAAATTGACAACAACCTCTTCATGCAAGCCCTTGGAGAGGCTGGCCACCCTAGGGAGAAAAATCTCCAAGTTTTAATTCCCTTTGTGTCCTAAATTTCTTCTATAAATAGCAAGTAACTCATTCATTCATTTTCACACCAAAATCTCTCTTCTTTCTCTCCATAAACCCGCCAACACTCCATAGCCACGACCTTACTCCCTTAAAATCCCTTCCTAAACCTTTGTTAGCATTTTAAGCCTTGCCCTAGTATCTTTGTAGTATTTTGAGAACTTCTCTAGTTAGGAACTTCTCAAGAAGAAGCTTAGAGGTTGGAGAAATCCTAAGGTGAAAGTTCTTCCCTTTCATTTTTAAATCTTTATTTCAAAGTTATAGATCATTAGGTTAGTCCATGATCAATCTTTATATGTGTTATGATGCTTGAAATAATATGTGGTTATGTTTCCTTGTAATATTGTTTTGGTAGAAGTCAAGAAGCTAGTGTTGTTGAAGAAGCTAGACTAAGAACCAAGGTAAGGGGAGTTTTCTCTATCAACCAATATTATGGTATAAAATAGCTTGTTGTATGTGATGAAAAACCGTGACTTGTATTAAGTGTCATATTGCTTGATTAAAATCTTTTATGATTAAGGACTCATGTTCATGTTATGTTTGATACTTGTCTTTTATACCTTGTTTAAATTATGTATCGTACAATTTATTTAAAAATAGGTATGACTTTGTGATAAATAAATATTTCTAGGACTTACATATATTTAGTTTGATACATTGATTTACTTAAAGTTATATTATTTAAAGTATTATGGTTAGTATTTTTGAAAACTTAGAGAAATTATTTGTGAAAGATTTAGAACTTTAAATTAAATATTTCAATTACGGAAAAGAATTATTTTAATAAATTTTTGTATTTATTTAGAATAATTCTTGAATTTTCGAAAATATGATAATATGGGTTTTTATTAAGTTTATTATTTTAAAGGACATTCTTGCTTATGGAAAGGATTTTTTTTGAAAATTTATTTTAAAGTTTAAATATTTATTTTTACTTATTATATAGTAGAAAAGTGAAAATAAACTTGAAAATAATTTATTTAGTATGAAATAAATTAGTTTTTGTAAAAAAAAAACTTACGCGATTGAAAATTTACAGAAATTATGTTACGCGATTGAAAATTTACAGAAAACTATTTACGCGACGTTAAAATGATTTTTGCAGCTTACCCGATTGAATTGTTATGGAAAAAGCTTTACGCGACTTGAAAACCGTAACAGATGTGTTACATGATTTTTGGCACCATATAATTAAGAAACAGCTATACTATTATCGTGCCGACGTAGACTGGACCCTAGATAGGACAGTTGACCCAAGGGGATTGTGTATATATATTCTGGGAATATTTTTACTGTATATATATATATATATATATTAGTCTGTATGAGACATTATTGTGGTAAGGATTGGAGCCTAAGAGATTGAGCTTACACCTAGTGCGGGTGCAAATGGCCGAGTGAAGATTTCCAATGATCTTGGAGTCGTCGTGGGTCCAAAAACTCCACAAGTGGCCGGTTGGGATTGTGCCGTGTGTTAGCCAAGGGCAACAATCACACAAGAAGGGGGTGAATTAGGTGATCACAAATTTTATTTCAACTTTGTGCAATTGTGCATTTTGATGCACCCAATCAATACATGTAGCGGAATAAATATATTTCACAACAATTCATGCTTTCATATTACTAACAATTCATATAATGCATAATATCAATCACATATAAGTATATTGAACAATGTAAATTATAGTGTGATTAATTTGAGACTAGTGGGAAATAAACCAAGATAGAAAATCACTTGGTTGAAACCTTGTAGTAGACTACAAGTAGTGTGTAGTCAACTACAATAAACCCCTGAAAGTGGTTTTGTAAGATCAACAAATAAAACATTAATGTTGAGTTTCTAGTAGTCTTGTAGTAGTCTACACTTTTCTTGTAATAGACTACAATTTGCTTCTGTGAGCAAATTGGGTTTTAAATAAATGCCTTACTTTTATGAAGATTTGTCAATCAATGTAGATACCTTGAGTATAACTTAGATATATATATATATATATATATATATATATATAAATCAAGCAAACAAGATATATATCAAGTTCTAATGATCTAAGTAGAAATATCATAAGATATGCAGTAGATCAATAATTATAGCAATCATGAGAACTCAACAAATAAGTAGTTAAATGTAAATTGCTAGAATGTAAAGAGAGTGAGGGATAAGAGAGTGCAAACAATATTTTACTGGTTCAATCACTTTTTGTGATCTACATCCAGCCCCAAGATCATCCACTTGAGGTTTTCACTATTCTTCAAGCTTGTAACTTAGGTGCTTGAGAAACCTTTACAAAAACAAAGCACTCCTCACACTTTGGGATTCTTCCACCCTTATGCTTGAGCCTCTTTCTTTTCTCTTCAAGGGAAATCTACCCTTGAACTTTCTTGAGGGATTATCCACCCTCTCACAAGTATATATGATTGATAGAAAATGATAAACTCTCTCAAAGAGTAGATAATACAACTTGAAGAACTAATTGATAGAGGGATTATGAAAATGAAGAGCTCAAATGTTGATTTTGATAGAAAATGATCAAATTCTCATAATGATTTGCAAATGGGTGTTCATCAACTTGTTAATACTTCAATCTTAGCATATATTAATAGCCCAAGTGATAAAATAGCCTTTGGTGGTGTTTTAAAATCATTACTTTCGAAATCTAGCCGTTTATACCCGTTACAGGCTATTCTGGCAAGTTGTAATCGACTACATATACATTGTAGTCGACTACCAGTCCTCTCTGGAAAGTAATTTTCGAAATCTAACACTTTGTAGTTGACTACAAGGTCTTGTAGTCGACTACAATCCATTTCTGGTGGTCTTGTAGTCGACTACAAGTCTTATGTAGTCGACTACAATTCCACTCGGGAAAGTAGTTGTTTTTAAATGATCATAACTTCTTCGTTTCTTAACCAATTTAAGCAAATGATCATTCGTTGGAAAGCTCTTTGAGTCTACTTTCATATAAGACAAGTTTCAGATCAGAACTCAAAGTATTTTAAAAGTTATAATAAAAATAGTGACCATATGTCAGTTTTCCAAAGTCTTGTAGTCGACTACAAGTCTTGTGTAGTCGACTACGATTCTTATCAAAAAAGTAGTATTTTTAAAAATATCATAACTTCTTCGTTTCTTATCGAAATTAAGCAAATGACCATGCGTTGGAAAGCTCTTTGAGTCTACTTTCATATAAAATAAGTTTCAGATCAAAAATCAAAGTATTTTAAAAGTTATGATAAAAATAGTGACCATATGTCAGCTTTCAAAATTCAGATTTGGCTATTTTTCATAGTTTTGAAATACTACCATGACTAACTTCTCAAAACTTGTTTGTTGGGCATTTTACCATGTTAAAAACATTTGTCAAGATTGAATAAAGATATTTGAGCTCTCTTAATGTAAAACCTCTATCCTTACAAAGGAGAATAGCCTATAAGATAATATATACCGAAATGAGTCCTTAGGCTTCTTGATGCAATCCAAGCTTCCAAGAATTCTTCTCTTCAAATATTCTAAATGCTTGGTTCATCTCTTCATTCTCCTTCTTCTTGAGTTGAGCATAAATAGGATCTTTCACTTTCTTATTCCAATGCTCACTCTTGGTATTTGGACTATCCTACAAAGCATAACTTACTTGAAAACCATGATTAATCCAAATCCCTAACTCAATAACTCAATATGCATGATTCAAATGTATATAATCTTATAAAGTTCTTTATGCATATATGATTTCTATATAGACACATATCCAACAATTAATTATATCACTTATCAAGAACATTGGATATATTCTATAAATAATGCTACACATAACTCAATGCATAATTCTTATAAGAAGAATAACACTATTATAAAATCATGCATTATCCAATATATTCATTAATCACATGTCTGTAGCATATTTGTAATCTTTTTTGTAATGTATTTGTCATCATCAAAACATAATACAATAAACCATTGGGGCAAACATATTTCCACACCGTGGTATTATGATTGCATAACAATGACGATCTCGACTATACACTGGTCCATTCACGATTGGTGGAGAGTATTCGTGTGAGCCGTATGCGTAAATGATTTGTTAATACCTGTTGGCTAACTGATACGGAACATGTACTCTCAATCACTCTCTCCGACTTGTTGTGTTTAGCTCCATGGAGTAGGAGTCATTTGTGTGCATCCTGCATGGTCAGTTCTCATACTTGCATTATCTATTTGGACACTGAGATTGGTATGTCATTTTATTTGATTAAATATGACTTTATATGTGGGTTAGGTATTTATTGATTTGAATTGATATATGCTATTTCTATACAGTTTTATTTGTATTTATGATGCTATGAGAATCTCACCCCTTTTTGTGAAAATTGTATTTTTGCCTGTACATTTCAAAGATGTTGATAAATGATTACTTCGGATTCATTATCGTCGATTTCCACGAAGGGCCAGACATTTGGCATGTTGAGTTGCTAGAAGAATGAGTTACCTATGTTGGTGGACTTACTATTTCTTTACGAAGGACCTACGATGGAAACCCAATAACAATGTTTTCTCTTTCCATTTATGTTGAGCTGCATATGTCGTTTGGTGACATCTAGAATACCACAACCAGCCACACACCTCGCGAGAGATCAGCCGTCTCTTCTGCACGAACCCCGAGGTGGCGCCGTGTTTATCGGACCTCAGCACCAGGACCCTCACATCATAACAGGTTCATTGATGATGACCCATCGACGTAGATGAGGGAAGATGTCTGTAAGACCTATTATTGTTATGTTATTTACCAACTCATAAGTCTTACGTGGAATATATTTTGTTTTATCATATAGAAATTTCGGCAGCATTTCTTTTGTTTCTCAAACGTTTCCACACGACATAACCATAAGCAGCGTAATCCAACAACCATTTCAAACCAACCAGAGTACATATATATATATACACATATATCATCAGAAGATCTCAGATCTCATTCAAAATATTATCAGAGTATGTACATTATACAAGTGTATACTAGACACTATCCTGACTGAGCACACTATATATATACAGAACTGAGAACATCAACAGTAGTTTCACCAGTTCCCTGTCATATCTACATCAGAGGAATATAATATACATCATGGAGCTCAACTCCACCAAAATACAAGTGTCCAAAATACATATTATCACTAAGAGTGATCAACAGTAGCATCCTCCGTACTTAACCCATAGAGGGTCCGGGGTGTTCCTGCGAATCTATGAAAGAGAGGTGTGAGAACAACTTCCTAGTGAATGTGAGTAAAAATTTTAGAATAAGTATGCATGTAATTAGAGTACAAGTATAAACACAATTCAGTATAACAAGTAACACCAAACAACATATGCAATGAATGGATGCACATGATGTTCACACCTTGTCTTCACACTTTTTCTTTCTCCACTCCTCTTGTTGTGCACTAACCCCTTCCGGTTAGGCCCTCGCATTATGCTTATGCAATGTATTATGCTATTCCATTTTCCATCTAGCTCCGTAAGCTAGGCACCCCTCATGTTTTGTACATTAACCCCTTCCGGTTAGGCCACCTCGCTATGCAATGCACTTAATTATGTCATTTCGTTTCCATCTAGCCCCGTAGGTTAGGCACCCCTCAAGTATTGTACACTAACCACTTCCGGTTAGGCCATCTCACTATGCAATGCAATGTTTTTCATATCATGCTCAAACCACAATATCATGATAGCACAACATTTAAACCAAGCAAGGATTCAAAATCACACTAGTATAAATCTCAAATCATCTCAACCACATATACTTAGTTGCACTTCTCATCATAGTACTAAGTCCTCATTTTTCACACCATCACTATCATCATAAAACAATGATACCTTATGCAAGAAACATATTTAAGAGTTGTAAAATTTTGTAAGAAAAAGGGTCCAGCGCTGAGCGCTAGAAAATCCACGCTCGGCGTCCAAAATGTCATTTGCTGCTGAGTTGCCAAAGCTGAGCGCTAGGAAATTCAAGCTGAGCGCTAGCATTCTGAGTTTTCAGCGCTGAGCGCTAGCAAAACTAGCGCTGAGCGCTAGCATTCTGGGCTACGAATTTAGCTACACTCAGCGCTGAGCGCTAGAATCCTGAGCTGAGCGCTAGCTTTCTGGGCTGCGAATTTAGCTACCAACACCAAACTTTCATGTTCAAATTCATCTTAGATCTATGCTACCAATCCACCATAACATACCAAGCATGTAAATCATTGAATTCAAGTAGCAAATCAATCATTTTCATACATATCATTGAAGTAGCAACTTAAATCATCAAATCCTTCAAAGAAAGAAACCAACTTCAAAAACACATAGGAAATCCTAAGTTTCAAGACTTAAACTCACACCCTAATTAACACCATACCATAACACAAATCAACCCACACTCAACCAAACTCCTTTTGAGGCCTTCCTCTTCAACTCCCTTCAAAAATACCCAAATCATACAAGAACCTTAGCAATGGTGTTCTTGAATCTTAAAAATGAAAATGAGTTTTTCCATAAACTAAAACCATAGGATTGAAGAAGAGATGAAGTGGATCAATAACCATTAAATAACTTAATCCAAAAGATGAGTAGAAAGACTTACCCTTGGCTCTTGAAACTTTGAAGAGCTTTGGCTATGGAGAAACCCTAACCCTAATTTTTGGAGATGGTGAACCCTTGGCCATTATGCTTGGCTGGTTCCCTTAAGTAAGAGGGAGGAAAATTGAATTGTCTATTTTTCCCCTCACTTAGATGAAAAATCACTAAATTGCCACTGAGGATGTAAAAAGACTAAAATACCCTTCTGAATTCTAAAAATTCCCAATAGGTCCTAAAGAAAATTTAATTTACCAGTAGGTCCTAACTTAGCCAGAGTAAATATAAGAGTTTAGATTTCACCTATTCCTTCCTTAGGTTCTACCGAGTTCCCCGGTATAACCAGAATCTCATAATAATCCCTATAACTCAATATATCACCATTTCTGTAACATAATATACAAACATGTTCAGAGAATTTAGCTAAGTCATAAAATACGAAATTTAGGGATGTTACAATGTCTGTATTGTGTATATGTTTATAACTAGTGTGAAAAAAGAATATATAGTTGTAGAATATAGTATGTGAAAATATGTGTATATATATAACCTGTGTAAAAATAAACTTAAGTAAATAAAATCTATGTGATATTAGTTGTATATTCCTTATCTGTTCATATTATATCACTAGATATACAAAGAACTTTATAATGAAAGATTAAGAAAATTTATTAGGAAACTGTTTAAAATTTAAAATGTGGCACCCAATTAAGGGTGTTACACTAGGTGTTCCTAGTGGACGAGTTATAGTCTTGTGAGGGTTTACTAGGATGATACCCACAAGCATGTAGTACTCTATTTAATCAATTCAACTAATTTTTAAATACAAGCATTATATCAAATATAAACCATAATCAATAATTCAAATATGCTTAACAAAGTATAGTTGAATCAAACCAATTGAGAATAAAGTATACATAGCATAATCATGTTTTAATCAGAAATAGGCATGTTCAAATTGAGTAAAATTCCTCACAAGTGACACTCAAATCACACAAAGTGTTTATGTTAACTGTTTGCGCTCAACTCTGTCAAATTATGAAAGTATTTTACCATAGGATTGCATATACATCAATTCTCCACTACTTAGATCAAATAAATTGCAAAAATCAAGAGGTCTTTCAAAAATATTGTAATGGGGTTATAAGGTGAAGGAAGGGAACAATATGGATAATAGCAAGTTAAAGACCAAATAATAAAAGAG
The DNA here is from genome assembly GCA_023212625.1 of Styphnolobium japonicum. Lineage (NCBI taxonomy): Eukaryota > Viridiplantae > Streptophyta > Magnoliopsida > Fabales > Fabaceae > Styphnolobium > Styphnolobium japonicum. Next base: position 31,093,697 of record JALBWW010000002.1, on the reverse strand, counting down.
CATTGGGGAGTAACTCAAGTAGAAGTCATGAAATTTTACCCAGAACCATAAAATACACATTCTCTTCTTTTAAAACCTTTTGGCTTTATTCTTTTTTTTTTGTACCAAACATTTCGCATAAACACATTGAAATAACCAAGTGAAACACAAGAAGGGGGGCTGAATTGTGTTTCTTAACCCTTTTTGAAAATTAATAAAAGATTTTCCTTTTCAACAGAAAATAGAACACAGCGAAGGATAAAGTTTGACAAGCAAAGAACTTAGAACCAACACGGCTCAGTCCTATTGGACTCTAAGGATTTTGAAAAGACTTTTAAGAAAACCGTTAACACGTTCTAAAACCAAATAAAAGATCTTTGTTAATAAACACAATAGTAAACCCCAGAGGTTAGTTGTGAGCAACATTTGTCATATTGAATTTTGATGATAACCAAACAAAGGATTCCGCACCAAGAAGACAAGAACAAGTTCACAAGGAGTACTCAAGACTTATAGGCTTTTACTTATCTTTGTAAGAGTTATAAATTGTTTAAATCACCTAGCAAGCATTTTGTTTCATTCTTTCAAAACTATTCCTAAAATAAGGTTTGATAAAAAGATAGTTATCTTTAAAAATGCTTTGGAAAGAAAGATTTTTTAACATTCAAAAATGAGTTTTTAAGTCCCTTGTAGTCGACTACAAGATTGATGTAGTCGACTACACAGCTGGAAAATGTTAAATTTACAACGTTTTCCAAAAGTCAGAACAAACTTGTAGTCGACTACACAAGTATTGTAGTCGACTACCAATAGGCAAAATCTTGAAATGCCTGTCTTTTTGAAATGTCAGGGATGCTTGTAGTCGACTACAATTACGAGGGTAGTCGACTACAATGCTGATAAAAATACTTTTGCTAAATACATGTTAACCCGAGGACATTTGTAGTCGACTACCAAAGCTATTGTAGTCGACTACATCGTTTTAAAATTGTTCCTTTTTAAAAATGCATAAACCAGAGGAGACATGTAATCGACTACATAAGCTCTGTAGTCGACTACATATTATTTTTGATAATATATCTCAGTTGCCTTGCTTTTAAAAGAGAATCCGAGAGCTATTGTAGTCGACTACCTTATAAGTGTAGTCGACTACATGCATTCTGTTAATAATAAACTCTCATGTTTTTAAAAGTCAGAAAGGCTTGGTGATCGACTACAACAAATCGTGTAGTCGACTACACACGCTCCAGAAACTTTTCCAACGGCTAGTTTGAATATTGTTTTAATACCTACCTACTACCCAACGGATCAAAAACTTGTAAGAGCTATTTATAGCTCATCTAAATTAAGTTTCAAATATACAAAAGATCAAAAATTCATTTTGAAAGAGCTTTTTCTAATCTTCAGTTCATCATACTCTGTTTTCTATTTGAAAAAGCTTGCTTAGTGATTTGATCATATACTCATCTGTTCTTCAAGTTGTATATCTGCTCTTGTGAGAGTTACAATCTACCAAAAACCATTAGATTATCTTGTGTAAGTTGAAGGAGAGAAAATCCTTGTTGTATTGAGGGAGGCTCTTGCACATAGAGGGTGGAGGATCCCATACTAAGTGAAGAGTGCTCTTTATTGTAAGGGTTTTTATCAAGCACCCAAGTTAGAAGCTTGAAGTATAGTTGAAATCTCGGGTGGACGATTTCGAGGACTGGACGTAGATCACAAGAAGTGATTGAACCAGTATAAATCTTGTTTGCATTCTCTCAACCCTTATCTTTTACTTATAAGTTATATTCTATCAACTTATCTAACTTGATGTTTTTAATGTTGTGAATTCTTGTCTTATACTTTACGTATCAAAAACTCATTAATTTTAGTCATTATCTTTTGCAAGTCCATTGATCTTAAATAATTAGCATCATTAAAATAAACCTTGCGAAAGTTTTTGAAAACTCAATTCACCCCCCCTCTTGAGTTATTGAAGCCACTTGGTAACAAGTGGTATCGAAACTTGACTCTTGTGTAAAGAGCTTAACTTGACTTCAAGAGATGGCTTCTTTTCAATTTGCTTTACCGAAGGAGCTTCTATAAATAGACCTCCGACTTTCAATGGTGCTTGGTTATACTTATTGGAAAGAAAGAATGAGAATTTTCATGGAATCTATTGATATTGATATTTGGGATGTCGTTGAAAATGGTGCTTTTGTTCCAAAGAAGGTGGTTGATAACCATGAGGTTCTTAAACCAAGAGAGTGAATGGGTGATGATGATAAAAGAAAGTTCAACATAATGCTAAGGCCAAAAACATCATTACTAGTGCCTTAGGTTATGATGAATATTTTCGCATCTCCAACTGCAAAACTGCAAAAGAAATGTGGGATGCACTTCAAGTAACCCATGAAGGAACCAATGAGGTAAAGAGGTCTAGAATTAACACTCTCATACATGAGTATGAACTCTTTAGAATGAATCAAGGTGAAAGCATACAAGATATGCAAAAGAGATTCACTCATATAGTTAATCATTTATCTTCATTGGGAAAAACATTTCCAGATGAAGATTTAATTAACAAAGTTTTGAGATGTTTAAACAGGGAATGGCAACCCAAAGTGACAGCAATTTCAGAATCAAGAAACTTAGCAACAATGACTCTTCCAACACTTTTTGGAAAACTCCAAGAACATGAAATGGAGTTAATAAGACTGAGTGAACATGAAGGAGTTGACAAGAAGAAGAAAGGAATAGCTCTAAAGGCAACCTCATCTCACTATGATAATGAAGATGATGATGAAGGCTCTATAGAGGATCTTGAAATAAATGAAGAAAACCTTAGTCTTCTTGTGAGAAAATTTGGAAAATTTCTCAAAAAGAAAAACAATGGAAGAAGGCCACCCTTTCCTCCAAAGAAAAACTTCAAAGGAGAAGGTTCAACACCTACTCCACCTACTTGCTTTGAATGTGGCAAACCAGGTCACATGAAGATGGACTGTCCGCTATATCAAAAGAAGATGGAAAGATTTGATAGAAAACCAAAGCAAGAAAAGAAAGGAAGAAGAGCATACATTGCATGGGAGGACAATGACTTGAGCTTATCGGATGACTCCGACAATGAGGAAGCCAATCTTTGTCTCATGGCAAATGATGATTTAGAGGTAACATCTCAATCCCTTGATATACAACCTTCTTATGATGAATTACAAGAAGCATTTGAAGAATTGCATGAAGAATCTATGAGATTAGCAAAGTTAGTCTCAACCTCAAAAAAATCTATCATGTCTTTAGAAAATCAAATTGCTTGTTTAAATAAGGAGATTGAGGAACTAAAATTAGAAAATGAAACCCTTGGATTGATTGATGCTAATTCTTCCTGCTCTACTTGTATATCTCATAAAAATGTTCCCTCATCATCCTCTTCATGTTACTCCTGCTTAAATTCTGAAAAAGAAATTGAGGACTTGAAAAACACTCTTGCAAAGTTTACTTTTGGAAGAGACAATCTCAACACATTGCTTGGAAAACAAAGATGTGTATTTGATAAAGCAGGTTTGGGATACAATCCCAAGACTCAACAAAAATCCTATAAAAGTTTCTTTGTTTCCACAACAATGTCAAGTAGCCCATTTATAACTTGTTTTTATTGTGGCAAGAAAGGACATAGTGCATCTACATGTAGAGTCAGAAAGAATTTATATGTTGGACAAAAGAAGATATGGGTTCCTAAGGGCACCTTGCCCAAAACTGACATCAAAGGACCCAAGAAAATTTGGGTTCCTAAAACCAAAACTTAAATTTGCTTGTAGGTGTGCTTGAAGGCCAAGAGTTCAAAATGGTATCTTGATAGTGGTTGCTCCAAGCACATGACAGGAGATGAGTCAAAGTTTTCCTTCTTTATACCCAAAGAGCATGGACATGTCACCTTTGGAGATAACAATAAAGGAAAAATTCTTGGCACTGGAAAAGTTGGTAAAACTCCCTCAACATCTATTGAAAATGTGTTGTTAGTTGATGGACTTAAACATAACTTACTTAGCATTAGTCAATTGTGTGACAAGAATAATAGAGTTATTTTTGATTCAAATTGTTGCATAGTTGAGGATAAAAATGATAAACAAGTCAAGTTTGTTGGTCATAGAGTGGATAACATTTATATGATTAGTCTAGATGAAATATCCTCAAATGATGCAAAATGCCTAGTGAGTAAGGAAAATGATTCATGGTTATGGCATAGAAGAGTTGCACACATTCACATGGATCATTTAAATAAACTAATTTCCAAAGACTTAGTAATTGGACTCCCAAAGCTTCATTTTACAAAAGACAAACTTTGTGATGCTTGTCAAAAAGGAAAACAAGTAAAGGTCTCTTTCAAAAGCAAAAATATTGTTTCAACCTCTAAACCTTTACAACTTTTACACATGGACCTTTTTGGACCATCAAGAACAATGAGCTTTGGTGGGAATTACTATGCACTTGTGATTGTGGATGATTATTCTAGATTTACGTGGACATTATTTCTTGCCCATAAGAATGAAGCTTTTAAAGCTTTTAGAAGACTTGCAAAGTTAATCCAAAATGAGAAAAACTCTAGTATTGTATCCATAAGAAGTGATCATGGTGGGGAATTTGAAAATCAAGATTTTGAAAACTTTTGTAATGAAAGTGGCATTGAACACAATTTTTCAGCTCCTAGAACTCCACAACAAAATGGAGTTGTAGAAAGAAAAAATCGAAGCTTAGAAGAAATGGCTAGAACCATGCTCAATGAGACTAATCTTCCTAAATATTTTTGGGCCGATGCGGTAAGCACCGCTTGTTATGTAATGAATAGGGCACTAATAAGGCCCATTTTGAAGAAAACTCCTTATGAACTTTACAAAGGAAGAAAACCAAATATTTCCCACCTTCATGTCTTTGGATGCAAATGCTTTGTTTTAAATAATGGAAAGGATAACTTAGGCAAGTTTGATGCAAAATCTGATGAAGGAATATTTCTTGGCTATTCATTAACTAGCAAAGCATTTAGAGTCTATAATAAAAGAACAATGACAATTGAGGAATCAATACATATTGCTTTTGATGAAACAAACTCCCTAGAGCCAAAAGAAGATGTTGTTGATGATATTGTGGAAGATTTGACTGATATTCACTTAAATGACAAAGTGGAGAACCTTAAGAAAGAAGAACAAGGAGAGATTGCTTCCCCACAACAAGGTCAATCTCAAATCAATGACTTACCAAGAGAATGGAGAACGCATAGGAACCATCCACTTGACTTGGTAATTGGTGATGTCTCTCAAAAGGTAATTACTCGAAACTCCATTAAAAATGTATGCAATCATTTAGCTTTTGTTTCTCAAGTTGAACCAAAAAACATAGATGAGGCCATAAATGATGAAAATTGGATCTTGGCAATGCAAGAAGAATTAAATCAATTTGAGAGGAACCAAGTTTGGGAACTTGTTCCAAGACCCAATGATCATCCCATTATTGGCACCAAATGGGTTTTTAGGAACAAACTTGATGAAACCGGAATAATTACAAGAAATAAAGCTAGGCTAGTAGCTAAAGGTTATAATCAAGAAGAAGGAATAGATTATGAAGAAACCTATGCTCCGGTTGCTAGATTAGAAGCTATTCGAATGTTACTTGCATATGCTTGCATCATGAACTTTAAACTTTATCAAATGGACGTAAAAAGTGCCTTCCTAAATGGTTTTATTCAAGAAGAAGTGTATGTTGACCAACCTCCTGGTTTTGAAAATTATAAACTGCCCAATCATGTTTTTAAACTTAAAAAGGCATTGTATGGCTTAAAACAAGCTCCTAAAGCTTGGTATGAAAGACTGAGCAAGTTTCTTTTAGAAAAAGGTTTTACTAGAGGAAAAGTTGACACAACACTTTTCATTAAAAATAGAAAACATGACATTCTCCTTGTACAAATCTACGTAGATGATATCATTTTTGGTGCTACTAATGAATCTCTATGTAAGGAATTCGCCAACATCATGCAAAGTGAATTTGAAATGTCTATGATGGGAGAGCTCACCTTCTTTCTTGGATTGCAAATCAAGCAAACAAGTGAAGGAATCTTCATTAACTAATCCAAATACTGCAAGGAATTGCTCAAAAGATTTGAAATGGAAAATTCAAAGATTTTTAACACTCCCATGAGCACCTCTTGCCGGTTGGACAAAGATGAAGGTGGTAAGCCCATAGAAATTACAAAATATAGAGGTATGATTGGCTCACTACTATATCTTACTGCTAGTAGACCAGATATCATGTTTAGTGTGTGCATGTGTGCTAGATTTCAAGCAAATCCTAAGGAATCACACTTAAGTGCTGTTAAAAGAATTATGAGGTATCTAGTTGGCACTCAACAAATGGGTTTGTGGTACCCCAAGGGTGCCTCAAGTAGTCTAGTTGGTTATTCCGATTCTGATTTTGCTGGATGCAAAATGGATAGGAAAAGTACTAGTGGAACTTGTCACTTTCTAGGATGCTCTCTTGTCTCTTGGCATAGCAAGAAGCAAAATAGTGTGGCATTGTCTACTGCTGAAGCTGAATATGTTGCGGCTGGAAGTTGTTGTGCTCAAATCCTTTGGATGAAGCAACAACTTCTAGACTATGGACTTAAGCTTGATCACATCCCTATAAGATGTGATAACACTAGTGCAATTAACTTGACTAAAAATCCCATAATGCACTCTAGAACCAAGCACATTGAAATTAGGCACCATTTTATAAGAGATCATGTACAAAATGGAGATTGTGTAGTTGAATTTGTAGAAACAACAAAACAACTTGTTGATATCTTTACCAAACCACTTGCAAAAGAAAATTTCTTTTTTATAAGGAGAACTTGGAATGATTGATCACAGTTGCATTTAAAGACCTTGTTTCTATTTCATTGTTATACAATTTTTTTTCAATTACTGACTTAGGCATCGGAGGTTTCCCTAAATTTGTTTTGCAGGTAATCCTAATATAGCCTAAGTCCCCCAATTTAGATTGATGAAGTTTTGGACAAATTGATTAAGCTAAAAAGTGTTTTCAGAAGCAAGGTAGTCGACTACACAGATCTTGTAGTCGACTACACACAGGTAATGAAGCTTCTCTCGTGCAATTTTATTTTTCCAGAAAGCATTGGTTGTCGACTACACATGTATTGTAGTCGACTACAATTACAGTTTTTCTTTAAAAACTGAAAATAAATTCTCAGAAGCTCATTGTAGTCGACTACCCTAATACTTGTAGTCGACTACACAGTGCAACAAGTTGCAACAGAAGCAACTTGTAGTCGACTACAAGTTGTGCGTAGTCGACTACAATCGCGGGTTTTAAATACCCCACGGCAGCCGTTCATCTCATTTCTCCTTCTTCTCTCCTGCGACCCACTCCTCTCTCTCTCTCTCAAATCTCTTCCCAAACCCTAGCCGCCCAATCCCTTCACCAAACCCTCCTCTCACTTCATCGTTTCATCATCATCATGGCAAGCTCCTCCTCTGCTCCCAAACGAAAGAAAACCACCCATAGCCATGTCTCAATTCCTCCAACCCTCAACCTGCGACGGTATTTCACCAAGGAAGAGCAGATGATCAAGTTCACCAATGACTTTCAATCTCGTCCTATAGTGGCACCCCGCTATCTAGATGAGATCTTTCTACGGATCGAAGGTTTCGCTCTTCCGCATTTGCTCAAAGATTTGCAACTCGATGCCTTCACTAGGATTCTCTGTCCGATTTACCCACAATTGGTGAAGGTATTCTTTTGCAACTTCAAGTATCATAATAAACGCATTTCCTCTGAAGTCAAGAAAATTAAGATAGATCTAGGCTTTTCTGAACTCATTTGAACTCACCAAAGCATTCCCACTTATCACAGGCGAAGTGAAGAAAGTTTAGAAGATTTTGAGAAAAGCTATGACAACATGGAGTGTGCTTAGAGAAGGTGGACCATTTCCAACCTCTAGGTTTAAAGTAGGATATTTATCTGTTGAGAATCGACTACTTCATTATATTCTCAGGCCGAGTTTTGCTTAGAAATGGGAACTATGCCACCGTTTCTGAAGAAGATTTGCTATACATGTGGGCACTAAACAAAAGAGTGAAACTCAACTGGGCTTATCGCATCATGAAGCATATGGAACGTGTCTCTGAGAAACCTGGACCTGCACTTCCATACGCCATGCTGATAACCAAAATTCTAGAAAAGTTTAATGTGCCCTTGGAAGGTGAAAACTCAATTACGGTCACCGATGCTAACCGGATCCGTGAACAAAACCTTAGGAAAATGGGCTTGAAGAAGGTTGACATGCATTGGGTATGAGACGCTGAAGATGAGGAGTTTGATGATCAGTCCACTCACCACCACATGGAGGAAGATCAGCCACCATCTAACGCTTATCCTTCAGGACCAATGCCGGACTACTCTCACGGCATAGCTGAGATTATGACTGGGCTCCACAGTCTGACCTCCTTTGTGAAAGAAGACTTATTTGGGTGGAGACTCATCTTCACTCCATGGATGCGCGGCTTGAACGTCTTGAAACCTCAGTTGGAGACTTGACTTCCCAAATGACCGATGTCACTTTCCAGCTAAACCAACTGACCATTCCAGCAGATGATCCTACTCAACATGAATTGGCTGGCTCAGATGACGAGGATGAGGATGAAGACGAGGACGATGATGGGGCTTAGACTTTTCATAGGATTTCTCTTTATTTTATCTTATTATGTTTTGAACAAATCCAAAGTTTATGCCATTTAGTTATTTCATGTTGAACAAGTTAAATGTTTGATCTTTACTTGACTTAATGCTGGATTGTTATTTATCTTCTCTCAAAGTTTATCATGACTATTTTGTTACCCTTATTTGATAATGCCAAAAGGGGGAGAAATATGTTAAATGAAATGGAATGAATATGCTTATATGACTAAATAACATTGCTAATATGTATTTCATAATGAAGGTACAATGAAATAAATAAATAAAAAATTGAAATGCTCCTATTGTAAAACTAAGGGGGAGTCAATACAATATGAAATCGCTCCTGCTGCGACTTTTCCTAAACTCTGATTATCAAAGGGGGAGATTTTGTTTATTTATTCTATTACTGACATTTCTCACTCCACAGTTATATTGTTTGTCATCATCAAAAAGGGGGAGAATGTGAGCAACATTTGTCATATTGAATTTTGATGATAACCAAACAAAGGATTCCGCACCAAGAAGACAAGAACAAGTTCACAAGGAGTACTCAAGACTTATAGGCTTTTACTTATCTTTGTAAGAGTTATAAATTGTTTAAATCACCTAGCAAGCATTTTGTTTCATTCTTTCAAAACTATTCCTAAAATAAGGTTTGATAAAAAGATAGTTATCTTTAAAAATGCTTTGGAAAGAAAGATTTTTTAACATTCAAAAATGAGTTTTTAAGTCACTTGTAGTCGACTACCAGATGGATGTAGTGGACTACACAAATTTGGAAAATGTTAAATTTACAACGTTTTCCAAAAGTCGAGTAACAAACTTGTAGTCGACTACACAAGTAATGTAGTCGAATACCAATAGGCAAAATCTTGAAATGCCTGTCTTTTGAAATGTCCCGAGGATGCTTGTAGTCGACTACAATTCTGAGGTAGTCGACTACAATGCTGATAAAAATACTTTTGCTAAATACATGTTAACCCGAGGACATTTGTAGTCGACTACCAAAGCTATTGTAGTCGACTACATCGTTTTAAAATTGTTCCTTTTTAAAAATGCATAAACCAGAGGAGACATGTAATCGACTACATAAGCTCTGTAGTCGACTACATATTATTTTTGATAATATATCTCAGTTGCCTTGCTTTTAAAAGAGAATCCGAGAGCTATTGTAGTCGACTACCTTGTAAGTGTAGTCGACTACATGCATTCTGTTAATAATAAACTCTCATGTTTTTAAAAGTCAGAAAGGCTTGGTAGTCGACTACAACAGTCGTGTAGTCGACTACACACGCTCCAGAAACTTTTCCAACGGCTAGTTTGAATATTGTTTTAATACCTACCTACTACCCAACGGATCAAAAACTTGTAAGAGCTATTTATAGCTCATCTAAATTAAGTTTCAAATATACAAAAGATCAAAAATTCATTTTGAAAGAGCTTTTTCTAATCTTCAGTTCATCATACTCTGTTTTCTATTTGAAAAAGCTTGCTTAGTGATTTGATCATATACTCATCTGTTCTTCAAGTTGTATATCTGCTCTTGTGAGAGTTACAATCTACCAAAAACCATTAGATTATCTTGTGTAAGTTGAAGGAGAGAAAATCCTTGTTGTATTGAGGGAGGCTCTTGCACATAGAGGGTGGAGGATCCCATACTAAGTGAAGAGTGCTCTTTATTGTAAGGGTTTTTATCAAGCACCCAAGTTAGAAGCTTGAAGTATAGTTGAAATCTCGGGTGGACGATCTCGAGGACTGGACGTAGATCACAAGAAGTGATTGAACCAGTATAAATCTTGTTTGCATTCTCTCAACCCTTATCTTTTACTTATAAGTTATATTCTATCAACTTATCTAACTTGATGTTTTTAATGTTGTGAATTCTTGTCTTATACTTTCTGTATAAAAAAACTCATTAATTTTAGTCATTATCTTTTGCAAGTCCATTGATCTTAAATAATTAGCATCATTAAAATAAACCTTGCGAAAGTTTTTGAAAACTCAATTCACCCCCCCTCTTGAGTTATTGAAGCCACTTGGTAACATTAGTGAATATAATAAAAACACTAGAAGAGAAGAGAAGCTTACACACGAGATTTATCCTGGTTCACTCTTATCAACCAAGAGCTACGTCCAGTCCCTTCAACCAGAAGGATTTTCCAACTAATCTTTTTCGAGATTACAAGTATTATACACCTCTTCAGGTAACAAGTATTTTCAACCTCTTTAGGTTCAATCACACAAGTATTCTTTTACACACAGCCTCTTCAGGCTTACAATGCTAAGATGAATAAGTGAAAGTAGATGAAAGCTTGAGATTGAAACTCACTGACAAATGAGAATAGACAATAGAAATCTCAAGGCTTTTTCTTTTTTAACATGAATAATATAATCCAAGAGGAAATAAAGCTTTTTAGACTTTGTAGGATGCTTCGGCAAAGATCTCTCCTTCTTTTTTCAAGTGCTACTTCTTCTCTTTATAAGTAAGAACAAATTGAGCAGACTTTATGAGCTATATCGTCTAACGGAATCATTTATTACCGTTCTGAGTAGCATTAAATGCATCTACTGGAAAAGTGCTGAACTTCTTCTGACGGTGACTTTTATTCTCTGAGATTTCCAATCAGTGAAAACAAAGTCCTGATTTGTCTAAGATTGCAGAAGGTTTCCTATTTGCAGATCTTTGTAGTTGTTAGACAATGTCAGCAAAAGTGGCTTAGTTGACTTCTTCTGTCGCCGTGAGCTGTCAGAGTTCTTTTCTAGCATTTAATGAGGAACAGTTCTTCATTTTTGAATTTTCACTTGGACGAGAGCTTGAGCTTGAACTTTGAAAGAGTGAATTGAGTCCGAGCTTTGGCAGACAGATCGTATTGGACGAACCAATAAAAATAGTAACAGTATATGCATACAAATATTGGACGTACCAATAGTAAAAGTATATAAGACAGTTATTGGACGCACAAAGCATTTTTAGTCATTCATTGGACGCACAAAGCGAAATAGCATATTGGTCGCACAAGGAGTCATAGCATATTGGACGCACAAAGAGTTTTCTTTAATCACAGAGCAGAATGGACGCACATACAAGTAGCGATTTGTTAATACTATTGTCGAAACACTTACTTGTTCAAACTAAATATTTTTGTTATCCTCAAAACTTAAACAGGGAAAGCTACAGCTTTTAAAAATTTAGTACTTAAACCTTTTTATAAGATTTTGATTTCAACAATCTCCCCCTTTTTGATGATGACAAAAACTATTAATTTGATTGAACACAGATTCTTCTTAAAACAAATTTGCTCCCCCTAAGAAAAACATTTCAAAGAGATGAACTCAGAGTCTGTTGGACGCAGAGTCGATTGGACGTAGTACACGAAATTTATTTTTACGAAACAAGTTTCAAGAGCAAGTAACATTATCTCTGTATCGAAGTTTAATACTTGAGAGAAGTGTTAACAGAGACAATACCTTTTTGAAAAGAAATAAACCATGCTAAAATTTAGAACAGATCCTTCACAGCAACACAGTGTATTAGTAGAGTATTCAAAATTTCAATTAAAGCATTTATATAAGGGCAACAGAATAAACGAGACACGGATAATGAAACAACCAGATAAAAAAAATTTCACAGTTTCATTGATTCAAATTAAATTATACAACAAGTTTGTAACAAGTCAAATTCCCATTATTCTCCCCCTTTGTCATCAGACAAAAAGAAGGAAAGACATCATTGTCAAAAAAAATTTGGCTAAAAAAAAATCAAGAGGAAGAAGGTGGAGGAGGAGGAGGTGGCCCTTGTTGAAAAAGAGATTTGAGGAGGTCTTCAACTCTCTTGTACATTAAGTCCATTTGATTATTCACGTAGGCCTGAAAAGCTGGGGGCACTTGGGTGAGAATGTCGTGAAGGTTGTGGTTCCACAATAGCTAACTCAGTGGTGGAAGCAGGAGGGGTCACATCCATTTGCTGCACAACAGATTCAACTTCGTCTTCAGACAGAGGAAGGTCAACATCCCAAGGAAGAGAAGTTCTTTGGTATCCAAACATTTGATCCCAGGGATAAGGCCTGCCTAAGTTGTCAGATGGAGGTCCAGAGACATAGCTTGGACAAGAGAGGATTGTTGGCAACGGCGAGTTCAGAGGCAGTCCAAGAAGATCATCTACCATAAAGATAGGACGAAAACACTGGAAGCTCTGACCAGGCACAATTATAGTATCTTCCTTATCTTCATCGCTTAGACCTAAAGAAGACGCTTGTTGCTCACATTCCCAAATGTGCTTTTCCCAGAAGGTCTTAGCCTCGTTCTCCTCAGCTTCTCCTTTATTCGAAACTTGCCACAAGAAATCAACATCAACATCAACATCAGGGGAACGTAAGCTCCCAAAATTTGGCTTAAAGAGGATAGGCTTGGGAAAGGTGGCTTGGCTTCTGTACTTTTTCAAGTCTTTGTTTTTATTTAAATCCACCATTGGCAACCTTGGACAAACTCAATCCGGTTGAATCTTGATGGCAGTTGCAGAAGAGATGATCAGTGAAGGGGGTACAAATCTCATATCCTTCAACAGAAGACTCCCCTTAATGACACTGACAAGGATGGTGTCATAAGGACTCGCAAACGGTCCCATTTCTTCCAAGGTGACTGGTTTGAAGGAAAGGTCACTAGGGAAGATGTGAACTTTTGTTGAGCAACCATCACAGCACCGGGAGCGTCTTGCTGTGAGTGGGAGAGAAGAGTCCTTGGATTCCCAAGGAGGGATAAAGTGTGGAGTAACGCCCACAGAGAAGGGATTAAGGTAGGAGGAGTTGAAGAAGGTCTTTTGAGAGGGTGAAGGTGAAGGAGATTGGAAAGGTATGATGTGAGTTTGAGAAGAAGGTTCAATGTTTAAGGGAGAAGAAGTTATTTGAGAAGTTGGGAAGGAGGTTTGTGGTTCTGGTTGAGAAGAGGGTAAAATGGAGGAAGAGGGAATGGAAGGAAGGGGTTCCTTAGGAATGGACGCAAGCTTGGAAGCGGGTTTTCTTATGATGGGTAGCTTCGTCCGGGTTCCCTTTGGAATGCTCGCAATGGACGCAACCTTCATCCTTTTAGCGATGGGTTGGTCATCTTCAGAGTCATCGTCCATTATGAGTCTCCGCTTGGGAAAGGCTTGGACGGATGGTGATTTCTTCTTTGGACTCTCAGCCTTTTTAGGAATTAGAGGCTCTTTCTGGTCCAGAAAATCTTGGACGCTTTGAAGTTTCATCCTTAGAAGATTGCTTCGTCCAAAGATTTGTTGCACTTGGATCCGTCCAAAGATCCTCTTCTTCTCTTCAACATCTTTAGTCTCATGGGGACTAAAGATACCTTGATCTCTGAAGATCTTGGTTAAGAGAACACCATAGGAGATGGTGGTTTTCTTCCCTTTTCCTTGTACACTTCTCTTGAAGTTCTTAAAAAGCAGAGAAGGGAGATTGACCTGTTGACACAGCATCAGATGACACAGGCAGAAGGCATGAACTGTAGAGACTGAGTCTTTGGACCCTGCCTTGTGGAGTACTGCCTTGTTCAGAAGTTGATGTAAAACTCTTGCCTTGTCATTCATCTTGGATGCAGTTATCTTCCCCGTGGATGACTCCTTTAGTAAGGTGTCAAGAACAGCATCAGTTCCCCCAAAGGCTTTTTCCCAGTCTGAAGTGATGGTGGCTCCTTCCAACCAACATTGTGTGGCGTTGGAGATGGTTACCTCTGAAACCACAACGGGTTTTCCCAATGGGACCTCTGTCGCAGACACGGATGCGTCTTTCCAGAATATTTTCACCAAATCCGGATAAACCTCCACCGGTTCTCTGAAGTAACTATCCCAACTAGCACCGACGAGACATTCTTTGATATCTATTCCACATTTTGCTAAAATTGAAGTTTGGAACGAGTATTCAACCGATACCTCGGCTCTTTCAACATCAAGGGTCTTTCCTCCGGCCATTTCTCAGGGTTAAGGAAATTTGAAAGAGATAGTGAAATTTGCTAAGGTTCTTTTTGCAAAGGTTTTCTTTCAAGGCTTGAAGGCGTAAAAATTTGATCTTGTAAAGAAGGAAAATATTTATAGAAGAAGGTTGGTTTTTACACTGAAAGGTTTCTTGAAAGAAAACGAATCGTTTTTCCCTTTTTTAAAAAAAACATTAAATGAGTATTAAAAGCAACTGTCACGTCCGCAGTAAAACGTTACTTTCGTGACCTTTCAAAAACTGACTCAGCGTGAGAAATTTGAAAAGTTTCAAACAAGATAAATGCAAATGATTTATGTCTTATCAAGAAATTTACCACACCATTTAGCAAATACACATCATTTTGGACGCAGATCTTCAATGGACGCAAGAAGTATTAATTCTTTACAAAATGCATACTTAGATATTTTCGAATAAGAGTGAATCTATCCTCTGAGAGAGGTTTTGTGAAAATATCTGCCCATTGATGATCTGTATCCACATATTGAATATCAAACACACCTTTCTGAATATAGTCTCTTATAAAGTGATGTTTGATTTCAATGTGTTTTGCCCTTGAGTGTAGTATAGGATTTTTTGATAAGTTAATTGCAGCAGTATTATCACATAGTAAAGGAATCTTACTTTCAAAGATGTTGTAGTCTTCTAATTGATGTTTGATCTAGAGTAGTTGAGAGCAACAATTGGACGCAGAAATATATTCAGCTTTAGCTGTTGATAGAGCAATTGTGCTTTGTCTCTTGCTGGACCATGATACTAGATTTCCTCCAATGAAGTGACATCCTCCACTTGTACTTTTCCTTTCGATTCTATCTCCAGCATAGTCAGCATCACAAAAACCAACTAATCTGTACTCATGAGATTTCTTAAATACCAAACCCAGATTAGTAGTTCCTTTCAAGTATCTGAAAATTCTTTTTACAGCAATTAAGTGTGACTCTCTAGGAGCAGACTTCATAAGCTATATCGTCCAACGGAAACATTTATTACCGTTCTGAGTAGCATTAAATGCATCTACTGGAAAAGTGCTGAACTTCTTCTGACGGTGACTTTTATTCTCTGATATTTCCAATCAGTGAAAACAAAGTCCTGATTTGTCTAAGATTGCAGAAGGTTTCCTATTTGCAGATCTTTGTAGTTGTTAGACAATGTCAGCAAAAGTGGCTTAGTTGACTTCTTCTGTCGCCGTGAGCTGTCAGAGTTCTTTTCTAGCATTTAATGAGGAACAGTTCTTCATTTTTGAATTTTCACTTGGACGAGAGCTTGAGCTTGAACTTTGAAAGAGTGAATTGAGTCCGAGCTTTGGCAGACAGATCGTATTGGACGAACCAATAAAAATAGTAACAGTATATGCATACAATTATTGGACGTACCAATAGTAAAAGTATATAAGACAGTTATTGGACGCACAAAGCATTTTTAGACATTCATTGGACGCACAAAGCGAAATAGCATATTGGTCGCACAAAGAGTCATAGCATATTGGACGCACAAAGAGTTTTCTTTAATCACAGAGCAGAATGGACGCACATACAAGTAGCGATTTGTTAATACTATTGTCGAAACACTTACTTGTTCAAACTAAATATTTTTGTTATCCTCAAAACTTAAACAGGGAAAGCTACAACTTTTAAAAATTTAGTACTTAAACCTTTTTATAAGATTTTGGTTTCAACACACATCAATTCCCCCATACTTAAATCATTGAAAGCAAAAGAGCTCCTCCAATAGAAAAACAAATGCTCACCTATTCTCTAAGGTGAGGTAAAACATGGTTTTTCATTTAAGGCTTGTAATAAGCTAAGAACATAGAATGAGCAAGTAGGCTCAGAGGGGATTAACAATGGGATAAATGCAAGGTAGGTTTATTTGGCCAAAGTAGCTAAGTCAAGTAAAACGCCTTTGTCATTTTCATGCAACATATAGGTATCTATTGGAAGAAAATATACCAAGCTTAAGTATCAAACTTGGAAAAGCCCAAAACTCACAAAGGTATGGAACATTTACTGAATTCAAATATGCTTTCTTCCTAATATCCACAGTCATATATACATGTATATCACGAATTTTGAAAAATGATTCAACTATAAACTGTTTTGCATACTTTTATCATCAACTAAGTTCAGATTCAGCACATGCTTGCATCAAAATCAAATGAAAAGATCAATTTTTTTATATATATATGCAAGAACAAAATGATTTAAGACCCACTATGAAATGCAAGTTAAAATGCGTCTCAAGAGCAAAACTACTCCTTACTCTGCCATCATTGATCAATCAATTTGAGACACTTATGTTAGCTTTGTATTAGGCTTTATTAGATGTTTATTGTGCCCAATATTAGTATTTTAGATGAGTTTAATGTTGTTGGGCTTCATTGGGCTTTAATGCAAATATTGAATAATTTTCGGATTTTGATGCATTTTGACCTTTCTTCCTTGGTTAGGCCATAACTTGGGACTCGGTAATCCATTTGAGGTGATCTTGGTGTATTTGGAAAGCTAAGACAATTCTCTACAAGTTTCATGAGAACTCAAGAGCTGGATTAGACTTCTAAGGGTCCAAAATATCCCTGCAATGTGAAATAACCAAATGAAACACAAGAAGGGGGGTTGAATTGTGTTTCTTAACCCTTTTTTGATTAATAAAGGATTTTCCTTTTCAAAAGAAAGTAGAACACAGCGAAAGAGACAGTTTAACAAGCAAGGTGCTTAGGACTAACACCACTTAGTCCTATTGGACTCCAAGGGTTTCGAAAAGACTTTTAATAAAATAGTTAATACGTTCTAAAACCAAATAAAAGATCTTTGTTAATAAACACAATGGAAAACCCCAGAGGTTAGTGAAAATAATAAAGCACACTAGAAGAGAGGAGAAGCTTACACACAAGATTTATCCTGGTTCACTCTTATCAACCAAGAGCTACGTCCAGTCCCTTCAACAAGAAGGATTTTCCAACTAATCTTTTTCACGATTACAAGTATTATGCACCTCTTCGTAACAAGTATTTTCAACCTCTTCGTGTTCTATCTCACAAGTATTCTTTTACACACAAACCTCTTCAGCTTACAAGGCTTAAGATGAATAAATGAAAGTAGATGAAAGCTTGAGTTGAAACTCACTAACAAATGAGAATAGACAATAGAAATCTCAAGGCTTTTTCTTTTTACACGAATATGGAAATAAAGCTTTTAGACTCTTGAAGGATGCTTCGCAAAAGATCTCTCTACTTCTTCAAGTGTCGCTTCTTCTCTTTATAAGTAAGAACAAATTTGAGCAGACTTCATGGGCTAGATCGTCCAACGGAAATATTTATTACCGTTAAGGTAGCATTAAATGCATCTACCTGGAAAAGTCTTGAACTTCTTTCCGACGGTGACTTTTATTCTCCGAGATTTCCAATCAATGAAAACAAAGTCCTCGATTTGTCTAAGATTGCAGACGGTTTCTTATTTGCGGATCTTTGTAGTTGTTAGACAATGTCAAGAAAAGTGGCTTAGTTGACTTCTTACGTGCCGTGAGTCAGTCGAGTTCTTTTCTAGCATTTAATGAGGAACAGTTCTTCATTTTTGAAATTTTACTTGGACGAGCTTGAACTTGAACTTTGAAAGAAAGTGAGTTAAGTCCGAGCTTTGGCGTACGGATCGTCTTGGACGAACTAATAAAAAGTAACAGTATATGCATACAAGTATTGGACGCACCAATAGTAAAAGTATATAATACATTCATTGGACCCATGAAGAGTTATAGCATATTGGACGCACGAAGAGTTAACTTTAAGCGTAGAGCAAAAAGGACGCACAACCAGTAGCGATTTGTTAAAACTATTGTCGAAACACTTACTTGTTCAAACTAAATAAATATTTTTGTTATCCTCAAAACTTAACAGGGAAAGCTTATAGCTTTTAAGAAATTAGAACTTAAACCTTTTTATAAGAAATTGGTTTCAACTGCAATGCAGAGTGGGTTTGCTGTCACGAAAATCTGGGTAGTGTGCACATATTGGACTACATAGTGAGTTATAGGCCTCCTCTTGGGCTGAAACTTCGCCATTGGAAAGATAAGACCCATATCTCCAACTTCACTGAAGACCATTTAGTCAATAGATGTCGTTTTAGGCATGGTAATGAAGCTACAAGTTGGTTTGAATTTGGAAATACGTTCTGCCAACCTAATATGAGGTAGGTTCAGTTTTTTTGGCATATCTGGATTTCTAAACGTCCAAATGGCATGATTCCAATTGCAAAATTTCAAGGAGACAACTGGCTACAATGCCTCCAAGCCAAAATGCACCGTCTAGGTGATGAAAATGATGCCAGAAGTCGGATAAGAGTTGTTGACTAAAAGCCACCAACTATACACTAACCCACCTACCATGCACCAACCCACCAACCATTCATCAAGCTTCCATATTTGACAATTTCCATATTTTTATAGCTTGTATTCAGATTATGTACATGTACAAATTGGCTTCTAGGATTAGTATAAATAGAGCCAATCTCTTTGTATGAGAGGATTCAATTTTGAAGTAAGTTTCAAGAAAGTTTAAGTATTTGTGAGAGTTTTCTTTCTCTTCTTCTCCATTCTCTTTAGAATTTCGTTTTTGTTCTTTTATTTCTGAGTTCTTCCTTCCCATCCATGGAAGGCTAGGCTTTCATAATCAATCCAAGGGATTAGCCATCTTGACGTTTAATTTGGAGATCTTGTTTCGCTTGTTCATATTGCTTAATTGTTATTCAAGTTTCTCTTCTTCCTCTTTTAATTTTGTTCTAGATTGAATTGCTTAATTTGATTTGGATGTTTATGTGATAATAGATTTATTATCATGTATTCAAGAGGATCACATAGAATAAACAATTTATTAAAGCTTTTTGATGGATTGTTTAGCTTGGTTAAATTCTTGATCTTAAGTTAATCTATGTTTGGATGGTGCTTACTTTATATAACATTGGTTAATTAAATCCTAGATGCTTATCTAGTAGAGGATTCTTGGATTATGTTGAGGCGTCTTGATATGAACTAAGGCCAAGAACATGGTTAGCAATTAAGTGAATTCCTTGTGATCAATGATGGATTAAACTCAAGATCGGTAAAATTTTCTTGGATTGGTTAATTTGTTAATTACTTTCCTTTAATTCAACTAGTGTATTATCTTTTCAAATCATCAAAACCCCCTTTTAATTATCTTGATCTGATTAAATCTTTATTCTTTTTGGATCCTTGAGAGACGATTCGGTTCATGCTCTATACTACAAATTAGTTTGCGAACCGGTAAATTTTATTTATTTGACGGGTCTCGACAACCTCTTGTCAATCATACATCTAATAAGTTAGTAACAATAAAGATTAGTTGGTTAGTTTTTTTATTTTTTTTACTAAACTATGTACATGGCAATGTCAACTATCCCTTCCCCCAACTAATTTAAGACATTGTCCCCAGTGTCAAAATATAGATAAGTAGAGTGTAGAGGATCTTACCAGAAAACTGCATATCGAGCCTAAAATAAGAAAAATTACAAAAAAAACTAAAACCATAAGAGAAACAAAAATTCAAAAAGACAAAATCAAATTAATTTTTTGCATTTTGTTGCTACTGTCTTTTTCCCAATTCAGTAGAGCATTTGCTGGATGACGTTGTGGTACAAATTCTTGTAGTTGATTGAGCAATTGTTCAAGGGTTGCAGCAGTTACAAGAATTTGATGTGTCGCTTGTGAGATGAACCTTTGTTCCACAACATGATCAAGAAAACAAAACAAACTATCATAAAAACCATTAACATTTAATATACCTATGAGTTTTTGGTGAAAGTTTTGTTGTGACCAATATGCAATTTGGAAGATCTCTTCCAAAGTTCCAAAACCACCAGGTAGAGCAATAAAGGCATCAGCGTTTGCTATCATAATGTTCATGCGTTGGTGCATGCAAAATACCATGACTTCATCCCCTATTGTTTTTCTAGCGGGCTTGCCGATAGCTAAATGACTAGGAATGACACCACGGACTTTACCACCTCCTAAATGTGCAGCAGTTGCTATACAACCCATTAACCCAAGACTACCTCCTCCGTAAACTAAATGGATTTCTCTCTCAGCTAGCACTCGACCAAGATGGTTTGCAATATTTACAAACTCTTTATCTTTTCTAGGGTTAGATCCACAAAAGACACAAATACTTTTGATTCGATGAACTGAAGTTACTTCCATTTTTTTTTGTACTCTCACCTTATCAATGATCTGAAGAGAGCAAAGTGCATTATTTAAAGGAATCAAAACTCAAGTGTAATAATTACACCTATAAAGGAGGGGTAGATCCGTGTGTTAAGCAAGTTTGAAAATAAGCACATAAATGATAATAGTTATATGCCAAAGATAAAGGACTAATTGATATGTGTTAGAAGAAATTTAAAAATATGCAACGCATATTTAAAAAAAAATATAGCTAAATTTTTTTTTAGACATAAAAAAATATTAATAATAATACTTACAGTAGGTGTGATTATGGCTCACATTTTCCACTGGTTTTACATCAAGTAACTACTTGAATGCTCTCTATGGGCCGATGGTCAGCTTCCCATCCAATTTTCTTAAAAATTGGCAAACATGGTCTTTTTGAGTCATATTCTTGGGACTATAATGCTGATGTTCATTTTTGAATATTGGTCATAAATCGAGAAATACTCTCTGCACATCTCCACTATGTCGCAACCGTCCCGAAGGGCGCCGCGATGGGAGAAGGCAACTAAGAATTAATTGTTTGGGAGTCGCCACCAACCGGTTCTTCCATTAAAAATGGAATGGTGCGATTGGACACCTTAAAAAAATGGTCTGCGTTTAAGAGTTTAGGTTCGGGGGTTGATTACGGGTAGGGAAGGTGTTAGCACCCTACACCGTCCATAATGGTTACCTATTTAATCTATTGTTACCTTGTCAAATTAATTAAATTGGTCCTTTATTATCTAAAAAAATGTTATTTATTTTATTTTGACATGTCCCATTTTGTCGGCATATTATCAAAAATGATAAATGACTAAGACAGAGAATGGGTGGCTAAATAGCCATTATTGTATGAAACAAATATAAGCCCATAACACATTACGTGAAGGTGGTAAATTAAAAAAAATCATATTTTTAAGAAAATATTTCTAAATAAAATATGAGATTTTTAAATGATTTTTATAAAAGGAAATCTTTTAGAAAAAGTGATTTGTGAAATGATTTTAAAAATATGTAAATTTTTGGAATGTGTGATTAAATGAAATTTTAATTTACCACCACCACAAAGTTAAGGCTATATTAATTTGTTCACATTTGTTTTTTATTTTAAAATATTTTATTTAATTAATTGTGAAAATTAGACCCCGCCAGCGCTCCTGGCAAAATCTAATATTAATAGCCTCAAGAATATTGGGAAGAGTTTTGTTGATCGTCTCTTCGATCCTCTCCCAAATTTTCCATCGTCGGCAAAGTTTAAGGGTTAATTTGATATTTGACTGAAGTGACAAACATGTAATCATAAGAAGAGATTAATGTATGAAGAGAGATATTTATATTGGAGATCGCCTAAAGCCCTGCCAGCACTTCTGGCAAAACCAAAGAGAAACTCCTCACCTTAGGAAAGTCAAAATGTCGTCGTCACTTCGGCTAATTTTGATTATTCCATTGTCGGAAATCTTAATTCATTATTATTAATAATTTAAAAAAAAGCATGAACAAATATCAATATGCTAGTGGAAGCAATGGTTTATGATGGCTTGTTTCTGTTAGTAGAGGAGGAGGGCTCATAGTAGTTGTCTTGGAATTTCAACCATGAATACAAAAGATCTCCAATATTTTATGCAAGAAGCAAAGAATAGAAAAAGATTAAGGCCATACCTTGAGTCGAATTCCCAGATGGAAGGGCAATGAGGAGAGGTTTCTTCTATCTTCTCATTCTTTCTTTCTTTCTTTGTGTGTATTATCTCACTTTGAGTGTTGTAGCTCTCCCTCTCTCTGTACTTTTTTCTCTCTTTCTTTTTTGTGTTACGGCTCCTCTCTCCCTTCTAGGGCCCCCTAGGGTTTTTCTACCATTAGTTATTTATAGCCTAAATAATTATTCTCATCACCTCAATCAGCTCAATTAATTAGGGTAAATTAGAATAAATTTCTCCTATCAATCAAGATCAATTTGTGCAATCAGAATCAATCAAAATCAATTAATTATTTAAACCCCAAATTACCATTAATAAGGGATTAAATGTATTTATGAATTCAAATTTATTTCCTGAAATCATTTTTTATTTTTGTTTCCTATTTAATTTTATGACTGATCAGATTTTTCCTTATTTTAAAAATTTACTGGATCAGTGGAGATTTTTTCCACTTCTGCATGCCAGACCAAAAATTATTTTTCCTTTTTATTTATCAATCATTTTAAAGCAATGAGTTTGGGCTTAGTGAATGGATCAGATCCAAAATTTATTGGTACAATGCCCATTGGTGAAAATTAAAATTTCAGGACAAATTTGGGTGTCAACACACTAGGATGCGTCTCAAGAGTCAATAGAATATTATCTAAAGACTCCTTACTCATGCCATCCTTAATGAAGTGAATTTTATCAAGTCAATTTATAGACGTCATTCCAATTGATCTGCATTTTGTGCTATAGGTCTATCTTGCACATTTATAGCAGACTCGTAACCTTTTTGCTCTTCTTTTCTTTGCATATGAACTTTTGCCTAGCCCTGGCATATATGAAATTAGAGCGTAAAAAAATACCTGTTATTCAGACATTTGCTTCAATTAACCAACGTATTTTCGTAGGGATGCCTTTATACATAAGCATCCTTAATATTTCAAACCTTGCACAATAAATGTTAGTTAAAACATTTTGAGGGAGATAAGTGAATCGCTTGTGGAGGTTAACAAGCTTATTATCTATTATGTAAGAAAGAAAGAAAGAAGAAGAGAAAAAAAATGAGTAAAATTTTATATAGATTCTAGTGTTTGTGGGTAACTGAAGGGATTGAAAAAGATTTTCACGGAGTACCATTTTCCACCATTTAACAGGTGAAAAATAATCCATCAACGAAAACCAAACAAAATTAAGTCAGAAAAATCAAACTCTGATAGATTTTTTTGTTTGGCACCGATTTTCTATCTCAATTTCTGTGATTTCAAATAAATCAAAGTTTGAAAGATGATAGAGTTAGAAAATTTAGGTTGCCTCTCAAGAAACGCTACTTTTAACATCTTCAGCCAGCATGATTGAAGATTTTTCATGATCGATGGGTCCTCCCCAATAATGGCTTGAACGTGGCTTGAGTTTTTTTTTTTTTAACAAAGTAGTTATCAATCATGGTAGTGGGCCTCCTGTAGTTGAACCTCTTTGATCAATCATTTTGAGACAATTATGTTAGCTTTGCATTAGGCTTTATTAGATGTTTATTGTGCCCAATATTAGTATTTTAGCTGAGTTTAATGTTGTTGGGCCTCATTGGGCTTTAATGCAAATTATGAATAATTCTTGGATTTTAATGCATTTTGACCTTTCCTCCTTGGTTAGGCCATAACTTGGGACTTGGTGATCCAATTGAGGTGATCTTGGTGTCTGTGGAAAGCTAAGACAATGCTCTACAAGTTTCAAGAGAACTCAAGAGCTGGATCGGACTTCTAAGGGTCCAAAATAGCCTTGTAAATCAGAGTAGGTTTGCTGTCACTAGGATCTGAGCAGTGTGCACATATTAGTCCATATCATGGGCCATAGGCCTCCTTTTAGCTGAAACCAGTGCCATTGGAAAGCTAAAATGCATATCTCCAGCTTCACTGAAGACCATTTAGTCAATAGATGCTGTTTTAGGCATGATTATGAAGCTACAAGTTGGTTTGAATTTGGAAACACGTTCTGCTAACCTGACTTGAGGTAGGTGCAATGTTTTTGGAATATATGGAGTTGTAAAAGTCCAATTGACATGAAACTAACGCCAAAAGTTCAAGGAGACAATTTCCTACAACTGTTATGAAGACCTCCAAGCCAAAATACATCGTTTAGGACATGAAAGTCAAGCTGGAAGTTGGATAAGAGTTGCTGACTAGAAGCCACAAACCATACACTAACCCACCAACCATGCATCAAGCTACCATATTTGACAATTTCCATGCTTTTATAGCTTGCATTCATATTATTTTCAATTGCAAATTGGCTTCTAAAATTAGTATAAATAGAGCTAATCTCTTTGTATTATACATCAATTCAATTTGCAGTAAGTTGATTATTTGTTTGAAGAAAGTTTGAGTATTTGTGAGAGTTTTTTTTCTCTTCTTCGCCATTCTCTTTAGAATTTCATTTTTGT
Source organism: Styphnolobium japonicum (assembly GCA_023212625.1). Lineage (NCBI taxonomy): Eukaryota > Viridiplantae > Streptophyta > Magnoliopsida > Fabales > Fabaceae > Styphnolobium > Styphnolobium japonicum. Next base: position 31,068,702 of record JALBWW010000002.1, on the reverse strand, counting down.
TCTTTAATTTCTGAGTTCTTCCTTCCCATCCATGGAAGGCTAGGCTCTTATAATCAATCCAAGGGATTAACCATCTTGATGTTTAATTTGGAGATCTTGTTTCGATTGTTCATATTACTTAATTGTTATTCAAGTTTCTCTTCTTCCACTTTTGATTTTTATCTAGATTGAATTGCTTAATTTGATTTAGATGTTGATATGATAATAGCTTTATTATCATATATTCAAAGAGGATCACATAGAATAAACAATATATTAAAGCTTTGTGATGGATTGTTTAGCTTGATTAAATTCTGGATCTTAAGTTAATCTATGTTTGGATGGTGCTTACTTTATTTAACCTTGGTTAATTAAATCCTAGATGCTTATCTAGTAGAGGATTCTTGGATCATGTTGAGGCGTCTTGATGTGATCTAAGGCCAAGAACATGGTTAGCAATTAAGTGAATTCCTTGTGATCAATGATGAATTAAACTCAAGATCGGTAAATTTCCTTGGATTGGTTAATTTGTTAATTGATTTTCTTTAATTCAATTGGTGTATTTTCTTCAAAAATTACCAAACCCCCAGATCAATCAATTTGAGACACTTATGTTAGCTTTGTACTAGGCTTTATTAGATGTTTATTGTGCCCAACATTAGTATTTTAGATGAGTTTAATGTTATTGGGTCTCATTGGGCTTTAATGTAAATTGTGAATAATTCTTGGATTTTGATGCATTTTGACCTTTCCTCCTTGGTTAGGCCATAACTTGGGACTCGGTGATCCATTTGAGGTGATCTTGGTGTCTTTGGAAAGCTAAGACAAGCCACTGAAACTTTCATGAAGAACTCAAGAGCTGGATTAGACTGCTAAGGGTCCAAAATAGTCCTGCAATGCAGAGTGGGTTTGTTGTCACTGGAATTTGGGCAGTGTGCACATATTGGACTACATCGTGGGCTATCGGCCTCCTTTTGAGCTAAAACTTGGCCAGTGGACCCACATCTCTAACTTCACTGAGGACCATTTAGTCAATAGATACCGTTTTAGGCATGATTATGAAGCTACAAGTTGGTTTGAATTTGGAAACATGTTCTGTCTACCTAACTTGAGGTAGGTGCAGTGTTTTAGCATATCTGGAGTTGTAAAAGTCCAAATGGCCTGAAACGAATTTCAAGGAGACAATGGTCTACAACTGTCATGATGACCTCCAAGCCAAAACATACCGTCTGGGTCATGAAAATCAAGCTGAAAGTCGGTTAATAGTTGCTGACTAGAAGCCACCAGCCATACACCAACCCACCTACCATGCACCAATCCACCAACCATGCATCAATCTTCCATATTTGACAATTTCCATGTTTTTTCAGCTTGCATTCAGATTATTTTCAATTGCAAATTGGCTTCTAGGATTAGTATAAATAGAGCCAATCTCTTTGTATTATACATCATTCAATTTGATGTAAGTTTGAAGAAAGTTTGAGTATTTGTGAGAGTTTTCTTTCTCTTCTTCTCCATTCTCTTTAGAATTTCGTTTTTGTTCTTTTATTTATGAGTTCTTTCTTCCCATCCATGGAAGGCTGGGCTCTTATAATCAATCCAAGGAATTAGCCATCTTGATGTTTAATTTAGAGATCTCATTTTGCTTGTTCATATTACTTAATTGTTATTCAAATTTCTTTTCATCCTCTTTTGATTTTGATTTAGATTGAATTGCTAAATTTGATTTAGATGTTTATATGATAATAGCTTTATTATCATGTGTTCAAAGAGGATCACAAAGAATAAACAATTTATTAAAGCTTTTTTATGGATTGTTTTGCTTGGTTAAATTCTGGATCTTAAGTTAATCTATGTTTGGAAGATGCTTACTTTATCTAACCTTAGTTAATTCAATCCTACATGTTTATCTAGTAGAGGATTCTTGGATCATGTTGAGGCATCTTGATGTGATCTAAGGCCAAGAACATGGTTAGCAATTAAGTGAATTCCTTGTGATCAATGATAGATTAAACTCAAGATCGGTAATTTTCCTTGGATTGGTTGTTTCTTTAGATTTGTTTATAACTTTAAGTCTCGTACTTTTATCAATCTTGTTAGTCAAGAACAAAATCCCCCATTTTAATTATCTTGATCTGATTGAATCTTTATTTTTATTGGATCCTTAAGAGACGATTCAGTTCATTCTCTATACTACAAATTAGTTTGTGAATCGGTAATATTTATTATTTGACGGGTCTCGACAACCTCTTATCAAATTTGGCGCCATTGGCGGGGATCCAAGGAATTATTTGATCATTTCATCTAACTCTAACAATTGTGTTTGTTTTGTTTTTGAAGCTTTTTCAAGTGGAATTCAGCTGAAATTGGGTAAAGGGTATTGTGTTAAGAATTTCGGTTCGGTAATGTATTTCCGATTGCCCTAAATTTTTGTACACTAATGGAAAACGTTATTTTGAGAAATGCTCCCTATTTATAATTAGGTCACCCTTATTTTAGCCAAGTTCTATCGTTTAGACCACTTTTTTAATTTTTAAGATTTTTTTATTTTTCTCTTGGATAGCATTTTTTGTGTAGATTTCACCCTGTGACGGTTCCATAATTTTTAAAATTCATTTGATACTGTTTTTTTTTGTTTATATTTTTGGAGTATTTGTTTTAGGAATTTTTAGTGTTTTAGTTGTTATTGCTCTTCGATACCTTCCTATGAGCTGCATGTTGTATGACTAGGTCTGATCTTGGTACCTTGCATTCATTTGATCCTGAAATTGATAGAACCTTTCATACCCTTTTCAGAATTCATAGGACTGGTAGTAGCATTAATAGAATCACTTATGGAATTAGACTTGAACTTAACATTGCACCTGATCTTGTTGACTCTTTTAATCCTGTTGAATTTGTTTCTGTTAGTGCTTCAGTGTCTGATACTGAGTCTTCTAATTTTACTATGGATGACTATAATAATAGGACCCTTAAGGAATTGGCTGCACTTGATATGAATTATCAACCTTTGTGCATTCAATATCCTGAACTTAATGTTGATTTTGAGTTGAAATCTGGATTGATACACTTGCTGCCCAAGTTTCATGGTCTTGCAGGTGAAGATCCACATAAGCATCTGAAGGAGTTCCATGTTGTCTACTCCACCATGAAACCTCATAGAATAGCTGAAGATCACATCAAGCTGAGGGCCTTTCCTTTCTCCTTAGATGGTGCTGCTAAAGATTGGTTGTATTACTTACAACCTGCTGCCATCACTTCTTGGAATGACATGAAAAGACTGTTTCTGGAGAAGTTCTTTCCTGCATCAAGAACTGCTGCAATAAGGAAAGATATTTGTGGCATAAGGAAAATCAGTGGTGAAACTCTCTATGAGTATTGGGAGAGATTCAAGAAATTGTGCTCGAGCTGCCCCCACCATCAAATTAATGATCAACTACTAATCCAATATTTCTATGAAGGGTTGATACCAATGGAAAGGAGTATGATTGATGCTGCAAGTGGTAGAGTATTGGTAGATAAAACTCCAGCTGCTGCCAGAAACTTAATTGCAAACATGGCAGCAAGTTCTCAGCAATTTGGTACTCGAATGGGTGCTGTAACTAGAGTAGTCAATGAAGTTAATACCTTTTCACATGTTGATCAACAAAGGGTGGAACATAGATTGGACGAGCTCACTTCTTTGGTCAGATAGATGGCAATGGGACAACACGAACCACATGTGCAGACCCCTGCAAGAGTTTGCAGTATATACTCTAGCTCATCCCATCCCACATATTCGTGCCCCACACTGCAAGATGATGGTTCTGCCTTTCCAGACCAATATGTTGCTGTTGCTGGAATTTTTCCTGGTAAACCTTAATTTCAACAGCAACAGCAGAGATATGACCCATTCTCCAACACCTATAACCCTGGATAGAGGGATCATCCAAATCTGAAATATGGCAATGCCACTGCCCAACAGCCAAATAAGTATAAGCAGCCTCTCCAATAGCAACTAATGAGGCAACATCAATTTCAATCCCATGCTGGAACTAGTAGGCCATTTCAATCAAATATGCAGCAATAGCCAATTATACAACAGCAGCAAGCAAATACAACACCAAAGTCTGAGCCTTCATTATAGGATATGATGAAGCAACTTGTTACCAACAATCTCCAATTCCAACAAAGGACTGATGCCACAATTCAAAATTTGGAGACACAAATTTGTCAATTAACTTCCTCTATGAATCAGTTACAAGCTCAAGGCAGTAGTCAACTTCCTACACAAATAATTCCAAATCCAAATGGGAATGTCAATACTATTACTTTGAGGTTTGGGAAATCCTTACAAGATGAGTAGCAGCAGAATTCGAATTCTGCAGATTTTACAGATTCAACAGCAACAACAGACTCTGCAGTAGTTATGTCCAATTTTGCAAATAATCAGAAAATAGATTCTGCACATAAACCACGTTCTGTAGCAGAAAAATCAGATTTTGTACCACTTGTGCAGTGCCACTTCCTTTCCCACATAGAGCAGTCCAATCTAGAAGAGGAGATGATGCTGAGAAAGATAAAGAGCTTCTAGAGACCTTTCAGAAGGTGGAGGTGAACATCCCATTGTTGGATGCGATTAAGTAGTTTCCTAAGTATGCCAAGTTTCTAAAAGAACTCTGCACACACAAGAGGCGGCTGAAAGACAATGAGAGAATTAGCATGAGCCGAAACATCTCAGCCCTTATTCAACCTATGCCATAGAAATACAAAGATCCAGGGACTTTTACCATTCCATGCATAATAGGCAACTCGAAATTTGAAAATGCCATGCTAGACTTAGGTGCTTCAATTAAAGTTATGCTTATGTCTGTATTTAACTCTCTTGGACTTGGACCTTTGGATGCCACATATGTAGTGATTCAGTTGGCAAATAGGAGCAATGCTTATCCAGCCGGACTAATTGAGGATGTGCTGGTACGAGTGGGTGAATTGATATTCCCTGCAAACTTCTACATTCTGGAAATGGAGGGGGAAACACCAAACACTAGGGCTCCACTCATTTGGGGAGACCTTTCCTTAAGACAGCTCAGACAAAGATTGGCATGCATGCAGGAACTCTTTCCATGGAGTTTGGTGACTCCATTGTGTAGTTTAACATCTTTGATGCTATGAAGCATCCCATGGAGGAGCATTCTGTTTTTCATATTGATGTCCTTGCGATTTGATTGATATTGCATATGATGAGTTGTGTGCAGCTGACTTTGATGGTTTTTCTGATTCTATATGCACTGGTTGTAATGGTGTTGTTTTGTGTAATGCATGTGCTAAGATTGCTGCAATTTTGAGTGCTGGCCATTCTATTTTAGCAATTAATGTGAATGGTGCAGATTATGCGAAACCAGATTCTGTAGCAATTGATTCTGTAGATACAGAAACTATAGCACCTGCAAAAGTTAATTCCACCAGCAGCATGCTTCCCTCTATAGTGCAACCACCTAAATTAGAATTGAAGCAACTGCCTGACCATCTTAAATATGTTTTCCTTACAAAAAGATGTGGAGTTCAATTTTGATGACAAATGCAAGGCAGCTTTCAACCACTTGAAGCGGGCCTTGACTAGTACCCCCATCATCCAGCCACCTGACTGGACATTATCATTTGAGTTGATGTGTGATACTTCTAACTATGCAGTAGGAGCAGTCTAGGCACAAAGAGTGGGGAGAGCTTCTCATGTGATATACTATGCTTCTAGAACTCTGAATGCTGCTCAGGCCAACTATACCAAACTAAAAAAGAGCTTTTAGCCATTGTTTTTGCTTTGGATAAGTTTAGATCATATTTGCTTGGTTCTAAGGTTGTTGTGTTTACTGATCATGCAGCTCTAAAGTTCCCTTTGAAGAAGCCAGAGGCAAAGCCCCGACTAATAAGGTGGATGCTACTGCTCCAAGAGTTTCATATAGAGATCCGTGACAAGAGTGGAGCAAAGAACCTAGTGGCAGAACACATGAGTCGCATTGAGAGGGCTTCAGATCCCTTCCTTGTACAGGACTCCTTCCCAGATGAGCAGTGATCAATCAATTTGAGACACTTATGTTAGCTTTGTATTAGGCATTATTAGATGTTTATTGTGCCCAATATAAGTATTTTAGATGAGTTTAATGTTGTTGGGCTTCATTGGGTTTTAATGTAAATATTGTTTAATTTTCGGATTTTGATGCATTTTGACCTTTCTTCCTTGGTTAGGCCATAACTTGGGACTCGGTGATCCAATTGAGGTTATCTTGGTGTCTTTGGAAAGCTAAGACAAGGATCTAAAAGTTTCATGAAGAACTCAAGAGCTAGATCGGACTTCTAAGGGCCCAAAATAGCCTTGCAATACAGAGTGAGTTTGCTGTCACGGAACCATCTGGGCAGCATGCACATATTGGACTATATAGTGGGTTATAGGCCTCCTCTTGGGCTGAAACTTGGTCATATGAAAGATAAGACCCATATCTCCAACTTCACTAAAGACCCTTTTCTCAATAGATGTCGTTTTAGGCATGCTTCTCAAGCTACAAGTTGGTCTGAATTTGGAAACACGTTCTTCCAACCTAACTTGAGGTAGGTGCAGTGTTTTTAGCATTTCTGGAGTTCTAAAAGTCCAAATGACATGATTCAAATTGGAGATTTTCAAGGAGACAACTGGCTACAACTTTGATGAAGACATCCAAGCCAAAATGCACCGTCTAGGTGATGAATTTGAAGCCATAAGTCGGATAAGAGTTGTTGACTAAAAGCCACCAACCATACACCAACCCACCTACCATGCACCAACCCACCTACCATGCATCAAGCTTCCATATTTGACAATTTCCTTGTTTTTATAGCTTGTATTCAGATTATGTACATGTACAAATTGGCTTCTAGGATTAGTATAAATAGAGTCAATCTCTTTGTATTATCATAAAATTCAATTTTGAAGTAAGTTTGAAGAAAGTTGTAGTATTTGTTAGAGTTTTCTTTCTCTTCTTCTCCATTCTCTTTAGAATTTCGTTTTTGTTCTTTTATTTTTGAGTTCTTCCTTCCCATCCATGGAAGGCTAGGCTCTCATAATCAATCCAAGGGATTAGCCATCTTGATGTTTAATTTGGAGATCTTGTTTTGCTTGTTCATATTGCTTAATTGTTATTCAAGTTTCTCTTCTTCCTCTTTTAATTTTGATCTAGATTGAATTGCTTAATTTGATTTGGATGTTTATGTGATAATAGCTTTATTATCATGTATTCAAGAGGATCACATAGAATAAACAATTTATTAAAGCTTTTTGATGGATTGTTTAGCTTGGTTAAATTCTTGATCTTAAGTTAATCTATGTTTGGATGGTGCTTACTTTATCTAACCTTGGTTAATTAAATCCTAGATGCTTATCTAGTAGAGGATTCTTGGATCATGTTGAGGCATCTTGATGTGATCTAAGGCCAAGAACACGGTTAGCAATTAAGTGAATTCCTTGTGATCAATGATGAGTTAAACTCAAGATCGGTAAATTTCCTTGGATTGGTTGTTTCTTTAGATTTGTTTTCAACTTTGAGTCTTGTATATTTATCAATATTGTTAATTAACAACAAAACCCCCCATTTTAATTATCTTGATCTGATTAAATATTTGTTCTTTTTGGATCCTTGAGAGACGATTCGGTTCATGCTCTATACTACAAATTATTTTGTGAACCGGTAATTTTATTATTTGACGGGGTCTCGACAACCTCTTGTCAAATTTGGCGCCGTTGCCGGGGATCCAAAGGCAACTATTTGATCATTTCATCTAATTCTAACAATTGTGTTTGTTTTGTTTTTGAAGCATTTTCAAGTGGAATTCGGCTGAAATTGGGTAAAGGGCATTCTGTCAAGATTTTGGTTCGGTAACGTATCTCTGATTAATCTGAATTTTGGTAGACTAATGAAAATCGTGATTTTGAGAAAGGCTCACTATTTATAGTGAGGTCACCCTTATTTTTGCCAAATTCCATCGTTTAGACCACTTTTTCAATTGTTTAATATTTTTTATTATTCTGTTAGATAGAATTTTTGTGTAGATTTCACTCTGTGGTAGTCCCATAATTTTTAAAAATCTGTAGATATGTTTTCTGTAATTATTTTGTGTGTATATTTAGACTTGTTTTTGTGATTTTGTGTTTGATCACTAATCTGATGGAGCATAGACTTGATGAGTTGGCTTATCTGGTGGGGCAGTTGACAGTGGAACAACATCAATTACATGTGCAAGAACCTGCATGATTTTGTAGTATATGCTGTAGGGGTGCGGAAAGGCGAAAGAACAAAGAAGAAAGAACAAAGATCACAAGGGAGAGTAGGATGCAGACGGACTGCTTACATAATTAAAACATGTAGATGCAATATTAAAATAAAGATAAATAACAACCGGAGCGGCGGTAATCCGCACAAGACCGGCGAAGAGATGAAGAAGAAGAACGTTTATTAAAAGAAAGAAAGCTTACAAGAGTATCTCAGGGGCAGAGCTCCTCTCTCTAGACTCTCTTTCTAAGATTTGGAAAAATAAAAGGATGCCTTCCAACATGGATGGGCAGGGCCTTAAATAGAAATAAAAGTTTACTATTACAACAGTACAGGTAACATGACCGGAACTATTCTAATAGTTAAAATGCTACAGTAACTGCTATATGATTTTTTGAACAGTAACTGTCGGCAGGTTTGTCGTTTGTCTGACTCAGCAGTCTTCGTCAAGGTTGATGCCGAAACAGTCATCTTCGTTCTGGTAGAAAGTTGATGACTCTGCTGAAGAGGTTGGTGAAGGTGGTAGACTCGATTGCTTCTTTGGAGCTTTAGGCTTTTCAGAAGAATCTTGTTTTTGCTGTTTGTCTTTGTTTTGCCTTATCAATTGGAGGATATCTTGAAGATTTTTCTCAAGACTATCCTGAGAGCTTGAAGCAGCAATAGCTGTTGTGATTGCAGCACGATGGTTGAGAAATTGGCAAGTTTCTGGATTTGCAGGAGCAAGCCAATTTTTGTTGTCTTGGAACCAGGCTAAAACTTTGTTTGAGTCGGCTCTTGAAGTGTCAAATTGTGCCCACCATTTAACAAAGGCTTGTTTTTGGAGGACAGGAAGTTGGTGAGTGTTTTCATGAGCTCCATATTTGTATCGCCATGAAAATACCCAAGATAAGGATAGTTTGCTGAAGAAGTGTAATTCAACTGGAAAAGGATCTTGTACCAGATGAATCCTCTTTTGAAAGGTTTGTAATCCTTCTGCAACAGGTGCTGGGAGGATTTGTTTGGTTGGTCCGAAGTAATCCCACCATTGGATGAACCACATCGGAAAATTATATGTAATATTATTTTTAAAATAGATAAGCCATGAATGGCGGTTGATTTTATTTTGAAGCCAGAAGACATTGGTCCAGGCTTGTTGATAGTCCCAATAATTAAAACCATTGGGGTTAAAATTCTGAGAAAATTTTGTGATTACATTTGGGTCTTTTCCATATTTGAGAGGGGATAAGACTTTTAAAATCTGAATGGTTGAATGGGTAATGACATTTGGATCTTTTGGATCTTTGTGGTGTTTGATAGAGACAGAATCTGTGTCTACAAGGATGAATTCATAAAATTGTCTAGTTTTGGAATTTGAGGTTGGTTTAAAATGGAAACCAGGAGGGAAGATTTTGGAGGGAACTTTATAGGGATTGTTGTCCCAAAATTCAGGTTTCATTTGGATGGTTGGAATAAAAGAGTTTTTGGCTTTATAGGTGGTTGGAGGGTTTTGTTTTGATTGGGTGGTAGCAATAGACAAAGAAGGGGAAGCTACCGTAATCTGTTTGTTTTTTAGATTTTGGATGGCTAAAGCAAGGTTTTGGGTTTCAGATTCCTCTTCAGAGGCTATGTCAGCCCAAGATTTGCGAGGGAGATGAGTAAGACCTTGGTCTTGAAAGGCTTGGAGAGTTTGGATAGGAATGGCATAATCTGCCTTTGTTTGTTTGGATTGGAAAGACGAAGCTTCGGGTTTGGATTTCTGAGTGGATGACTCAGATTTGATTGGTTGATGAGCAAAAGACTCAAGTGGGGTGGAAGACCCCGATTGTCGGGTAGTAACCCGGTTTGTTAGTCCAGGAATGACTATTTTATTAGAATTCTTTCCTCCTGAGGAGGATGATTTGGCCGAACGCGGCATCAGATTAATGTCCCTGAAGATATTCACGAGTGAGGTAGTCAAGGAGAGAGTTGGAAGTACCTTTGAGATATTCAATGTCAAAATCAAAAATACTTAATATTGCTTGCCATCGGGCGAAAATTTGTTTGGATGCTAAATTTTTAACATCTTGATGTAAAATATTTTTTGCAGAAGCACAATAGACTCTAATCAAAAATTTTTGATTAAGCAAATCAGATTGAAATTTAGAAATGCAGAGTACAATTGCTAAAACTTCTTTTTTAACGGTTGAATAATTTTGTTGTGCAAGATTCCAATGTTTGGAAGTAAATGCAATAATAGTTTCCTTGTCTGCGACACGTTGTTTGAGAATGCCACCATAACCAATGTCAGAGGCATCAGTTTCAACAATTTTGAGAGATTGAGGGTTGGGCAGATAAAGACACGGAAGATGCTTTACCTGAGTTTTGACTTGTTTGATAATATTTGTATGAATGTCTGTCCAAGGGGGAGGATTTTTTTTTCAGACGATCATGAAGAGGTTTGCTAAGATTACTTAGCTGAGGAAAGAAATCAGCAACATAATTTAAACAGCCAAGAAATCGTTGTAATTGGTTTTTGTCAAGAATTTGATTTGGGAATTTTTCAGCAAACTCGATGGATCGGTTAATGGGAATAATAGTTCCTTGGTGAATGTTATGACCCAGAAAACGAATATTACTTTGAAATAAAACAATTTTGGATTTAGATACAGCAAGACCATTTTTCTTAATGATGCTTACAAATATGTGTAAATGTTTGAAATGTTGGTCAATGGATTGGGAAAAAATTAAAACATCATCAATATAGACGACAGCGAAGTTTGAATATTGGTTGAAAATATCATTCATAATATTTTGGAATTCAGAAGGAGCATTTTTTAATCCAAAGGGCATTACGTTCCATTCGTACTGCCCAAAAGGGACAGTGAAAGCTGTTTTGTAGCGATCACACTCTTTAATTTGAATTTGCCAAAATCCTGATTTCATGTCAAATTTTGAAAAGATCTTGGCCGAATGCAAACGATTAAGTAAATCTTTTTTGTTTGGAATAGGATACCTAATCCAACGAAGAGCTTGATTAAGTGGTTTGTAATTGATGACTAAACGAGGAGTTCCCCGTTCAATTTCTGCATTTTTGTTGACATAGAAAGCAGAACAAGACCAAGGACTTTTAGATTTTCTAATAAGTCTTTTGTGAAGGAGGTCTTGGATTTCTTGTTGACAAGTTTTAAGAAGTTCATCATTCATTTGGATTGGTCTAGCCTTAGTAGGGATTTGTTTTTCATGAAAATCCTTTTCGTAAGGTAAATCAACCACATGTTTTTTCCTTTCCCAAAAAGCATTAGGGAGATCAGAACAAATGGAAGTTTGAATTTGTTCAAGCAGGGAATTAATACGTTTTTGAATATTAGATTGGATTAATTGAGAGTCAATGGTTTTATAGGAAATTTCTTCCTTAAGGTAATTGATCTGTTTTTGTTTAGTTTGGATAATATTAAGACTTCTTATGACAGGTTGTCGGAGAAATCTAAATATAATGGTTTTTCCTAAATGTTGAGTAGAAATTCCTTCATCAGAAATCTTAAGAGGGAAGAGCGACCTAATGAAAGGTGTTCCTAAGATTACCTCGTTTTTAAGATTTTTGACAAGAAGAAAAGGTGTTTCAATACGGAGTCCATGGTTGTCAATAGTTGCAGAGGAGAGTTTGAAATTAATTTTTAGCTTAGAGCCATTTGCCGTACTAAGTTGTTCGGAAGTTTTTTCAAAATATTTTGTTGGAATAAGTCCTTCAAGGATGCAGTTGGAATCTGCACCAGTGTCAAATAAAGCGACAGTTTCAAGGACGAATTCGTGAATAATTATTTTAATATTGATATAGAATTTTTGGATTTTTAATTTGTTAATTAATCCAAGAAAGTCATTATCAGATTTAGGGGTTTTAGGAGAATTAATTTTGGGGGTTTCTATATCGGTTTCAGAATCGATTTGGAAATTATCTTGTAATTGGGCCAATACAGATTGATGGAGATCTTGGGTTTCTTTGAGTTGTTTAACTTCAATTTTGAGATTATGAATTTCATGTTGGAGGTCTTGAATAGTAACAGGTTTAGAAATATTCTTTTCTAATCGTTTAAGAGTTTCTTTGAGATTAAATCTTTCGGTGGGAACATAATTTTTTGAGGAAGAAGGTTCTTCTATGGCTTTTTTAAGTTTGTTAAAGTTATTTTGTCTTTCCTGAGGATCAGGAAGAGAATTGATGACTTCAAAAAGAAGATCTTGGTCTTTGGTTAAGACATTTATTTCATTTGGAGAGTCTGAGTCTCCATAGGAGGTATTATCATCATGTTGGATGTGGTTTAGTTTGAAAGGGATAATTAATTTGATTTTTGACTGTGTAAGCAAGAAACCAGTCAAAGAAAGGAATGTTCATCTTAACGTTGTTAAGAAAATCATAATAAGTTTGTTGGATATCAGTTTTATTTTTACCCTGATAATTTTGAAAGAACCATTCGCGTTGAGGAGTCCATTCCTCAGAATAGAAATCTTTCCTAAGGGCAATCTTATCAATAATGAATTTATTTATCATCATAAACATCATTAAGAGAAGAATAGGTTGGGGATTGAAGAGATTGTTGGTCGTCTTCTTGTTGGTAAGTTGGGCGAGGAATACTAGATGAAGTATCCAAACCTTGAAGGTTAATGTTTGAAGGAGGAGTTTGTAGGGAAGACATGGATCTCCTAGAGAGGGCAGATCTAAAATCTTCAGATTTGAAGTCTTCACTTTTAGATGAACTAGCAGAACTAAAGGAATTTCTCCTATCGAATACTAATTCAACAGATCCGGTTGAGAATTGTCTGATTTCTCGGAAATCAGGAGTGATTCTGGGCATGGCAGGTGTTGCCTTATCCAGGGTCCATTTTTCTGGTAGGACTACGTCCTTCCAAAGAATAGTTTTGGGCACAGAAACATTGGCCTTTGTGATATCAGTGAGAAACAAAGTAGTTTCTCCTGTCTTGCATGTAGAAGGGCTAATACCAGGAAAGTCTGCAAGTGTCCAACCAATTGCCCTTTTGTGTTGCTTCAAGACATCCAATGTTTTGGTTTCTTGCTCAGGTTGGAGGTGTTTTATCACTATGACAGGGAGCTTCTTATCCTCCTCCAAGAATGTCCGAAACAAGAAGAACAAGTATCACAAGCAATGTTATCAATGTATCCTATAATTTCAGGAAACTCTGCCAACATATCAGCATGCATATCATCAACCAGTGAATCAATGACATCAAAATGAAAAACAGATTGATCCTCTAAAGGGTATTTCATGGCATAAAAAATGTTAAACTGGATTATATCATCACCAAATTCAATGGAAAGGGTACCAGCATGCACATCAATCTTAGTTTTAACAGTTTTCCAAAATGGCCTACCTATGATCAATGGGGGTGGAGAAGAGGCAGATTCATCTTCCATATTCAACACATAAAAATCAGCTGGGAATATTAAATTGTTTACCCTAACCAGAACATCCTCTAACACTCCTGCAGGTTAGGCCATGCTCCGGTTTGCTAACTGAATGACAATGCGGGTGGGCTTTAGCTCTCCCATATGCAAGGAAGTGTAAGTTGACTTTGGCATTACATTGATGGAGGCTCCCAAGTCTAGCAAGGCATGAGTGAACTGTTGGTATCCTATGGTGCAAGGGATGGTAAAAGTGCCTGGGTCTTTGCATTTAGGAGGCAAGTTGGGCTGAATCAAAGCAGAGACATTCCTCCCCATACTCACTTTTTCAATCCCCCTTAGCTTCCTCTTATGGGTGCACATCTCTTTCAAAAACTTGGCATACTTGGATATTTGTTTAATTGCCTCTAAGAGAGGTATATTCACCTCAACCTTCTGAAAAGTTTCCATAATTTCCTTATCCAAGTCAGCCTCAACCATATGCCTCGACGGTGTTATTTGGTTGGGAAAAGAAAGATGAATGTTGGAAACTGACTTGTGTGGATGTTCACTTTTCTACTGCACTGAATTTTCTGTCAACTTCTGGTTTGATCTTGTTTTCTGCTTGGCTACTATAGGATCATTTACTGTTGAATCTGTTATAGAATCTGACTTTGCTGCAGAATCTTGTTTTTCTGGGTCAAGGGTAGAATCTCGAATTATATGCTGCACTGGTCCATTGATTTGCTTACCACTGCGCAAAGCTATAGCACTGACATTGCCTCTAGGGTTTGGAGTGGTTTGTGAGGATAATTGGCGAGAACCTTGTGACTCTAATTCATGAATAGATGTGGCAAGTTGACCAATTTGAATCTCCAAGTTCTGAATGGTGGTTTCAATTCTCTGTTGAAATTGGATGTTATTGGTGGCCAACTGTTTCACCGAATCCTCCAATGAGGGCTCAGAGTTCGTCGCTACAAGGCCTTGTTGCTGGAACAGTGGTCTACTTGGACCAGCATGTGGGTGAAACTGATTTAGCCTTGTTGCTACTGGAATGGTGGTCTATAGTGGTTTGGTGGCTGGTGATTGGATGCATTCCCATATCTCAGATTGGGATGGTCCCTCCAGCCTGGGTTGTAAGTGCTAGAGAATGGATCATATTTCTGTTGTTGTTGTTGATGAAACTGAGGCTTCCTAGGAAATATACCAGTTGCAGCCACAATTTGGTCTTGAAATTTAGAATTATCTTGTAATGTGGGGCATGAATATGTGGGATAGGAGGAACTAGAACATATGCTAGAAACTCTTGCAACCACAGGTGTTCGATGTTGTCCCATGGCTAATTGCCTCACCAAGGAGGTTAACTCATCAATTCAATGCTCCATCCTCTGTTGGTCAGCATGGGAAACATGAACCTCATTGACTCCTCTAGTTGAGGTCATGACCCTAGTGCCAAATTGTTGGGCGTTGGCAGCCATATTAGCAATTAAATCCCTAGCAACAGTAGGTGTTTTGTCAACTAGGGCACCTCCACTAGCAGCATTAACCGTGCTTCTATCCATAGGTAGCAAGCCTTCATAATAATACTGAATTAGTAATTGGTCACTGATTTGGTGATGAGGATAGCTCGCACAAAGCTTTTTGAACCTTTCCCAGTATTCATGCAAAGTCTCCCCAGTCATCTGCCTTATGCCACATATGTCATTTCTGATTGCAACAGCTCTTAAGGCAGGGAAGAATTTCTTTAGAAACAACCTCTTCATGTCATTCCAAGATGTTGTAGAGGCTGGTTGAAAGTAATATAACCATTCCTTGGTTGCACCATCCAGTGAAATGGAAATGCCTGCAACTTGATGTGATCTTCAGCTATTCCATGAGGTTTCATTGTTAAGCAGACCACATGGAATTCCTTCAAGTGCTTGTGTGGATCCACACCTACAAGACCATGAAACTTGGGCAACAAGTGTATTAATCCAGATTTAAGCTCAAAATCAACATGAAGGTCAGGATATTTGATGCACAAAGGCTGATATGCAACATCAGGGGCAACAAGTTCTTTCAGAGTTCTATTATTAATGTCAGCCATAGTAAAATCTGCAGACTCAGTATTAGACACTGAAGCACTCACAGAAACAGACTCAACAGGATTAACAGAGTTAACAAGACCAGGTACAATGTCAAGTTCAATTCCAATTCTAGAAGTAATTCTATTATCTCTATGAATGCTACTACCAGTCCTACGAATTCTGTGAAGTGTACGAAAGGTTCTATCAATTTCAGGATCAAATGAATGCAAGGTACCAGGATCAGACCTAGTCATACAACATGCAACTCATAGGAAGGTATAGAAATGCAATAATAACTAAAACACTAAAAATTCCTAAAATAGATACTCCAAAAATCTAAAAAAAATAAAAATAAAAGCAATATCCAATGAATCAACACAAAAATGTTATCCAACAAAATAATAAAAATTACCGGTTCACAAACTAATTTGTAGTATAGAGAATGAACCGAATCGTCTCTCAAGGATTAAAAAAAACAAAGATTTAATCAAATCAAGATAATTAAAAAGGGGTTTTGATGATTTGTAAAGTAAATACACTAGTTGAATTAAAGAAACACAATTAACAAATTAACCAATCTAAAGAAATTTACCGATCTTGAGTTTAATCCATCATTGATCACAAAGAATCCACTTAATTGTTAACCATGTTTTTGGTCTTATATCACATCAAGAAGCCTTAACATGATCCAAGAATCCTCTACTAGATAAGCATCTAAGATTTAGTTAACCAATGTTAGATAAAGTAAGCACCATCTGATCAATCAATTTTGAGACATTTATGTTAGCTATGTACTTGGCTTTATTGGATGTTTATTGTGCCCAATATTAGTATATTAGTTGAGTTTTGTGTTGTTGGGCATCAGTAGACTTTAATGCAAATTGTGATTAACTCTTCGATTTTGATGCATTTTGACATTTCCTCATTGATTAGGCCTTAATTTGGGTTTCGGTGATCCGTTTGAGGTGCACTTGGTGTCTGTGAAAAGATAAGATAAAGATCTACACATTTCATGAGCACTCGAGAGCTGGATCAGACTTTTAATGTTCCAAAATAGTCCTGAAAGTCAAAGTGGGCTTGTTGTCGATGGAATCTGACCAGTGTGCACATATTGGACCATATCGTAGGTTGTTGGCCTCCTTTTGAGCTGAAACCGGTGCCATTGGAAAGATAACATGCATGGTTCCAACTTTACTAAAGACTATTTTGTTAATAGATACCATTGTCAGCATGATTATGAAGCTGCAAGTTAGCTTGAATTTGGAAACATGTTCTACCAATGTGACCTGGGGTAGGTGCAGTGTTTTTATAATATCTTGAATTGTAAAAGTCCTTTTGAGCTTAAATCGATACCATTAGAAAGATCAGACATAAAACTACAACTCTTATGAAGACTTCCAAGCCAAAATATGTTGTTTCAATCATGCAAGTTAAGCTGGAAGTCAGAAAAGAGTTGGTGAGGAGAGGCCACCAACCATGCACGAACCCACCAATCATGCATCAAGCCACCATTATTGACAAACATCCATTTTTATCTTGTATTCTAACTTTTTTACAACTTTTATCGACTATGAATTGGCCTCTAGGATTAGTATAAATATGGTCAATCTCTCTTGTAATTGCATCAATAAAATTTGAAGTAAGTTAGACTATTTGTGAGAGTTTTCTTTCTCTTCTCCCTTCTCTTTAGAATTTCGTTTTTGTTCTTTATTTTCTGAGTTCTTCCTTCCCATCCATAGAAGGCTAAGCTCTTATAATCAATCCAAGGGGCTAACCATCTTGATGTTTAATTTGGAGATCTTGTTTTGCTTGTTCATATTACTTAATTGTTATTCAAGTTTCTCTTCTTCCTCTTTTGATTTTTATCTAGATTGAATTGCTTAATTTGATTTAGATGTTTATGTGATAATAACTTTATTATCATGTATTCAAGGAGGATAACAAACACTAAACAATATATTAAAGCTTTTTAATGGATTGTTTAGCTTGGTTAAATTCTGGTTCTTAAATTAATTTATGTTTGGATGGTGCTCACTTTATCTAACATTGGTTAACTAAATCCTAGATGCTTATCTAGTAGAGGATTCTTGGATCATGTTAAGGCTTCTTGATGTGATCTAAGGCCAAGAATATTGTGAACACCCAAATTTGTCCAGGCCAATTTACAAAAAAAAATTTCCTTTTATCCAATCTAAAAAAAAAGAAAAAATCAAATGAATTTAGTTAATTACAAAATCCAAAGAGTGAGAAAATGAAAAAGTTGAAGGAAAAAAATGAATGAATGAATAAGAAAATTTGAAAGAAAATAGAAAAAAAAAGAAAAAAAATCTTCTTTTAGCCAATCAAATTAAATTAGTTAATTACAAAAATCCAAAAATGAGACAAATGAAAAAGAAAAATGAATAAGAGAATTTGAAAGAAAATAAATGAAAAAAAAGAGAGAAAAACTTTTAATTTACAAAATTTTTAGCCAATCCAAATTTCTTTTTCTAATAATTAATTACAAAAAAATCAAAAAATGAAAAAAAAAAATGAAATGATTAAATCATTCAAGTTTTCTATCTTACCCATCAGCCACAAGCCCAAATTTTCCCTTACCCAAACTCTACCCAGCAGACCTAGCCCCAACTTATCCAAGCCCAAACCCAATTTTCCCCTCAACCAAACTCTACCCAGCAGACCCAGCCCAAACTCTACACAAGCCCAAACCCAATTTTTCCCTCACCCCTCTGCCAAACCCAGTCCACCCCCCAAACCCAATTCCCCTTTCTTTCCAAGTTTTGCCCTAGCAGCCCGTAAGCCTTCCTTTCCCTTTTCCCCCTTTCTTTTCTCCTCTTTCCTTGCCTTTCTCCCACCCGAAAACACCTCTGTTGCGCCGTCCGCTTCCCTTTTCCCCATGACCTTTGCCGCACTAAACCCATCTGCATTCGTATCGAACACACCGGCCCAGACACACCTCCTCAGCCCATATCCCCCAAGCCACGGACCAGAGAGGTTTGGATCTTCAACAATAGCTCAAATGGATCGTACGAACAAAGAAGGGGTTTTGGGGGGCTTCCTTTTTCCATTTTTTTCATGTCTTTATTTTATTTGGGTTTAGAGTTTTGTATAAATAGGAGCTTTGGGGGTCTGTTAAGGGGTTCCTTTTTTTTCTTTGGTTGGGGTTTTCGCTTTTGTCTTTCAAGGGAGATAGAGTTACCAAGGGGAAGCAGAGGAACAAGAGAAGAAGGAGCTCTTCGCAAAAGCGCTCACCTGTGGGTAACCCTCATTCGGTTTTCCTTGTTTTTTTTTGTGTATTAAATTTGCTGAAACGTTTGAGATATCAAATATTGGACTGATTGATGTTGATGTGTTTTTAATTGTTTTAGTTGAATACGTGTGGGAATTCTTTTGAATTATATACCCAAGTTTTATTGAACCTGCGTTGTGTTTGTTTTGTGAGTTGGCATTGACCGAGCCTTGATTGTATTTATTTTCATTTGTATTTCTTCAAGTTGTCATGTGTTGTGCGCTGGTGTTTGTTAAATCTAGGTGTTTGTAAATTGTGATAACATTTGATTTTGTCATTAGAGGGCTTGGGATGGATAAGTTCTGGGCATTTTGCAATCTGATACCATAGACTTAAAAACTCTGCAAATCTTAGAAAAGCCTGGATATATTTTTAGTTCATGGTTGAGCTTGCATGATCTTTAGGTTAGCTTTTGTTCAGTGCAACGTATCTTTTTAGTTTTATTTGATATCACACACTAATCTGGAACTGCTGAGCTGAACTTGCTATTAGGTGTCATGGCTGTTAACTGTATTTTGAGCATTGAAAAAATTGTTGCTATTGCTTGATAACTAAGTAGTTATTATTACATAGGTTGCTTGGGGTTCTGTTCTGTAGGGGTTAAAAGAAAGCATAATTGTAACCCTACAAGTGTTGTGGTTTCAACCATAATGGCATATAAATTTAGATTTAGGTCTCATGATATGAAATGGAATCGTTGTTCTTATGCTGGAATGAAAATGAGGTGTCAAGTCCTTTGGTTCAAGCAAATGACATGGTATGAATATATGCTGCAGTGTAGTCCTTGAATGCATGTCGTGACAAGCTTTGGTTGGAGTTTTGTTTTAGATGTGGGTTAGTTGAGGTTTCATTTTTTTAATTTGGATAATTCTCATGAGTTTAAAAGCTGCAGTTTTTTTAGCGTTTCAAATCTGCCGTGTTGGGTAGTTTGTCATGCTTGTTTTTGATGGTTAGAACAACCAAGTATCTTGATTTGGATGGCTTAGTATGGTCTCTGATTTCTGTTTTTAGGTTGCTGTCAAATAGTCAAGATGCAGAATCTGTTTTTAATAATTAGATGAGTTAGTAAACAAATCAAGAATCTCATGGTTTGTGTTTTGATTGGGGTATCCGGGGGCATATAGGAGGGTTTAGGCTAACCAGTCGTGTCAAATTTAGTGTTGGGATTAATAAAGTCAGTTTCCTTTCAACTAAGATAAAAGAATTATGCACCTATGTTTGGTTCTTTGTCTTTTCTATCCATAGGTTTAGTGATACCTACTGGTATATAGTCTGAGTTTATATGTCTAGATGTGACTGTCGTCAATCTGTTTGCATGCTAGGATGACTTGGGTTAAATTTTTTATCTTCTTAAAACTGGTTATGATCTGTTTCATCATGTGAAGTAGGCTTGTACCTTGATGTATGTGACCATTGGTAGCAGTGCTTGGAACTACCTTTTCTATCGGCTTGGGGCTGGTTGGAATCTTGGACCTGTTGTGTTTGGGGAATTTTGGAAGTTCGTCTAAATGATGTTATCTTTTCGACTTGTTAAATCTGGAAATTATTGGTGTTTCTTTGTCTATTATAGAAAAGGTCTAAATGTTCTTTTTTCTTTGGGTGAATTTGACCCATGCTTACGTGGGTTGTATTGATAACATGCACGAGGTCTAGTTTGTAAAATGAGTGAATGAATTGATGTGGGAAGTGGGTTAGTTCGTATGAATTACTTGTTTACAATGTTTGGGAATGCTTATATACAGTGAAGGTGTTGTATGGGGTGTGTTTAGGTCAATTGTGAGTTTATTTAAATCACACTGCATATCAGGATCTTGAGCACGCATAGTGTTCTAACCTTTTTTTTTCCTTTCTTTCTTTCCTTTTTTTTCTTAAAACCCGTGTACTATTTACTCTTGGTTAGTTACTAATGATAGCTTAATCTTTTTATTATTAGTATTATTATCATTGTAGTTGTCATTATTATTATTATCATTATTGTTTCGTTTTATCTATTTTATTTTATTTCATCTTTTATCACGTACTTGTCTCTACGCACCCACGTTCTTATTCCCATTTATTAAATGAAGCAAAGAAACCGTGTTATTTATTGTCCTAATTCTCGCAAACAAAATTTAGATGAGTTTAATAACTTATTTTAGCTAATCAATTTCAAAAGCTGCGTTCAGTTACCTTCAGGGGTCAGGTATAGGCAATTTTCTTTTCGGGTGGATCAGTAGGTCAAGTATTGCCTTCCATCCCATTTAGGGCACGTTAATATAGTTTACTTTTCTTTAAGTGGTCCAATGCCACAAATTACGTTAGTCGTCTTCAAGGGTCAAGTACCACCTTTCAATCCATTTAGGATGCGTTAAAACAATCTTCTTTTCTAATCAAATCCTTTTACTTTAAATCAAATCAATTCCCTTTTCTTTCAATTGTTTAATTCAAAACTACTTCTCGAAAATAAAATCAACCCACACACAATTATTTTATAAAGAACTATGGGGCTTTGAGTTCCCCATTGCACCGGGGGATACGTAGGCTCGCAAGTCAAGCCAAATCTGTAAATATTTTATTTTATTTATTTATTTTATTATCTTCCACCAAATCTGTAAACGTTTTTTCTTCAAATTTACAAATTGTAAAATTTAATTTTTATTATTTAACTTGTTTTATTTAGGGGGTAAAATCGAATATTGTTAAGGTTATTAAATTTGCACAACTAACTTAAGGTAACCGCTTTATAGCGGATGTATCAAGGGTGCAGCGGGATTAAGTTTGCACCCTTCCCTGTACATAATCGACTCCCGAACCCTACCTGGTTTTCGGAGACCTTTTCTTTTTGTTTTATTTTAAATCCATTTTAAAAGGGTTTTGCTAGTCATTTTCCTTACACAATAAAAGATTGCTGGTGACTCCATCAATCATTATTTTTTTATTTAAACTATTTTTTTGCTCCCGTCGCTCCCCGTTGCGATTTTCTCCGGTCGCGACAGATGGCGACTCCACTAGGGATTGGTTGGAAAATCAAGCCTGTTCTAGTTAGTTGTGCAAATTTTATAACCCTTAAAAGTTTGTTTTTACCCCTATTTATCCGTTTTTATTTATTTGTTGTACCTCCCGTTTGAAAAGATTTGTTGTTAACTTGCTTTATTATATTTATTTCATTTGCTCATATCTTATCCTGTACCCAAATTTTTATCACTTGTATATATGCCAATTATGAATGTTATATTTGTATATCTATTGTGTTTCATGTTGTCTGCTGGATGAGGCTAGTTTGTTTTTAGGATTGCATAGGTTTGTATGCTCCCATCACACACTTCACTCTTCACCTACCTCACACACTTTTCGCGCTCTATACCCGAGTCCGTACGATCCCTAGGCTAGTCGAAGGGTTAGCTTAGTCATTAGTTAGCTCCATGCCTTCTTGACAATGGTTTGACTCTTCACTCAGATTGTATTTGGTTTTTTGAAACGACCATGATCAGAGAGTTCATCCTTACTTCATGACTAATTTCAAGAAGCTAGATCCTTATCCTTTGGATAGGGGCAGTCTGGGGGCCTTTTCCGTCTAGGATCTAGAATCGTCCTAGAAACCCTGCACTAATAGAATAAGCATAGTTGCTACCCGAATTAGAGTTCTGTCTCTAGGGATCTCCATCTTTATGCTCTACCATGTAAGATAAGACAGAGCATAAGTTTTATTTTCTCTTTCTTACAGTATCTTTTTTTACATTTCATGGATAAAATAAAATAAAATAATAATAAAATTTCTGGTTCTGTAAAATTGTTTTAGTCCACTAATGTGACAAATTACATCTGAGATCTTCCTCAAGAAATTGGTTTTGATCGAAAATAAAGTACAATCATTATTAGAGGACCAACAAATTATCAATCTAAGCAGTAATCATGAGAAATCCTTTTTCATCTGTGTAGCATTTCCAATTACATTGCATTTTCAACTAGAGGCATCCTTTATCCGTTTCTAATAAAAGAGGGGTCATTCTTAGCACTAATCTTTGCATAAAAAAGGGAGAAAAGAAAAGAAAGAAGATTTTTCATGTCATGATTAGCAAACCAAAAAAAAAAACTTTTCATGGGATCTTGGCATATTTTGAGAAAAAAAGGGGGGAAAATTGGCACATTAGCATGTTTTTTAAAGGTCATCTTGCATCTAAAAAAAAAGAGGAAAAAAATACAAAACAAAGATGGGGTCCATAAGCAATTATTTCTAGATCATGTTTTCACTTTTTCTTTTAGTTCCCCTTACAGGTGAACTTCTTTGGGCATTATGGAAAGGTTAACTTGAAAAGATAGTGACTATGGAAAGACTCTACACTAAGAAGAGCACTAGCGGCGCAGTCAGTAACAAGAGAAATATAAAGATTGCTGGGGTTATGAATGACTTGGGGTGAATCGAAGAGATCAATCAACTCTTGCCATCCGAAGCTGGCATCAAATTCTCGAAGAGATATGGAAAGATCTTTGATGTCCTGCTAATCCCCGTTGAAGCTCTAGCTCTAAGTGCTTTCGACCAATTTTGGAATTTGTCATTGAGGTGTTTCAACCTACCTAACATGGACATCACTCCGACAGTAGAAGAATATGCTAGAATACTGGGGCTGCAAGTGCAAGGGAGCTCGGTTGTCTACTCCTACCGAGGGTAATATATGGCCAATGAGAAAATAGCCTGGTTATTGGGGGTCTTAGTTCAAGACTTGGGCACGGAAAAAAGGGGGTCGACACAAGGATTGAAGAAGAGCTATTTAGAATCCCTCTTGACTAGTTCTGCTCAACAAGGGAAGTGGGACACTTTCAGTCGAGTCTTGGCTTTGACCATCTATGGATTAGTCTTTTTCCCGTTTCTACCTGATGTTGTTGATCAAGCCGCCATGGATGTTTTCTTTTGGTATGAGACAAGGAAAGAAAATCCGATCCCAGCCATCTTAGCAGATATATTCCTCTCGTTCAAAGTCTATCACCAGGAAAAAAATGAGGGAAGCTTAAGTGTTGCATGCATCTGCTGTATGTCTGGGTTATGATACACATGTATGCTGGTACACGTCTGGATCGCCTCGCCAATCCTTTGCAAAGCTTCCACCTGTTACCCATAAAGAAGAGAGAAGTTTATGAATGGGGGGAAGAATTCAACAAGGTAAATGCTAGCTCCTTTAAGTAGGTGTGCTTGTGGTACAACGAAGAAGAGGTGATCACTAGTGGTGGAGGCTTCCGTAACGTTGCTTTGCTGGGCCCGAGGGGCTGCATAGCGTATACACAATCCTTGGTATTCAGACAGCTCGGCTACGCTCAAGATGTACCATCAGAACATTCGCTTGGAGGTATAAGTTTTTTGTACCAAGATGACGAGAACTCCAAGGGACAAACCTTGGAAGTCAAAGCAGCTTTGAGTGATATGGATGTTCAAGGGGAAAAAGAGCTGGGAAGGCAGATGGTAGTCCATACGGACAGATACCAAGTTTGGAGGGAAGCTAGGAAGAACAACCATGGTGCAACCAATATCCCAAAGGGGGACGAGAATGCAGACAAAGGACAAATTGAACATCAAATGTTGGCTCAAATCGAGAGGCTAAAAGCACAAATGAACAATCTGGATCAAAAGAGACAACATGATGAATGTGAAATTCTCATGCTCCAGAAGTGCCAGAAATTTAGCAAAGAGATCGAACACCTAAAGGACGAGAATACAAATTTGGCTGAACCACTCACGAGAGGAAAACGAATGAGGAAAGGCAAAGAAAAGGAAGGAGAAACAGGTTTAGCGAGAGTTGATGAGCTAGAAATGAAAGTCCGCACTCAAGACGAGTTGTTGGTCAAAATCCACAAAGAAAAGAAAATGCTCGAGTCAAGCGCTGTGGAATTTGACAATTTGAAGAATGCATTGGAGGGGAAGATCAGGGACCTACAAGCCAGTTTGAGAAGATTCAAAGATGACAACCAACGAGGATGGTTGACGATGCAACAACTTCATGATCGTCTCAGCGAATCATTTAACAAGGAGGACGCAAATGAAGAATGGGAGAAAGAGAAGTGGAAAGATCGATATGAAGATATCACGGGTGAATTGAGCTTCCATGTCCCAAGATTCGTCAATCACTTCGAGATGGCAAATTCTCGAGTTCAAGCGGACCCTAGACTCCGTCTCCCACCTGAATTGAGCAAATTTATGGAATTTTGCGATGGACTCGCCAAGAGTTTGAGAAAGAAGAAAAACAAGCTCCTGATGTGATCCACTTTTAATCCTTGTTGTATCGAAGACTTGGAAAACGAACATTTTGTATTTATCAACTATGGTTAATGGAAATTTGTTTCTTTCGTCATATTTGGCTATTTTTTTCTTTCGCAAGTATCATATGGACAGTACCTATAGAGGAGTGCATGCTCTATTGGGTACTCCGTCAACCACATTCCCACCTTAGGATGACATGGTCAATATGTGGAAATGTGGGAATCGGTCATTTACAAGTGAAGAATGACTGCGCTGCTAGTAAAACGACCAACGAAGACACAATCTATAGAGGAATTATCATCCCTTCGATGCGTTGTCAACCACACTTCTGCCTAAAGGGTACATGCTCCTAGCGCTAAATGTGGGATACGCTAAATTTTCAAGTCAATCTTACCACGATAACCAAATTGGATCACCAAACCCTTTTCATACGTTTTCATCTTTTATTGATTCTTTGATTAACAAAATTTACAAGAAAACGCCGTAACCATTACGCGACCAAGGGAAGAAGGTACCAATTAAACCCGCACCCATTACACAAGAGCCAGAGCTAGACACCTCAGAATGGAAGCAGAGAATGAGTTGCCCAGGAAGGTTGATTGAGATGGCCAAAACCCAAAGCATGATGGAAGAAATACTGCGGGAGATGCATGAGTCTCGTAATGGGACAAATGGGGGACCTTTAGTTTATGAGGTGAATGCACAAGTGCCCCCTGTTGAAACCAAATTCTTATAAAAAGGTTTAAGTACTAAATTCTTAAAAGCTATAAGCTTTCCCTGTTAAGTTTTGAGGATAACAAAAATATTTATTTAGTTTGAACAAGTAAGTGTTTCGACAATAGTATTAACAAATCGCTACTTGTATGTGCGTCCATTCTGCTCTATGCTTAAAGATAACTCTTCGTGCGTCCAATATGCTATAACTCTTTATGGGTCCAATAAATGTATTATATACTTTTACTATTGGTGCGTCCAATACTTGTATGCATGTACTGTTACTTTTTATTAGTTCGTCCAATACGATCTGTCTGTCAAAGCTCGGACTCAACTCACTCTTTCAAAGTTCAAGCTCTCGTCCAAGTGAAATTTCAAAAATGAAGAACTGTTCCTCATTAAATGCTAGAAAAGAACTCTGACAGCTCTCGGCGACAGAAGAAGTCAACTAAGCCACTTTTGCTGACATTGTCTAACAACTACAAAGATCTGCAAATAAGAAACCGTCTGCAATCTTAGACAAATCAGGATTTTGTTTTCATTGATTGGAAATCTCAGAGAATAAAAGTCACCGTCAGAAGAAGTTCAGCACTTTTCCAGTAGATGCATTTAATGCTACTCAGAACGGTAATAAATGTTTCCGTTGGACGATCTAGCCCATGAAGTCTGCTCAATTTGTTCTTACTTATAAAGAGAAGAAGCAGCACTTGAAGAAATAGAGAGATCTTTGCCGAAGCATCCTAAAAAGTCTAAAAAGCTTTATTTCTTTTCGGATTTCCATATACGTGTAAAAAGAAAAAGCCTTGAGATTTTCTATTGTCTATTCTCATTTGTCAGTGAGTTTCAAACTCAAGCTTTCATCTACTGTCACTTATTCATCTTAAGCATTGTAAGCCTGAAGAGGCTGTGTGAAAAAGAATACTTGTGAGATTGAACCTGAAGAGGTTGAAAATACTTGTTACCTGAAGAGGTGCATAATACTTGTAATCGTGAAAAAGTTTAGTGGAAAATCCTTCTGGTTGAAGGGACTGGACGTAGCTCTTGGTTGATAAGAGTGAACCAGGATAAATCTCGTGTGTAAGCTTCTCTTCTCTTCTAGTGTGCTTTATTATATTCACTAACCTCTGGGGTTTACCATTGCGTTTATTAACAAAGATCTTTTATTTGGTTTTAGAACGTGTTAACCATTTTATTAAAAGTCTTTTCAAAATCCTTAGAGTCCAATAGGACTAAGCGGTGTTGGTTCTAAGCTCTTTGCTTGTCAAACTTTATCCTTCGCTGTGTTCTATTTTCTATTGAAAAGGAAAATCTTTTATTAATCATCAAAAAGGGTTAAGAAACACAATTCAACCCCCCTTCTTGTGTTTCACTTGGTTATTTCACCCCCAGTGTCCATTGCGACGACAGCTCCATTATAACTCCATGCCGATCCTAGTTACCCCCAAGGGGTATATTGATCAATCAATTTGAGACACTCATGTTAGCTTTGTATTAGGCTTTATTAGATGTTTATTGTGCCCAATATTAGTATTTTAGATGAGTTTAATGTTGTTGGGCTTCATTGGGCTTTAATGTAAATATTGGATAATTTTCAGATTTTGATGCATTTTGACCTTTCTTCCTTGGTTAGGCCATAACTTGGGACTCGGTGATCCAATTGAGGTGATCTTGGCGTCTTTGGAAAGCTAAGACAATGCTCTACAAGTTTCATGAAGAACTCAAGAGCTGGATCGGACTTCTAAGGGTCCAAAACATCCCTACAATGCAGAGTGGGTTTGCTATCAGGAAAATCTGGGCAGTATGCACATATTGGACTACATAGTGAGTTATAGGCCTCCTCTTGGGCTGAAACTTGGTCATTTGAAAGATAAGACCCATATCTCCAACTTCACTGAAGACCATTTTGTCAATAGATGTCGTTTTAGGCATGCTTCTGAAGCTACAAGTTGGCATGAATTTGGAAACACGTTCTTCCAACCTAACTTGAGGTAGGTGCAGTGTTTTTGGCATTTCTGGAGTTCTAAAAGTCCAAATGGCATGATTCAAATTGGAGATTTTCAAGGAGACAACTGGCTCCAACTTTCATGAGACATCCAAGCCAAAATGTACCGTCTAGGTGATGAAAATGAAGCCAGAAGTCGGATAAGAGTTGTTGACTAAAAGCCACCAACCATACACCAACCCACCTACCATGCACCAACCCACCAACCATGCATCAAGCTTCCATTTTTGACAATTTTCATATTTTTATAGCTTGTATTCAGATTATGTACATGTACAAATTGGCTTCTAGGATTAGTATAAATAGACCCAACCTCTTTGTATTAGATGAGATTCAATTTGGAAGCAAGTTTCAAGAAAGTTTAAGTATTTGTGAGAGTTTTCTTTCTCTTCTTCTTCATTTTCTTTACAATGTCATTTTTGTTCTTTTATTTCTGAGTTCTTCCTTCCCATCCATGGAAGGCTAGGATCTCATAATCAATCCAAGGGATTAGCCATCTTGTTGTTTAATTTGGAGATCTTGTTTTGCTTGTTCATATAACTTAATTGTTATTCAAGTTTCTCTTCTTCCTCTTTGATTCTTATCTTTATTGAATTGCTTAATTTGATTTAGATGTTGATGTGGTAATAGCTTTATTATCATGTATTCAAAGAGGATCACATAGAATAAACAATTTATTAAAGCTTTTTGATGGATTGTTTAGCTTGGTTAAATCCCCGATCTTAAGTTAATCTATGTTTGGATGGTGCTTACTTTATCTAACCTTGGTTAATTAAATCCTAGATGCTTATCTAGTAGAGGATTCTTGGATCATGTTGAGGCGTCTTGATGTGATCTAAGGCCAAGAACATGGTTAGCGATTAAGTGAATTCCTTGTGATCAATGATGAGTTAAACTCAAGATCGGTAAATTTCCTTGGATTGGTTGTTTCTTTATATTTGTTTACAATATTAAGTCTTGTTCTTCTTTTCAATCTTATTACACAACAACAAAACCCCCCTTTCTAATTATCTTGATCTGATTAAATATTTGTTCTTTTTGGATCGTTGAGAGACGATTCAGTTCATGCTCTACACTACAAATTAGTTTGCGAACCGGTAATTATTATTATTTGACGGGGTCTCGACAACCTCTTGTCAAATTTGGCGCCGTTGCCGGGGATCCCAAGGTAACTATTTGATCATTTCATCTAACTCTAACAATTGTATTTTTTTGTTTTTGAAGCATTTTCACGTGGAATTCGGCTGAAATTGGGTAAAAGGCATTGTGTCAAGAATTTCGGTTCGGTAAAGTATCTCTGATTGAACTGAATTTTGGTACACTAATGGAAAACGTTATTTTGAGAAAGGCTCACTATTTATAGTGAGGTCACCCTTATTTTTGCCAAATTCCATCGTTTAGACCACCTTTTCAATTTTTTACGATTTTTTATTATTCTGTTAGATAGAATTTTTGTGTAGATTTCACTCTGTGGTAGTCCCATAATTTTTTAAAATCTGTAGATATGTTTTCTGTAATTATTTTGTGTGTATATTTAGACTTGTGTTTGTGATTTTGTGTTTGATCACTAATCTGATGGAGCATAAACTTGATGAGCTGGCTTATCTGGTGAGGCAGTTGGCAATGGAACAGCATCAGTTACCTAAGCAAGAACCTGCAATATTTTGTAGTATCTGTTGTAGTTCTTATCATCCCACATATGCTTGCACCACACTACAATATGATAGTTCTGTATTTCATAACCATTCTGTTGATGCAACAGGTGTATTTCTTGGTGAACCACAATACCCACAGCTTGGATATGATCCTTATTCTACCACATATAACCATGATTGGGGAGATCATCCTTGGTTCGAACCTTATGTTGAACCAATCAGTCTATACCAGCAACCTATGCTGCAACAGCAGCAAGCCCCAATAAGCATGGAATCTGAGCCTACACTAGAGGATTTGGTGAAACAATTTGCTCAGAACAACATCCAATTCCAAAGAGAGAACGAAGCTATAGTACAAAACGTGAAGACCCAAGTTGGTCAACTTACATTTTCATTGAGTCGATTGAGCAAGCAACAGATGCAGAAATCTGATTATGCAAAACATGAGATCATTGATGAGAAAAAATCAATTGATGATTTGTGTGCTGAATTTGCTAGTTTTACTGATTTTGATGATTCTGTTTGTTGTACTGGTTGTGATGGTGATATGTTGTGTAATGCATGTGTTGAGATTGCTGCCTTTTTGAGACATGATGAATCTTTTTCAACAGATAATGCAGCAATTCAATCTACAAAAGTAGTGCAGCAACCAAAATTGGAGTCCATTGTGGCTAAAAACTTCTTTACTGATGAGGATGAGAGGTTGCTGCAGATTTTTAAGGAGAATCAAAGAGCCATCACAATTGTAGACATTCCAAGCATTAGCCATTCCATTTGCATGCATAAGATTTTACTTGAAGATGGAGCTAAACCAGTAAAGCAACCCCCGAGGAGACTAAACTCTCTGATTCTGGATGTGGTGATCCATTACACTGGCTATGGTGTGGCTGCTGGAACGTTAATTCTTCTGCTATCCATAGGGAGTTTTCTTTCCACACTTTTATTTCATTTTTCTAGTTGTTGTTTTCTTTTTGTTTTTACTGTATTGCTATTGTTTTTAATTTTGTTTCTGTTTTTATTTGACTGCTACAATTTACTCTTTTCTGTTGTTGTTGTTTCTGCTGTTTGTGTTGTCTGTTTCTATTTCTGCTTCTGTTTTGTTGTACTACTGATATTTTTCTTTTATTACTTTTCTTTTCGTTTCTCTGTCTCTGTTTTTATTTTTTGTTTTGTCTGCTGTTTATATTTTCTGTTTTCTATATAAATCTTTGTTGAAAAAAAAAAAAAAGAAAGCCACGTTTAAGGTCAATGACCAGAAATTGAATCATTATTGAGGAGGACCCATCGATCGTGAAAAATCTTCAATCACGCTGGCTGAAGACATTAAAAGTAGCGCTTTTTGGGCAGCATCCCAAGTTTTCTAACTCTGTCCTCTTTCTAACTTTGACTTATTTGTTATCACAGGAATCGAGATAGAAAAAAACGGTGCCAAGTGAGAAAATCTATCAAAGTTTGATTTTTCTGTCTTTATTTTGTTTGTTTTTCTTTGACAGATGATTTTTCACCGGTTAAATGGCGGATAACGGTACTCCGTGAAAATCTTTTTCGGTCCCTTCAGTTACCCACAAACACTGAAATCTGTATATAATTTTACTCAATTTTTTTTTCTCTCTTTCTTCTTTCTTTTGAAATGGATAATCAGCTTTTTAACCTCCGCAAGCGATTCCCTTCTCTCCCTCAAAATGCTTTAACTAACATTTATTGTGCAAGGTTTGAGAGATTAAGGATGCTTATGCACAAAAGCATCCCTGCAGATATACGCTGGTTGATCGAAGCAAAGGTCCGACTCAGAGGTGAATTTTCTGACGCTCTTGTTTCATATATGCCAGGGCTAGGTAAAAGTTTATATGCCAAGAAAAGAAGAGCAAAAAGGTTACGGGTCTGCTATAAATGTGCAAGATGGACCTGTAACACAAAATGCAAATCAATTGGAATGACGTCTATAAACCGAGATGATAAAATTAAGTTCATTAGAGATGGCATGAGTAAGGAGTCTTTAGATAACATTTTATTGACTCTTGAGACGCATCCTAGTGGAGATGTGCAAAGGGCACTTCTCGATTTATGGCCAATATTCCAAGATGAACATGAGCATTATAGTCTCGGGAATCTGACTCAAAAAGACCCTGTTTGCCAATTTTTAAGAAAATTGGATGGGAAGCCGACCATCGGCCCATAGAGAGCGTCAAGACGTTACTGGACGTAAAACCAGAGGAAAATGTGAGCCATAATCACACCTCCTGTAAGTATTATTTTTTATTTTTTATTTTTCTTTTTTTCTTCTTGTTTATTAAAAAAAATAAAAAAAATAAAAAAAAAATAAAAAAAAATAATCAAATCAAAAGTAGCCGTATTCTTTTGAAATATGCGTTGCATATTTTCAAACTTCTTCTGACACATATAGATTAGTCTTTTATCATTGTCATATAGCTATTATCATTGTTGTGCTTATTTTCAAACTTACCTGACATACGGATCTACCCCTCATTTATAGGTGTAATTATTACCTTTGAGTTTTGATGCCTTTAAATATTGCACTTTGCTCTCTTCAGATCATTGATAAGGTGAGAGTACAAAAAAAAAAAGCAAAAGAGAAAAAAAAAAAAAAGAAAATGGAAGTCACTTCAGTTCGTCGGATCAAGAGTGTTTGTGTCTTTTGTGGATCTAATTCTGGTAAAGATAAAGAGTTTGTAAATATTGCACACCATCTTGGTCGAGTGCTAGCTGAGAGAGAAATCCATTTAGTTTACGGAGGAGGTAGTCTTGGGTTAATGGGTTGTGTAGCGAGTGCTGCACATTTAGGAGGTGGCAAAGTCCTTGGTGTCATTCCCAGTCCTTTATCTACCAGCAAACCCATTGGAAAAACATTAGGGGATGAAGTAATGGTATTTTGCATGCACCAACGCATGAACATTATGATAGCAAATGCTGATGCCTTTATTGCCCTACCTGGTGGTTTTGGAACTTTGGAAGAGCTCTTTCAAATTATATCACAGTCACAATGAGAACTTTCACCAAAAACCCATAGGTATATTAAATGTTAATGGTTTTTATGACAGTTTGTTTTGTTTTCTTGATCATCTTTGTAGAAAAAGGGTTCATCTCACAAGTGACACGTCAAAGTCTTGTAATCTTTGCAACTCCCGAACAATTGTTCGATCAACTAAATGAATTTGTACCACAACGTGATCCAAGAATGGCTCCACGGAATTGGGAACAAGGCGACAAAGAAAAAGCCAAAACTTGATTTGAATTTGTCTTTGTGAATTATTTGTTTTCTCTTACGGTTTTAGTTTTTGTAATTTTTCTTATTTCGTGCTCGATTCTACGCTTTTACGGTAAGACCTTCTACACTCTACCTATCTTTATTTTGACATTGGGGACAATGTCTTTAATTAGTTGGGGGGAGGGATAGTTGACATTACCATGTACATAGTTTAGTAAAAAAAAAAAAAACTAACAAGCTAATCTTTATTGTTACTAACTTATTAGATGTATAATGGCAGAGTAAGGAGTAGTTTTGCTCTTGAGACGCATCTTAACTTGCATTTCATAGTATGTCTTAAATTATTTTGTTCTTGCATATTAAAAAAAAAAATTTTAAAAATTTAAAAATTTAAAAAAAAAAAATTCATTTTGATCTTTTCAATTGATTTTGATACAAGCATGTGCTGAATCTGAGCTTAATTGATGATAAAAGTATGCAAAACAGTTTATAGTTGAATCATTTTCATGATATACATGTGTATATGATTGTGGATATTAGGAAGAAGGCATGGTTGAATTGAGTGAATGTTTCATACCTTTGTGAGTTTTGGGCTTTTCCAAGTTTGATACTTACACTTGGTTATTTTCTTTCATGAGTGATGTCAATTATGAATTTATTTTCTAGAACTTGCATTGAATCGATTTGAGATTACATTAGTCTGTATGTTGCATGAAAATGACAGAGGCATTTTTTCTTGACTTAGCTGCTTTGGCCAAATAAACCTACCTTGCATTTATCCAAATATTAACTCCTTCTGAGCCTATTTTCCTATTCTTTGTTCTTAGCTCATTACAAGCTTTGACTGAAAAACCATGTTTTACCTTACCTTAGGGAATGGGAGAGCATTGATTTTCTTATTGGAGGAGTTCTTCTGCTTGCAATGATTTAAGTGTGGGGGAATTGGTGTGCTGATACGAAATGCTTGGTACAAAAAAAAAACAAAACAAAAAAAGAACAAAAAAAAAAGAGAAAAATGAAAGAAAAATAAAAGAATAGAAAAAGGAAGGAATGTGTGAAGAGAATGAGCATTTTATGGTTTTAGGTAAAAAATTTATTCTTTCTACTTGAGTTACTCCTCAATGCTCTTTTATTCTCTTTGGTTTTAACCTGCTATTATCCATATTGTTCCTTTCCTTCACCTTATAGCCATTACAACCTTTTCGAAAGACCTCTTGATTTTTGCAATTTATTTGATCTAAGTAGTGGAGAATTGATGTATATGCAAGCCTATGGTAAAATACTTTCATAATTTGACTGAGTTGAGCGTAAACAGTTAACCTAAACATCTTGTGTGATTTGAGTGTCACTTGTGAGGAATTTTACTCAATTTGAACATGCCTATTTCTGATTAAAGCATGATTGTGCTATACTTTATTCTCAATTGGTTTGATTCAACTATTCTTTGTTAAGCATACTTGACTTATTAATTATGGTTTATATTTGATACAATGCTTGTATTTAAAAATTATTTGAATTGATTAAATAAAATATTACATGTTTGTGGGTATCATCCTAGTAAACCCTCACGAGATTATAACTCGTCCACTAGGGACACCTAGGGGTTTAAAGGCTTGTGGCACGTGCTAAGTGCCATCGTGTTTTCCTACGAAAATGGATTAGATTAGGTATAATCATTTTTTTATGTTTTTAGTTTAATAATATGATGTTTCTTGTTTTTCTTTAGTTTTGTTCTTATGTGTTTTGCCCATGAGTGCAAAAGCTTAAGTGTGGGGGAATTTGATCAATCAATTTGAGACACTCATGTTAGCTTTGTATTAGGCTTTATTAGATGTTTATTGTGCCCAATATTAGTATTTTAAATGAGTTTAATGTTGTTGGGCTTCATTGGGTTTTAATGTAAATATTGGATAATTTTCGGATTTTGATGCATTTTGACCTTTCTTCCTTGGTTAGGCCATAACTTGGGACTCGGTGATCCAATTGAGGTGATCTTGGTGTCTTTGGAAAGCTAAGACAATGTTCTACAAGTTTCATGAAGAACTCAAGAGCTGGATCAGACTTCTAAGGGTCCAAAACATCCCTGCAATGCAGAGTGGGTTTGCTGTCAGGAAAATCTGGGGAGTATGCACATATTGGACTACATAGTGAGTTATAGGCCTCCTCTTGGGCTGAAACTTGGTCATTTGAAAGATAAGACCCATATCTCCAACTTCACTGAAGATCATTTTGTCAATAGATGTCGTTTTAGGCATGCTTCTGAAGCTACAAGTTGGTATGAATTTGGAAACACGTTCTTCCAACCTAACTTGAGGTAGGTGCAGTGTTTTTGGCATTTCTGGAGTTCTAAAAGTCCAAATGGCATGATTCAAATTGGAGATTTTCAAGGAGACAACTGGCTACAACTTTCATGAGACATCCAAGCCAAAATGCACCGTCTAGGTGATGAAAATGAAGCCAGAAGTCGGATAAGAGTTGTTGACTAAAAGCCACCAACCATACACCAACCCACCTACCATGCACCAACCCACCAACCATGCATCAAGCTTCCATTTTTGACAATTTTCATATTTTTATAGCTTGTATTCAGATTATGTACATGTACAAATTGGCTTCTAGGATTAGTATAAATAGACCCAACCTCTTTGTATTAGATGAGATTCAATTTGGAAGCAAGTTTCAAGAAAGTTTAAGTATTTGTGAGAGTTTTCTTTCTCTTCTTCTTCATTTTCTTTACAATGTCATTTTTGTTCTTTTATTTCTGAGTTCTTCCTTCCCATCCATGGAAGGCTAGGATCTCATAATCAATCCAAGGGATTAGCCATCTTGTTGTTTAATTTGGAGATCTTGTTTTGCTTGTTCATATAACTTAATTGTTATTCAAGTTTCTCTTCTTCCTCTTTGATTCTTATCTTTATTGAATTGCTTAATTTGATTTAGATGTTGATGTGGTAATAGCTTTATTATCATGTATTCAAAGAGGATCACATAGAATAAACAATTTATTAAAGCTTTTTGATGGATTGTTTAGCTTGGTTAAATCCCCGATCTTAAGTTAATCTATGTTTGGATGGTGCTTACTTTATCTAACCTTGGTTAATTAAATCCTAGATGCTTATCTAGTAGAGGATTCTTGGATCATGTTGAGGCGTCTTGATGTGATCTAAGGCCAAGAACATGGTTAGCGATTAAGTGAATTCCTTGTGATCAATGATGAGTTAAACTCAAGATCGGTAAATTTCCTTGGATTGGTTGTTTCTTTATATTTGTTTACAATATTAAGTCTTGTTCTTCTTTTCAATCTTATTACTCAACAACAAAACCCCCTTTCTAATTATCTTGATCTGATTAAATATTTGTTTTTTTGGATCCTTAAGAGACGATTCGGTTCATGCTCTATACTTCAAATTAGTTTGTGAACCGGTAATTATTATTATTTGACGGGGTCTCGACAACCTCTTGTCATATATGCCAACAACGAAGGTGAAACCTATGGCCACCAGGGCCCAGCTTTCCAAGTAGTACCTCTACACACAACGATACCCATGGGGGAGGGGTATCAGGCCGTAGAAAGTGGGCAAGCCAGAGGTTTCGGGTATGCCAATCCGGCTTGGGAACAAGTTGTAATGACTACTCAGTGGCAACCGCTGAGGATTATGGCCAACCCAGAAGTCAGCATTGAGAGGGAAAGAATTAGGGATGAACTTATTAGAAAACTGCAGGAGCAAGTCAAGGCGCTCCAGGGCCCTAGCTTGTACGGGTTGGTGGAAATCAGTGAGCTGTATCCCGCAGCTGTCGTGATTATCCCAAGGGATTTCAAGACCCCAGATTTTTGCAAGTATGACGGTAGCACCAATCCTCTACTCCACCTGAAAACTTATTGAACTAAAATGGCCATCTGGTCATAGGAGGAGAATTTCCTTGTTAGTTTCTTCCATGAAAGCTTAACGGGTCTGACCCTAGAGTGGTACATCTAGTTGGACCGCTCTAGGATCACTTGCTGGAAAGATTTGACAGACTCGTTCGTTGCTCAGTATAGGTATAATTTGGATACGGCGCCAATCAGAGAACAATTATGGGCAATGGAGAGAAGGAGTAGAGAGCTGTTCGAACAATATGCCCAGAGGTGGAGGACCTTAGCTGCACAGGTACAGCCACCACTGACGATGACATAGATGTGTTCTTGTTTCTTGGGAACCTTAGGTGCGCCCTTCATCGGGGCGATGGCCGGCGCTACATATAAAGATTTCACTGACCTAATAATTGTGGGGGAAAGGATTGAGATGTTGGCAAGGGTTGACAAATTACCTTCTAGCTATACAGATTCCAATCAACAAGGGAACAAGAAGGTATCACCTTTCAAGAAGAAGGAAGGGGAGGTAAGTCAGATCAGCTACCAACAACCATCCTATTCCAAACCCAGGAACCAGCTGGCTTACCCAGCCTATCAAGCACCTCAACTACAATACCCTCAAGCCTCATACCCTGTACCCGGGCAACCCCCACCACCATACAGTAACCCTACCCCTTTCAAAGTTACCCAATTTCCCAGCCACCAAGTCAATAACATCCCGCCTTACTGCCCATATGTCCCGAGTCGTCCTGTCTATGCCGGCCAACAACAAACACCCTTTCACAATACACAGAATCTAACAAAGCAAGGTCGGTTTCATCCTCCCAGGACCTGCCACCCTTGCACCACCCTTCCCGGCATGGTACAATCCAAACCTTACCTGCAAATATCACATGCGAGTGCTAGGGCATTCCATTGAAGACTGTGAAGACTTTAAAACCATGGTAAGAGAGCTCCTTGCCTGTGACCGTCTGGATATTCAGGAAGAGGTAAGACCAAGCATAGCGACCAATCCCCTAACAAACCATTGAGGGAGGAGTCAGATCAACGCCCTCACTCTAGACGATACCCTGGTCCGGGAGGTCATGAACGTCCACACTCCAATGATTGAAATATTCAAAGGGTTGGAAAGGGCAGGATAACAGGTAACAGCCCCAGCTCTTCCCGTCGAAGAAGGTGAACAACATGACCCAGTCCGCAGTTGTGTATACCACTGCGGGGAAAAAGGGCATGACATCGAAGACTGCTGGGATTTTAAGGCCCGAGTTCAAGGTCTGCTTACGATAGGGGTGGTCGTAGCAACAAAGAAGTCCGATTCACTTGGAGAGGTCGATGTGGTATAGCGATTTGTCCTCAGAGTTTCATCCTAGGATAGAGCTCCGGTACCCATAGTAACACCCACGCAATCCCTTAGAAATACAAGACCACAGTTAGGACGACGGGTATAAGCTAGGAAGTAGCAGTGATTCGAGGTAGCCCCCAGAAGCTGACAGCAGATACTGTGTCAAACATTGTTAGAGTCAGGGGCATTACGAGGAGCGGCAGGTGTTTCAACCCGAAAGGCACCGATAAAATAGTTAATAACAAAGGGAGAGCTTCTGAAGAAGTTGAGGAACCCAGCAACAAGGGAAAAGAGGAAGATGAAACATAATTCCTTAAGATCATGAAGCAAAGTGAATTTGATGTGATCGAACAGCTGAAGAAAACGCCAGCCAGGATATTTCTCTTGTCACTCATCCTGTCATTAGAGCCGCATCGTAGGGCAATCCAGAAGGTCCTAAATGAAGCCTATGTGAAGCCTGACGTTACTCCGAAAGGGGTGGTCAACATGGCAGACCCGATCAGGTGGGTTAATGTGATCACCTTTTCGGAGGAGGAGATAGTGTCGTGTACCAGAAAAAGGCCCAAAAGCTCTGTACATCACCTTGAACTGTCAAGGGTATATCGTTGCTAGCGTGCTAATAGATGGAGGGTCGACACTAAATGTAGATGAACATGGATGATCTACAACACTGACAAGTGACGGTTCGCGCATTCGACGAAACTAGAAGAGAGATTCTGGGAGAAGTGACCGTGCCTTTGGAAATTTGTCAGAGCCGTTTCTAGGTTTTATTCCAAGTAATGGACATAAAGCCCATCTATTCAATGTTGTTAGGGAGGCACTGGATCCACTAAGCTGGAGTAGTACCCTCCACGATCCACCAATGCCTGAAGTATATTGAGGAGGGATAAGTAATTATCATCTGCAGGGAGGAGGATATTATCCTTTCAAAGCCAGTGCCAGTACCCTACGTGGAAAATGTAGAGGAAAGTGAAGACACCTCACTGCACAGCTTTGAAATGGTAGAGCAAGAACAAGGCCAAGCAGAGTCATCCATACAAACTATTGATTGCATAGCGGCTCGCATCATGTTCAAGAGCGGGTATCAGAAGGGCAAAGGTCTTGGAGTTCAGTTACAAGGGATCCAGTTCCCTATCTCGTTACTTGAGAAACAAGACCAGTTTGGGTTGGGATATGAAGCCACAGTTGAGGAGAGAATGAAGAGCCTAATGCTTGGCAAGAAGAAGGGAACAAAAGACAGGAAAATACTGATCCCACATCTTCAAGAGACATTTCCTGCCGCCCCAACAGAAATATTAGTGCCAAGAGAGATTGCAAGCCCCAAGTACTGTTGAAACCAAAATCTTATAAAAAGGTTTAAGCACTAATATTTAAAAGCTGTAGCTTTCCCTGTTTAAGTTTTGAGGATAACAAAAATATTTATTAAGTTTGAACAAGTAAGTGTTTCGACAATAGTATTAACAAAACGCTACTTGTATGTGCGTCCATTCTGTTCTGAGCTTAAAGAAAACTCATTGTGCGTCCAATATGCTATGACTCTTTGTGCGTTCAATATGCTATTTTGCTTTGTGCGTCCAATGAATGTCTAAATATGCTTTGTGCGTCCAATGAATGTCTAAATATGCTTTGTGCATCCAATGATTGTCTACATATACTTTTACTATTGGTGCGTCCAATATTTGTATGCATATAATGTTACTATTTTTATTGGTTCGTCCAATACGTTCCTTTTGCCAAAGCTCAGACTCAATTCACTCTTTCAAAGTTCAAGCTCAAGTTCTCGTCCAAGTTAAAATTCAAAAATGAAGAACTGTTCCTCATTAAATGCTAGAAAAGAACTCTGACAACTCACGGCGACAGAAGAAGTCAACTAAGCCACTTTTGCTGGCATTACTACAAAGATCTGCAAATAAGAAACTTTCTTCAATCTTAGACAAATCAGGACTTTGTATCACTGATTGGAAATCTCAGAGAATAAAAGTCACTTTCAGAAGAAGCTCAGCACTTTTTCAGTAGATGCATTTAATGCTACTCAGAACGGTAATAAATGTTTCCGTTGGACGATATAGCTCATGAAGTCTGCTCAATTTGTTCTTACATATAAAGAGAAGAAGCAGCACTAGAAAAAAAGAAGAGATCTTTGCCAAAGCATCTTACAAAGTCTAAAAAGCTTTATCTCTTCTTGGATTTCCATATACGTGTAAAAAGAAAAAGCCTTGAGATTTTGTATTGTCTATTCTCATTTGTTAGTGAGTTTCAAACTCAAGCATTCATCTTCTTATACTTATTCACCTTAGCGTTGTAAGCCTGAAGTGGCTGTGTATAAAAGAATACTGGTGTGGTTGAACCTGAAGAGGTTGAAAATACTTGTTACCTGAAGAGGTGTATAATACTTGTAATCTCGAAAAAGATTAGTTGGAAAATCCTTCTGGTTGAAGGGACTGAACGTAGCTCTTGGTTGGTAAGAGTGAACCAGGATAAATCTCGTGTGTAAGCTTCCCTTCTCTTCTAGTGTGTTTTATTTTTTCCACTAACCTCTGGGGTTTAGTATTGTGTTTATTAACAAAGACCTTTTAATTGGTTATTTGAACTTGTTAACTGTTTCATTAAAAATCTTTTCAAAATCCTTAGAGTCCAATAGGACTGAGCAGTGTTGTTTCTACATTCTTTACTTGTTAACCTTTATCCTTCGCTGTGTTCAATCGTTTGTTAAAAGGAAAACTTTTAATCATCAAAAAGGGTTAAGAAACACAATTCAACCCCCCTTCTTGTGTTTCACTTGGTCATTTCAATTGGTATCAGAGCTCAGCCTCTTGGGTTGAGCATCTAATAGTGCAGAGGAAAAGATCCAGTATACCCTTAAATGGAGAACGAAGGACAAGTGGTGAATAGACCACCTCTATTCAATGGAAATGACTATGATTACTGGAAGAAGAGAATGATTGCATTTTTTGATGCCCAAAATTTGGACATCTGGGACCTAGTTCAAAATGGATATCAAATACCCACCAACGCAGAAGGACAGGAACTCCCTCGACCACAATGGACGGAAGGACAACGAACCAGACATCAGCTTAACTCAAAAGCCAAACACTATCTTATGTGTGCCATCACCAGATCAGAGCATGATAAAGTTCATAGCTGTGAAACAGCTAAAGAGATATGGGATACTCTGGCCTTAGCACATGAAGGTTCATCTCAAGTCAAGGAATCAAAGATAAGCATGCTGGTTCACCAGTATGAGCTCTTCAAAATGGGAGAACATGAAAACATTGATCAAATATTTGGACGATTCCAAACAATAATCAATGGCTTGAGATCTCTGGGAAAGACCTATGATAATCAAGATCATATCAGAAAAATTCTAAGGAGCCTTTCCGCATGCTGGAGACCTAAGGTTACTGTCATACAGGAAGCAAAGAATCTAGCTTCTCTTACCGTGGAGGAACTCTTGGGTTCTCTTAAAGTTCATGAGCTGGAACTTCAAGAAGAGGAAAGCTCAAGAAAAGGGAAATCAATTGCCCTTAAAGCTCACAAAAGGCAGTGCATCCAAAGCATTTAAAGTCGAAAAATCATCAGACGAGGCCGAGTCATCTGAAGATGACATCTCTGATAATGACGAGTTATCGTTCATCTCTAGAAAGATACAAGCAATGTGGAAAAAGAAAGGAGGTATGCGGAGAAAGCACTTTGGACGAAGATCACCAAAGGACATAACAGAAACAAAAGACAAGAGTCCAATCATATGCTATGAATGCAAGAAGCCTGGACACATTAAAGCGAAATGCCCCTCACTAAACAAGGAGAAAGAGAAAAGGAGATTCTTTCCAAAGAAGAAAAGAGGATTAATGGCCACCTGGGAAGATCTTGATCTTTCAACTACTGATGATGATGAAGAAGCAGAAGAAGAAGCAAATCTATGTCTCATGGCGAACACCTTGTCAGAAGAAGAAGAAGATGAGGTAACAAACTGTGATCTTGATCTTCAGAATGCATTTGATGAGTTGTTAAATAATTCATGTATTTTAGCGGTTGAATATAAATCCTTGAAAAGAAAGTTTTCAAAATTAACTAGAGAATATGGAAAAATGTTTTCAGAAAAACAAGAACTTGAAATTTATTGTGAAAAATTAAAAACTGAAAATGCTCTTTTGAAAACATCCTCTGAGTCCATCACTTCAGATGAAGTTGATAAACTTCATACTGAGGTAAAAGAGTTAATGGAGGACCTCAGTAAATTTGTGAAAAGCACCAACAACCTAAACATTTTACTCAGGTATTCAAGAGATCTTCGTGACAAATCTGGATTGGGATATCAAGATACTGATAAAAAGCTTTTTAAAAAAACTACTACTCAACCTAAAACTTTTAAGAATGTTTACAAAAAGAACGTTTATCTTTCCTCCAAAAATTTCTTTAATGAAAGTTCAAAATATTGTGGATCTCCAAGAGCTAACCAAAGAGGACCCAAAAAGATATGGGTACCTAAGGATATGATAATTCCTCTTGCAGATGTGCTTAGCAACAAGAAAAGGACACCTGTCATGGTACCTGGACAGTGGTTGCTCACGGCACATGACGGGAGAAAGGTCTATGTTCCAAGACATCAAAACTAATTCAGGCGACTCCGTCACATTTGGAGGAAACCAGAAAGGTAAAATAGTTGGAATAGGTAAGATTGGTAAGCATCCGTTTCCCTCTATCGATAATGTTCTTCTAGTTGAAGGATTGAAACATAATCTGCTTAGCATTAGTCAATTATGTGATAGTGGATCTAATGTTTCATTCAATCAAGGAGAATGTATAGTTAAAAACTCTGACGGATCTATACTCTTCACTGCTAAAAGGCAAAACAATCTCTATAAAATTGACTTGGAAGATCTTTCAGATCAAAATGTATCATGTCTAGTTTCCATAAAAGGAGAACAATGGATATGGCACAAGAAGCTTGGTCATGCAAGTTTGAGATTAATCTCTAAGCTAAATAAGCATAACCTCGTAAGAGGACTACCAAAGCTTGTGTACAAATCAGACGTTCTCTGTGAAGCATGTCAAAAGGGGAAACAAATCAAAAACTCTTTTGAGTCCAAAAACATCGTTTCCACCTCTAGACCACTAGAATTGTTACATCTTGATCTATTTGGTCCAACAAGAACTTCTTCACTAAATGGAAAGAAATATGGATTAGTCATAGTAGATGACTATACTAGATGGACATGGGTTATGTTTCTAGCTCACAAAGATGAGTCTTTCAAAGTCTTCTCTATTTTCTGTAAAAGAATTCAAAATGAAAAAGGCATGTGTATCAACTCAATCCGAAGTGATCATGGAGGAGAATTTGAGAATGAGAGCTTCCAATTGTTCTGTGAAGAAAACGATATTCATCACAACTTCTCTGCCCCAAGAACACCACAACAAAATGGTGTGGTAGAAAGAAAAAATAGATCTCTCCAGGAGATGGCTAGAACAATGCTCAATGACAACTCAATCTCCAAACACTTCTGGGCTGAAGCTGTTAACATTGCGTGTTATATTCAAAACAGAATATATATTAGACCTCTTTTAAACAAGACTCCATATGAATTATGGAAAGGACAAAAACCCAACATCTCTTACTTTCATTCTTTTGGCTCTCAATGCTTTATCTTGAATACTAAGGATTCTTTAGGAAAGTTTGATGCTAAAGTTGACTCTGGTATTTTCCTAGGATACTCAGAAACATCTAAAGCTTATAAAGTATATAACTTTCGCTCTTTAACTGTTAAACAATCTGTTCATGTTAAATTCAATGACAAAAAGCCTGATAATGATTTGTCAGAGCTAGATGAGTCCTTTGCAGAGTTAAACCTAAAAGACAAAGGAGAAGGATCAGCAACCCAAAACAAAGTAGCATTGGACGATGAAAGAAAAGAAGAAACAACTGATGGTCAAAGAAGTTGGCACATCAAAATTTATCATCCAGAACACCAAATCATTGGTAATCCAGATGATAA
Source organism: Styphnolobium japonicum (assembly GCA_023212625.1). Classification (NCBI taxonomy): domain Eukaryota; kingdom Viridiplantae; phylum Streptophyta; class Magnoliopsida; order Fabales; family Fabaceae; genus Styphnolobium; species Styphnolobium japonicum. The sequence goes on along the minus strand of JALBWW010000002.1, from coordinate 31,024,725 downwards.
AGTACGTACAAGATCTACCTTCAGAGAATACTCAAATGTAGCCATCATCTCTGAAATGGAGCCAAGAAAAATAGAAGAAGCACTAAAGGACGAAGGATGGATCTTAGCCATGCAAGAAGAGCTAAATCAATTTAAAAGAAACGATGTTTGGATGCTGGTTCAAAAGCCTAAAGACAAGTTCATCATCGGCACAAAATGGATATTCAAAAACAAATTGGACGAAGATGGTAAGGTTGTGAGAAACAAAGCAAGGTTAGTAGCCCAAGGTTACTCACAACAAGAAGGTATTGATTTCAATGAAACCTTTGCTCCTGTAGCTAGACTAGAAGCCATACGCATCTTACTTTCATTTGCTGCCCATCATAGCATGAGGCTTTATCAAATGGATGTAAAAAGTGCATTTCTAAATGGTATAATCAATGAAGAAGTTTTCGTTAAACAAGCACTTGGTTTCGAGGATGAAAATTTCCCTGAGCATGTTTTCAAATTGAAAAAGGCCTTGTACGGTTTAAAACAAGCTCCTCGAGCCTGGTATGAAAGGTTAAGCACTTTTTTAATAGAAAGCGGTTTTTCTAGAGGAAAAGTTGACACTACTCTTTTTCGAAAAGACAAAAACTCGAAATTCATTTTAGTTCAAATTTATGTTGATGATATTATCTTTGGAGCTACTGATGAATCTCTTTGCAAAGATTTCTCCAATCTGATGCAGAAGGAGTTCGAAATGAGTTTAATGGGAGAATTAAAATTCTTTCTGGGTTTGCAAGTGAAGCAAACATTGGACGAAATCTACATTCATCAGACAAAATACACAAATGAACTTCTGAAGAAATTCAAATTGGACGATTGCAAAACAATGAGCACACCAATGCATCCATCGTCCACACTAAGATTGGACGATAAGGATAAAAAGGTGGACGAAAAGGTATACAGAGGTATGATCAGATCACTCTTATATCTCACTGCGTCCAAACCTGATATAATGTTTAGTGTGTGTCTTTGTGCACGTTTTCAATCTGATCCTAGAGAGTCACACTTAATTGTTATAAAAAGAATTTTTAGATACTTGAAAGGAACTACTAATCTGGGTTTGGTATTTAAGAAATCTCATGAGTACAGATTAGTTGGTTTTTCTGATGCTGACTATGCTGGAGATAGAATCGAAAGGAAAAGTACAAGTGGAGGATGTCACTTCATTGGAGGAAATCTAGTATCATGGTCCAGCAAGAGACAAAGCACAATTGCTCTATCAACAAATTAAGTCGAATATATTTCTGCGTCCAATTGTTGCTCTCAACTACTCTGGATCAAACATCAATTAGAAGATTACAACATCTTTGAAAGTAAGATTCCTTTACTATGTGATAATACTACTGCAATTAACTTATCAAAAAATCCTATACTACACTCAAGGGCAAAACACATTGAAATCAAACATCACTTTATAAGAGACTATATTCAGAAATGTGTGTTTGATATTCAATATGTGGATACAGATCATCAATGGGCAGATATTTTCACAAAACCTCTCTCAGAGAATAGATTCACTCTTATTCGAAAACATCTAAGTATGCATTTTGTAAAGAATTAATACTTCTTGCGTCCATTGAAGATCTGCGTCCAAAATGCTTTGTACTTGTTAAATGGTGTGGTAAATTTCTTGATAAGACATAAATCATTTGCATTTATCTTGTTTGAAACTTTTCAAATTTCCCACGCTGAGTCAGTTTTTGAAAGGTCACGAAAGTAACTCTTTACTGCGGACGTAACAGTTGCTTTTAATACACATTTAATGTGTTTGTTTCTCTTTAAAAAAAAAGGGAAAAATGATTCGTTTTCTTTCAGAAACCTTTCAGTGTAAAAACCTACCTTCTTCTATAAATATTTTCTTTCTTTTCAAGATCAAATTTTTACGCCTTCAAGCCTTGAAAGAAAACCTTTGCAAAAAGAACCTTAGCAAACTTCTCTTTCTTTCTCTTAAGTTCCCTATTCCTTAACCCTGAGAAATGGCCGGAGGAAAGACCCTTGATGTTGAAAGAGCCAAGGTATCGGTTGAATACTCGTTACAAACTTCAATTTTAGCAGAATGTGGAATAGATATCAAAGAATGTCTTGTCGGTGCTGGTTGGGATAGTTACTTCAGAGAACCGGTGGAGGTTTATCCGGAATTTGTGAAAATGTTCTGGAAAGACGCATCTGTGTCTGCGACAGAGGTCAGGGGGTGTGTATTAGGAAAACCCGTTGTGGTTTCAGAGGTAACCATCTCCAACGCCACACAATGTTGGTTGGAAGGAGCCACCATCACTTTAGATTGGGAGAAAGCTTTTGGGGGGATGGATGTTGTCCTTGACACCTTACTAAAAGAGTCATCCACGGGGAAAATAACTGCATCCAAGATGAATGACAAGGCAAGAGTATTGCATCAACTTCTAAACAAGGCGGTACTCCACAAGGCAGGGTCCAAAGATTCAGTCTCTACAGTGCATGCCTTCTGCCTGTGTCATCTGATACTGTGTCAACAGATCAATCTCCCTACCTTGCTTTTTAAGAACTTCAAGAGAAGTGTGCAAGGAAAAGGGAAGAAGACCAACATCTCCTATGGTGTCCTCCTAACCAAGATCTTCAGAGATCAAGGTATCTTTAGTCCCCATGAGACTAAAGATGTTGAAGAGAAGAAGAGGATCTTTGGACGGATCCAAGAGCAACAAATCTTTGGACGAAGCAATTTGCTAAGGATGAAACTTCAAAGCGTCCAAGATTTTCTGGACCAGAAAGAGCCTCTAATTCCTGCAAAGGCTGAGAGTCCAAAGAAGAAATCACCATCCGTCCAAGCCATTCCCAAGCGGAGACTCATAATGGACGATGACTCTGATAATGACCAACCCATCGCTAAAAGGATGAAGGTTGCGTCCATTGCAAACATCCCAAAGGGAAACCGGACGAAGCTACCCATCACAAGGAAACCCTCTTCCAAGCTTGCGTCCATTCCTAAGGAACCCCTTCCTACCATTCCCTCTTCCTCCACTTTACCCTCTTCTCAACCAGAACCACAAACCTCCTTCCCAACCTCTCAAATAACTTCCTCTCCCTTAAACATTGAACCCTCCTCTCAAACTCACACAATCCCTTTCAAACCTTCTTCACCTTCACCCTCTCAAAGGACATTCTCCCACTCCTCCAACCTTAACCCCTTCTCTGTGGGCGTTACCCCCCACATTATCCCTCTTTGGGAATCCAAGGACTCTTCTCTCTCACTCACAGCAAGACGCTCCCGATGCTGTGATGGTTGTTCTTCAAAGGTTCATATCTTCCCTAGTGAACTCTCCTTCAAACCAGTTACTTTGGAAGAAATGGGTCAGTTTGCGAGTCCATATGACACCATCATTGTCAGTGTCATCAAGGGAAGTCTTCTGTTGAAGGATGTGAGATTTGTACCCCCTTCTATGATCATCTCTTCTGCAACTGCCATCAAGATTCAGCCGGATCGGGTTTGTCCAAGGTTGCTAATGGTGGATTTGAATAAAAACAAAGATTTGAAAAAGTACAGAAGCCAAGCCACCTTTCCCAAGCCTATCCACTTCAAACCAAATTTTGGGAGCTTAAGTTCTCCTGATGTTGATGTTGATTTCTTGTGGCAAGTTTCAAAGAAAGGAGAAGCTGAGGAGAACGAGGCCAAGACCTTCTGGGAAAACCACATTTGGGAATGTGAGCAACAAGCGTCTTCTTCAGGTCTAAGCGATGAAGATAAGGAAGATACTATAACCGTGCCTGGCCAGAGCTTCCAGTGTTTTCGTCCTATCTTTATGGTAGATGATCTTCTTGGACTGCCTCTGAACTCGCCGTTGCCAACAATCTTCTCTTGTCCAAGCTATGTTTGTGGACCTCCGTCTGACAACATAGGCAGGCCTTATCCCTGGGATCAAATGTTTGGATACTGGAGAGATTCTCTTCCTTGGGATGTTGACCTTCCTCTGTTTGAAGACGAAGTTGAATCTGTTGTGCAGCAAATGGATGTGACCCCTCCAGCTACCTCCACTGAGTTAGTTGTTTTGGAACCACAACCTCCTGCTGAAACTCTCACCCAAGTGCCCCCAGCTTTTCAGGCCTATGTGAATAATCAAATGGACTTAATGTACAAGAGAGTTGAAGACCTCCTCAAATCTCTTTTTCAACAAGGGCCACCTCCTCCTCCTCCACCTTCTTCCTCTTAATTTTTTTTAGCCAAATTTTTTTTGACAATGATGTCTTTCTTCTTTTTGTCTGATGACAAAGGGGGAGAATAATGGGAATTTGACTTGTTACAAACTTGTTTTATAATTTATACTGATTCAATGAAACTGTGAATTTTTTTTTCATCTGGTTGTTTCATTATCCTTGTCTCGTCTATTCTGTTGCCCTTATATAAATGCTTTAATTGAAATTGTGACTACTCTGCTAATACACTGTGATGCTGTGAAGGATCTGCTCTAAATATTAGCATGGTTTATTTCTTTTCAAAAGGTATTGTCTCTGTTAACGTTTCTCTCTTAAGTACTAAACTTCGATACAGAAATAATGTTACTTGCTCTTGAAACTTGTTTCGTAAAAATAAATTTCGTGTACTACGTCCAACAGACTCTAAGTCCATCTCTTTGAAATGTTTTTCTTAGGGGGAGCTAATAATGTCTTAAAAAGAATCTGTGTTCATTCAAATTAATAGTTTTGTCATCATCAAAAAGGGGGAGATAGCACTAATATTTAAAAGCTGTAGCTTTCCCTCTTTAAGTTTTGAGGATAACAAAAATATTTATTAAGTTTGAACAAGTAAGTGTTTCGACAATAGTATTAACAAAACGCTACTTGTATGTGCGTCCATTCTGTTCTGAGCTTAAAGAAAACTCATTGTGCGTCCAATATGCTATGACTCTTTGTGCGTTCAATATGCTATTTTGCTTTGTGCGTCCAATGAATGTCTAAATATGCTTTGTGCGTCCAATGATTGTCTACATATACTTTTACTATTGGTGCGTCCAATATTTGTATGCATATAATGTTACTATTTTTATTGGTTCGTCCAATACGTTCCTTTTGCCAAAGCTCAGACTCAATTCACTCTTTCAAAGTTCAAGCTCAAGCTCTCGTCCAAGTTAAAATTCAAAAATGAAGAACTGTTCCTCATTAAATGCTAGAAAAGAACTCTGACAGCTCACGGCGACAGAAGAAGTCAACTAAGCCACTTTTGCTGACATTGTCTAACAACTACAAAGATCTACAAATAAGAAACTTTCTGCAATCTTAGACAAATCAGGACTTTGTTATCACTGATTGGAAATCTCAGAGAATAAAAGTCACTTTCAGAAGAAGCTCAGCACTTTTTCAGTAGATGCATTTAATGCTACTCAGAACGGTAATAAATGTTTCTGTTGGACGATATAGCTCATGAAGTCTGCTCAATTTGTTCTTACATATAAAGAGAAGAAGCAGCACTAGAAAAAAAGAAGAGATCTTTGCCGAAGCATCTTACAAAGTCTAAAAAGCTTTATCTCTTCTTGGATTTCCATATACGTGTAAAAAGAAAAAGCCTTGAGATTTTGTATTGTCTATTCTCATTTGTTAGTGAGTTTCAAACTTAAGCATTCATCTTCTTATACTTATTCACCTTAGCGTTGTAAGCCTGAAGAGGCTGTGTATAAAAGAATACTGGTGTGGTTGAACCTGAAGAGGTTGAAAATACTTGTTACCTGAAGAGGTGTATAATACTTATAATCTCGAAAAAGATTAGTTGGAAAATCCTTCTAGTTGAAGGGACTGGACGTAACTCTTGGTTGGTAAGAGTGAACCAGGATAAATCTCGTGTGTAAGCTTCTCTTCTCTTCTAGTGTGTTTTATTTTTTCCACTAACCTCTGGGGTTTAGTATTGTGTTTATTAACAAAGACCTTTTAATTGGTTATTTGAACTTGTTAACTGTTTCATTAAAAATCTTTTCAAAATCCTTAGAGTCCAATAGGACTGAGCAGTGTTGTTTCTACATTCTTTACTTGTTAACCTTTATCCTTCGCTGTGTTCAATCGTTTGTTAAAAGGAAAACTTTTAATCATCAAAAAGGGTTAAGAAACACAATTCAACCCCCCTTCTTGTGTTTCACTTGGTTATTTCAAGTACCACCTTGTCATCAATGCCTTGGGAGAAGGGTTAAAAATGGTGGTGTTGTCCGCTTTGCCTGAGATGATGAAGTTCTCAGTAACTAGAAGTCTGAAGCAGTTCTGGATGTAATTGCTATGAAGTAATTATCTATTTGTATTAAGTTGTTCATTTGACCAATGTCTAGATCATTTGGACCCTAAACTTGAATTTACTTTATTTTGAAATTTGAATTAAATGAATCTGCATGAATATTTAGTCATTTCTTGATGCATTTCTTGTTTTTCTGTTCCTTTTCCTCTCTTTACTTATCCTAGTCTCTCCCTTATCTCTTCTACTGTCCTCCTTTTCGCTTCATTTCAATCACTTTACTTCTTTTTATATATATCTCCTTCCAGTCTACATAAATTGTCTTCCAGGGATATAAACACCACAGGGACTTTGCCTCATGAAGAAACCTTGGAAAATTCGTTGATTGATTCCCATGCTGCATTTGACAAAGGTGACCTCAAATCTGAGGAAGATAAGAGGATTGTAGATGAATTTACGAAGCTGTTAGAATTATCAGAAAAGAAGGGTAGTTTGAGTGATGAAGTTGTAGAAGTGATTAACATGGGAACTAAGGAAGACAGAAAGGAATTAAAAATGGTAGATAATCCAGAACGTGAGGAAATGATTGCACTCTTCAAGGAATATTTGGACGTCTTTGCCTGGTCTTACAAGGATATGCATGGTTTAGACCCGAGAATAGCATCCCATAAGATCCCATTGTACCTAGACACTAAGGTGAAGAAGCAGAAATTGAGGAGAACGCACCCAGAGATGTCGTTGAAAATTAGGAAGAAGTGAGCAAGCAATTGGAGGCGGGATCTTTGGAAGTATCAAGACATCCTGATTGGGTAGCTAAAGTTGTACCAGTCCCTAAGAAAGATGGAAAAGTTCAAATGTGCGTAGATTATAGGGATTTGAACAAGGCTAGCGCGAAGGATGATTTTCCACTCACTCACATTGATGTGTTGGTTGATAGCACAACAAGGAATCACAGGTTCTCATTCATGAATGGGTATTCCAGATACAACCAGATCCCCATGGACGTTGAAGATAGAGAAAAGACAACTTTCATCACCCCGTGGGGAACCTTTTGTTATAAGGTTATGCCATTCGGGTTAAAAAATGCTGGGGCTATGTACCAACGCGCCATGGTTACTCTACTCCATGATATGATGCATAAGGAGATTGAAGTGTATGTAGATGACATGGTGGCCAAATCCAAAGAAGGAGAGAGTCACGTGGTAGTCTTGCAAAAGTTGTTCGAAAGACTCAGGCAGTATAACTTGAGATTGAATCCAAACAAATGTGTTTTTGGAGCATCAACTGGGAAATTGCTTGGTTTCATTATCAGTAGGGATAGAAAGAGGATGGATCCTAATAAGGTGAAAGCGATACAAGAAATGCCTGCACCTAGAACGGAGCGAGAAGTCAGAAGTTTCCTAGGAAGGTTGAACTATATTGCGAGGGTTATCACCACTTTAACTAGCACTTATGAACCCATATTCAGGTTGCTCAGGAAGCGTAAGTCAGGAGATTCAGATGAGGAATGTCAAAAAGCATTTGATAAGATAAAGGATTATCTCCTAAACCCTCTAGTTTTAGTATCGTCGACACCCAGTCGTCCTCTCATACTGTATCTAATGGTGTTGAATACTTCGATGGGAGTGATATTGGGGCAACATGATGTGGCAGGGAAGAAAGAGCAGGCGATTTACTATCTAAGCAAGAAATTTAATGATTATGAGGCCCGTTACATGGCAATTGAGAATACTTATTGCGCCTTGGTGTGGACGGACCTCGAAGAGATTGAGACAGTACATGCTGTGTTATACTATTGTCTGATTTCTCAAATCAATCCCTTGAAGTACATATTGGAGAGCCCTCACATTTCCCTAAGGGTCTCAAAATGGCAAATGATATTGTCAGAATTCGACATCAAGTATGTGAGTAGAAAATCCATCAAAGGAAGTGCGATTGCAGATCATTTGCCTGAAAACCCTCTCTAAGATGGACAACAAATGATAACTGAGTTCTCTGATGAAGAAGCACTAGTCATTGACAAAGAAGAGGTAGATGAGGAAGATTGGAAGATGTACTTTGACAGAGCAATCAATATGTATGGAAGTGGTATAGGAGCAGTAGTGGTGTCGCCAAATGGAAAGCAATACCCAATCGCTATCAAGTTGGATTTCGACTGTACTAATAACATGACAAAATATGAGGCATGCGCGAGCAGGCTCTGGGTAGCCATTGACCTGGGTGCGAAGCAATTAAAAGTGTTTAGGGATTCAGCTCTCATTATTTATCAGGTAAATGGTGAATGGCAAACCAAAGATCCAAAGTTGATACCGTATCAAAAGTACTTAACTTAGTTAGTTGTGTAGTTTGAAGAAATCAGCTTTGTACACTTAACTCGAGACAAGAATCAGTTTGCAAATGCCTTAACAACTTTAGCTGCCATGACTAAGTTGGACGTCAGCATTAATGTTCAACCCATCAAGGTAAAATTACAAGAGGAACCAGCATATTGCTATAATGTTGAAGGAGAACCGAATGGAAAACCTTGGTTTCATGATATCAAGCAGTACATCTAGCACCGAGAATACCTTGTTAAGGCAAGTAAAGCAATTAAGAAGACTATTCGCCGGCTCTCAATGGCTTTCTTTTTGACTGGAGAGGTTCTGTATAAGAGGGGCTATGATGGAACTCTCCTAAGATGCATGGATGCTAAAGAAGCAGACATTATTATGACAGAGATTCACAGAGGGATTTGTGGGACTCATGCAAATGGTCATATGATGGCGCGCCAAGTTTTGAGGAGTGGGTATTATTGGTCTACCATGGAAACGGATTGCATAGACTATGTTTGAAAATGTCACAAGTGCCAAATATATGCAGATCGGATCAACGCTCCTCCGTTCCCTCTGCATAACTTGGTATCTCCTTGGTCGTTCTTGATCTGGGGACTGGATGTTATTGGGCCAATCAATCCTAAGGCTTCCAATGGACACCACTTCATTTTACTGGCGATTGACTACATCACCATATGGGTGGAAGCGGCTTCCTATTCCAGGATAACTCAGAAAGTGTTCGTTAGGTTTATTAAAATAGACATCATTTGTCGATACGGGCTGTCGAAGAAGATAATCACCGATAATGTACCTAATCTCAATAGCAAAAAGGTACATAAGCTTTGTGAAGATTTCAAAATCCAGCATCATAATTCAGTTCCATACAGACTTCAGATGAATTGTGTAGTAGAACCGACAAATAAAAACATCAAGAAGATTGTAGCAAAGATGGTCGTTAGCTATAAGGACTGGCACGGGATGGTACCCTATGCCTTGCATGCTTATCGCACCAATATTCGATCTAGTACTGGGGCAACACCATTTTCCTTAGTGTATGGAATGGAAGCAGTATCCCCTATTGAAGTGGAGATGCCATCTCTAAGGATTCTAATGGAGGTCGAATTATAAGAATCTGAATGGGCCAGAACTATATATGAGCAGTTAAACCTGATCGAAGAGAAGTGACTTGCAGCCATTTGTCATGGTCAGCTATATCAAAGCAGATGGCAAGGGCCTTTAACAAGAAAGTTCGTCCCAGGGATTTCTGCACCGGGGATTTGGTTTTGAGGAAAATACTTCCTAACCAAGAAGATGCTTGAGGAAAATGGGCACCTAGTTACGAAGGACCTTATATTGTCAAGCATGCATTTTTCAGGTGGAGCTTTAGTTCTACAAGACATGGATGGACAAGAATTGCCAAGACCAGTAAACACTGATGTCGTCAAGAGATTCTATGCATAAAAGTAAAAAAAATGCTTGTTAAGTTGAAAACTCAAGAGGGCGACCTAAGCAAAAATTAGGGAAGCAAAAAACGCCCATTAGGTCGAAAACCCGAGAGGGCAACCTAAGCAAAACTTAGGGCAATATACAAAAAAAAGGAGAATAAAAAGAAAAGAAAGGCCAGAGAATCAACGACAAGGTGGGGCAATTTTTGGCCAGATAGCCAAACTGGGGCAATTTTTGGCCAGCTAAGCCACACTGGGGCAAAAATTTGTTCAAATAATTACACTGGGGAAAATTTATCGGAGATCCATGAAAGGATATATATTCAGAGAAAAGGGTATCTTTGTCAAGTTGCCACATAGGGATCAGTCATAGGAAGAAACAAGGAATCAACACTGGGGCAAAATGTCATTTTGATCATTTCTTTTGTCTGTAGTACCTTCTGCTTCATATTTTGTGCTTTATTAGCTTCCAAATCTTTATGTACAGTTGAAATTTCTAAATCAATAAAGAGGTTTGTTCATCCAACAAATTTCATTCTGTTGCATTCCCAAATTCACGCTCATGCATTAACTGAAAATTCAATTAAAGTAAATTCAAGTTCAAGAATATAAATAGTTGATGCTGATGACAATTTCACAAATATCTGGTTCAAACCAAACAAACTCGTCAAGCTCAAGCAATGGACCAAAATTGGGGCACGAGCAAGCTGACTCCTGCTATCCGATGTCAGAGTCTTAAATGATAACAAGCCTTTGTGTCCAACAACGATGGCTAGGAAGAATGATCCAGATGGTTTGACAATGTCTTATGGAAAAATTCTGATCAGAGAACAAGGGTTTGATTGGTTCTTCTTTCAGGGGTGCCGTTTGGTTACAAGGTCGTGCCAAAAAAAAGAAAAAGAAAAGAAAGAAAGAAAGAAAGAAAGAAAGAAAAAGGAAAATTCGCAATGTTAGTACAATACCTTTTTTAATCAATGTCATTTACTACTCGGGTGCATCAATCCCTGGCATTTCACCTCTGCGTTTTAAATTACCGCGTTAATTTCCAAGTCCTTGGCTTAGTGACTTTTCCAGGTCCTTGGCTTGATGATTTATTGTTCGGGCGCTTTGGCCCACTGCATTTTAACTGCTACAATTAAATTATTGTCATTTACTTTTCCAGGTCCGCAACCTCGTACATATCCTGTTTACAGGCTCGATCAATGTCATTTATTCTTCAGTTATTTAAATTTCTGTCATTTACTTTTCCAGGTCCGCAGCCTCGTACATATCAAGTTTACAGGCTCGACCAATGCCATTTATTTCTTCAGTTATTTAAATTTCTGTTATTCAATTTTCAGGTCCATAGCCTTGCACATATCCAGTTTGCAGGCTTGACCATTGTCATTTACATTTTCAGGTCCATGGCCTTGCACATATCCAGTTTACAAGCTCGACCAATGTCATTTATTTTTTCAGTTATTTAAATTTCTATCATTTAATTTTCAGGTCCATAGCCTTGCACATATCCAATTTGTAGGCTCGACCATTGTCATTTACATTTTCAGGTCCATAGCCTCGTACATATCTAGTTTACGGGCTCGACCACTGTCTTTTACTTTTCCAGGTCCATAGCCTCGTACATATCCAATTTGCGGGCTCCACTAATGTCATTTACTTTTCCAAGTCCACAGTCTCTTACATATCCAGTTTACGGTTTCGACCTAACGCAATTTACTTTTTGGGTGCAAGGGCCCATTCTTTTTAAATTCATGTCGTTCATTTTCGGGTGTGTTGGCCCGCTGCATTTGTCTTTGCACTTTAAATCCCAGCCATTTATTTTCAGGTGCATTAGCTCACTACATTTAATTTCTATCATTTTAAGTCCTCGTCATTCATCGTTATGTTGCATTGGCATTGCAGTTAGGTTCCCACGGTCACAGTGTTAGCTCATTAGTTTTTAAATTTATATCATTTTGTCTTTGATTGTTTTTCTCTTTGGTCTAATCCTGTGTAATACTCCAGTCCAAATTTACAGGGAAAATTTTCTATTTAAAAAAATCAAAAATAAAAAAAAATCATAAAAAAGACCAAAAATCAATCAAAAAAGTTTTGTTGAAAATCAAAATCAGTTTTGTTCTAGAATTTATAGTGTTTTGACCTTCTTGTTGGTCCCCTTCCACATCACCGAACAAATTAGGAATTCATATCTTTACTTGTTTCTTACAACGATAATACAAAAAACAAAGGTTATTCGTATTCTTTAGTAAGAAACAAGTAAAGAGGGGCAACTGTGAACACCCAAATTTGTCCAAGCCATTTTAGAAAATTTAAATTACAAAAAATTTCCTTTTAGCCAATCTAAAAAAAAATCAAATTAATTTAGTTAATTTTGAAAATCCAAAAAGTGAGAAAATGAAAAAAAAATGGAAATTAAATTAGTTAATTACGAAAATCCAAAAATGAGACAAATGAAAAAGAAAAATGAATATAAAAATTTGAAAGAAAATAAATGAAAAGAAAGAGAGAAAAGTTTTTAATTAACAAAATTTTTAGCCAATCCAAATTTCTTTTTTTAATAATTAATTACAAAAAAATCAAAAATTGAAAAATTGAAATGATTAAATCATTCAAATTTTCTATCTTACCCATCAGCCAAGCCCAAACCCAATTTTTCCCTCACCCTTCTGCCAAACTTGGTCCACCCCCCAAACCCCATTCCCCTTTCTTCCCCAAGTTTTGCCTTGGCCGCCCGTAAGCCTACCTTTCCCTCTTCCCCCTTTCTTTTCTCCTCTTTCCTTGCCTTTCTCCCACTCAAAAACACCTCTGTTGCGTCGTCCCCTTCCTTTTTCCCCATGGCAGCGCAACACCATCCCTGAGCTATCACCTCTGCCCCGTTACCACCCCATACCAACTTGCTTAACCCTCTGCTGCACCAGCACCTGTTGCGCCATCCCCTTCCCTTTGCTTAAATTTGCTGAAACGTTTGAGATATCAAATATTGGACTGATTGATGTTGTTGTGTATTCGATTGCTTTAGTTGAATACGTGTGGGAATTCTTTTGAATTCTATACCCAAGTTTTATTGAACCTGCGTTGTGTTTGTTCTGTGAGTTAGCATTGACCGGGCCCTGATTGTATTTATTTTCATTTGTAGTTCTTCAAGTTGTCATGTGTTGTGCGCTGATGTTTGTTGAATCTAGGTGTTTGTAAATTATGATAACGTTTGATTCTGTCATTAGGGGGCCTGGGATGGATAAGTTCTGGGCATTTTGCAATCTGATACCATAGACATAAAAACTCTGCTAGTCCTAGAGAAGCCTGGATATGTTTTTAGTTCATGGCTGAGCTTGCATGATCTTTAGGTTAGCGTTTGTTTAGTGCAACGTATCTTTTTAGTTTTATTTGATATCTCACACTAATCTAGAACTGTTGAGCTGAACTTGCTATCAGGTGTCATGGCTGTTAACTGTATTTTGAGCATTCAAAAATCTGTTGCTATTGCTTGATAACTAAGTAGTTATTATTACATAGGTTGCTTGGGGTTTTGTTCTGTAGGGGTTAAAAGAAAGCATAATTGTAATCCTACAAGTGTTGTGGTTTCAACCACAATGGCATGTAAATTTAGATTTAGGTCTCATGATATGAAATGGAATCGTTGTTCTTATGCAGGAATGAAAATGAGGTGTCGGGTCCTTTGGATCAAGCAAATGACAGGTTATGAATATATGTTGCTGTGTAGTCCTTGAATACATGCCGTGACAAGCTTTGGTTGTAGTTTTGTTTTAGATGTGGGTTAGTTGAGGTTTCATTTTTTTATTTGGATAATTCTCATGAGTTTAAAAGCTGTAGTTTTTTTTACGTTTCAAATCTGCTATGTTGGGTAGTTTGTCATGCTTGTTTTCGATGGTTAGAACAACCTAGTATCTTGATTTGGATGGCTTAGTATGGTCTCTGATTTTTGTTTTTTGGGATGCTGTCAAATAATCAGGATGCATAATCTGTTTTTAATAATTAGATAAGTCAGTAAACAAATCGAGAATCTCATGGTTTGTGTTCTTATTGGGATGTCAAGGGGCATGTAGGAGGGTCTAGGTTGACCAGTCGTGTCAAATTTGGTGTTGGGATTAATAATGTTAGTTTCCTTTCAACTAAGATAAAAGAATTCTGCACATGTATTTGGTTCTTTGTCTTTTCTGTCCACAGGTTTAGTGATACCTACTGGTATATAGTCTAAGTTTATATGTCTAGATGTGACTGTTGTCAATCTGTTTGCATGCTAGGATGACTTGGGTTAAATTTGTTTATCATCTTAAAACTGGTTATGATTTGTTTCATCGTGTGAAGTAGGCTTGTACCTTGATGTATGTGACCATTGTTAGCAGTGCTTGGAACTACCTTTTCTTTTGGCTTGGGGCTGGTTGGAATCTTAGACCTGTTGTGATTGGGGAATTTTGGAAGTTCGTCTAAATGATGTTATCTTTTCGACTTGTTAAATTTGGAAATTGTTGGTGTTTCTTTATCTATAATAGAAAAGGTCTAAATGTTCTTTTGCTTTGGGTGAATCTGACCCATGCTTACATGGGTTGTATTGATAACATGCACAAGATCTAGTTTGTAAAATGTGTGAATGAATTAATGTGGGAAGTGGGTTAGTTCGTATGAATTACTTGTTCACAATGTTTGGGAATGCTTATATCCAGTGAAGGTGTTGTATAGGATGTGTTTAGGTCAATTGTGAGTTTATTTAAATCACACTGCATATCAAGATCTTGAGCACGCATAGTGCTCTAACCTTTTTTTTCCTTTCTTTCTTTCTTTCTTTCTTTCCTTTTTTTCCTGAAAACTCGTGTACTATTTACTCTTGGTTAGTTACTCATGACAGCTTAATCTTTTTATTATTAGTATTACTATCATTGTAGTTGTTATTATTATTATTATTTCGTTTTATCTATTTTATTTTATTTCATCTTTTATCATGTACTTGTCTCTACGCGCTCATGTTCTTATTCCCATTTATTAAATGAACCGAAGAAACCGTGTTATTTATTGTCCCAATTCTCGCAAACAAAATTTAGATGAATTCAATAACTTATTTTAGCTAATCAATTTCAAAATCTGGGTTCATTCGCCTTCTGGGGTATGGTACCCACTAGGCAATTTTCTTTTGGGGTGGATCAGTAGATCAAGTACCGCCTTCGATCACATTTAGGGCACATTAATATAATTTACTTTTCTTTAAGTGGTCCAATGCCACAAATTACGTTAGTCGTCTTCAGGGGTCAAGTACCCACTGGGCGTTTGCTTAGGGTGGATCAGCGGGTTTAGTATTGCCTTTCACTCCGTTTAGGATGCGTTAATAAAAATCTTATTTTCGAATCAAATCCTTTTACTTTAAACCAAATCAATTCCTTTTTCTTTCAATTGTTTAATTCAAAACTACTTCTCGAAAATAAAATCAACCCACGCACAATTATTTTATAAAGAATTACATGGCTTTGAGTTCCCCATTGTACCGGGGGATACGTAGGCCTGCAAGTCAAGCCAAATCTATAAATAATTTTTTTATTTATTTTTATTATCTTCCACCAAACCCGTAAACGTTTTTTCTTCAAATTTGCAAATTGAAAATTTTAATTTTTATTATTTAACTTGTTTTATTTAGGGGGTAAAATCGAATATTGTTAAGGTTATTAAATTCACACAACTAACTTAAGGTAACCGCTTTATAGCGGATGTATCAGAGGTGCTGTGGGATTAAGTTTCTACCCTTCCCTATACATAATCGACTCCCGAACCCTACCTGGTTTTCGCAGACCTTTTCTTTTTGTTTTATTTTTAATACATTTTAAAAAGGTTTTGTCATTCATTTTCCCTACCCAATAAAAGATTGGTGGCGACTCCATCATCAATTATTTTGTTTTTAAACTATTTTTTTCTCCTATTGCTTCCCGTCTCGATTTTCTCCGGTCGCGACAAACATGGTTAGCAATTAAGTAGATTCCTTGTGATCAATGATGGATTAAACTCAAGATCGGTAAATTTCCTTAGATTGGTTAATTTTTTAATTACTTTTCTTTAATTCAACTAGTGTATTTTCATTATAAATCATCAAAACCCCCTTTTAATTATTTTGATATGATTGAATCTTTGTTTTTGGATCCTTGAGAGACGATTCAGTTCATTCTCTATACTACAAATTAGTTTGTGAACCGGTAATTTTTATTATTTTGACATGTCTCAACAACCTCTTGACAAATTTGGCACCGTTGCTAGGGATCCAAGGCAACTATTTGATCATTTTAAGACCCATCTAACTCTAATATAGTGTTTGTTTTGGTTTTGGATGATTTTTCAAGTGGAATTCAGTTGAAATTAGGTAAAAGGCTTCGTGTCAAGATTTTGGTTCGGTAAAGTATCTCTGATCAAGCTGAGTTTTGGTAGACTAATGGAAAACGCTATTTTGAGAAAGGCTCATGAGGTCACACCTATTTTAGCCAAATTCCATCGTTTAAACCATTGTTTCAATTTTTAATGTTTTATTATTCAGTTGGATAACATTTTTGTGCATTTTTATGTAGATTTCACCCTGTAGTGGTCCTATAATTTTTTTAAAATTCTCTAGATATGTTGTTTTGTGCATTTTTACACTTGTTTTTGTGTTTTTATGTTTGGTCACTTATTTGATGGAGCATAGACTTGATGAGCTGTCTTATCTGGTGAGGTAGCTGGCAATGGGACAACATCAGTTACCTGTGCAAGAACCTGCAAGACTTTGTAGTATTTGTTATAGTTCTTTTCATCCCACATATGCATGCACCACATTACTAGATGAGGTTCTGTATTTCAAGATTATTCAATTACAGCAACAGGTGTATTCTCTACATAACAACAGTGTCAGCCATATGTTAGACCAAGCAGGCCATACCAACAGCAGCAAGCTATAGTAGGCACGAAATCTGAGCTGACATAGGAGGATTTAGTGAAGCAAATGGCAACCAACAACATCCAATTTCAATAGAGCACAGAAGCTATAATGCAAAATTTGGAGACCCAAGTTGGTAAACTTACATCTTCATTGAGTCAGTTCAGCAGGTGATCAATCAATTTGAGACACTTATGTTAGCTTTGTATTAGGCTTTATTAGATGTTTATTGTGCCCAATATTAGTATTTTAGATGAGTTTAATGTTGTTGGGTTTCATTGGGCTTTAATGCAAATTGTGAATAATTTTCGGATTTTAATGCATTTTGACCTTTCTTCCTTGGTTAGGCCATAACTTGGGACTCGGTGATCATGGTGTCTTTGGAAAGCTAAGACAAGGCTCTACAAGTTTCATGAAGAACTCAAGAGCTGGATCGGACTTCTAATGGTTCAAAATATCCCTGCAATGCAAAGTGGGTTTGCCGTCACAGAAATCTGGGTAGTGTGCACATATTGGACTACATAGTGAGCTATAGGCCACCACTTGGGCTGAAACTTGGCCATTGGAAAGATAAGACCCATATCTCCAACTTCACTGAAGACTATTTAGTCAATAGATGTTTTTTTATGCATGATTATGAAGCTACAAGTTGGTTTGAATTTGGAAACACGTTCTGCCAACCTAACTTGAGGTAGGTGCAATGTTTTTAGTATATTTGGAGTTCTAAAAGTCCAAATGGCATGATTCAAATCGTAAAATTTCAAGGAGACAACTGGCTACAATTTGATGAGAACTCCATGCCAAACTGCACCGTCTAGGTCATAAAAATCAAACCAGAAGTCGAATAAGAGTTGCTGACTAAAAGCCACCAACCATACACCAACCCACCTACCATGCACCAACCCACCAACCATGCATCAAGCTTCCATAATTGACAATTTCCATATTTTTACAGCTTGTATTCAGATTATATACATGTACAAATTGGCTTCTAGGATTAGTATAAATAGAGTCAATCTCTTTGTATTATCAATCATTCAATTTTAAGTAAGTTTGAAGAAAGTTTGAGTATTTGTGAGAGTTTTCTTTCTCTTCTTCTCCATTCTATTTACAATTTCATTTTTGTTCTTTTATTTCTGTGTTCTTCCTTCCCATCCATGGAAGGCTAGGCTCTCATAATCAATCCAAGGGATTAGCCATCTTGATGTTTAATTTGGAGATCTTGTTTCGCTTGTTCATATTGCTTAATTTTTATTCAAGTTTCTCTTCTTCCTCTTTTGATTTTTATCTAGATTAAATTGCGTAATTTGATTTAGATATTGATGTGATAATAGCTTTATTATCATGTATTCAAAGAGGATCACAAAGACTAAACAATATATTAAAGCTTTTTAATAGATTGTTTAGCTTAGTTAAATTCTAGATCTTAAGTTAATCTATGTTGGATGGTGCTTACTTTATCTAACCTTGGTTAATCAAATCCTAGATGCTTATCTAGTAGAGAATTCTTGGATCATGTTAAGGCTTCTTGATGTGATCTAAGGCCAAGAACAAGGTTAGCAATTAAGTGAATTCCTTGTGATCAATGATGAGTTAAACTCAAGATCGGTAAATTTCGTTGGATTGGTTGTTTCTTTAGATTTGTTTACAACTTTAAGTTTCATACTTTTATTAATCTTGTTAATCAACAACAAAACCCCCATTTTCTAATTATCTTGATCTAATTAAATCTTTGTTCTTTTTGGATGCTTGAGAGACGATTCGGTTTATGCTTTATACTACAAATTAGTTTGTGAACCAGTAATTTTTATTATTTGACGGGTCTTGACAACCTCTTGTCAAATTTGGCGCCATTGCCGGGGATTCAAGCAACTATTTGATCATTTTAAGACCCCATCTAACTCTAACAAATGTGTTTGTTTTGTTTTTGAAGGTTTTTCAAGTGGAATTCAGGTGAAATTGGGTAAAGGGCATTGTGTCAAGAATTTCGATTCTGTAAAGTATATCTGATTGACCTGAATTTTAGTACACTAATGGAAAACATTATTCTGAGAAAGGCTTACTATTTATAGTGAGGTCACCCTTATCTTAGCCAAATTCCATCGTTTAGACCACTTTTTTAATTGTTTAAGATTTTTTATTATTTTGTTGGATAGTATTTTTATGTAGATTTTACCCTGTGGTGATTCCATAATTTTCAAAATTCATTTGATACTGTTTTTATTTTTGTTTAACTTTTTGGAGTATTTATTTTAGGAATTTTTAGTGTTTTAGTTGTTATTGCTTTTCTAATACCTTCTTATGAACTGCATGCAGTATGACTAGGTCTGATCCTGGTACCTTGCATTCATTTGATCCTGAAATTGATAGAACATTTCATACACTTCATAGAATTCATAGGACTGGTAGTAATATTCATAGAGCTTATATAATTACTTCTGAAATTAGGCTTGAACTTGACATTGCACCTAATCTTGTTGACTCTTTTAATCATGTTGAGTCTGTTTTTGTTAGTACTTTAGTGTCAGATACTGAGTTTGCTGATTTTACTATGGTTGACAATAACAATAGGACCCTTAAGGAATTGGCTGCACCTGATGTGAATTATCAACCTTTATGCATTCAATATCCTGAACTTAATGTTGATTTTGAGTTGAAATCTGGATTGATACACTTGCTGCCCAAGTTTCTTGGTCTTGCAGGTGAAGATCCACATAAGCATTTGAAGGAGTTCCATGTTGTCTGTTCCACCATGAAACCTCATGGAATAGCTGAAGATCACATCAAGCTAAGGGCCTTTCCTTTCTCATTGGATGGTGCTGCTAAGGATGGGTTGTATTACTTACAACTTGCTGCCATCACTTCTTGGAATGACATGAAAAGACTGTTTCTGGAGAAGTTCTTTCCTGCATCAAGAACTGCTGCAATAAGGAAAGATATTTGTGGCATAAGGAAAATCAGTGGTGAAACTCTCCATAAGTATTGGGAGAGATTCAAGAAATTGTCCTCGAGCTGCCACACCATCAAATTAGTAATCAACTGCTGATCCAATACTTCTATAAAGGATTGATGCCAATGGAAAGGAGTATCATTGATGCTGCAAGTGGTGGAGCATTGGTAGATAAAACTTCAGCTGCTGCCAAAAACTTAATTGCAAACATGGCAGCAAATTCTCAGCAATTTGGTACTCGAATGGGTGCTGCAACCAGAGTAGTCAATGAAGTTAATACCTCTTCACATGCTGATCAACAAAGGGTGGAACATAGATTGGATGAGCTCACTTCTTTGGTCAGATAGATGGCAATGGGACAACACGAACCACCTGTGTAAACCTTGCAGGAGTTTGTAGCATATGTTCTAGTTCCTCTCATCCTACAGATTCGTGCCCCACATTGCAAGATGATTCTGAGTTTCAAGACCAATCTGTGGCTGCAGCTGGTATATTTCCTGGGAAGCCAGCCCATCAAGAAGAACAACAAAAATATGATCCATTCTCCAATACTTACAACCCTGGATGGAGGGACCATCCCAATCTGAGATATGGGAATGCATCAAATCAGCAGCCACCAAACCAGTATAGACCACCATTCCAATAGCAAGGTCCTGTAGCCACGAAATCTGAGCCCTCATTAGAGGATTTGGTGAAACAGTTGGCCACCAATAACATCCAGTTTCAACAGAGAACTGAAACCACCATTCAGAACTTGGAGACTCAAATTGGTCAACTTGCCACATCTATTCATGAATTAAAGTCACAGGGTTCTGGCCAATTACCCTCTCAAACCACTCCAAACCCTAGAGGCAATGTTAGTGCTATAGCTTTGCGCAGTGGTAAGCAAATCAATGGACCAGTGTAGCGGATAATTCCAAATTCTACCATTGATTCTGTAGCAAATTCAAATTCTGCAGTAAATTCAGATGCTGTAGCAGATTCAACAGCAAATGATCCTACAACAGCCAAGCAGAAAACTAGATCAAACCAGCAGTTGACAGAAAATTCAGTATGGCAAAAAAGTGAATATCCACAAAAGTCAACTTCCAACATTCCTCTTCCTTTTCCCAATCGAATGATACAGCCGAGGCATATGGTTGAGACTGACTTGGATAAGGAAATTATGGAGACTTTTCAGAAGGTTGAGGTGAATATACGTCTATTGGAGGCAATTAAACAAATCCCCAAGTATACCAAGTTTTTGAAAGAGATGTGCACCCATAAGAGGAAGCTAAAGGTTACTGAAAAAGTGAGTATAGGGAGAAATGTCTCTGCTTTGATTCAACCCAACCTGCCTCCCAAATGCAAAGACCCAGGCACTTTTACCATCCATTGCACCATAGGGCACCAACAGTTCACTCATGCCTTGCTAGACTTGGGAGCCTCCATCAATGTAATGCCAAAGTCAGTTTACACTTCCTTGCATATGGGAGAGCTAAAGTCCACCGGCATTGTCATTCAGTTAGCAAACTGGAGCACTGCTCAACCTGCAGGAGTGTTGGAGGACGTTCTGGTTCGGGTAAATAATTTAATATTCCCAGCTAATTTTTATGTGTTGAATATGGAAGATGAATCTGCCTCTTCTCCACCCCCATTGATCTTAGGTAGGCCATTTTTGAAAATTGCTAAAACTAAGATTGATGTGCATGCTGGTACCCTTTCCATTGAATTTGGTGATGATATCATTCAGTTTAACATTTTTTATGCCATGAAATACCCTTTATAGGATCATTCTGTTTTTCATTTTGATGTCATTGATTTACTGGTTGATGATATGCATGCTGATATGTTGGCAGAGTTTCCTGAAATTGTAGGATACACTCATAGCATAGCTTGCGATACTTGTTCTGCCTGCTTCAGACTTTCTGGTTGTAAACCCAATGCAATGTGTGCAGCCTGTGCTGAGATTTCTACATACTTGTCATGTGCTGTTGTTAATTCTGCTGACATTGATGATTCTGTTTCTGTTATTAATGGCAATGATGCTGTTATTAATGATGTTGTCATTCATCCTACTGCTAAGTGTGATTCTTTTGATTCCATAGGATATGATGATGTTATTTTGCTAGATTGTGCACAACTTGCAGGCGTAGGTGCAGCAAGTGCAACTGCTGATAACAAAACACATAAGAACAAAACTAAAGAAAAACAAGAAACATCGTAATATTAAACTAAAAGAATAAAAACTAGTTATACCTAATCTAATCCACTTTCGTAGGAAAATACGATGGAACTTAGCATGTGCCACAAGCCTTTAAACCCTTAGGTGTCTCTAGTGGACGAGTTATAGTCTCACGAGGGTTTACCAGGATGATACCCACAAATATGTAATACATTATTTAATCAATTCAACTAATTTTTAAATATAAGCATTGTATCAAATATAAACCATAATTAATAAGTCAACTATGCTTAACATAGAATAGTTGAATCAAATCAATTGAGAATAAAGTATAGCATAATCATGCTTTAATTAGAAATAAGCATGTTCAAATCAAGTAAAATTCGTCACAAGTGACACTCAAATCACACAAGGTGTTTAGGTTAACTGTTTGCACTCAACTCAGTCAAATTATGAAAGTATTTTACCATAGGCTTGCATATACATCAATTCTCCACTACTTAGATCAAATCAATTGCAAAAATCAAGAGGTCTTTCAAAAATGTTGTAATGGGGCAATAAGGTGAAGGAAGGGAACAATATGGATAATAGCAGGTTAAAACCAAATAGAATAAAAGAGCATTAGGGAGTAACTCAAGTAGAAAGCATAAAATTTTACCCAAAACCATAAAATGCTCATTCTTTTCACACATTCCTTCCTTTTTCTAATCTTTTTTTTTTACAACCTTTTGGCTATATTTCTTTTTTCTTTTTCTTTTTTTTTACCAAACATTTCGCATCAGCACCCAATTCCCCCACACTTAAATCATTGCAAGCAAAAGAGTAATGCTCTCCTATTCCCTAAGGTGGGGTAAAACATGGTTTTTCACTCAAGGCTTGTAATTGGCTAAGAACAAAGAATGGGCAAGTAGGCTCAAAAGGGTTAACAATGGGATAAATGCAAGGTATGTTTATTTGGCCAAAGTAGCTAAGTTAAGAAAAATGCCTCTATCATTTTCATGCAACATACAGACCAATGTAATGTCAAATCGATTCAATGCAAGTTCTAGAAAATAAATTCATTATTGACATCACTCATGAAAGAAAATAAACCAAGTGTAAGTATTAAACTTGGAAAAGCCCAAAACTCACAAAGGTATGGAACATTCACTCAATTCAACCATGCTTTCTTCCTAATATCCACAGTCATATACATGTATATCATGAAAATAATTCAACTATAAACTGTTTTGCATACTTTTATCATCAATTAAGCTCAGATTCAGTATATGCATGCATCAAAATTAATTGAAAATATCAAAATGATTTTTTTATATGCAAGAACAAAATTATTTAAGACCTATTATGAAATGCAAGTTAAGATGCGTCTCAAGAGCAAAATTACACCTTACTCTGCCATCATACATCTAATAAGTTAGTAACAATAAAGATTGGCTGGTTAGGTTTTTCTTTTTTACTAAACTATGTACATGGCAATGTCAACTATCCCTCCCCTACCTAATTTAAGACATTGTGCCCAATGTCAAAATAAAGATAGGTAAAGTGTAGAAGATCTTACCAGAAAACTGCAAATCGAGCCTGAAATAAGAAAAATTACAAAAAAGTAAAATCATAAGAGAAAACAAAAATTCACAAGGACAAAATCAAATTAAGTTTTTGCTTTTTGCTGCTGCTGCCTTGTTCCCAATTCAGTAGAGTCATTGCTGGATGAGGTTGTGGTACAATTAGTGTAGTTGACCGACTAATTGTTCAGAGGTTGCAGCAGTTACAAGAATTTGACGTGTCGCTTGTGTGATGAACCTTTGTTCCACAACATGATTAAGAAAACAAAACAAACTGTCATAAAAACCATTAACATTTAATATACCTATGGGTTTTTGGTGAAAGTTCAACTATGACCAGGATGCAATTTGGAAGATCTCTTCCTAAGTTCCAAAACCACCAAGTAGGGCAATAAAGGCATCAGCATTTGCTATCATAATGTTCATGCATTGGTGCATGCAAGATACCATTACTTCATCCCCTACTGTTTTTCCAGTGGGATTGCCAATAGCTAAAGGACTAGGAATGACACAAAGGACTTTGCCACCTCCTAAATGTGCAACAATTGCTACACAACCCATTAACCCAAGACTACATCCTCCATAAACTAAATGGATTTCTCTCTCAGCTAGCACTCGACCAAGATGATTTGCAATATTTACAAACTCTTTATCCTTTCCAGGATTAGATCCACAAAAGACACAAACACTTTTGATCCGATGAACTAAAGTTACTTCCATTTTTTTTTTGTACTTTCACCTTATCAATGATCTAAAGAGAGTAAAGTGCATTATTTAAAGGAATCAAAACTCAAATGTAATAATTACACCTATAAAGGAGGGGTAGATCCGTGTGTCAGGTAAGTTTAAAAATAAGCACAACAATGATAATAGCTATATGACAAGGATAAGAGAATAATCTATATGTGTCAGAAAAAGTTTGAAAATACGCAACGCATATTTCAAAAAAATACGGCTAAAAATTTATTTATATTTTTAATTTTTAATTTTTTTAAATGAACAAGAAGAAAAATAAAAATAAAATGAAAAATAATACTTACAAGATGATCAATCAATTTGAGACACTTATGTTAGCTTTGTATTAGGCCTTATTAGATGTTTATTGTGCCCAATATTAGTATTTTAGATGAGTTTAATGTTGTTGGGCTTCATTGGGTTTTAATGTAAATGTTGGATAATTTTCGGATTTTGATGCATTTTGACATTTCTTCCTTGGTTAGGCCATAACTTGGGACTCGGCGATCCAATTAAGGTGATCTTGGTACCTTTGGAAAGCTAAGACAATGTTCTACAAGTTTCATGAAGAACTCAAGAGCTGGATCGGACTTCTAAGGGTCCAAATCATCCCTGCAATGCAGAGTGGGTTTGCTGTTAGGAAAATCTGGGCAGTGTGCACATATTGGACTACATAGTGAGTTATAGGCCTCCTCTTGGGCTAAAACTTGGCCATTGGAAAGATAAGACCCATATCTCCAACTTCACTGAAGACTATTTAGTCAATAGATGTCGTTTTAGGCATGATAATGAAGCTACAAGTTGGTTTGAATTTGGAAACACGTTCTACCAACCTAACATGAGGTAGGTTCAGTGTTTTTGGCATATCTGGAGTTCTAAATGTCCAAATGGCATGATTCAAATTGCAAACTTTCAAGGAGACAACTGGCTACAACTTTCATGAGACCTCAAAGCCAAAATGCATCGTCTAGGTGATGAAAATGAAGCCAGAAGTCGGATAAGAGTTGTTGACTAAAAGCCACCAACCATACACCAACCCACCTACCATGCACCAACCCACCAACCATGCATCAAGCTTCCATTTTTGACAATTTTCATATTTTTATAGCTTGTATTCAGATTATGTACATGTAAAAATTGGCTTCTAGGATTAGTATAAATAGAGCCAATCTCTTTGTATTAGAGCATTCAATTTGGAAGTAAGTTTCAAGAAAGTTTGAGTATTTGTGAGAGTTTTCTTTCTCTTCTTCTCCATTCTCTTTAGAATTTTGTTTTTGTTATTTTATTTCTGAGTTCTTCCTTCCCATCCATGGAAGGCTAGGCTCTCATAATCAATCCAAGGGATTAGCCATCTTGATGTTTAATTTGGAGATCTTGTTTCGCTTGTTCATATTGCTTAATTGTTATTCAAGTTTCTCTTCTTCCTCTTTTAATTTTGATCTAGATTGAATTGCTTAATTTGATTTGGATGTTTATGTGATAATAGCTTTATTATCAAGTATTCAAGAGGATCACATAGAATAAACAATTTATTAAAGCTTTTTGATGGATTGTTTAGCTTGGTTAAATTCTTGATCTTAAGTTAATCTATGTTTGGATGGTGCTTACTTTATCTAACCTTGGATAATTAAATCCTAGATGCTTATCTAGTAGAGGATTCTTGGATCATGTTGAGGCGTCTTGATATGATCTAAGGCCAAGAACATGATTAGCAATTAAGTGAATTCCTTGTGATCAATGATGGATTAAACTCAAGATCGGTAAAATTTCCTTGGATTGGTTAATTTGTTAATTACTTTTCTTTAATTCAATTAGTGTATTATCTTTTCAAATCATCTAAACCCGCCTTTTAATTATCTTGATCTGATTAAATATTTGTTCTTTTTGGATCCTTGAGAGACGATTCGGTTCATGCTCTATACTACAAATTAGTTTGTGAACCGGTAATTATTATTATTTAACGGGGTCTCGACAACTTCTTGTCACAAGAGGTGTGATTGTGGTTTACATTTTCCTTTGGTTTTACGTCCACTAAGGGCTTGAATGTTCTCTATGGGCCGATGGTCGGCTTCCCATTCAATTTTCATAAAAATTGGCAAACAGTGTCTTTTTGAGTCAGATTCCCGAGACTATAACGCTCATGTTCATCTTGATATATTGGCCATAAATCGAGAAGTACCCTCTGCACATCTCCACTAGGATGCATCTCAAGAGTCAATAAAATGTTATCTAAAGACTCCTTACTCATGCCATCCTTAATGAAGTGAATTTTATCAAGTCAATTTATAGACGTCATTCCAATTTATCTGCATTTTGTGTCACAGGTCCATCTTGCACATTTATAGCAGACTTGTAACCTTTTTACTCTTCTTTTCTTTGCATATTTTGCCTAGCCCTAGCATATATGAAAACAAGAGTGTCAGAAAATTCCCTTGTTATTCGGACCTTTGCTTCGATTAACCAGCGTATATCCGCAGGGATGCCTTTGTGCATAAGCATCCTTAGTCTCTCAAACCTTGAACAATAAATGTTAGTTAAAGCATTTTGAGGGAGAGAAGGGAATTGCTTGTGGAGGTATTATCCATTTTGAAAGAAAGAAAGAAGAAGAGAGAAATAAAATGAATAAAATTTTATACAGATTTCAGTGTTTATGGGTAACTGAAGGGATCAAAAAAGATTTTCACAGAGTATCGTTATTTGCCACTTAACCGGTGAAAATCATCCGTCAATAAAAAACAAACAAAATTAGTACAGAAAAATCAAACTCTAATAGATTTTGTTGTTTGGCACCGATTTTCTGTCTCGATTCCTGTGAATTCAAATAAGTCAAAGTTAGAAACATGATAGAATTAGAAAACTTGGGTGGCCTCCCAAGAAACGCTACTTTTAACATCTTCAGCCAACGTGATTAAAGATTTATCCTAAGAAATAATTTCAACCTCGAGTTGAAAACTAAGACTTTTTGCCCTACGGATAGTAGAAGCAACAATATCCCGTCGGCCACACCATAGCCAGTGTAATGGATCGTCATATCCAGAATTAGAGAGTTTAGTCTCCTCTGGAGCTGCTTTATTGGCTTAACTCCATCTTCAAGTAAAATCCTATGCATGCATATAGAAGGGCTAATGCTAGGAATGTCTGCAAGTATGATGGCTCTTTGATTTTCCTTTAAAATCTGTAGCAACCTCTCCTCCTCATCAGTAAGGAGGTTCTTAACCACAATGAACTCCAATTTTGGTGGCTTCACTACTTCTATAGATTGAATTACTGCATAATCCGCAATTTGGGTATTCAAATTCTGAATGGTGATCTCAGTTCTCTGTTGAAACTGCAGATTATTAGTTTCCAATTGCTTCACTAAGTCTTCCAATGTAGGCTCAGACTCCGTGCCTTGCTGGGGCATAGGCTGTTGGTATAGACTACTTGGTCCAACATAAGGTTGGAACTATTGTGAACTCCTTGATTGCTGGAATGGATGTATATAATGGTTTGGTTGCTATTGTGCTGCATTTTCATATCTCAAGTCGGGATAATCTCCAAGGTTATATATAGAAAAATAAGGATCATATCCAAGCTGTTGGTATTATGGTTCACTAAGAAATACATATGTTGCATCAATAAAATGGTCATGAAATACAGAACCATTATATTGCAATGTGGGGCATGTATATGTGGGATGAAAAAAGCTACAACATATTGACAAGAGGTTATCGAGTCCCGTCAAATAATAAAATTACCGGTTCACAAACTAATTTATAGTATACACAATGAACCGAATCGTCTCTCAAGGATCAAAAAACAAAAATTCAATTAGATCAAGATAATTAGAAATGGGGGGTTTGTTTTTGATTAACATGATTGACAAAAGTACGAGACTTAAAGTTGTAAACAAATCTAAAGAAGTAACCAATCCAAGGAAATTTACTGATCTTGAGTTTAATCCATTATTGATCACAAAGAATCCACTTAATTGCTAACCATGTTCTTGGCCTAAGATCATATCAAGACGCCTCAGCATGATCCAAGAATCCTCTACCAGATAAGCATCTAGGATTCAATTAACTAAGGTTAGATAAAGTAAGCACCATCCAAACATAGATTAACTTAAGATCCAGAATTTAACCAAGCTAAACAGTCCATCAAAAAGCATTAATAAATTGCTTATTCTTTGTGATCCTCTTTGAATACATGATAATAAAGATATTATCATATATACATCTATATCATATTAAGCAATTCAGTCTAGATAAAAATCAAAAGAGGAAGAAGAGAAACTTGAATAACAATTAAGCAATATGAACAAGCGAAACAAGATCTCCAAATTAAACATGAAGATGGCTAATCCCTTAGATTGATTATAAGAGCCTAGCCTTCCATGGATAAGAAGGAAGAACTCATAAAATAAAGAACAAAAACGAAATTCTAAAGAGAATGGAGAAGAAGAGAAAGAAAACTCTCACAAATACTCAAACTTACTTCAAATTTAATGATATATAATACAAAGTGATTAGCTCTATTTATACTAATTCTAGAAGCCAATTTGTAATTGAAAATAATATGAATGCAAGCTGTAAGAACAAGGAAACTGTCAAATATGGAAGCTTGATGCATGGTTGGTGGGTTGGTGCATGGTAGGTGGGTTGGTGTATGGTTGGTGGCTTCAAGTCAGCAACTCTACTCTGACTTCTAGCTTGCTTTTCATGCCCTAAACGATGTATTTTGGCTTAGAGGTCTTCATAAAAGTTGTTGCCAGTTTTCTCTTTGAATGTTTGGCTTTAGTTTCATGCCATTTGGACTTTTGTAACTCCAGATATGTCAAAAACACTACACCAACCTCAAGTTAGGTTGGCAGAACGTGTTTCCAAATTCAAACCAACTTGTAGCGTCATAATCATGCCTAAAAAGGCATTTATTGACTAAATGGTCTTCACTGAAGTTGGATATATGAGTCTTATCTTTCCAATGGCCGAGTTTCAACTCCAAAGGAGGCCTACAACCAACTATATAGTCCAATATGTGCAAACTGCCGAGATTTCAATGACAGCAAACCCGCTATGCATTGCAAGGATATTTTGGACCCTTAGAAGTCTGATCTAGCTCTTGGGGTCTTCATGTGACTTGTAGAGCCTTGTCTTAGTTTTCCAAATACACCAAGATCACCTCAAATGGATCACCGAGTCGCAAGCTATGGCCTAACCAAGAAGGAAAGGTCAAAAAGCATAAAAATCCAAGAATTATTCACAATTTGCATTAAAGCCCAATGAAGACTAACAACATTAAACTCATCAAAATATTAATATTGGGCACAATAAACATCTGATAAAGCCTAGTACAAAGCTAACGTAAGTGTCTCAAATTGATTGATCACATATATTGCAAAATCTTGCAGGTTCTTGCACATGTAAGTGATGTTGTCCCACTACCAACTACCTCACCAGATAAGCCAACTCATCAAGTTTATGCTCCATCAAATTTGTGATTAAACACAAAATCACAAAAATAAGTGTAAAAATATATGCAAAACAATTATAGAAAACCGATCAACAGATTTTTAAAAATTATGAGACCACCACAGTGTGAAATCTACACAAAAATTATATCCAAAAGAATAATAAAAAATCTAAAAAAATTGAAAAAGTGATCTAAACGATGGAATTTGGCTAAAATAGGGATGACCACACTATATATAGTCATCCTTTCTCAAAAGAAAGTTTTCCATTAACCTGCCAAAATTTAGGTCAATTAGAGATACCTTACCGAACCAAAATTCTTGACACGATGCCCTTTATACAATTTCAGTCGAATTCCACTTGAAAAAGTTTAAAAAACAAAACAAACACAATTGTCAGAGTTAGATGGAGCCTTGAAATAATCAAATAGTTGCCTTGGATCCCCGGCAACGACACCAAATTTTGACAAGAGGTTGTCGAGACCTGTCAAAATAATAAAACTTACAGGTTCACAAACTAACTTGTAGTATAGAGCATGAACCGAATCGTCTCTCAAGGATTTAAAAACAAAGATTTAATTATATCAAGATAATTAAAAAGGGGGTTTTGATGATTTGAAAAGAAAATACACCGGTTGAATTAAAGACATGCAATTAACAAATTGACCAATCCAAGGAAATTTACCGATTAAGAGTTTAATCCATCATTGATCACAAGGAATCCACTTAATTGCTAACCATGTTCTTGGCCTTAGATCACATCAAGAAGCCATAAGATGATCCAAGAATCCTCTACTAGATAAGCATCTAGGATTTAGTTAACCAAGGTTAGATAAAGTAAGCATCATCCAAACATAGATTAACTTAAGATCCAGAATTCAACCAAGCTAAACAATCCATCAAAAAGCTTTGATATATTGTTTAGTCTTTGCGATCCTCTTTAAATACATGATAATAAAGTTATTATCACATCAACATCTAAATCAAATTAAACAATTCAATCTAGATAAAAATCAAAAGAGGAAGAAGAGAAACTTGAATCACAATTAAGCAATATGTACAATCAAAACAAGATCTCCAAATTAAACATCAAGATGGTTAATCGCTTGGATTGATTATAAGAGCCTAGCCTTCCATGGATGGGAAGGAAGAACTCATAAATAAAAGAACAAAAAAGAAATTCTAAGGAGAAGGGAGAAGAAGAGAAAGAAAACTCTCACAAATACTCAAACTTTCTTCAAACAAATACTCAAACTTTCTTCAAACAAATACTCAAACTTATTTCAAATTTAATGATGTACAATACAAAGAGATTGACTCTATTTATACTAATCCTAGAAGCCAATTTATAATTGAAAATAATATAAATGCAAGCTGTAAAAACATGAAAATTGTCAAATATGGTAGCTTGATGCATGATTTGTGTGTTGGTGCATAGTTGGTGGGTTGTTGTATGGTTGGTGGTTTCGAATCAACAACTCTACTCCAACTTCAGCCTAATTTTCATGCCCTAAACGATGTATTTTGGCTGGAGGTCTTCATGGCAGTTGTAGACAGATATCTCTTTGAACTTTTGGCTTTAGTGTCATGCAATTTGGACATTTACAACTCAAGATATTCCAAAAACACTACACCTACCTCAAGTCAGGTTGGCAGAACGTGTTTCCAAATTCAAACCAACTTGTAGCTTCATAATCATGCCTAAAACGGCATCTATTGACTAAATGATCTTTAGTGAAGTTGGAGATATGGGTCTTATTTTCCAATGGTCGAGTTTCAGCTCAAAAGGAAGCCTATAGATATGGTCCAATATGTGTACACTGCTTAGATTCCAGTGACAACAAATCCACTCTGAATTGCAGGGCATTTGTGGACCCTTAGAAATATGATCCAGCTCTTGAGTTCTTCATGAAACTTGTAGAGCCTTGTCTTAGCTTTCCAAAGACATCAAGACTAAGTCCCTAGTTATGGCCTAACCAAGGAGGAAAGGTCAAAATGTATCAAACTCCAAGAATTATTCACAATTTGCATTAAAGCCCAATGAGGCCCGGCAACATTAAACATACCTAAAATACTAATATTGGGCACAATTAACATCTAATAAAGCCTAGTACAAAGCTAACATAAGTGTCTTAAATTGATTGATCAATAAGCAAGCTTATGGTAGTGCAATTTTTCATGAGTTGATTTGAGTGTAAACACAAACCTAAACACTTGAGAGATTGAGAGTGTATCTTGTGAGATTCTATCATGCTTAATCCATAATTCTACTTGAATTCACCTTGCTTGTTAATTTGGGATGTAAAGGCATATCACTTCATGAATGTTTGGAATCCTTGAAACTGTGGTTACTCTTAATTCTCTTGAACTCTAACATTCTTGAATATCAATTAGAAGGTTAGTCTTTTTGAATCTTTAGCTTTTGAATGTGTTTAGTGTTCTTGTCTTGTGTTCCCTACTTTTGGTCTTATTTTGTTTTAACCAGGAGTGCAAAAGCTTATGTGTGGGGGAATTTGATCAATCAATTTTAAGACACTTATGTTAGCTTTGTACTTAGCTTTATTGGATGTTTAATGTGCCCAATAATTAGTATATTAGCTGAGTTTTGTGTTGTTAGGCATCGTTGGGCTTTAATACAAATTGTGATTAACTCTCAGATTTTGATGCATTTTGACATTTCCTTATTGATTAGGCGAAAACTTGGGCTTTGGTGATCCGTTTGAGGCGCTCGTGATGTCTGTGGAAAGCTAATATAAAGATTTACAAGTTTCATGAAGCACTCGAGTGTTGGATCAGACTTATAATGTTCCAAAATAGGCCTGAAAGTCATAGTGGACTTGCTATCACTAGAATCTAAGCAGTGTGCACATATTGGACCATATCTTGGGCTATAGGTCTCCTTTTGAGCTAAAACATGTGCCATTGGAAAGATAAAACTCATGGCTCCAACTTTACTGAAGACCATTTTGTCAATAGATGCCTTTGTCAGCATAATTATAAAGCTGCAAGTTGGTTTGAATTTTGAAACACATTCTGCCAACGTGACTTAGGGTAGGTGCAGTGTTTTTAGAATATCTTGAGTTGTAAAAGTTCTTTTGAGCTGAAATCAGTGCCATTGGAAAGATAAGACATAAAACTACAATTCCTATAAAGACTTCCAAGCCAAAATACATTGTTTCGGTCATGCAAGTAAAGTTGGAAGTCAAAGAAGAGTTGATGAGGAGAAGCCACCAAGCATGCATCAAGCCACCATTATTGACAAACATCTATTTTTATCTTGTATTCCAATTTTTTTAACAGCTTTTATCAACTGCAAATTGGCCTCTAGGATTAGTATAAATAGGGTCAATCTCTCTTGCAATTGCATCAATAAAATTTGAAGTAAGTTTGAGTATTTGTGAGTTTTCTTTATCTTCTTCTCCCTTCTCTTTAGAATTTCGTTTTTGTTCTTTATTTTTTGCGTTCTTCCTACCCATCCATGGAAGGCTAAGCTCTTATAATCAATCCAAGGGATTAACCATCTTGATATTTAATTTGGAGATTTAGTTTTGCTTGTTCATATTACTTAATTGTTATTCAAGTTTCTCTCCTTCTTCTTTTGATTTTAATCTAGATTGAATTGCTTAATTTGATTTAGTTGTTTATGTGATAATAGTTTTATTATCATGTATTTAAAGAGGATAACAAAGACTAAACAATATATTAAAGCTTTTTGATGGATTGTTTAGCTTGATTAAATTCCGGATCTTAAGTTAATTTATGTTTGGATGGTGCTTACTTTATCTAACATTGGTTAACTAAATCCTAGATGCTTATTTAGTAGAGGATTCTTGGATCATGTTAAGGCTTCTTGATGTGATTTAAGGCCAAGAAAATGGTTAGCAATTAAGTGGATTCCATGTGATCAATGATGAATTAAACTCAAGATCGATAAATTTCCTTGGATTAGTTAATTTGTTAATTACTTTTCTTTAATTCAACTAGTGTATTTTCTTTATAAATCATCAAAACCCCCCTTTTTAATTATCTTGATCTGATTGAATATTTGTTTTTGGATCCTTTAGAGACGATTTAGTTTATTCTCTATTCTACAAATTAGTTTGTGAACTGGTAATTTTTATTATTTTGATAGGTCTCGACAACCTCTTGTCACCATCTAACATAAATTAACTTAAGATCCAGGATTTAACCATGCTAAACAATCCATCAAAAGCTTTGATATATTGTTTAGTCTTTGTGATCCTCTTTGAATACATGTAAATAAAGCTATTATCAGATAAACATCTAAATCAAATTAAGCAATTCAATCTAGATTAAAATCAAAAGAGAAAGAAGAGAAACTTGAATAACAATTAAGTAATTTAAACAAACAAAACAAGATCTCTAAATTAAACATCAAGATGGTTAACCCCTTGGATTGATTGCAAGAGCCTAGCCTTCCATGATGGGAAGGAAGAACTCTAAAAATAAAGAACAAAAATGAAATTCTAAAGAAAAGGGAGAAGAAGAAAAAGAAAACTTTCACAAATACTCAAACTTACTTCAAATTTCATTGATGCAATTACAAGAGAGATTGACCTTACTTATACTAATCCTAGAGGCCAATTTACAGTTGATAAAAGCTGTAAACAACTGGAAATGCAAGATAAAAAATGGATGTTTGTCATTAATGGTGGCTTGATGCATGGTTGGTGGGTTGGTGCATGATTGGTGGCTTCTTCTCACCAACTCTTTTCTGACTTCCAGCTTAACTTTCATGATCGAAACAGCGTATTTTTGCTTGGAAGTCTTATAAAAGTTGTAGTTTTATGTCTCAGCTTACCAATGGTACCGATTTCAACTCAAAAGGACTTTTACAACTCAAGATATTCTAAAAACACTGCACTTACCTCAGATCATGTTGACAGAACATGTTTCCAAATCCAAACCAACTTGCAACTTCATAATCATGCCGACAACGGCATCTATTGACTAAATGGTCTTCATTAAAGTTGGAGCTTTGCATGTTATCTTTCCAATGGCACTGGTTTCAGCTCAAAAGAAGGCCTATAGCCACGATATGGTTCAATATGTGCACACTGCTCAGATTCCAATGACAACAAGTCTACTCTGACTTTCAGGCATGTTTTGGACCATTAGAAGCCTAATTCGGCTCTTGAGTTCTTCATGAAACTTGTAGATATTTGTCTTAGCTTTGTACAGACACAAAGAAAACCTCAAACCGATCACCAAAGCCCAAGTTATGGCCTAATCAATGAGGAAAGGTCAAAATGCATCAAAATCTAAGAGTTAATCAAAATTTGCATTAAAGCCCAATGATGCCGATCAACACAAAACTCAGCTAATATACTAATATTGGGCACAATAAACATCCAATAATGCCAAGTACAAAGTTAACATAAGTGTCTCAAAAATGATTTATCAGCAACCTGCAAAGATTTTACATTACTTTCCACTAAAGCCGAGGTTGCAAAGATTGTTTATGTGTTTTAAGATTGTTGAGTCTATGAGATGATATGTGTTGGAGGGTAACCAAGATGGATTGATGAGGCATCATAGGGATTTTGAGGCGTGGAAAACATTCAACTTGACTCACCCTGAATTTGTTGTGAATCCTGGAAATGTACGGCTTGGCCTAGCTAGTGATGGTTTCAATCCTTTTGGAGTCATGAGCACAAACTATGGCACTTGGTCAGTCGTCCTAATCCCATACAACCGCCCTCCTTGGGAGTGCATAAAGCAAACCTCATTCATCCTCTCAATGATCATTCTTGGAAAACAAATGCCAGGGAATAACATAGACGTGTACTTACAACCTCTTATCCAAGAGTTGAGGGAATTGTTGCATAATGGAGTGCAAACATTAGATTCTTCAAAGAATGAAATGTTTAGAATGCGACCAGCTCTAATATGGACAATTAGTGACTTTCTTGGGCTTGGTACCTTATCTAGGTGGAACACACACACTAGTCTTGCTTGTCCAACATGTAACTTTGATACTAACTCTTGCAAACTAAAGCATGGTAGAAAATGGTGTTTTATGGGCCATCGTCATTTTCTTGAAAAGGTTCATAGACTTAGATTGAATTGGGTTCATTTTTGTGGGAGAACTGAGCAAAGGGATCCACCAATAAGATTGTTGGGATCAGACATTTTGAAACAGCTTGAGGGCATTAATGTTACCTTTGGAAAAATACTAGAGTCAAATGTTAACGGTAAAAGAACTAGAGGAAAAGCCATTGTTGAAGATGGATTGAGACAATGGAGGAAGAAAAACATTTTTTTTATCTTCCTTATTAGGAGTCTAACTTGTTGCATCACAATCTAGATGTAATGCACTTTGAAAAAAATGTATGTGACAATGTGATATACACTTTGCTCAATGAGAATGGGAAATCAAAAGACAATCTTAATGCTTGGAAGGATCTTAGAGAAATGAGTATTTCCTTGTCATCCACTACAGGTACAGTATGGGGATTCCTTGTTTAAGATGCTATTAATTAATTGTCATTGATGAGGTTGCTATCTTCCACTTCATGAATGTTTAAGATTTTTGTGAACACAAATTCCATCTTGCAACTACTGTAGGTTTATGATTTAGTTTAATATATTACTATTTGGAATTATCGTTGGTGATAGGATAGTGCTACTAAAGTTAGAGTCTTCTCCTTTCCATGGAATGGTTATTGCGTTATAGTATTATGTTATGTTATGCTTGCATATGTATTTGTCGTGCTTGACATGCTGATGATGATTTCTCAAGCTGACCTAAAATGTTAATTGAAATTTTTTTATGCTCTCTATGTGTAGTTGGGTAGAAATGCTAATTAAAGTGTACGATTGTAATCGATACTTGTTCTTATTTAATATTTGTATTTTCTTTGTTGTAGCCACTTGATGTTGAAAGTGGGGCTGAATCGACCAATAAGCATAGAAGATCATCTGATGAAAGTAATACTCATCAAACGACGAGTCATGCGAGTCCTTAATAAGTAGTAGTTTGCTATTTGTTATTAAATGATTTATAGGATATTATTTCTCAAAACATTAATAACTTATCAAGTAATTTGTTGCTATAAACTTGTTTAGCTTCATGAATTAAATTGTTTGTTGATGTTGACTATATTTCTGTCCTTATTTTTACCATTTGGATTGATGATAATATTATTTGCTACATTTATGCCTTTGCCCTCGTCTTTTGTGAAATTATTCATTGGGATTTTGTTTCTTAGTATTATTGAATTGGACTTGTATCACAACTTGAGCAGGGTATAATAAAAAAAATATTACAGTTCCAGAAATTATAAAAACTAACGTAATATAGGACAAATGTAAAAAGCAGGGTATAAAAAAATTAATAAATTATGGCAGTTCAAAATTGCTTTAATTTACATGATAATTATGGTGGTTCAAAATTGCCTTAGTATACGTGATAATTATGGCGGTTCAAGACTCCATAATATACGTGCTAATTATGGTGGTTCGAAACCACCGTAATATACGTCATAAACAATACATTATCATACAGATTATGGCAATTCGGAAATACCGTAATATATACCACAAACATTACAGTGGTTTACTAAAACCCATCGTATACACATTTTTTTGTAGTGTAGGCATTAGGGATCTCCCCGGAGATGGTTAATCATTAAGCGAGATTACTAGTGGAGAAAGAATTTGAATCTTGGCAATTGAAGAATGCATTGCCTTATCTAAAACCTTCCAACTAGTTGAGCCAAAAAAATTGGTTGTTTTAATATGAACATTTCATGGGACAAAATTTAGGAGACAAAGTGTTGCCTAAAATATAAGAAAGCATAGCCTTTAGTCAAAAGGCCACGCTTTGGGACCTTAGGCAATGCTTATTCAAGAGTGGCTAAATAAAGCATATTATTTTTCTAAGGCAACGCTTTTCATGAGGCAAAGGTTAGGGTTTTCTAAAAGCGTTGCCTTTTTATTGCGTAAAGAGTGCGCTTTTACCAAGAACCTATGACCACGCTTATCATGTGTTGTTCTTGAAATGAATAAATATAACACAAGAAGGGGGTTGAATTGTGTTTTTTTTTAACGCTTGGAAAACTTATCGTGAAAGTTGTTTCACAACACAAAGCTTAGCAGTTTCTCAAATAAGAATTGGACAAAAATCAATTTAAATAGATTTTTGAACGCATAAATCCTTTTTAAGTTAAATCTTTGGACTTAAGGAAAGTTCTTTAAAATTAAAGGTAAGAAAGTGTTAGGAACAACAAAAGCAATTCCCAAACATTAGCATAGATAAGAATAATGCAAGATAAAAGGGATGAGAGAATCACACAACCAATTTATACTGGTTCACTCTTATAACCCAAGAGCTACGTCTAGTCACTTCGACGAGAAGGATTTTCCACTAATTTTTCCAAGATTACAAGTATTCTCCACCTCTTCAGGTACACAAGAAATATGAAAATGTAAGAGTGAATTCTCAAATGCTTGAGTATGTTCGTATTGCTCATCTCATATTTAATCTTTGAAGACTCCTTGTATTTATTTGCTTCAGAGCTTTAAACTTGTCTTCAAGAACTATTCGTCCAACAGTAATAAATGTTTCCGTTCTGATATGCATTAAATGTGTAACACTGATAACGTGTTTGTCTTCTTTTGAAAAGTAAGCTTGGTTATCATTGTTGCTAAAATCATCAAAGTCTTGTACTAAAACTTCTGAGTAAGCAGAGAGATCTCATTTGTTGAACTTGTATAGATGTTAAGTGCGTCAGCATTAGCGTACTTTGTTCACTTCTTTTTGCCGCCCACTTTATCAGAGGTCTCTCAGCATTTAATGATGAACAGTCCTTATATTTGAATTCAAGGCTTTGGACGAATGTTTGAGTGTGAGCTTTAAAGAAAACTTTAGATGATCTAATATAACAAATAATAAAGCATTTTAAAGTATATTGGATGCACAAAATAATGTATTTCAGTTGTAAAGAAAACCATATTGGACGCACGCGAAAATATCATTCAGTTACAAAAGAGAACGTGCTTCCTAATTAGAGTATAATCATCATAATACAGGCATGATAAGCAACATTGGATTAACATATATCATAACAAAAACTGGTTATACTGAAAACATAATTGTTCATTCCAATTTAATGCCTTTGTTATCTTCAAAACTTTGAGGGGTTCAATTCCTTGAACTACTTTGGTTCCAACATTAATTTCTTAATTCATCTTTGGTTCCAACAGTTCTAAAGGAGTAACCTTTTGTTTCACTATAGGCAAAACTTTTTAAATGAAAAGGCAACACTTTAACTCTAACCTATATCCACGCTTACCAAGCATGGTTCCTATGGCCACACTTTGAAAGCGTTGCCTCTTCTGCGCTATAGGCAACGCTTTTTTAAAAGCTTTGAAAGTGTTGCCGTTTGTTGTTCTTATAACCACCATTTGCATAACAATAGACAATATTATTTTGGGTTAAATTTCGTGAACCCATTAAAAGTATTGCGTCTTCTATAATATTTTAGTGTCATCAATTATTTTATAAATTGTTTTTCATAAACTTTAATTTTATATTTAATTGAACTTCATAATAAAAATATAATAAAAGAAAATGATATTCATTGATTAAGTATAAAATCCAAAGTATTATTCCAAGTACTAGCAATGAACTAAACCAAAACACATGTATATAGTTCATAATGTACAAAACACCATCGTTATCATCTAGCTCTCTTCATATACATCAAA
The DNA here is from genome assembly GCA_023212625.1 of Styphnolobium japonicum. Taxonomy (NCBI): domain Eukaryota; kingdom Viridiplantae; phylum Streptophyta; class Magnoliopsida; order Fabales; family Fabaceae; genus Styphnolobium; species Styphnolobium japonicum. Next base: position 30,985,264 of record JALBWW010000002.1, on the reverse strand, counting down.
TAGATTAAATAGCTCTATTGACATAAGCTCAAAATGTATCACTAGAATTTTCCTACACTCATTTTAATGGAATAAAAGGATTAACAATTATGCATATTTAAAGATTATAGATTAAAAAAAGAAGGTTGTTAGGATGTTAGGATAATGTTAGTTGTACTAATGACATAGATTTATCCAATGTTTAAAAAATCAGACCGGACCGGACCAGCCGGTCGGACCGGGAACCGGATGTGTCAACAGTTCAGTTTTATCCAAAGAACTGGCAGGGTATTGAACCGCCAAAATAAGCCCAAATCGGACTGAACTGGAGAACCGGTTGAACTGTACGTAGTTCTTGAGAAATAGTCAGTTCAGCAAATAATTTTTTTCTTTTTCTGATTTTTTTTATTACTTTTTCAGATTTTTAATTAGTCTTTCTAGGTTTTTTTTTCACATCTATCTCTCAAAAGTCATAACTGTTTACTCGTTCATCCGATTTGGATGCATTTTATATCAATTCCAGTTAACTTTTTAAGATCTACATGATGGAAAAGGACCAAATAAAGTTGGACCAACCGATTTTCCAAAAAAAAATCATTATTTTCATAGTTATGAGTATTTTTAAAAGAAACAATAATAGTAATTTTTTAACATAAGGATTAAATCCTAATTTTTTTTAAATTCCTGTTACTCTTAAAATAAGGCTATTAAAATTGAATACAATAATAAATATTATCATAAGTAGTTAATTTTTATAATTCATGTTATTAAATTTACTTATATTTATATATATATATAATTATGTATATAATTATAATTATAATTATTACGTCATACGTCATCCGATTCGACCACCGATTCAACCAATCGAACCATGACCCGAATGTCTCTCCAGGTAGATCTCCAATCCGATGCTTAAAACAATGGATTTATCAGCTTTTTCAAATTTTGGACAACGAGAAATGAGTCACTTGTTGATTATAGAATGGCTAAAGAATTGGAAATGTTAATACCAAAAAAAAAAGGAATTAATGTCTCTGTGCTTCCATGTTTAAACACTCGTGAATATATACCCCCATGTAGACTCTAGTGAAATTACATATTATTCTGAACAATAAATTTTTTGTGTAAGTTATTATGTTCCGTAGGCTCTGAATATACACAAATTTGGTGCTTCAAAAAGATATTTAATGGAATAAATTTGTAAAGCAACAAAAATATAGTCAATACGAACACTAATTTTTTGTATTTTGGGTAGGGGTGTTCGCGAATTGGTTTGGATCGGTTTTGAGAGGTAAAATCATCTAAACCAAACAAATTAGTTTTCTCATATAGACAACCAATCGGTTTGGTTCAGATTTAAAAACTAAACCAAACCAAACTGATATTAATCGATTTGGTTTGGATCGATTTTTTGGTTTTTGACCATTTAAAAAAAGAAATCTTATTCCTTTGCTTTTTTATGGCCCAAAAGATAATTTAGCCTATTTATACAAGAAATAACATACTTACCCATTTAAAACAAACAACAACAACGTATTTAAACAAAAAATAACAATCATCTAGTGTAATGATAAAATATAATCATGATCAAACTTCTAGTGTAATAGTTAAGTACAATCATACAATAAAAATCTAAAATTTCAAACTAATTTTCAACTATATAAGCCAGAACTTCCAGCTATAATTACCAAAGAAAGCAATCATCAAGTGGGCATATACCTTAAATGATAAATGCAATTTTGAAATCATTAATGTGAATAATTGTAACAAGAAATAAGAAAGTAAAGCTTTCAAGTTATTCAACAACACATACCAGGTTATTTAAAATATGTATATATATGATATTCTAATCGGTTTGGATTGAATCGGTTTGGATTTAAAAATTGGAATCGAAAACCGATCCAAACCGTTTGATTTCTAGAAAAAAGAACCAATCTAAACCAAAACAGTTTGGCTTTAATCGATTTTTAGTTTTTTCAGTTTAGTTTTTCGGTATTGTTCAGTTTGGTTTGGATTTGAACACTACTAATTTTAGGTACCAAAATATTAAGACTAGGAGGAACTATAATGGATCACATCTCTGATGAGGATACTAATATAAGTGAATATGAAATAAGTGAGTATGAAGATAAATATTTTAATGAAGAACAAAAAAATGGAAGTCACAATGTGAAAACCTCATACGAGACTTTCACTTTTCCATACTGCCCTAAAAAGAGGAAGCGAGATTATTTGTACAAGGAACTCCTTCAACGTGTTTTTAAGGATGGTCAGAGTAGTTCACAAAAGTGAAGTGCAAGAGACAAGGCTAATAATCTGGCTAATCACTAGAGGCGGAGAAAAAATCAAACGTGCACCTTGAGGAGGCCAAATTGCAAGGCATAGTGCCATATAAATAATAGCGGCATACAAAAATGAAGAAAATAATAATTTCTTACTAAGTCACGACACTTATTTGTAACTTGAAACTCACTTCAAGTCCACCTCTTCCTAACTCTTGACTAATCTCCTATGAGAAAAGAAGAATCGGGATCACATTAAATTCGATTTGGCTACCCTACAAGCAATACAAAAAGAGATCCCATCAATTAACTTGTTTATTATTAAAAACGTAGCCCAATATTTACAAATCTTCACTTACCAATTGATGGAGTGCCCCTCTTATGTGATGGTTGTCCTTGTCTAACAACAAATGCTTATAGTTATGTTGCATGGTAAGCTTGGATCTTGTATATGTGAGACTAGGACAAAACATTAAGTTAAGAGACTTGCATTTGAATCTCGTATGCTTTGGAGACTTGGATTTGAATCCTATATGTTGGGATAGTTGGATTTAATCTTATATGTTGGAATAGTTTGATTTGAATCCTGTATATTGGGATAGTTGGATTTGAATCTAGAATGTTGGAATAGTTGTCATTTTCAATTTTGTATGTTAGGAAATGTCATTTTTAATATTGCATGTTAGGAAATGCCATTTTCATTAGTTTATGTTAGGAAATATAATTTTCAATCTTGTATGTTTTTAAATATTATTTTTAATATTGTATGTTAGGAAATGTCATGTTCAATATTTCATATTTAGAAGGTTGGATTTAAATATTAAATGTTGGTTATATTGATTGTGGTATGCTTAAATTGTTAGTGTTGTATGGTTGTTGCAGTGTATGAAAATTCCTAAAAATCATAGTTGGATTTGTACTAAGGGTTAATGGTGGTGGAAAGTAGAAGAGATTTTAAATAGGATTTATTAAATTATTAATTTTGCATGAGAGTCTTTACAATATTTGAATGATGGGACAATTATGTGCCATGTTACAATTGTTATAGTAAAAATTTGTTAACTCCTGACACTGTAAGATTAAATCTTTATAAACTTGATTCAAGGCGTTTTGGATTTGTGTGATGTGTTCTTGCATTTGAAGATTTAGTATTTCACTTGGAACATTAAGTATGTGTATTAAATAATTAGTAGTATTCACTTTTATTTGAGCCAAATGAGCTATTCGAAAAGATGAGTTCCGGTGGTCTGACTACTAGAATATGGCCTCTAGGAGTTGCTTTTTGGTGGATGAAAATTTATTCTGACCACATGTTCGCCGAAAAATTTCACTTGCCATTAAAATATCCAAAAATCATTTTCCATTGAGTGGATTTTCTGCAGGTCGTGATCTGTCAAAATGCCGCTGAAATTTTGATTTTCCAATGGTTTTTGCCGTTGGAAATCTAGACTTTTCTTGTAGGAGGAAACCGATAGGTGGAAATGTCAAAGTACAAAAAGCCTACTTGTTAAATGGGCAACCAAACCCTTAGCCAGGCCCATGGAGCAACCCATCAAATATTAAAAGTTAGAATTATAATTTTTTAAATAAATTTAATTCATAATGGTTAAAATATATTTTTGGTTCCTATAGTTTATACTCATTTTAAATTTAGTCTCTATACCTTTTTTCTTTGTAAATCAGTCCTCATAATTACAATTGTTAGCAAAATGATCCATGTCATTAAACCATTTATGATGTTGTTAGTTTATGGTATGACATGGAAAATATAAGCTGAGCTGGCACTGTTTTTTGTCTGTGTCATAATCTCTGACATTAGTATAAGGACCAAATTAAAAATAAGAGAAAACTATAAAGACCAAATATATAAAATGTGTTTACTGTCTATATATACCATGAGAGTAGTTTAACTTTAAGTATGATAAGAGTTTATTGTATACTCTTAAATATTGTAAAACAAATAGGCGGAAAAAAATTCAAAACATGTCATACTTTTTCTTGCACATTTTTATCTTTTTATTCATTGTTCTTATATTCCTATTGCTTAATTTAATTTTCAATATACTTATAGTCTCTTATATTTATGAAATTACCACTAGTTTTAACCCAATGTGGTTGACGTAGTGGTTAAGGCATAACAAGCACCATGCCAATGTAGGGATCTACCCTTAAGATCATCTAGTGTGGGACTAAGTCTTAGTTGACGCGAAAAATGGCTTGATGATACTCTTACATACAACAGAAAAAAAAGGTACTAGTTTTTAAGCAAAGATATTTGTTTGTTAGAAGTCTTCAATGAACCCATTGTTGGCCCATTTTGATAGTTTCTACCGATTGATTCGATTTCGATTGCTTTCTTCTCAAAACTAAACCAATCAAAACCTTAAATACTCCTACTCATAGTAGTTTGCTGCCATTTTCATTTTGGGAACAACGTAACAACCATCTAATTTGCCAGTTCCAAACCATTATTGGTTGTTCATTGCAGTTTAACATTAAATATTATTTAATGGGTGAACCTGAAATGAAATCCTAACATACTTTCAGTTGAGCCAATTGTTTCTATATGATTTTTATAACATTAAAATCATATTGGAATTTTAAAATGAAATTATAAAAAACTTTTAGCCCATAATTCATAATTGGTGATGAAAAATCTAAACGAATAGTTGGTTGCACCATACTTAAACATTTGTCAAATTTTGGTTGAAATATATGTCCCAAATTATTAAACTAGTTTATGTGGTTGGGTAAGACAAAATAATCATATACTCAAATATTTAAAAAGAATGTTACATATTCAATGTAAAGTAGTGCAACATATAACAATTCTTTTCTCTATAATTAATTTGAAAATTTAGAATGTTAAAAAATCTAAGTATCATAAGTCTCAATTTGTTTACATTTTATTAGGTCATAAAACATGGAGAGGAAGAAATGTTGTGTTTGAGGGCTGGATAAAGCCGATCACAAGTAGGTTCTATAAGCCTATTAGGGTTTACCTTGGGGAGAAAAGCTATTGCCTTTGTAAAAGCAATAACAAAGGATGTTCAGCTTAAAGACAAAGGTGGTTTGCTCTCTGCAACATGCAAATGTGAGTGATCAAGGACTTCCATAGAATGGAAGAAAGCCTAAAAAAAAATTGTGCCCGAGAAGATTTAAGGTAGGACCTTAGCTCATGATGTGATGCGTCGATGCTGGACACAGAGCAAAGCAGCGAAGGTAATCATCCCTAAGAACCGTCAAAGGGCATAGGATGTTGTTCTCATGTAGGGTAGAAGGAAACTCGCCATTGGCCTATTGGGCTACAAATACACTAGTGTACATATTATAAAATACAAAAATCAACCAAATTTATCCCTTTAATTTTATCATTTATCTTATATTTACCACATTTATTTATTGCTTCCCTGCAAATTTATCTTTATCTATATCTCTGATACCTTCACCTTCTGGCTAGACAACATTCATCACCCAAATAACCCTATTGAAGAGTTCGCTCCACAATACAACCTAAAAATTTGTCGAAGGTTTGACCATACCCATCAACATGCCACAACAAAAATCTAACACGCTCAGTGGGAATCGATGAATGTATAGTTTGTTATAATGCTTGAATCCTTGAATGACTATAAGTCTGCAATGCAAGAGAGTTTTATCCTTTGGAGATCTATATGCCACTACAACCCAATTTCTCACGTTAGACCAGGTACCAATTAGGAGTTTACCAGTGACATCAAGTCCTTCAAATTTGCAGCATAGAGGTATGCTACTAAGTAGTACTCCATTTGTCATGACTATCCTTGAAGGGGAGTCGTCATAGAATGGAGAGGGACATAATTATTATAAAATAAATTGAGTCACCACCAATATTTATTGAGTGAAAAATATTGGGAAAACCCTTTTAAAAGATTAAAAAAAACAAAAATGGCCTGCAAAACCAAATAAGATACATGAGTACATTTATGTACAAGCAAGGGCAGAAATTTAATCCTACAACACTCCTAACAATATTTATTTTACCCCATAAAGCGAAAATACAAATTAAACAACAACAAAAATAAGCTGAATGAAAATATTTACAAGTTTGAAAAAAATCAGAGGCTAAATTAAAAAAAATTATAAGCTATGTACAAAGTAAAGATAAAAACTAAATTACAAAATTTATAAGTTTGACTTACCGTGAGTGCCTACGTATTCCCATCGTACAATAAGGAAGTCAAAGTCACGTATTTCAGTAAAAAATAATTTTGTGTTGGTTAATTTTAATAAAATTATTAAGGAAATGATTTTTGTTTATTTGAAGTACTAAGCAAGATGATTAATTTTAATTTAAAATAAGGAAAAGAGCATTCAAACTCCCTGAATTTTGGCCCATTTGCTAGCAGCTACCATGAACTATAAAACCTTCTGATTTAGTCCCTAAACTAAACCAATTATTTCAATATATCATTCCATCCACCTTCGGTTAACTACTTAACAGTGCAATGATGTGGCACAATCCTTACCCTCTACTTGTCTGTCATCTTAACTTTTCATCTTAATTTCCTTTTATTCTTAGGCTTAAATATGTTTTTAGTCCCTATAAAATTTACCTTTTTTGGTTTAGTCCCTATAATATCAAAATTTTTAAAGTAGTCCCTACAAATTCTAAAGTTTTTGAAACCAATCCTTCTGTAACACTTCCATCCAAACTTGGATGTTATCTTCATATATGGCTTCCCTTCTTACCACAGTGGACAAGCTCAGTGTGATATGGACAATGAGGCAGAAATGCTTGTACAAAGCAAGGTTTTTCGTGTTACGTAATAGAAAATGTTAGGGTTTGCCATTCTCATTTGGTGATTATTGAGCTGCACCCATTGTTCGTTGATAATCTACCACAATCTGTTGAAATTGAAGATTGTTGGACCAAAATCTGGAGATGATTACGCATTGCAATTTAATGAAGGAAGCTCTTGTGTCCAGGTAATCCTTCACCCTTTTCACATTGTCTGTTTGAGGTGTTTTTTTATAGGGGAGGGGGATCATTTCTTGTCTTTTGTTTTTATACAATGGGGGACCATTTGCTATCTTTTTTCATAATAGTGGGGTACCACATCTAAATATAGTTGTGTTTATCGTTGTGTATGTTTTCTTGTAGCCATGAATGAATATTTTACTATAAATGTACATTACTTGGGTAAGTTTGTCTATGAACCCAAAATGGCATATGAAAAGGGAGAGATAGCTACATTTAGGATAGATTTAGATAAGTGGTCATTTTTTGAGGGATTGGGCTTAGTTGAAGATACGGGCTACTAAAAAAAGTGAAGATGTGGTATTTACTCCCTGTGAAAAGAATGACAGAAGGGATGAGATCAATGACTTGGGACAGTCATGCTATGGACATGGCTAATGCTACCTTGTCATCACCTTAACGTGAGGTGAACAAGTACTTGGAACACAAGGTTCATGTCCCAAAGGTTGTGAATGTGCCATTGTTAGGTGCAGAGGGTGCAAAGGGTGGAGAGGAAGTAGATGGTGTAGCAGAGGGTGAAATAGTAAGTGTACATGGTGAGGGGTAAAGAGGAAGCAATTGGTGCAGTAGAGGGTGAAACAGTAGGTGTACATGGTAAGGGTAGAGAGGAAGCAAATGGTGCAGAGAATGATGGTGATGCCAGTTCAAATGATAGTGCGAAAAATGTTCATTTTGATGAGTCAGAAAAAGAAAGAGAGAAATGGGGGATTTCTTTGACCATTATGATGGTGATGTGCCCATTGGTACTGGCCAAAGTGAGGTTCCTTGTGGTGAGGGTGGTCCAGGCCCAAGTGAGGTTCTAAGAACTACCCCAAGTGGTGTAGGGTTAAGTGAAACAGCCTTGAGTGGATCTAGTCCAGGCTTTACTGGACCAGTTGCAGGCTTGAGTGGATCATATGGAAAAAGATTGAAGACTAGGGTAATGAGGCGAAAGATTCCCATTAGGTAAGTAAAGAAAATTGTTGTTGGGCCCCAACATTAAGAACCATCTCCTCATGATAGCAACCAAGAACCACCTCCACGTAGCAGCCAAGAACAACCTCCTCCTCCTAGCAGCCAAGAACAACCACCTTCTATCTTTGTACCTACAGATCAGCATGCAGAACATATTATTGAGTGAAGGATTAGATAGTCTTGACTTAGATTCAGACTCAGATATTGAAAAAAAAAATCCCCAGTATCTGAGGTATTGGAAGCAAGACATGTACAATGAGTTCAGGTTTAAGCTTGGAATGGAATTTGCTTCAACAACATAATTCAAAGAAGCAGTTCATGAGCATGCTGTATTGACTGGGAGGCAACTGAAGTTTGACAGGAATCATGCTCTCAGGGTAAGGGTGAAATGCCAAGAAAAATGTAAATTTATTGCATTCTTGAGTAAAATGGGTAGGACCAGCATATATAGGACATAGACATTGGTTGACAAGCACACATGTAACAAGGTATTCTATAACAAGAATGCCAAATCTACATGGGTTGCTGAAAAGGTGCTGGATAAGATTAAAGGCTCATCAAAGACCAAATTGGTAGACATTATTTCTGAAATTCAAAATCAATTTTCAACTGGAATCATAGTGAATACTGCCTTTAGTGCAAGAAAAATGGCAAAGGATATGTTGGAGGGGTCACACAAAGAATAATATGCCAAACTTCGCAGGTATATAACAGAAGTGATGAGGGCTAGCCATGATAATACATGTAAATTGAAGCTTGATGGGCCTCCGAGAAACTTACAAACCATATTTCAAAGACTCTATGTGTGTTCTGATGGGTGTAAAAAGAGATTCCTACGAGCATGTAGGCCTTTTATAGGTGTTGATGGCTGCCACTTAAAGACTCAATATGGTGGTGTGTTGCTTATAGTTGTGGGAAAGTACCTTAATGATCAGTACTTCCCCTTGGCATTTGCAATGGTTGAGGCAGAGACCAAAGACTCTTGGCATTGGTTTCTAACTTTGCTGTTGGAAGACATTGGGGACATCATGACACACAAATGAATGTTTATTTCAGATCAACCAAAGGTGAGCTATGTGCAAATTTTGTTGGTGTTGTTTCATTTAAATACAATGAATTAGGTAAAATGTCTAATTTTATGTTTCTGATGATGATTGCATGGATTATTACCTGTTTTTTTATGAGATATTGCAAGGTGTGGAGCATAGATTTTGTTTAAGACACTTGTACAACAACTTTAAGAAGAAGTTTGGTGGGGGCTTGCACATGAGAAATCTCATGCTTGGTGTTGCTAAGGCAACTTTTAATGGAGCATTTAGGGAAAAAATAGAAGAAATCAAGTCCATTGACCAGAAAGCTTATGAGTGGCTAGATGTCATCCCTAAAACTGCATGGTGTAAAAGCACATTTATTTTTTATCCTAAGCGTGATGTGTTAATGAATAATATCTCTGAGGCTTTTAGTAGGACTATATTACAAGCTATAGATAAGCCTATTATAACTATGTTTGAGTGAATTAGGTCATATATTATGTGTAGGTGTGCCACTCTTAGAGAAAAGATACCAAAATATGATGGGGATGTGATGCCTAAGGTTAGAAAGAGGTGGATGACAAGAGGTTGTCGAGACCCGTCACATAATAAAAATTATCGGTTCACAAACTCATTTGTAGTATAGAGAATGAACTGAATCGTCTCTCAAGGATCCAAAAAGAACAAAGATTTAATCAGATCAAGATAATTAAAAGGGGATTTTGATGATTTGTAAAGAAAGTACACCAGTTGAATTTAAAGAAAATCAAATAATAAATTAACCAATCTAAGGAAATTTACCGATCTTGAGTTTTGTCCATCATTGATCACAAGGAATCCACTTAATTGCTAACTATGTTCTTGGCCTTAAATCACATCAAGACGCCTCAACATGATCCAAGAATCCCCTACTAGATAAGCATCTAGGATTTAATTAACAAAGGTTAGATAAAGTAAGCATCATCCAAACATAGATTAACTTAAGATCCAGAATTTAACCAAGCTAAACAATCCATCAAAAATCTTTAATAAATTGTTTATTCTTTGTGATCCTCTTTGAATACATGATAATAAAGCTATTATCATATAAACATCTAAATCAAATTAAGCAATTCAATCTAGATAAAAACAAAAGAGGAAGAAGAGAAACTTGAATAACAATTAAGCAATATGAACAAGCAAAACAAGATCTCCAAATTAAACATCAAGATGGTTAATCCCTTGGATTGATTATAAGAGCCTCGCCTTCCATGGATGGGAAGGAAGAACTCATAAAACAAAGAACAAATACGAAATTCTAAAGAGAATGGAGAAGAAGAGAAAGAAAACTCTCACAAATACTCAAACTTTCTTCAAACTTACTTCAAATTGAATCATTGTATAATACAAAGAGATTGGCTCTATTTATACTAATCCTAGAAGCCAATTTGTAATTTAAAATAATTTGAATGCAAGCTATAAAAACATGGAAATTGTCAAATATGGAAGCTTGATGCATGGTTGGTGGGTTGGTATATAGTTGGTGGCTTCAAGTCAGCAACTCTAGTCCAACTTCCAGCCTACTTTTCATGCCCTAAGCAATGTATTTTGGCTTGGAGGTCTTATGACAGTTGTATACGATTGTCTCCTTGAACCTTTGGCGTTATTTTCATGCTATTTGGACTTTTACAACTCTAGATATTCCAAAAACACTGCACCTATCTCAAGTTAGGTTGGCAGAACGTGTTTCCAAATTCAAACCAACTTGTAGCTTCATAATCATACCTAAAACAACATCTATTGACTAAATGGTCTTCAGTGAAGTTGGAGATATGGGTCTTATCTTTTCAATGGCCGAGTTTCAGCTCAAAAGGAGGCCTATAGCCCATGATATGGTCCAGTATGTGCACACTGCTCAGATTCCAATGGTAGCAAACCCACTCTGAATTGCAGGGCTATTTTGGACCTTTAGAAGTCCGATCCAGCTCTTGAGTTCTTCATGATACTTGTAGAGCCTTGTCTTAGCTTTCCAAAGACACTAAGATCACCTCAAATGGATCACCGAGTCCCAAGTATGGCCTAACCAAGAAGGAAAGGTCAAAATGCATCAAAATCTAAGAATTATTCACAATTTGCATTAAAACCCAAGAGGCCCAATAACATTAAACTCAACTAAAATACTAATATTGGGCACAATAAACATCTAATAATGCCTAGTACGAAGCTAACGTAAGTATCTCAAATTGATTGATCAGTGGGATAGGGAAGTTGAGTTTAATGGTTCTTGATTCCCAAAGTGGGCAGGGCAATTGAAATTTGAAGTTACACACATAAACAATAGTCATAAGTCCATTGCTGATTTAAACAAACAGACTTGTGGTTGTAACTTCTGGGAGCTAGTGGGAATCCCTTGTAGACATGTTGTAGCCTGTGTTTTTTATATGGGAGATGAGCCAATGGATTATGTATGTAATTGGTATAGGAGGGGGACATATGAACTGTGTTATAACTGACAAGAGGTTGTCGAGACCTATCAAATAAAATAACCGGTTACAAACTAATTTGTAGTATAGAGAATGAACTGAATCGTCTCTCAAGGATCCAAAACCAAAGATTTAATTAGATCAAGATAATTAGAAAAGGGGGGGTTTTGTTGTTTATTAACAAGATTAATAAAAGTAGGAGATTCAAAGTTGTAAACAAATCTAAAGAAACAACCAATCCAAGGAAATTTACCGATCTTGAGTTTTACTCATCATTGATCACAAGGAATTTACTTAATTGCTAACCATGTTCTTGGCCTTAGATCACATCAAGAAGCCTTAACATGATCCAAGAATTCTCTACTAGATAAGCATCTAGGATTTGATTAACCAAGGTTAGATAAAGTAAGCACCATCCAACATAGATTAACTTAAGATCTAGAATTTAACCAAGCTAAACAATCTATCAAAAAGCTTTAATATATTGTTTAATCTTTATGATCCTCTTTGAATACATGATAATAAAGCTATTACCACATCAACATCTAAATCAAATTAAGCAATTTAATCTAGATAAAAATCAAAAGAGGAATAAGAGAAACTTGAATAACAATTAAGCAATATGAATAAGCAAAACAAGATCTCCAAATTAAACAACAAGATGGCTAATCCCTTCGATTGATTATGAGAGCCTAGCCTTCCATGGATGGGAAGGAAGAACTCAGAATTTAAAGAACAAAAACGAAATTGCAAAGAGAATGGAGAAGAAGAGAAAGAAAACTCTCACAAATACTTAAACTTTCTTGAAACTTACTTCCAAATTGAATGCCTCTAATACAAAGAGGTTGGGTCTATTTATACTAATCCTAGAAGCCAATTTGTACATGTACATAATCTGAATACAAGCTATAAGAATATGAAAATTGTCAAAAATGGAAGCTTGATGCATGGTTGGTGGGTTGGTGCATGGTAGGTGGGTTGGTGTATGGTTGGTGGCTTTTAGTCAACAACTCTTATCCAACTTCTGGCTTCAAATTCATCACCTAGACGGTGCATTTTGGCTTGGATATCTTCAAGAAAGTTGTAGCCAGTTGTCTCCTTGAAAATCTCCAATTTGAATCATGTCATTTGGACTTTTAGAACTCCAGAAATGCCAAAAACACTGCACCTACCTCAAGTTAGGTTGGAAGAACGTGTTTCCAAATTCAGACCAACTTGTAGCTTCAGAAGCATGCCTAAACCGACATCTATTGACAAAATGGTTTTCAGTGAAGTTGGAGATATGGGTCTTATCTTTTCAATGGCCGAGTTTCAGCTCAAAAGGAGGCCTATTGCCCATGATATGGTCCAGTATGTGCACACTGCCCAGATGGTTCCGTGACAGCAAACTCACTCTGTATTGCAAGGCTGTTTTTGGCCCTTAGAAGTCCGATCCAGCTGTTGAGTTCTTCATGAAACTTGTAGATCCTTGTCTTAGCTTTCCAAAGACACCAAGATCACCTCAATTGGATCACCGAGTCCCACGTTATGGCCTAACCAAGGAAGAAAGGTCAAAATGCATCAAAATTCGAAAATTATCCAATATTTACATTAAAACCCAATGAAGCCCAACAACATTAAACTCATCTAAAATACTAATATTGGGCACAATAAACATCTAATGAAGCCTAATACAAAGCTAACGTAAGTGTCTCAAATTGATTGATCAAATTCCACCACACTTAAGCTTTTGCACTCCCAGGCAAAACACATAAGAACAAAACTAAAGAAATACAAGAAACATCATATTATTAAACTAAAAACATAAAAAACTGATTATACCTAATCTAATCCATTTTCGTAGGAAAACACGATGGCATTTAGCATGTGCCACAAGCCTTTAAACCCCTAGGTGTCCTTAGTGGACGAGTTATAGTCTCGTGAGGGTTTACCAGGATGATACCTACAAACATGTAATATTTTATTTAATCAATTCAACTAATTTTTAAATACAAGCATTGTATCAAATATAAACCATAATTAATAAGTCAAGTATGCTTAACAAAGAATAGTTGAATCAAATCAATTGAGAATAAAGTATAGCATAATCATGCTTTAATCAGAAATAGGCATGTTTAGATTGAGTAAAATTCTTCACAAGTGACACTCAAATCACACAAGGTGTTTAGGTTAACTGTTTACGCTCAACTCAGTCAAATTATGAAAGTATTTTACCATAGGCTTGCATATACATCAATTCTCCACTACTTAGATAAAATAAATTGCAAAAATCAAGAGGTCTTTCAAAAAGGTTGTAATGGAACTTATAAGGTGAAGGAAGGGAACAATATGGATAATAGCAGGTTAAAACCAAAGAGAATAAAAGAGCATTGAGGAGTAACTCAAGTAGAAAGAATAAAATTTTTACCCAAAACCATAAAATGCTCATTCTCTTCACACATTCCTTCCTTTTTCTATTCTTTTATTTTTTTTCTTTTTTTTGTTTTTTTGTTTTTTTGTTTTGTTTTTTTTTGTTTTTGTTTTTTTTTGTACCAAGCATTTCGTATCAGCACACCAATTCCCCTACACTTAAATCATTGCAAGCAAAAGAACTTCTCCAATAAGAAAATCAATGCTCTCCCATTCCCTAAGGTAAGGTAAAACATGGTTTTTCACTCAAAGCTTGTAATGAGCTAAGAACAAAGAATAGGCAAATAGGCTCAGAGGGAGTTAATATTTGGATAAATGCAAGGTAGGTTTATTTGGCCCAAGCAGCTAAGTCAAGAAAAAATGCCTCTGTCATTTTCATGCAACATACAGACCAATGTAATCTCAAATTGATTCAATGCAAGTTCTAGAAAATAAATTCATAATTGACATCACTCATGAAAGAAAATAACCAAGTGTAAGTATCAAACTTGGAAAAGCCCAAAACTCACAAAGGTATGGAACATTCACTCAATTCAACCATGCATTCTTCCTAATATCCACAATCATATACACATGTATATCATGAAAATGATTCAACTATAAACTGTTTTGCATACTTTTATCATCAATTAAGCTCAGATTCAGCACATGCTTGTATCAAAATCAATTGAAAAGATCAAAATTGTGTGTGTGTATGTGTGTGTGTTTTTTTTTAATATATATACAAGAACAAAGATGATTTAAGACCTATTATGAAATGCAAGTTAAGATGCATCTCAAGAGCAAAACTACTCCTTACTCTGCCATCATACATCTAAAAAGTTAGTAACAATAAAGATTAGTTTTTTTTTTTCAACACAGTAGTGATCAATCATGGTAGAGGGCATCCTGCAATTGAACTTCCTCCACGAGGTTCTCTTGAGCTCCTTCATAAAAAATTTTGAGGCGATGACCATTAACTTTGAACACTTTGTTGGTGGCTTCACTCTTAATTTCTACTGCACCATGAGGAAAAACATTAACAACAATGAAGGGACCAAGCCACCTAGAACGAAGCTTACCAGGCATAAGTTTGAGGCGAGAGTTGTAGAGAAGAACTTTTTGACCAATGATGAACACCTTTCATACCAACATCTTATCATGAAGGAGTTTGGTCTTCTCCTTGTAGATCCGGGAGTTCTCATATGCCTCTAATCGAAGCTCCTCAAGTTCCTGAAGTTGGAGCTTCCTTTGAGATCCGGCTTGACTCAAGTCAAGGTTACACTGTTTCACCGCCCAATAGGATTTATGCTCAATTTCCACCGGAAGGTGGCACGCTTTCCCAAAGACAATCCGGTACGGGGACATCCCTATCGGTGTCTTGTAAGCAGTTCGGTAAGCCCACAGAGCATCCTCAAGTCTCAGGCTCCAGTCCTTCCTATTAGGTTGGACTGTCTTCTCAAGTATGTGCTTGATCTCTCGATTTGAGACTTCGGCCTGCCTGTTTGTCTGGGGGTGATAAGGTGTAGAAACCTTGTGCAAGACACTGTACTTTCTCATCAAAGCCTCTATTCTCCGGTTACAAAAGTGTGAACCCTGATCACTGATAATGGCCCTCGGGATTCCAAACCTGCAGAAAATCTGTGATCTAACAAAGTCCACAACAACTTTGGAATCATCAGTCCGAGTGGCTTTTGCCTCCACCCATTTAGATACATAATCAACAGCCAACAAAATATAAATAAAACCAAAGGAAACAGGGAAAGGGCCCATGAAATCAATACCCCAAACATCAAAGATCTCACAAGACAACATAGGCTGCTGAGGCATCTCATTCCTGTGTGAAATTGTCCCTGTTCTCTGGCACTGTTCACAAGACTTACAAAACAGATATGCATCATGAAATAGGGTAGGTGACAAGAGGTTGTCGAGACCTATCAAATAAAATAACCGGTTCACAAACTAATTTGTAGTATAGAGAATGAACCGAATCGTCTCTCAAGGATCCAAAAACAAAGATTTAATTAGATCAAGATAATTAGAAAAGGGGGGGTTTTGTTGTTGATTAACAAGATTAATAAAAGTAGGAGATTCAAAGTTGTAAACAAATCTAAGGAAACAACCAATCCAAGGAAATTTACCGATCTTGAGTTTAACTTATCATTGATCACAAGGAATTCACTTAATTGCTAATCATGTTCTTGGCCTTAGATCACATCAAGAAGCCTTAACATGATCCAAGAATTCTTTACTAGATAAGCATCTAGGATTTGATTAACCAAGGTTAGATAAAGTAAGCACCATCCAACATAGATTAACTTAAGATCTAGAATTTAACCAAGCTAAACAATCTATCAAAAAGCTTTAATACATTGTTTAATCTTTATGATCCTCTTTGAATACATGATAATAAAGCTATTACCACATCAACATCTAAATCAAATTAAGCAATTTAATCTAGATAAAAATCAAAAGAGGAAGAAGAGAAACTTGAATAACAATTAAGCAATATGAACAAGTAAACCAAGATCTCCAAATTAAACAACAAGATGGCTAATCCCTTGGATTGATTATGAGAGCCTAGCCTTCCATGGATGGGAAGGAAGAACTTAGAATTTAAAGAACAAAAACGAAATTGCAAAGAGAATGAAGAAGAAGAGAAAGAAAACTCTCACAAATACTTAAACTTTCTTGAAACTTACTTCTAAATTGAATGAATCTAATACAAAGAGGTTGGGTCTATTTATACTAATCCTAGAAGCCAATTTGTACATGTACATAATCTGAATACAAGCTATAAGAATCTGAAATTTGTCAAAAATGGAAGCTTGATGCATGGTTGGTGGGTTGGTGCATGGTAGGTGGGTTGGTGTATGGTTGGTGGCTTTTCGTCAACAACTCTTATCCGACTTCTGGCTTCAAATTCATCACCTAGACGGTGTATTTTGGCTTGGATGTCTTCATCAAAGTTGTAGCCAGTTGTCTCCTTGAAAATCTCCAATTTGAATCATGTCATTTGGACTTTTAGAACTCCTGAAATGCCAAAAACACTTCACCTACCTCAAGTTAGGTTGGAAGAACGTGTTTCCAACTTCAGACCAACTTGTAGCTTCTGAAGCATGCCTAAAACGACATCTATTGACAAAATGGTCTTCATTGAAGTTGGAGATATGGGTCTTATCTTTCAAGTGACCAAGTTTCAGCCCAAGAGGAGGCCTATAACCCACTATATAGTCCAATATGTGCATACTGCGCAGATGGTTCCGTGACAGCAAACCCACTCTGCATTGCAGGGAAATTTTGGACCCTTAGCATTCCGATCCAGCTCTTGAGTTCTTCATGAAACTTGGAGAGCATTGTCTTAGCTTTCCAAAGACACCAAGATCACCTCAATTGGATCACCGAGTCCCAAGTTATGACCTAACCAAGGAAGAAAGGTCAAAATGCATCAAAATCCGAAAATTATTCAATATTTGCATTAAAGCCCAATGAAGCCCAACAACATTAAACTCATCTAAAGTACTAATATTGGGCATAATAAACATCTAATAATGCCTAATACAAAGCTAACATAAGTGTCTCAAATTGATTGATCAAATTCCCCCACACTTAAGCTTTTGTACTCCTGGGCAAAACACATAACAACGAAACTAAAGAAATACAAGAAACATCATATTATTAAACTAAAAACATAAAAACTGATTGTACCTAATCTAATCCACTTCCGTAGGAAAACACGATGGCACTTAGCATGTGCCACAAGCCTTTAAACCCCTAGGTGTCCCTAGTGGACGAGTTGTAGTCTCGTGAGGGTTTACCAGGATGATACCCACAAACATGTAATATTTTATTTAATCAATTCAACTAATTTTTAAATACAAGCATTGTATCAAATATAAACCATAATTAATAAGTCAAGTATGCTTAACAAAGAATAGTTGAATCAAATCAATTGAGAATAAAGTATAGCATAATCATGCTTTAATCAGAAATAGGCATGTTTAGATTGAGTAAAATTCTTCACAAGTGTCACTCAAATCACACAAGGTGTTTAGGTTAACTGTTTACGCTCAACTCAGTCAAATTATGAAAGTATTTTACCATAGGCTTGCATATACATCAATTCTCCACTACTTAGATCAAATAAATTGCAAAAATCAAGAGGTCTTTCAAAAAGGTTGTAATGGAACTTATAAGGTGAAGGAAGGGAACAATATAGATAATAGCAGGTTAAAACCAAAGAGAATAAAAGAGCATTGAGGAGTAATTCAAGTAGAAAGAATAATTTTTTTTTTTTTTTACCCAAAACCATAAAATGCTCATTCTCTTCACACATTCCTTCCTTTTTCTATTCCTTTTTTTTTTTTTTCTTTTTTTTTGTACCAAGCATTTCGTATCAGCACATCAATTCCCCCACACTTAAATCATTGCAAGCAAAAGAACTCCTCCAATAAGAAAATCAATGCTCTCCCATTCCCTAAGGTAAGGTAAAACATAGTTTTTCACTCAAAGCTTGTAATGAGCTAAGAACAAAGAATAGGCAAATAGGTTTAGAGGGAGTTAATAATTGGATAAATGCAAGGTAGGTTTATTTGGCCAAAGCAGCTAAGTCAAGAAAAAATGCCTCTGTCATTTTCATGCAACATACAGACCAATGTAATCTCAAATCGATTCAATGCAAGTTCTAGAAAATAAATTCATAATTGACATCACTCATGAAAGAAAATAACCAAGTGTAAGTATCAAACTTGGAAAAGCCCAAAACTCACAAAGGTATGGAACATTCACTCAATTCAACCATGCCTTCTTCCTAATATCCACAATCATATACACATGTATATCATGAAAATGATTCAACTATAAATTGTTTTGCATACTTTTATCATCAATTAAGCTCAGATTCAGCACATGCTTGTATCAAAATCAATTGAAAAGATCAAAATTGTGTGTGTGTGTGTTTTTATATATATATATATTTTATTTTTCTATTTTTTTATATTTTTATTTTTTTTAATATATATACAAGAACAAAGATGATTTAAGACCTATTATGAAATGCAAGTTAAGATGCGTCTCAAGAGCAAAACTACTCCTTACTCTGCCATCATACATCTAAAAAGTTAGTAACAATAAAGATTAGTTTTTTTTTTTTTAACTAAACTATGTACATGGTAATGTCAACTATCCCTCCCCCCAACTAATTAAAGACATTGTCCCCAATGTCAAAATAAAGATAGGTAGAGTGTAGAAGGTCTTACCAGAAAACTGCAAATCGGGCCTGAAATAAGAAAAATTACAAAAAACTAAAACCATAAGAGAAAACAAAAATTCACAAAGACAAAGTCAAATCAAGTTTTTGCTTTTTCTTCTTCTTTGCCCTTGTTCCCAATTCCGTGGAGCCATTGCTGGATCACGTTGTGGTACAAATGCATTGAGTTGATCGAGCAATTGTTCAGAGTTGTAGCGATTACAAGACTTTGACGTGTCGCTTGTGAGATGAACCTTTTTCTACAAAGATGATCAAGAAAACAAAACAAACTCGTCATAAAAACCATTAACATTTAATATACCTATGGGTTTTTGGTGAAAGTTCTCCGTGACCAGGATGTAATTTGAAAGAGTTCTTCCAAAGTTTCAAAACCACCGTGTAGGGCAATAAAGGCATCGGCATTGGCGATCATAATGTTCATGCGTTGGTGCATGCAAAAATACTATTACTTCATCCCCTAATGTTTTTCCAATGGGCTTGCTGGTCGATAAAGGACTGGGAATGACACCAAGGACTTTGCCACCTCCTAAATGTGCAGCAGTTGCTACACAACCCATTAACCCAAGATTACCTCCTCCATAAACTAAACTAATTTCTCTCTCAGCTAGCACTCGACCAAGATGGTGTGCAATATTTACAAACTCTTTATCTTTCCCGTGATTAGATCCACAAAAGACACAAACACTCTTGATCCGACGAACTGAAGTGACTTCCATTTTTTTCTCTTTGTTTTTTTTTTCGTACTCTCACCTTATCAATGATCGGAAGAGAGCAAAGTGCATTATTTAAAGGCATCAAAACTCAAAGGTAATAATTACACCTATAAAGGAGGGGTAGATCCGTGTGTCAGGTAAGTTTGAAAATAAGCACAACAATGATAATAGCTATATGACAGTGATAAAAGACTAATCTATATGTGTCGAAGAAGTTTGAAAATATGCAACGATATTTCAAAAAAATACGGCTATTTTTTTTTTTGATTTTTTTTTTTTTTTGATTTTTTGATTTTTTTGATTTTTTTTTAATAAACAGGAAAAAAAATAAAATAAAAAAAAAAAATACTTACAGGAGGTGTGATTGTGGCTCACATTTCCCTCTGGTTTTACGTCCGATGCGTCTTGAAGCTCTCTATGGGCCGATGGTCGGCTTCCCATCCAATTTTCTTAAAAATTGGCAAACAGGTCTTTTTGAGTCGATTCGAGACTATAACGTTCATGTTCATCTTGGAATATTGGCCATAAATCGAGAAGTACTCTTCTGCACATCTCCACTAGGATGCGTCTCAAGAGTCAATAGAATGTTATCTAAAGACTCCTTACTCATGCCATCCTTTATGAAGTTAATTTTATCATCTCGGTTTATAGACGTCATTCCAATTGATTTGCATTTTTGTGTTACAGTCCATCTTGCACATTTATAGCAGACCGTAACCTTTTTGCTCTTCTCTTCTTTGCATATGAACTTTTGCCTAGCCCTGGCATATATGAAACAATAGCGTCGAGAAAATTCACCTCTGGTCGGACCTTTGCTTCGATTAACCGGCGTATATCCGCAGGGATGCCTTTGTGCATAAGCATCCTTAACCTCTCAAACCTTGCACAATAAATGTTAGTTAAAGCATTTTGAGGGAGAGAAGGGAATTGCTTGCGGAGGTTGACAAGCTGATTATCCATTTCGAAAGAAAGAAGAAAGAGAGAAATTTTTTTTTTTTTTGAGTAAAATTATATACAGATTTCAGTGTTTGTGGGTAACTGAAAGGACCGAAAAAGATTTTCACGGAGTACCGTTATCCGCCATTTAACCGGTGAAAAATCATCTGTCAAAGAAAAACAAACAAAATTAAGACAGAAAAATCAAACTCTGATAGATTTTCTTGCTTGGCACCGATTTTCTGTCTTGATTCCTGTGAATGCAAAAAAAAAGTCAAAGTTTGAAAAATGAAAGAGTTAGAAAACTTGGGTTGCCTCCCAAGAAGCGCTACTTTTAATGTCCTTAGCCAGCGTGATTGAAGATTTTGCACGAGCGATGGGTCCTCCCCAATAATGATTCAATCTCTGGCAATTTGACATTAATCGTGGCTTTTTCTTTTCTACTTTTTTTTTTCTTTTTTTTTCTTTGTCTTTTTTTTTTTTTTCAACACAGTAGTGATCAATCATGGTAGAGGGCATCCTGCAGTTGAACTTCCTCCACGAGGTTCTCTTGAGCTCCTTCATAAAAATTTTTGAGGCGGTGACCATTAACTTTGAACACTTTGTTGGTGGCTTCACTCTTAATTTCCACTGCACCATGAGGAAAAATGTTAGTGACAACAAACGGACTGTCCCACCTAGACCTTAATTTACCAGGCATCAACTTAAGGCGAGAATTAAACAAGAGAACTTTTTGCCCAACTGAAAACTCCTTCCGAAGAATAAACTTATCATGGAAGGCTTTGGTTTTTTCTTTGTAGAGTCGGGAGCTCTCATAGGCATCTAGGCGGATCTCTTCCAATTCCTGTAACTGCAACTTCCGCTCTATGCCAGCTCCGGCCAAATTCATGTTGCATTGCTTCACAGCCCAATATGCTTTGTGCTCAATTTCTCTTTGGTAAGTGGCATGCCTTACCATAGACTATCCGATATGGAGACATCCCGATTGGAGTTTTGTAAGCGGTCCGGTAAGCCCAAAGAGCATCCTCAAGCCTCATGCTCCAATCCTTCCGATTAGGTTGGACTGTTTTTTCAAGTATGCGCTTGATCTCTCTATTGGAGACCTCGGCTTGACCATTAGTCTGGGGATGGTAAGGTGTAGAAACTTTATGCAACACGCCATATTTTCTCATCAATCCCTCCATGCTCCGATTACAGAAATGGGTGCCTTGATCACTGATGATAGCTCTCGGATTCCAAACTGCAGAAAATCGTGATCTAACAAAATCCACAACAACTTTGGAATCATCAGTCCAAGTGGCTTTAGCCTCCACCCATTTTGATACATAATCAACAGCTAGCAAAATGTAAACATAACCAAAGGAAACAGGAAAAGGTCCCATGAAATCAATACCCCATACGTCAAAGATTTCACAATACAGTAGAGGTTGTTGGGGCATCTCATTCTGCGAGAAATGTTCCACTGTTCTCGACACCGTTCACAAGACTTACGTAACAAATATGCATCATGAAACAAGGTAGGCCAATATAAACCAGAATCTAAAACTTTCCTAGCTGTACGTTGAGGCCCAAAATGTCCACCACATGCAAATGCATGACAAAAGCTAAGAATAGAATGAAACTCTTGATTAGGCACACATCGCCTAATAATTTGGTCACTACAAAATCGCCACGATATGGATCATCCCACACATAATATTTTGATTCACTCTTAAGTTTATAAATTTGTGCACGAGTGAAATGTGAGGGAAAAACTGTAGCAACCAAGAAATTCACCATATCGACAAACCAAGGGAAGGTGTTCTTACCTTGCAACCGCATAAGTCGCTCATCCTGGGAAGGAGTCCGTGCAGGAAGGGATCCGAATCCCTTTCAATGCGGCTCAAATGATGCCACTAGGTTCTCTCGCTCCACTCTTGTCACGGATCTCTATGTGAAACTCTTGGAGCAGTAGCATCCATCTTATTAGTCGGGGCTTTGCATCGGCTTCTTCAAAAGGAACTTCGTGAGTCGCATGATCGATAAACACAACAACCTTAGAACCAAGCAAATATGATCTAAACTTATCCAAAGCAAAAACAATGGCTAAAAGTTCTTTTTCGGTTGTGGTATAGTTGGCACAGCAGCATCTAGAGTTCGAAGCATAGTATATCACATGAGAAGCTTTCCCCACTTTACGTGCCAAGACTGCTCCTCTTTGCATATTTAGAAGCATCACACATTAACTAAAATGTCAATGTCCAGTCAGGTTGCTGGATGATAGTGTTACTAGACAAGGCCTGATTCAAGTTGATGAAATCTGCACTGCACTTGTCATCAAAATTGAACTCCACATCTTTCTGCGATGGCGGGAAAGTGGAAGAGCAATCTTCTTTGAAGTCGGCAATGAAGCGCTGTAGAAACCTGCATGACCAAGAAAAGAACGCACTTCCCGCACGCATGTGGGGTAAGATAGACAAGTAATTACATCAATCTTGGCGGGATCTACCTCAATGCCCTTCTTGGATACTACCTGGCCTAAAACTATACCCTGTTCTACCATAAAATGGCATTTCTCAAAATTTAGCACAAGGTTAGTCTCAATGCATCTTTGCAGTACTCTAGATAGGCTGGCTAAACATGAATCAAAAGAAGAACCATAGACAGTAAAGTCATCCATAAATACCTCCATGCACTCCTCTAAGAAATCGAGAAAATATGCTCACCATGCACCTGGAAGGTACCGGGGGCATTGCGGAGGCCGAAGGGCATCCGTCAGTAAGCAAAGGTGCCGAAGGGACAAGTAAATGTGGTCTTCTCCGATCCTCCGGTGCAATGTGGATTTGGAAGTATCCGAGATAGCCATCTAAAAAGCGATAATGGGACTTACCGACCCAACCGTTCAAAGATCTCGATCAATGAACGGAAGGGGTAATGATCTTTCCGAGTGGATTAGTTAATGCGTCTGTAGTCAATGCAGACTCTCCAACTATTCTGCACTCGGGTTGGAATGAGCTCATTCTTCTGGTTGGCCATGACAGTCACCCTGAATTTCTTTGGAATTACTTGCACCGGGCTCACCCACTTGCTGTCATAGATGGGATAGATAATGCTAGTCTGCAGTAGCTTGGTCACCTCTTTCTTCACCACATCTAGAATGAGAGGATTCAATCTCCTCTGGGGTTGTCTCACTGGTTTAGTTTCCTCCTCAAGTAATATCCTGTGCATGCATGTGGAGGGGTTAATACCAGGAATGTCTGCAAGTGTCCAACCAATTGCCCTTTTGTGTTGCTTCAAGACTTCCAATAATCTGGTTTCTTGCTCAGGTTGGAGGTGTTTGGCCATTATCACCGGGAGCTTCTCATCCTCTTCCAAGAATGCATACTTCAAATGCTCGGGCAAGGGCTTAAGTTCAATGGAGGGTGGTTGCTGGACTGACTTGCACTAGTTTTGGAACCGAAACTAAATCGCTAAATTCTCGTGATTTGCACTGCACTGCAAGCTGTGCACAATCTTGCAAAACAACATCATCATATCCTATGGAATCAAAAGAATCACACTTAGCAGCAGGATGAATGACAACATCATTAATAACAGCATCATTGCCATTAATAACAGAAACAGAATCATCAATGTCAGCAGAATTAACAACAGCACATGATAAGTATGTAGAAATCTCAGCACAGGCTGCACACATTGTAGTGGGTTTACAACCAAAAAGTCCGAAGCAGGCAGAACAAGTATCACAAGCTATGCTATCTGTGTATCCTACAATTTCAGAAACTCTGCCAACATATCAAGCATGTATATCATCAACCAAGAATCAATGACATCAAAATGAAAAAGCAGAATGATCCTCTAAAGGGTATTTCATGGCATCAAAAATGTTAAACTGAATGATATCATCACCAAATTCCATGGAAAGTGGTACCATGCACATCAATCTTAGTTTTAGCGCTTTTCAAAAATGGCCTACCTAAGATCAATGGGGGTGGGGAAGAGGCGATTCATCTTCCATATTCAACACATAAAAATCAGTGGGAATATTAAATTATGTACCCGAACGAACGTCCTCCAACACTCCTGCAGGTTGTGCGGTGCTCAGGTTTGCTAAGCTGAATGACAATGCCAGTGAGGCTTTAGCTCTCCCATATGCAAGGAAGTGTAAACCGACTTTGGCATTACATTGATGGAGGCTTCCAAGTCTAGCAAGGCATGAGTGAACTGTTGGTGCCCTATGGTGCAAGGGATGGTAAAAGTGCCTGGATCCTTGCATTTGGGAGGCGGGTTGGGCTGAATCAAAGCGAGACATTTCTCCCCATACTCACTTTTTCTGCCCTTTAGCTTCCTCTTATGGGTGCACATCTCTTTCAAGAACTTGGCATACTTGGGGATTTGTTTAATTGCCTCCAAGAGAGGTATATTCACCTCAACCTTCTCGAAAAGTCTCCATAATTTCCTTTATCCAAGTCTGTTTCAACCATATGCCTCAGCTGTATCATTCGGTTGGGAAAAGGAAGAGGAATGTTGGAACCCGACTTTTGGATGCTCACTTTTCATGCATCTTGAATTTTCGTCAGCTCTTGATTTGATCCAATTTTACGCTTGGTCATTTGTAGGATCATTTCTTTCTTTGAATCATACTGACATCTGAATTAGTTGCAGAACTTGAAGTTGCTGTAGAATCTTGTTTCTCTGGGCCAAGGGTAGAATCTGGAAGTATCTGCTGCACTGGTCCATTGATTTGCTTACCACTGCGTAAAGCTATAGCACTAACATTGCCTCTAGGATTTGGAGTGGTTTGAGAGGGTAATTGGCCAGAACCTTGTGACTTTAATTCATGAATTGATGTGGCAAGTTGACCAATTTGAGTCTCCAAGTTCTTAATGGTGGTTTCAGTTCTCTGTTGAAACTGGATGTTATTGGTGGCCAATTGTTTCACCAAATCCTCCAATGAGGGCTCGATTTTGTGGCTACAGGACCTTCTTCTGGAATGGTGGTCTACTTGGTCCAAGATGTAGGTGAAATCGATTTGTCCTTGCTTCTTCTTTGGAATGGTGGTCTATCTTGGTTTTGTGGCTGCTGATTTGATGCATTCCCATATCTCGTTGGGATGGTCCCTCCACAGGGTTGTAAGTGTTGGAGAATGGATCATATTTCGTTGTTGTTCTTGATGGAATTGTGGCTTCCCAGAAATATACCACCGGTACACACGTATTGGTCTTGAAACTCGAATCATCTTGTAATGTGGGGCATGAATCAGAGGGATGAGAGGAACTAGAACATATGTTACAAACTCTTGCAGGGGTTTGCACACGTGGTTCGTGGTTGTCCTATTGCCATTTGTCTAACCAAAGAAGTGAGCTCATCCAATCTATGTTCCACCCTTTGTTGATCGGCATGTGAAGAGGTATTAACTTCATTGACTATTCTCGGTTGCGAGCACTCATTCGAGTACCAAATTGCGAGAATTTGCGCCATGTTTGCAATTAAGTTTTCGCGTAATTGGAGTTTTATCTACCAATGCTCCACCACTTGCAGCATCAATCATACTCCTTTCCATTGGCATCAATCCTTCATAGAAGTATTGGATCAGCAGTTGATCACTAATTTGATGGTGTGGGCAGCTTGAGCACAATTTCTTGAATCTCTCCCAATACTCATGGAGAGTTTCACCACCGATTTGCCTTATGCCACAAATATCTTTCCTTATTGCAGCAGCTTCTTGATGCAGAAAGAACTTCTCCGTAAATAATCTTTTCATGTCATTTCAAGAAGTGATGGCAGCAAGTTGTAAGTAATACAACCAATCCTTAGCAGCACCATCCAAAGAGAAAGGAAAGGCCCTTAGCTTGATGTGATCTTCAGCTATTCCATGAGGTTTCATGGTGGAGCAGACAACATGGAACTCCTTCAAATGCTTATGTGGATCTTCACCTGCAAGACCATGAAACTTGGGCAAAGAAGTGTATCAATCCGCATTTCAACTCAAAATCAACATTAAGTTCAGATATTGAATGCACAAAGGTTGATAATTCACATCAGGTGCAGCCAATTCCTTAAGAGTCCTATTATTATAGTCAGCCATAGTAAAATCAACAGACTCAGTATCAGACACAGAAGTACTAACAGAAGCAGACTCAACAGGATTAAAAGAGTCAACAAGATTAGGTGCAATGTCAAGTTCAAGCCCAATTCCAGAAGTAATTCTATTAGCTCTATGAATGCTACTACCAGTCCTATGAATTCTATGAAGTGTATGAAATGTTCTATCAATTTCAGGATCAAATGAATGCAAGGTACCAGGATCAGATCTAGTCATACAGCATGCAGTTCATAAGAAGGTATTAGAAAAGCAATAACAACTAAAACACTAAAAATTCCAAAAACAAATACTCCAAAAAATTAAACAAAAATAAAAACAGTATCAAATGAATTTTAAAAATTATGGAACTACCACAGGATAAAATCTACACAAAAATGCTATCCAACAAAATAATAAAAAATCTTAAAAAATTGAAAAAGTGGTCTAAACGATGGAATTTGGCAAAATTAAGGGTGACCTCACTGAACACAGTGAGCCTTTCTCAGAATAATATTTTCCATTTGTGTACCAAAATTTAGATCAATCTGAGATACCCGAACCAAAATTCTTGACACAACGCCCTTTATCCAAATTCTGCCGAATCCCACTTGAAAAAGCTTCAAAAACAAAACAAACACATTTGTTAGAGTTAGATGGGATCTTGAAATGATCAAATAGTTGCGTTCGATCCCCGGCAACGGCGCCAAATTTGACAAGAGGTTGTCGAGACCTATCAAATAAAATAACCGGTTCACAAACTAATTTGTAGTATAGAGAATGAACCGAATCGTCTCTCAAGGATCCAAAAACAAAGATTTAATTAGATCAAGATAATTAGAAAAGGGGGGGTTTTGTTGTTGATTAACAAGATTAATAAAAGTAGGAGATTCAAAGTTGTAAACAAATCTAAGGAAACAACCAATCCAAGGAAATTTACCGATCTTGAGTTTAACTTATCATTGATCACAAGGAATTCACTTAATTGCTAATCATGTTCTTGGCCTTAGATCACATCAAGAAGCCTTAACATGATCCAAGAATTCTTTACTAGATAAGCATCTAGGATTTGATTAACCAAGGTTAGATAAAGTAAGCACCATCCAACATAGATTAACTTAAGATCTAGAATTTAACCAAGCTAAACAATCTATCAAAAAGCTTTAATACATTGTTTAATCTTTATGATCCTCTTTGAATACATGATAATAAAGCTATTACCACATCAACATCTAAATCAAATTAAGCAATTTAATCTAGATAAAAATCAAAAAGAGGAAGAAGAGAAACTTGAATAACAATTAAGCAATATGAACAAGTAAACCAAGATCTCCAAATTAAACAACAAGATGGCTAATCCCTTGGATTGATTATGAGAGCCTAGCCTTCCATGGATGGGAAGGAAGAACTTAGAATTTAAAGAACAAAAACGAAATTGCAAAGAGAATGAAGAAGAAGAGAAAGAAAACTCTCACAAATACTTAAACTTTCTTGAAACTTACTTCTAAATTGAATGAATCTAATACAAAGAGGTTGGGTCTATTTATACTAATCCTAGAAGCCAATTTGTACATGTACATAATCTGAATACAAGCTATAAGAATCTGAAATTTGTCAAAAATGGAAGCTTGATGCATGGTTGGTGGGTTGGTGCATGGTAGGTGGGTTGGTGTATGGTTGGTGGCTTTTAGTCAACAACTCTTATCCGACTTCTGGCTTCAAATTCATCACCTAGACAGTGTATTTTGGCTTGGATGTCTTCATCAAAGTTGTAGCCAGTTGTCTCCTTGAAAATCTCCAATTTGAATCATGTCATTTGGACTTTTAGAACTCCAGAAATGCCAAAAACACTTCACCTACCTCAAGTTAGGTTGGAAGAACGTGTTTCCAACTTCAGACCAACTTGTAGCTTCTGAAGCATGCCTAAAACGACATCTATTGACAAAATGGTCTTCATTGAAGTTGGAGATATGGGTCTTATCTTTCAAGTGACCAAGTTTCAGCCCAAGAGGAGGCCTATAACCCACTATATAGTCCAATATGTGCATACTGCCCAGATGGTTCCGTGACAGCAAACCCACTCTGCATTGCAGGGAAATTTTGGACCCTTAGCATTCCGATCCAGCTCTTGAGTTCTTCATGAAACTTGTAGAGCATTGTCTTAGCTTTCCAAAGACACCAAGATCACCTCAATTGGATCACCGAGTCCCAAGTTATGACCTAACCAAGGAAGAAAGGTCAAAATGCATCAAAATCCGAAAATTATTCAAT
Organism: Styphnolobium japonicum; assembly: GCA_023212625.1. Classification (NCBI taxonomy): domain Eukaryota; kingdom Viridiplantae; phylum Streptophyta; class Magnoliopsida; order Fabales; family Fabaceae; genus Styphnolobium; species Styphnolobium japonicum. The sequence continues at coordinate 30,955,895 of JALBWW010000002.1, read as the reverse complement.
ATTTGCATTAAAGCCCAATGAAGCCCAACAACATTAAACTCATCTAAAGTACTAATATTGGGCATAATAAACATCTAATAATGCCTAATACAAAGCTAACATAAGTGTCTCAAATTGATTGATCAGTAGGCCAATACAATCCAGAGTCCAAAACCTTCCTAGCTATACGTTGGGAGCCAAAGTGCCCACCACATGCAAATGTATGACAAAAGCTAAGAATAGAATGAAACTCATGATTAGAGACACATCTTCTAATAATCTAGTCACTACAAAGCTTCCACAGATAAGGATCATCCCATACATAGTACTTAGACTCACTTTTCAATTTATCATATTGAGCTCTAGTAAAATATGCAGGAAGAACACCAGCAACCAAAAAATTAACCATATCTGCAAACCAAGGGGAGGTGTTCTTACCTTGCAGCTGCAGAAGCTGCTCATCTGGAAAGGAGTCCTGTACAGGGAAGGGATCTGAAGCCCTTTCAAGTGATCTGCCACTAGATTTTCTGCTCCACTCTTGTCACGGATCTCTATATGAAACTCTTGGAGCAGTAGCATCCACCTTATTAGTCGAGGCTTTGCCTCTGGCTTCTTCAAAAGAAACTTAAGTGCTGCATGATCAGTAAACACAACAACCTTAGAGCCAAGCAAATATGATCTAAACTTATCCAAAGCAAAAACAATGGCTAAAAGCTCTTTTTCAGTTGTGGTATAGTTGGCACGGCAAAGATCCGTAGTTCTGGAAGCATAGTATATCACATGAGAAGCTCTCCCCACTCTCTGTGCCAAGACTGCTCCTATTGCATAGTTAGAAGCATCACATATTAACTCAAATGGCAATGTCCAGTCAGGTGGCTGGATGATAGGGGTACTAGTCAAGGCCTGCTTCAAGTGGTTGAAAGCTGCCTTGCACTTGTCATCAAAATTGAACTCCACATCTTTCTGCAGTAAGTGGGAAAGTGGAAGAGCAATCTTGCTGAAGTCGGCAATGAAGCGCCTGTAGAAACCTGCATGACCAAGAAAAGAACGCACTTCTCGCACGCATGTGGGGTAAGATAGACAAGTAATCACATCAATCTTGGCCGGATCTACCTCAATGCCCTTACTGGATACTACATGGCCTAAAACTATACCCTGTTCTACCATAAAATGGCATTTCTCAAAATTTAGCACAAGGTTAGTCTCAATGCATCTTTGCAGCACTCTAGATAGGCTAGCTAAACATGAATCAAAAGAAGAACCATAGACAGTGAAGTCATCCATAAAAACCTCCATGCACTCCTCTAAGAAATCAGAAAATATGCTCACCATGCATCTTTGGAAGGTACCAGGGGCATTGCAGAGGCCAAAGGGCCAGACCTATCAAATAAAATAACCGGTTACAAACTAATTTGTAGTATAGAGAATGAACCGAATCGTCTATCAAGGATCCAAAAACAAAGATTTAATTAGATCAAGATAATTAGAAAAGATGGGGGGTTTTGTTGTTGATTAACAAGATTAATAAAAGTAGGAGATTCAAAGTTGTAAGCAAATCTAAAGAAACAACCAATCCAAGGAAATTTACCGATCTTGAGTTTAACTCATCATTGATCACAAGGAATTTACTTAATTGCTAACCATGTTCTTGGCCTTAGATCACATCAAGAAGCCTTAACATGATCCAAGAATTCTCTACTAGATAAGCATCTAGGATTTGATTAACCAAGGTTAGATAAAGTAAGCACCATCCAACATAGATTAACTTAAGATCTAGAATTTAACCAAGCTAAACAATCTATCAAAAAGCTTTAATATATTGTTTAATCTTTATGATCCTCTTTGAATACATGATAATAAAGCTATTACCACATCAACATCTAAATCAAATTAAGCAATTTAATCTAGATAAAAATCAAAAGAGGAAGAAGAGAAACTTGAATAACAATTAAGCAATATGAACAAGCAAAACAAGATCTCCAAATTAAACAACAAGATGGCTAATCCCTTCGATTGATTATGAGAGCCTAGCCTTCCATGGATGGGAAGGAAGAACTCAGAATTTAAAGAACAAAAACGAAATTGCAAAGAGAATGGAGAAGAAGAGAAAGAAAACTCTCACAAATACTTAAACTTTCTTGAAACTTACTTCCAAATTGAATGCCTCTAATACAAAGAGGTTGGGTCTATTTATACTAATCCTAGAAGCCAATTTGTACATGTACATAATCTGAATACAAGCAATAAGAATATGAAAATTGTCAAAAATGGAAGCTTGATGCATGGTTGGTGGGTTGGTGCATGGTAGGTGGGTTGGTGTATGGTTGGTGGTTTTTAGTCAACAACTCTTATCCGACTTCTGGCTTCAAATTCATCACCTAGACGGTGCATTTTGGCTTGGATGTCTTCATGAAAGTTGTAGCCAGTTGTCTCCTTGAAAATCTCCAATTTGAATCATGTCATTTGGACTTTTAGAACTCCAGAAATACCAAAAACACTGCACCTACCTCAAGTTAGGTTGGAAGAACGTGTTTCCAAATTCATACCAACTTGTAGCTTCAGAAGCATGCCTAAAACGACATCTATTGACAAAATGGTCTTCAGTGAAGTTGGAGATATGGGTCTTATCTTTTCAATGGCCAAGTTTCAGCCCAAGAGGATATAACCCACTATATAGTCCAATATGTGCATACTGCCCAGATGGTTCCGTGACAGCAAACTCACTCTGTATTGCAAGGCTATTTTGTGCCCTTAGAAGTCCGATCCAGCTCTTGAGTTCTTCATGAAACTTGTAGATCCTTGTCTTAGCTTTCCAAAGACACCAAGATCACCTCAATTGGATCACCGAGTCCCAAGTTATGGCCTAACTTAGGAAGAAAGGTCAAAATGCATCAAAATCCGAAAATTATCCAATATTTACATTAAAACCCAATGAAGCCCAACAACATTAAACTCATCTAAAATACTAATATTGGGCACAATAAACATCTAATGAAGCCTAATACAAAGCTAACATAAGTGTCTCAAATTGATTGATCAATAACCAAGTGGTAAGCCCTTTAAATGGAGAAAATATATAGCTAGAAGTTGACCAAGAGCCAATTTTGCCTCCATCAGTTAAAGTCCCAATTGGCAGACCTAAGAAACTAAGGAGACGAGAACCAGAAGAACTTGCAAATCCAAACAAATTGAAAAGGCAATGTACTTCAAACATGTGTAGAAAATGCCATCAGTATGGCCATAACAATAGAACTTGCAAAAATGAAGATGTTGATAACACTTCTTAACAAGCTGTAAGTGTTTCTTACATCTTTCTTACATTCTTTATTACATTGTTTATGACTCACTTACTTACTTGTAGGAAAGAGGTGGAAGAAGACTAAGAGGAAGAGGTACAAGACAAGGAAGAGGGTAGCCAACTGCAAGCATAGACCAACCAAGTGCAAGCACAAACCGAATGCAATCAAGCAGAAACCAAGCAAATGCAACCAAATGAATCAAAGTAAACAATAGGGGTGGTGGCAGGAGGGGGAGGTCCATTGGCATTGGAGGTATTAGGAAAATACCATGGGAATGGAGGGGTAATCCATGTGTTACACAAGATCAATTAGTTGCTACAAGAAATGTCATGTCATCTACCAAGATAAAGAAGGGTGGAACAACAACCTTGAAGACCAATGAAACAGTCCAACCATCAAGTCAAGATCATTTGGAACTAATAATGTTTCTATTTTGGTCATTCTATGTTGTTATTCAGATAATGTTTTGGCCATTCTGCTTTGTATCAGTGTGTAGTGTTTATGTTTTCGCCATTTTGTTTTGTAGCTGAACATATGGCCATTATTTTGAGTCGAACCTGTTTGGTGTGGCCTCAAGTTTGTTTATCAATTAATCTTAGCAATTGAAATTGTCATTCTAGTTTACATTATCATTCTAATTTAAATTGTCCATTAACAAAACATATAAAAGTTGCAATTGATATAAAAGTCAGGTTACATATAAAAAGTAAGGTTACATTGTCATTCCAATAACAGTGAACTGTTACAATTAGAATTACCTATTACACATTACAATTGGAAACACAATTCACATTACAATTGGTTCAACTACAAAACAAATCTCAAACCCAAACTACTAACTACTGGACATGACAAAACATGGAAATGTCATTGTCCATGATATACAGACCTACATCAAAACTCTATTTCTTCTTCTATGCAAAGTTATCTTCCTTTCAAGCTTCACGATTTTGTGTCTTTGAGCAACAATCAATTCCTCAGCAGGATCAAAGCTGACATCATCAACGACCCATTGAAAGAACCCACAACCTCCACCACTCTAAAATTTAAAGAGAAAGCATCGGAGTATGACTTAGGCATTCCAAAATCAGAGTTGTATAAGTTGAATCCTTAACCTTCCAATTCCAGCAACGATGAAACCTTTTGCCTAGGTTGTCCTCAGTTCAGGAGGTTAGGACCAAAGTCCTCCTACCATAATGACAAAGTTTCCATGGATTCCGACCACTGCTTGACATTGACGACAAATGAAAGCTGTTGGCCATAGGTTATGAATTAGAGCTTTGTGATTTACACATGAAATCCTAAGTCTACAACTGCAAAATTAAGGTATTGATTTGGGGGTTTCAGTGCTATTGGCCAGCATGTGCACAGTGTCTAGCGTGTCCAACATGCTAAAGCCATGTATGAAGATAACGTCCAGGTATGGATGGAAGTGTAACAAAAGGATTGGTTTTAAAAATTTTAGAATTTTTAGGGACTACTTTGAAAATTTTGAAATTATAGGGACTAAAACCGAAAAAGATAAATTTTATAGGGACTAAAAACATATTTAAGCCTTATTCTTGTTTTACCTATTTAATAATTCTTCACAAATTAAAAAAAATTAATAATATGAAAAAAAATTCCATCGTGTTTCAATCTGGAAAACCCAAAGCTTCATCCAAAAATCATAACCTTTCCAGAAACCCAGGAAGCCACTCCCCTTCATCACCGTTTTTGTCTATTCCCTTCCAATTTCTAAATGTCCACATTTCCTTTCAACCATTCATTCATCCCTTTCCATTCCTAAACTCTAATTTTTTAACTCTCTCACTCCTAAATTTATCTCACACTACAATTTCTAATCACTCAAACATTCTTTCACATTTATTTCTCATCTTTTTCCATTTTCCTTTCTGGTTGGCTTTTCAATTTCGCTGCTAGCTAGGTATACCAGTTCGTTTACCAGTTTCCTCACCAAAAAATGAACTTTCATCGGTGACCCATCAACCCCATCGCCATCGGTTCAGGCTCCGCCCACAAACCTTTCAAAATCCAAAACCAAAAGCATGGCAAAGCTAAAGCTTCTTCTGTCGCGGACTCACTTGTATCGGTTTACCTCATCAATACCATCTTCTTCACCCTCTTCTTCTCTGTCACCTACTTCTTCCTTCAATGGTGGCGCGAGAAGATTCACACCTCCATTCCACTGCAAGTCGTCACATTGTTTGGGATGGCAGCCATGGGCCATGGGGCAATAATAAGGGTTTGAGGGGTTGTAGCAACAGTGGCATCTTTTGGGTGTGGGTGTGGAGATAGGGAAAAGAAGGGGAAGTTGAAGATGAGCAGAGGATTTTTTTTTTTTTGAATTATTAGTTTTTTTCATTTTCTACAATTATTAAATATGTGAAATGATTAAAAATAAATAAAAATAACATAAGATTGCACACAAGTGAAAGGTTATGATTGTGTCACATCATTGCTCTGTTAACTAGTTAATAAAAGGTGTATGAAAGAATCTACTGAGATAGTTGGATTAGTTTGGGGCTAAATTAGAATGTTTTATAATTCATGGTAGTTGTTTGTAAATGGGTCAAATTTCAGGGGGTCTGAATGCTTTTTCTCCTTTAAAATATTAAGAAAGAATTTGGTTGATTGGATTAAAAGAATATTTTCCTTGGTAAAATGAGTGAACATGTTGATGAGTCCTAAGCGGGATTGAACGATTATTTTTCCTAGATAGTCAAGGAAATACGTAACCTCATATGACCTCTAAGCAAAACGATTATGTTTTCTAAACAGAATCAGACATGGCACGAGGCCATATACTTGACCTAAGCATTGTATTTTGACCAGGTCTAATAATTTGTTATGTAAATTAAAAAATTTCTAGCATTAAAATTATGAATTTTCATAAAAATAATGTATAAATAAATAAATAATAAGAAACAATGAAAAGGAAATAAATCCCTTGGCCCAAATCCCTAGTTCACTGCTATATATCCCTAATGAGCAAGCAACAACATAGCCAAAAAAAAAAGAGTTGCATAAAGGGACAAAGGGAGCATCAGACAACAAAAAAGAAGTAGAAAAAGCAAACGACAAAGAGAGGGGTGGGTGGAGAAAGTAGAGAGCATTCAGAGTGAAAAAGGAAGAAAGACTTGACAGAAAGAAGAAGAAGGGTTTAGGAAAGAGAAAGAGACGATTATGATTGTTTTCATTAAAGGTAAGTTTCCTCTAGGTATTCTCCATTTTGAAGTTTTTGTTGGCTATGACATTTTATTTTTAAACTTGAGTGAATGAATTACAGAAATCTCTGTCTTGGTCAGTTCCTATACTCCAAAAAAAAACTTTTCACATATACCCATGAATCCATCATGTCTTGCTCCTTAAAATTCATCTTCTTTATACATTCAGCATGCCCAAAATCTCAGCTACCTGCTAAAAGCCATTAGTGCCATACCCACAAAGCTTTCTACTACGAAACACTCTTCTGCATACATAAGAGATAGCAACAAAAAAAAAGCAATCCAAAGACCTTAAAGTGACTCATGCATATGCCTAAAACCCATAACCCTCAAGTTCCTTAACCTCATTCAATATTTGAACCCAAAAGCTGAACCACCCAAGCTCACACACAGCGTCAGCTATCAGCATCTCTACACCCTCACCTAAACACCTACAATCAACAAGTCTCCCCCGTACATAGAAACCTTCTGAAAAGCAACCTATAAGACCCAAAGCTCCTAAGCAACCCACACCTAAAAATACAGCACCCCAACTATAACCCACAACTACAAATGCAACACCCCACCTGCACTTGCACTCTTCCATGCACACAACCCCTGCTAACAAGCCAAATCATAAGCAAATGGGCACAAAACCCATCTTTCCCTCATGTAGCAGTCATCACCTTTAAAGCATAGCACTATAGCCATGATAACCAAATAACAATTCCTTAAATAACTAAACACATCTCCAATACAAAGTACAGCCATAAGACAAACCATTAGTTCCTCAAGACTCTAAGCCATACATATGTTCCTCAAGGCAGCCTGGCTCAGCGCACGCTACATCCTCTTGAATACCAGGAAACACACCAAATATAACCTCTCCACAATGCACCAAGCACAAGCCCTCATGCAACCTCACCTTATTCCTCTATGCACTTACCCACACATGCACCCTTGTTCTGCAAACCACCCACCTAGAAAATTAAATAGGACCATATTATACGAATTTAGAACACTGATCTTTACTTACTTGATGAAGACATAATGAATCACCTCTGATATCTTGAAGCTCCTAGAAAAAAAACAGCTAAGTCTTCCTCTGCCTATTCACTTTCTCTTGAATCACAGCTCTCAATGGGGCAAGCTAAGGAGCGTCCAAAATGGTAACCGTTTAACGATAGAGGGGGCCTAGCCAAGTATTTTATAATAACCCTAAGCACCTCCCATCATGGGCCTAAAGGTTATGAGCTATATTGTTGCCAACACAGACCAATATTAGGTGCTCACAACCCATTACAAAACTGATCACTAAATTAGTGGGCCTAAGCATCATCGAATTGATCAAAACATTAGTCCGTTTTTGGCAAACTAAAAAACCACAATTGATTGTAACCCACAAGAATTATTAGAAAAATTCTAACATTCTCCCACTTGGGCAAAATCAATTGTGTAGTTTTAATTTATACAAAATATTTTTCGAAAACGGCTCTCGGGCTAATAATATTTTTCTTAATGTGGCCACAAAACATATGATCCCAAGATGCAACACCTAATTAAGACTCCATCGAACAAAAGCCAAGTAATATTGAATCATGGCAGTAATCAGATCCTTTATTGATATAATGCCTTCTGTGGTTACAAATACCACCGACTCCGTTGACTAGCCATCAATGTGGTGTGTAGCAACCAAATGACATGCCAATGCAATCCAACAACCATGCTGACATTTTCTTTGTCAATCCTCAATTTCTCTCAAATGCCTGAAACCCAGAAAAATTACATGGTTCACAAGAAACCATCATGCCTTAGCTCCAACATTGCATCGACCACGGGCACAATGGTCCCAACGATACTGAGCCTCAATATTTTCACATTTGATATACATATACAAAGGTATATAACCATGAAATGCAAATTATCATTAATTTCTCAAGTCACATGAAAAATATCATCAGAAGTGTCCAAAACAAAATATCTGACATCATAAAGAAAAGTAACTCAAAACTCAAGCTCCCACTAACCAAGCACATTAAAAGGACTCACAAAGCCTATGTTCTCAACATGTCTTTTAAAAACCATGGGCTTGAGTCCCTTAGTTAAGGGATCTGCTAGCATGGAATCTGTATCGATATGCTAAACTACTATGACACTGTCTTTCACAAGATCTCTAATAGTCAAGTACTTCAATTCCAAGTGTTTAGAACCACTAGTAGTTTTATTACTTTGTGTAAAACACTGCAACACTGTTATCACTTAAAATCCTCAGTGGCCTAGCAATGGAATCCACAATACGAAGTCCTATCACCAAATTCCTCAATCAAACAACATGAGTAGCAGCAGTAAAACAAGTAATAAACTCTGCCTGCATTGTAGAAGAGGCAACAATAGTCTATTTCTTACTCTTCCAAGATATCGCACCTCCAGCCAACATAAAGATGTATCCAGAAGTCGATTTCCTATCATCAGGGCACCTGACGAGATCTGAGTCAATGTAACCACACTATCTTCAAGTTGTCAACTCTCCTATATACAAGCATATACTCTTTGGTTCTTTGCAAGTACCTCATAACTTTCTTAGTGGCTATCCAATGATCATTTCCAAGATTAGATTGGTATCTACCCAAAACCCCAACTATGAAAGCTATGTTAGGTCTAGAGCATACCTAAGAATACATGAGGCTACCCAAAGCACACCCAAAAGGTCTATTGTTCATCTTTGCTTGCTCAACTTCATTCTGAGGGCATTGATCCTTGTTGAATCTGTCACCTTTAGTGACTGGAACATCACTGAGTTTACAATTTTGCATATTAAATCTCTCCAACACTATCAATATAAGCCTTTTGGGATAACCCAAGCATACCATGTGATCTATCCCTATGGATTTCAATTCCCAACACAAAAGAAGCCTCACAAAGATCCTTCATGTTAAAGAACCTAGTCAATATCTGTTTGGTCTCATGAAGCATGCCAAGATCATTACTAGCAAGTAATATATCATCCACATATAGCACAAGAAAAATAAATTTGATCCCACTAACCTTAACGTATATGTACTGATCAACTTTATTTTCTACAAACCCCAAAGAAATTACCACTTCATCAAATTTCAAGTACCACTGCCTAGAAGCTTGTTTCAAGCCATAAATCAATCTTTTCAATTTACAAACTAAGTGTTCATTACCACCAACATGAAAACCCACAGGTTGTTGCATGTATACTATCTCACTCAAATCGGCATTTAGAAAAGTCATTTTGACATCATTTGGTGCAATTCCAAATCAAATTGAGCTACAAGTGCCATAATGATCCTAAAAGAATCCTTAGTTGATACAGGTGAAAAAGTCTCATTAAAGTCAATGCCAACATTTTGAGTGAAGCCCTTAGCCACTAGCTTGGCTTTAAATCTTTCAATTTTACCCTTTGAATCCTTTTTTGTCTTGAACACCCATTTGCAAACAATTTCCATACAATTGTCAGGCAACTCAACAAGCTCCCATACACCATTGTTGACCATAGACTGCATTTCCTCATTCATCGCATGTATCCACATTTTAGACTGAGGACATGAAACAGCTTCCTGATAGTTCATGGGATCAACAACATCCCAAATATCATAAGCATCCTCACTAAGATAGACCATAAAGTCATCAGCAATAGCAGGTCGCTTCTGTCTAACTGAGCTCCTCAAAGGAATTTGCTCAGTAGGTTGTGGAACCTCAACCATAGCAGGAGGATCAGTCATATTCTCAACTTGAGGATCAACCATACCCTCAATCGAAATAGTAGTTTCAACAGGAACAATAGATGAAATAATGTTATCAGAACTAGGAAGAGGCAAAGTAACAATTTTAGGCAAAGGAACATTAGTCTCATCAAATAGAACAATGGGGTCTGCCACATTAAGCTCCAAGAATTTAGCATGCATAGACTCCACAATTCTAGTACCTCTACCAGGACAGAAGAACCTATATCCTTTAGCACGATCTAGATATCCAATGAAAAAGCAACGACTAGTTTTGGGGTCTGTCTTTTTCTCCAAGGGATTATAAATTTTAACTTCTGATGGGCAACCCCAAACATGAAGATGGTTCAAACTAGGTTTTCTTCCTGTATAAAGTTCAAAAGGTATTTTCGAGACAGATTTACAAGGAACTCTGTTAAGAATGTAAATGGTTATTTTCAAGGCCTCACCCCATAGAAATTTTGGCAAGTTACATCTACTCATCATGGTCCTCATCATATCTTTAAGTGTGTGATTATGCCTTTCGGCCATACCATTTTGTTCAGGATTACCAAGCATGGTGTATTGTGGAACTATTCCACAATCCTGCAAGTATTTAGCAAATGGTCCCTTATGTTGCCCTGTGGCATCATTTTTACCATAATACTCTCTCCACCATGGTCAGACCTTACAATCTTGATCATTTTTGTTTTTCCACTTTAGTTTTAAAAACTTTAAATTTTTCAAGCGCTTCTGTTTTATTTAATTAAATAAAAGTAGCCATATCGGGAAAAGTCATTAATGAAAGTAATAAAGTATCTATTACCACAAATTATAGAAGAAAGAGGTCCACCAATGTCTGTATGAACTTCCACACAAGTATCCAAATCGTCAAAATTCAAGGAAGGTAAAATGTCAACCTTAATCAATCTCTCTACCCTTTCCCTAGAAACATGACCTAAGCGCTAGTGCCTCAATAAAAAATAATTTTCCTTGGTTTTAGACCTTTTAGCAACAGTATTCTCAACAATCAAGGATGAAGAAGCATTATAATAAGCCAAAGACAATTTATATAAACCATCCACTAAAGATCCATAACCAACAAGTTGAGAGTTCAACATCAAATTTATTTGTCCATCACCAAAAGCAAAACTAAAACCAAGTCTATCCAAACAGGAAACAAAAATCAAATTCCTCCTAGAGGAAGGTACATAGAAAGTATTGATCAATCAATTTGAGACACTTATGTTAGCTTTGTATTAGGCTTTATTAGATGTTTATTGTGCCCAATATTAGTATTTTAGATGAGTTTAATGCTGTTGAGCTTCATTGGGCTTTAATGCAAATTGTGAATAATTTTCAGATTTTGATGCATTTTGACCTTTCTTCCTTGGTTAGGCCATAACTTGGGACTCAGTGATCCATTTGAGGTGATCTCAGTGTCTTTGGAAAGCTCAGACAAGGCTCTACATGTTTCATGAAGAACTCAAGAGCTGGATCGGACTTCTAAGGGTCCAAAATATCCCTGCAATGCAGAGTGGGTTTGCTGTCACGGAAATCTGGACAGTGTGCACATATTGGACTACATAGTGAGCTATAGACCTCCTCTTGAGCTGAAACTTGGCAATTGGAAAGATAAGACCCATAGCAACTTCAAGATCATTTCCTATTTGAGTTTGCTTTCCCTCAGATTTGGCTCCCTTAGATTTCTAAACCCCTGTAAAGACACAACAATATGGGTTGTAGAACCACTATCAAACCACCAAGAATCAATAGGGACATCAACTAAATTAGACTCAAAACAGACAAGAGCTAAATTATTACCTTCAGATTTATGCTTGTTCTCTAGCCAAGCCTTGAACTTTTCACAATTAGCTTTCTTATGCTCCTTATCCTTACATCGGAAACACCAAATATTTTTCTTAAAAGCATTTGGCTTAGGACCTCCTACAGAGTGGTGCTGACTCCTACCTGGTTTCCTTGAGTCATGATTTTTATGAAAAGCACTAGACATATTCTTCTTATGTTTCCAATTGCCCTTGCCTGAAGAGGGTTTTGAAATGAATATAAATAACACAAGAAGGGGGGTTGAATTGTGATTATAAAACATGGAAAACTTTTTGTTAAAACAGTTTCTCAAAAAAAAGTTGGATGCAAAACAATTTGAATAGAGTTTTGGATGCAAAATAGTTTGAATAAAGCTTTGGACTCAGAAATCCTTTTTAAGTAAAATCTTTGGATGCAAGGAAAGTTTGTTTAAAACCAAAGGTAAGAAAGTGTTAGAAACAACAATAGCAATCCCCAAACGTTAGCACAGGAATGAATAAAGCAAGATAAAAGGGAAGAGAGAATCACACAACCAATTTATACTGGTTCACTCTTAAAACCCAAGAGCTACGTCTAGTCCCTTCGACGAGAAGGATTTTCCACTAATCTCTTCAAGATTACAAATATTCTTCACCTCTTCAGGTAACAAGTATTCTTCAACCTCTTTAGGTAACAAGTGTTCTTTAACACTAGCCTCTTCAGGCTTTACATAGAGTAAAAAAAGAGTGTTTGAAAACAATCTACAAATAACTCAAAATATGTGAGAATAAAAACAATGAGGCTCAGTATATCTTGAATAACTTTATACAAAGAATATGAAAGTGTTAGAATGAATTGTCAAAGGCTTGAATATGTTCGTATGTGCTTTACTAAACAAATCTTTGAAAACACCTTGTATTTATATGAGGCTTGCACTTGAGAAGGTTTTTATAAGCTTCTTCGTCCAATGGTAATAAATGTTTTTGTTATGAGCTGCATTAAATATATAACATTGATAATGTGTTTGTCTTCTCTTGAAACGTGAGCTTGGTTATCATTGTTGCTCAAAATATCAAAGTCTTGCACTGAATCTTCTGAGTTAGAAGAGAGATATCATTTGCTGGTCTTGTATAGATGTTAGGTGTGTCAGAGTACATTGTGCTTTGTTGACTTCTTTTTACCACGCACTTTATCAGAGGTCTTTTCATCATTTAATGATGAACAGTCCTTGTATTTGAATTCGAGGCTTTTGACGAATGTTTGAATCTGAACTTTGAAGAAAACTTTGGATGAACACAAATAATATAATAATAAAGCAATTCAAAGTATATTGGACGCACACAATAATATCATTCTGTTGTAAAGACGACCATATTGGACGCACGCAATAAAAACTTTGATCTTTCGTCCAAAACAAATACAACTTCATAAAAGGTATAAGTTATTTTCAAAGCTTATTTGTTTCATCTTAATTTAATATTGTTGTTGTCTTTCAAACTTTAAGGGGTTCAATTTTATTGAACATTTAAGAAACTAAATTCTGTCTTTGGTTACAACAGGTTTGGTATGAATAGACAGTAAGGCTATGTCACTCTTTTCTTTCTTGAGTTTCTCTTCCTCGACAACACACTTGGTAATAAGGTCATTAATGGTCCATTTCTCACCAATGGTATTGTGGGCATTTTTAATTTGTGAGAAATCAAAAAACAAACAATTGAAGGCATGTGAGGCAATAAATTTTTCATTTAGGTTGATGTCATGGGATTTCAGTTTGGTTTGGATATGAACCATCTTTAGGATAAACTCCCTTACACCCCCATTGTTGTCATACCTCATGTCCATTAACTGTTTCATTAGACATCCGGACTCAGCATTATCAGATATTTGGTACCTCTCTCCTAGAACAGTAAGGAATTCTTTAGCATTTCCCTTTTTCGATAAACCACAAAGAAGATGCTCAGAGATAATCCCAGGAATTCTTTAGTACTTCCCTTAATCGATTAGACCTCTCCCACTTAGCTAAAAGTTCCTTCTGTTCAGGTGTGTTATCCTCATTGATCTCAGGCTTTTCCTCGCGTAAGGCTAAATCAAGATCAACAATTCCTAAGGAGAAATCTAAACCTTGCTTCCATTTGCTATAGTTTTATCCATCAAACTTTCAATTGAAGCAGAACAGTTGTCCATGGAAAAAGTCACTATTAAGACAAAACATGAATGCATTAGAACAAGTAACATGACAAGATATAGCTCAAAATTAGACAAGCTATAACATTGAGGCCAATATAATAGCACATTCACCTTTGGGCAGAATTTACCAACCAAGATCAAAACCTCAGATGGGTTAATCCATGAGCATACACTAGGTTCAGAAAACTATCCCTTTTGGACAGACAAATCCCTTAGCCCAATGCATTCTCCAATAACTCCATCTCTAGTTAACTTTCGACTACAACACACAACAACCTCCTTTGGGTAAGTAATTGCATGCAATGATCAAAAGCATTCCTCAAATTACAAAGAAATTTCCATGAACTGATATAAGTGGTTCCACTTTGGTGGTAACGACCCATAACAGCTTATGAAAACTCTTGCACGGGAATCATTTTTTTTTCTTGCCAAAATTATAACACAGTCCACAACAAAATGCATTATTTAAAATGCACTCATACTGGTCATACTTCAATATTAATCAGCATTCCCAACATGTTTTGCACTTAAACATTTAGGGAGAGTGAACATCACTATATGGCAAATTATTTTTCCAACATATTTTTCAATTTCATTTCGTCCAAAAATTAATTAAATAATCAATTTAATGTGTTATTTTTTATAAAAAAAATTTAATGCAGCAGAAAAATTCTGGAAAATATATAGAAAATACAAACACAAATATTAAAGAACAACGCAAAAAAACGGCATTGAAAATCGACACCTATAGCGTCCACACTCTCCATCACTCTCCGTAGGCAAAGAGTGGGCATTGCGCAAGATGCTAGACAGCTTCTTCAACCTCCAGCTGGGTCGACTCACTACTAGAAACGGGTCGCACACACGGGTCAACGATTCTGCTCCAATTTAATTTATTTTGGGTTTTGTTCATAAAGGAATTTCTAATGCATTTAGAACAAAAGCCCCAATTTTTAACAACAAATTCATGCAATTTTCAAGCTCCAAAAATCATGTCACAAGAACCCTAGCGCCACTATATTTTTCAAAATTCTCTCTCCATTGTGAACGAAAATTCATGAAATTGGTGTCAATAGATTCGTATCATCATCCCCTACAAAAGCCTTATGGTTTCAAGCTTCGTTTTTTTTTTGTAAATCATTGTTCGAAATTTCAAATACAATGAAAAGTGAAAATTACCCAAACATGGAACTGAAAATAATAACAGAGATTAATCTCGTTCAACAATCAAGTCCTAAATCATATAATACTAGCTCTGATACCAAATGTAAAATTAAATAGGATCATATTATATGAATTTAGAACGCTGGTCTTTACTTGATGAAGACATAATGAATCACCTCTGAGATCTTGAAGCTCCTGGAAGAAAAAAAATATCAGCTAAGTCTTTCTATGCCTGTTCACTTTCTCCTGAATCACAGCTCTGAATGGGGCAAGCTGAGGAGCGTCCAAAATGGTAACCGTGTAACGACAGAGGGGACCTAGTTAAGTATTTTATAATAACCCTAAGCACCTCCTATTATGGGCTTAAAGATTACAGCCTACACTGTTGCCCACACAGACCAATATTAGGTGCCCATAGCCCATTATAAACTGATGACTAAATTAGCGGGCCTAAGCATTATCAAATGGATCAAAACATTAGACCATTTTTAGCAAACCGAAAAACCACAACTGATTATATAGCCCATAAGAATTATTAGAAAAATTTCAACACCACCCACTTTCAAGCACACACCAATGATAAAGCACTTTACCTGCACCGACACTCCTACATGCAGTCATGCACCTGTACCTTGAGCTCACGCGCAAAGACATGCATGAACACTCACCTATACAACATTCACTTGCACCTGCACACACCCAAAATACTCCCCTGTAAACCACAACCATGCAGTATAACTCCCACGTAGCTTCCATGAAAGACCCACCGGTCCCACCCTGAAGCTGAAATAGACTCCCTTCTATGCACACTAAAGCCCGAGGAAAAATCACCATAACTATTTCACAACCAACATTGAACCATCCCCAACCCCATGCACACAGAATCTACCGTGAAACCTCATCACTGCCAAGACTCCAAGCAGAACCACCCATGCGTCCCTGATAGCAGCTCCTTCACCACACCAAGCACCTACATAAATAAACCTAGAAACAAATCCCAAGGCACCATGGGCTCGAACCAACATCTCCTCACAATATGCTACTAGATGCTCTATAGTTATTCCCTACCTCACATCCAGCAACATAGCCAGCCACATAACACACCCATTTTTCCTAGCTAAGTTGTTTGCATATAGAGGTAGGTTTGGATGTTTTTTTTTACGGAGGGAATAACTGAGATAGACTTTGCTTAGGTTATAGGGTTTGGTTGCTATGTGGCAATGTATCATATTCAATTCTGCTTAGGACTCATGTCAAAACTAAAATAAAATAATATATGCTTAGAGGGTTTGAGGAGTCAAGTATTACCTGGCTTATTTTGGCCCAATGCCTAGAAGTGTCTCATCAATCAATTTGAGACACTTATGTTAGCTTTGTACTAGGCTTTATTAGATGTTTATTGTGCCCAATATTAGTATTTTAGATGAGTTTAATGTTGTTGGGCCTCCTTGGGCTTTAATGCAAATTATGAATAATTCCTAGATTTTGATGCATTTTGACCTTTCCTCCTTGGTTAGGCCATAACTTAGGACTCAGTGATCCATTTGAGGTGATCTTAGTGTCTTTGGAAAGCTAAGACAAGGCTCTACAAGTTTCATGAGAACTCAAGAGCTGGATCGGACTTCTAAGGGTCCAAAATATCCCTGCAATACAAAGTGGGTTTGCTGTCACGAAAATCTGGGCAGTGTACACATATTGGACTATATAGTAGGCTATAGGCCTCCTCTTGGGTTGAAACTTGACCATTGGGAAGATAAGACCCATATCTCCAACTTCACTGAAGACTATTTAGTCAATAGATATCGTTTTAGGCATGATTATGAAGCTATAAGTTGGTTTGAATTTGGAAACACGTTCTGCCAACTTAACCTGAGGTAGGTGCAATGTTTTTAGCGTATCTGGAGTTCTAAACGTCCAAATGGCATGATTCCAACGCCAAAATTTTAAGGAGACAACTAGCTACAACTTTCATGAAGACCTCCAAGCCGAAATGCACCATCTAGGTCATGAAAATCAAGTTGGAAGTCAGATAAGAGTTGCTGACTTGAAGCCACCAACCATACATCAACCCACCTACCATGCACCAACTCACCAACCATGCATCAAGTTTCCATATTTGAAAATTTCCATGTTTTTACAACTTGTATTCAGATTATTTTCAATTACAAATTGGCTTCTAGGATTAGTATAAATAGAGCCAATCTCTTTGTATTATAGACCATTCAATTTTGAAGTAAGTTTGAAGAAAGTTTGAGTATTTGTGAGAGTTTTCTTTCTCTTCTTCTTCATTCTCTTTAGAATTTCATTTTTGTTCTTTATTTTATGAGTTCTTCCTTCCCATCCATGGAAGGCTAGGCTCTTATAATC